>CM073769.1:89147099-89824050 GCA_037158775.1 Hetaerina titia | reverse complement strand
ATACGGGGTAAGTAATCAGCATGAAGAAAATGGCAAGTGACCAAGCGTTAGAAATGGAACTGGAAGAGAGGAAAAATTTTGGAATTTTTGGGGAAAATAAACGACAGTAAAACAAGCGACCTAGAGGAAGCTACGAAAAGTGAATGTAGGAAGAAATAGTGCGATGTTGTGAGTGTTGCACAATGAAAAATGTCCATGACACGGAGAAAATTAACTTTTAAAAAATGTAGAAAATTAAAAAATAATTTTGAAAGAAAAGTTAACGAGATAGTATGAAGAGGGGGAGAAGTTAATAGTGTATTTTAAAAGATATTTCAACTTATTAATTGGGGAAGGCTTCATAAGTTCAAGAAGATAGATTATTGTTTACCCATTCCGTCCGAAACTTGCATTCAATACGTTCCCTTTAATAAGCATGCTCTGCTGCGAGTCAAACTGCAAAAAAATATGAGTTTTTCAAACACGGCAAAAGTGTTTCGGCAATAACCTATTCGGAGGGATTTTCACACGTGTCACTTTTATGATTTACTTTTGTGTTCTACAATAAAACAAGGACGGGAAAGAACCCAAGAAAATAAACATTCCGAGGGAATAATACATTTGCCCATAAAAATGCGCGCCGATGAGGATAAGATGCGCATCTATTTGATTATAATTATTATAACTTTTTATATTTTTTCTTTTTAAGTTATAAATAATTATTGATAACTTTTTAAGGATCAGACTGAGTTTCACGTTCCAATAGGAATACTGCCACACAAAAAAAATGAGATCATTTAATTAAAGCGAATGCGTAGGCCGTAAAAATGATACGTGGAGGAGCACAAGCAGAAAATCAGCAAAAGGTATCATGGATTCTATAAGAAAACTAGTTCTCTAAAATCTTAAATGTGTCTTTTCTAAACCCATGAGTACGTGTCGGTTTCAATGCCATTTACCATATGCCTACATTTTCAGTCAATACAGACCCTGACAGATTCATTCCACAGCTGGTTTCAAGGTCATCAATAGTTAATTTCTTTGGGAAGAACAAAATGATGATAACTTTTGTTTCAATCCCTGATATGAGCAATATATTCTCTCGAGATAAAAAAGCATTACTTGGGCTTCCTGGCATAAAGACACACATAATAACATCAACCATAATTGGGAAACATGACATAAACACCGGAAACGTATGAACATTCATTCATACGTCATTCATTCATTCATACGTAATTCCAAATTTCCATTCATGATGCTTTCATAATCAGAAAAAGTTCTTCATTCTTTAATAATGTGTTAACGCAACGGAAAAATTGAATTTTATTATCTGATTTATGCTTTGTTTTGTCCACTTCATTCACTAATTTATGCATAAATATAAAAATACGAGGTGTGTTAAAAAATTAACGGGAATATTTTCATTTCGCGGACTTGGAGAATCCGACTGTCAAACTTTTTTTTATTGTGCTGGTATACATGCCCCTGAAGTATGATACAACTTTCAGCTGATTTCATTGTGGACTTTGTCTTTGACAGCCACTAAGATTAGACGTGTTTTATGAGCTCAGCGATTTCCGTTTGTTAAAAGAAATGGACCAAAGAATTTGTATCATATTTTGCGTAAAAAATGAAATAAAGTGTTACAAAGGGTGTAAAATGTTAAAAAAAAGGTCTATGGTGAGTCTGTTACGAGTAAATTAAGATTTTACGAGTGTTATAAGCATTTCCAAGAAAGCCGTGAAGACCTTAAAGATGACGAACGCCCTGGACGCCTCGGCACATAAACAATCGATGAAAACGTAGAAAAAGTGAATGAAATGGTTATGAACGATCGCCGAATCACAATTAGAGAGGTCACTGATGATGTTGGCATATCAATTGGATCATGTCATGACATTTTTTCCTATTTTTAGGGTATGAAACTCGTGGCAGCAAAATTCGTTCCAAAATGACTTTTGCATCACGGTAATGCACCAGCTCACACTTCATTGCTTGTTCGTGAGTTCTTGGCCAAAAACAATACTGTAAAGATTCCCCAGCCTCCATATTCGCCAGATATGGCTCCGTGCGACTGTTTCGTATTTCCAAAAATTAAGAGAACCTTGAATTGCCATCGTTTTACAGCCGCAGATGACATTAAAAGCGCATCGTTGAAAGAACTAAAGGCTATCTCAAAGATCGAGCTTGAGAAGTGTTTCGGGGATTGAAAGAAGCGTTGGCAAAAGTGCATAATCTCCAATGGAAACTACTTTGATGGTGATAATATCAATACATAAGAATAAATAAATGTTAAAATCCGAAAAATTAAATTTCCCGTTAATTTTTCAACACACCACGTAGATATATAGATATATACAGGGTTCGTCCGGAAAATAACTTTATGATGCTCATTGTCTTTATGGACAAAAGGGGAGTCGTCCACTACGAATTTGTACCTGAACGACAAACTGCAAATGCTGCATTTTACGTCAAAGTGATCTACAGGCTTCGAAAACGAGTCGCCCGCGTCCGGCCAGCGATCAAAAACATCTGGCGGCTGCATCACGGCAATGCGCCGTCTCACACCGCGCTTGTCGTGTCGGACTTCTTTGCCAAGCACGGCGTGGCAACGCTGCCGCACCCGCCCTACAGCCCGGACTTGGCACCACCGGACTTCTTTCTGTTCCCGAAGATAAAGAGGAGTTTGAAAGGAACGCGATACGGGACTTCGGACGCCGTCAAAGAGGCCGTGATGACGTGTCTTCGAGAGGTTCCCGATGATGCCTTCCCGGGAGCGTTCCAGGAATGGGAACACCGCTGGAACAAGTGTATTGACTCACAAGAGTCCTATTTTTGAGGAATATTAGCTTTAGATATGTAAAAGTGTAATAAATTTTTTTTCCTGAGCTCAGTACACTTATTTTCCGGACGAACCCTGTATACCTCTCCTGTGTTTGTCTTTTATGTGTTTTCCTATCCCCTTTCCTTATATATCTATTTCTATGTGTGAAAATAATATATAAATATATATATATATATGTGTGTGTGTGTGTGTGCGTGTGTGTGTGTCGCGGTGGTCTAGTGGGTAGAGCGTTGGACTACTGACCGGAGGGTCCCGAGTTCGATACCCGGGCAAGGCACTTTGGGCACCTGCAGCTCCACCCAAGCTAGTTGATTTTTCGCGTACCAGGTCTTCCTGGGCAACCATAACCGGCACAGGGAAAGGAACTGACCCCCTTCCCTGATGTGTGAATATTCACACGCCGTCGGGCTTGGTACACGGGTGAGCTCTACCATCACCTACTAAAACACCGACCTTCGGGTTGATTACTGTGTTTATGGTTTATATATATATATATATATATATATATATATAAACAGAAATTGAATCCTGGGACTCGGCCGTGTGTCGGGCCCGGCAGCGGGGGAGGCAAGGCTTCCGCGGTCGTCATCCCACGAAATCCTTGCGGGGGAGAAAGAACAGCAGCAGGACAGAAGACGCAGAAGAAGACGAAAGTAGTTAGAATAGGAACATGGAACGTCAGGACAATATTGAGGACAGGAAAATTAGAAAATATTAAGCGAGAGATGGAAAGAGGTAATATACTATAGATGTTTTAGGTCTCTGCGAGGTGAGATGGAAGGATAGCGAGGATTACTGGAGTGACAATTATAGAGCGATATACAGCGGCGGAGACGAGAGCCAACGAGGGGTTGCCCCGTAATATTAAATAAAGAGGTAGGAAGAAGCGTAGTCAACATAGAGCAAGCAACAGATAGAATTTTACTCGTAGAGATTAAAGCAGAGCCGACGAACTTGGTCATTGTTCAGGTATACATGCCACGGAGCAACCACAAGGAGGAAGAAGTCGATGGGATTTACGATGAGTTAGAGGATATAATCGCGTGTGTTCCTGTAGGGAAATATTTGATAGTGATGTGGGATTGGAATGAGACGGTAGGCGAAGGAAGAGAGGGTGGTGAGGTGGGGGACTATGGGTTAGGCACGAGGAATGAACGTGGGGAGAAAGCAATTGAATTCTGCAGGAGAAAGGGGTTAGTCATCACCAACACATGGTTTAGACATCACAAAAGGCGTAGGTATACATGGAAAATTCTAGGTGACTCAGAAAGGTATCAGTTAGATTATATTATGGTTAAGCACAGGTTTAGGAACAGTGTGATAAATTCGCAGTTTCCCAGGAGCGGATGCGGACTCTGACCACAATTTAGTTGTTATGAAATCTAACGTCCGTTTCAAGAAGATAAGGCAAGGGCGGCGGGTTAGGAAATGGAACGTAGAAGCATTAAATGGGTTAACGAGGAAGGAGTATCAGCAGGCTGTAGAGAAAATAATGGATGACGGTAAAGAACTGAGTACAATCGAGGAAAAATGGGAATGTATCAAGCAAGGGATATCGGAATCGGCAAAAGACACTATAGGAGCCATTAACGGGAAAAGAATAAGGAAACCATGGGTCACGGATGAGATGATTGCAAAGATGGATGAAAGAAAAAGACGGAAAAATGTAAACACAGAGTTAGGCAAACTGAATTACAAAGAGTTAAACAATAAATTGAGAAGGGCCACAAATAAAGCAAAAGAAGAATGGTGGAAAACGCAATGCGAGGATATGGAAAGTTTACAGAAGAAGGGTGAAATTGATGCTTTTACAGCAAGGTTAAGTTATTATTGGGAAGTAAGAAGGCAAGATCTGTGCTAACAGTGAAAGATAAGTGGGGTAAGATAATAGTTGAACCAGGAAAAATCCAAGAGAGATGGAAGGAATATATAGAAACACTGTATGGTAAAGAACTTAGCCCGACAAGGTTAGACATAGAAAAGGAACATGACGTAGAAGAAGATAGCTTAGGTCCAGGCATACTCGACGATGAAATAGAAAGGGCATTATAGGAGATGAAAGCAAATAAGGCTGTGGGGGTGGACAACATTCCTGTAGAACTGTTGAAATGTTTAGAAAAATACGGGAAGAATGCCCTCCCTATATGGACTGATTCGTGGTACCTATGAAGAAGGAATCTGGCCGGAAGATTTTGTGAGATCGGTGTTAGTTCCTATTCCAAAAAAGGCAAAGGCTATATCATGTGAAGATTACAGAATAATAAGTTTGATATCCCACGCAGCTAAAGTTATTCTCAGGATCATCAACAAAAGGATAGAGAGTAGGGCAAATGATTTCTTAGGGGATGATCAGTGTGGGTTTAGGAAGGGAAGAGGTACGCGTGATGCCATTGCAGTAATGAGATCACTAGTCGAGAGGAATATAGAATACAATCAGGACGTTTTTGCCTGTTTTGTAGATTTCGAAAAAGCGTTTGATAGAGTGAATTGGGAAAAATTAATGCGTGTATCGTAGAAAATAGGAATGGATTGGAGGGACAGGAGACTGATCCGCAACCTGTACATGTCTCAGACTGCTCAGGTACGAGTGGGGAACGGAGAGTCCGGATGGGCTGTGTTAGGAAGAGGGGTAAGGCCGGGTTGCCCATTGTCACCGGTGCTGTTCAACGTATATGTGGAGGAAATTATTAAAGAGGCGTGGGAAGAACTGGAGGTAGGAATGAAAGTCGGAGGGGAATTGTAAACTCGGTTAGCTTAAAAAGGGATTCATTTGATTGGTCGGCAAAAGAAAATCCTCCTTAAATTGTCTTCAAGTTCATTTCTCGAATTCAGTTTCGTGTGATGGTTAAAACGGGGTCACGGAACGATATGGTGCTGCGTGTCGGGATAAGTCGCTGTGGGTCGATACTATGCTTGATATTCCGGAGCCGTTATTGCTGCGGGGCTTCTATTGTCCAGAAGAGGTCAAAGACCCCAATCTGTGATCGGCCGTTGTCTTCATACCTTGGCGCGGGGTTTTATATTCAAATTGAGACACCTCTCCCGATATGTACCTTGTATAGGAGCTAAATTCAGGTGTCGTAGCTCCTCAGCGCTCCCGCGATCTAGGTCGAGGAATTAATTATCGAGTAGTTCAATGGGTCCTCCAATACATGCACGGGATCTGCACACTAAATAGCCTTTACAGATGCTGAAGCTCGAGTTATGGGGGATGATAAGCTCCGCCTTAAAGATCGGGTCAAAGAGTTTGTCAAACGCATTGATGCGGGTATTATCATCATCAAACTTCATTTTCATCGATTTCGATATCATTTTCAAACGAATTGATGAGGGTAGGGTTCACATCCTCCCAATTTTGGGAGCATGGTAGGATAGCCCTTGGTTGTGACTAAATGTTTTAGTCTTTAGCTAGGTGAAATGGATGATTGGAAGTAACTTCCTGTGCGTGGACTCGGATGGGTATGAATTGTAATTAAAATCGGAGTCGCAGATCGACAAAATTGGAAATCATTATGGATGGCGAAAACTTTGGATTTTCTTGGAAATATGAAGTAATAAAATAGAATCAAATAAGTTCTTCAGAATGTTACGTCTCGCTTCACCGCAAGGAGGAAATATGAAAAATAAGATGTAATTTATCTGTGGCATGATATCTGAAGGATGAAGTCGAAACACAAGATAGAAATATAAATTTCCCTTCGCCGATCTCATTTTATGGATTCACGGCAGCGAAGGTGAATGCTTACGCTTTCATACAAAAAAGAATGCTATTGAAGTGTTTTCTGTGTTTCTCGTGTCGAATTTCTCCCCCGATATTTCCTTTTAAAGAAATCGTAGGGAAATCCGCATCTAAGGGTCGAAGCCGTAGTAGTCCACTCCCTTTTTTGCCGAGCTACAATATAGATTTTTTCATCCAGGTGAAGTTAAGATTTAATGGGAATCGGATTATTCAATTGTAATGGTGAGGTTGTCTCTAAAGCTGTGCCTTGTATTCCTGTCCTTGCGCCAAATTTGTTTTGTTTGCCGTTTGGGAGGTTTCTATTTAGGGACATTTTTTTATTTCCCTTGCAAGCGCCAAGCATGCCCCCCTGCACCATTTCTCCGTGCAAAATAACTATTTGCAGAATTTTTCTTTGACTATTCTGCACATCCATTATTCTAATGCTTTCGGAGAATTAAACCTATCATTTCCTACAAAGGGTGCGTTTTTCTCTGAACAAAATTCCATTACCCAACATGCGAAAACACCTAAAGCCTAAAGTGAATAGAGTAAACCAATGTTAATGATTTCAAAATTTATAGTTCTTGTCAAAGCTGTAACTCCTACACTCGAAGTAAATTCTTTCTGTACTCCACTGCACCTTTTTGTCTTAAAATATTATTCTAAATCTTTGATCGTTCGCATCGCTATTAAAAGAGCAATCAGATAGCTGAAATAAATGCTTCGAAATATCATTTAATATTTCTTCATTGAAAGACTTGTATAGTGTTCTTTGCATTCACGACGACATTGCGATGCAAATAATTGATGGTTTTAAGAAGTGCACCCGTTTTCCTCAAGTCGTTGTTTAATTTTTTCTCTAAATGCCCTAACATAATATCTATAAACATTTTGAGTTAATATTACCAAAAACATCATTCGCATTTTACATAAAATGTTGTAAATACGACGTTTGAGGTGGCGAATACCTTAAGTGAAAATATGATTAAAATACTAATGTTGTTACAATAATATGTTCCATAACAGTAGCTTATTTATGTCCGTACTAACGTAAAATATCATAAAAAGTTCCGCTAATCCATAACCTATCCATGCGTTCATCGAAAAAAATTATTTTTATCAATCGTAGAAGTGGTACATGAACAATTGAAATTATGAGAAATTCCCTTTAAATTAGAGAACAAAAATACTGTGCTGGAAACACGAATTCTTCTCCAGGAAGGTGTGTCAAAGTCGTTTGCTCACAAATATGGGTTGTTACAACATTCCATAAAAAATGTTATCTGTGTACAGCCTTTAAGTTCAGTAAAATTTGTTAGATAAAAACGTCATTTCACCCTATAATTTATATATATATATATATATATATATATATATATATGCACATGCACATGTATATATATACATACATAAACTATTATATATATGTTATACTTATCTTATACTTATACTTATTATATATGTGTTAACTACAGATACATAGCAGAATTATCGGTTCTACAAAAGGATTCTTCACTTTTACTTTTAGCATTAGGGGTTGTTTGTTCAGCACAAGGCTCTGTTAGTAGGAGATAGTTCTCTCTCTCTCTCATTAAGGTATTAAAGAAATTTTTGTTCGGTCAGTAGTTGTTTTGGTTTTAGAGGGTGAAAGCTATGGGTATTATTCGTAATTAAATGTATAATACAATATGGTGATTATTTACTCTTTATTTATTATGTATTCTTATTATTACTCTTTATTTATTTATTATTTATCATTTACTCTAATTAATATAATTAGATATTCTTCTTTGGCAATTATATTTTGAGCGCATGCCACCCACCATGGAAAATGTTCTACATACTTGTTTTACGCTTAAAAGGAGAGGATTCACGAATTAATTTCAAATATGCTTAATATTATTTTTGTTTCAATTTATTTACAGCTCCGACTTCTCACTATTAAATACTTTAAATTTTCATATTTCGTCATCTGCAACCCTCCCATGGGCTAAGATTTTAACGCGATTGGAGGGATTGCGCCTTTCGTTGGTCCCTACAGCTGTATCGGTGGTAGCAATGACAATTGTCACTGGTAGGGTCAGCCATTCCAGATAGATCGAAGGACTGAAACAAGACCCACAGGTCTTCTGCGCCTCAGTGAGGCGACTACAAGGGCATATGACCACAGTTTGGCGGCCATTTTAGTGAGAGAGTCACATTAAAAAACCACCTCAATTACTTATTCCATGAATGTCAATATGGACGTTACAGAAACATTCCAAGTCCTGGCAACTACAGGACTAGGTACATTCAGCTGTGTGACGTGACAGGTATCGAGAGAGGTAAGGCTGCTCCGATCATCATCACACGAAATCCTTGAAAACCGAGCTAAAAGCACTGTTAAAGAAAACCCAGGAGAGGATCGAAATGGTTAGGATAGGTACATGGAATGTTAGGACGATGATGAGCACAGGGAAGCTATTCAAAATTTAGATAGAAATTGAAAAATGGGGTATGATATGTTAGTTTTGCCTTTGGATGGATAGGAAAAAGTGGGGATAACTGGAATGATAATTACAGATTACTTTAAAATCTGGGAAGAGCTAAAGTGAAGTACCCGTAATGCTAAATAGAGGCATTGGGAGAAGGATATTTAATCTTGAGAAGGTTAATGAAAGAATTCTTTTGGACGGAATAAATCGCACCTGACAAAACTAGTGGTTATCTAGGTTTACAAGGTGGATATTTGTACATGCCAACAAGTAGTCACCGGGGGGAAGAAAGAGCTTGTATAATCATGTAGTAGAAATGATTGGGAAAGTGCCAGGAAAAAACCTCCTTGAAGGAATATGGGATCAGAACACAGTGATAGACGGAGAACGGGATAGGAGAGAGGTAGACTGGTAGTGTAGGAATTAGAAATGGTTGCGGAGAGAAAGTGGTCAGTACTGAGAATAAGGGATTCATTAATAAATAACACCTGGTTCAAACACAAGCATAGGCATATACGAAATATTCCGGAAAAAACAGGTATGTATCAGATTTTATCATAATTTGACAAAGGATAAATTAGAAAGAACTCGTAGAATTATAAATATTGTCATCAACTTGCACAGCATTTCGAGTGCAGATGCAAACTTGAACAATAATTTAGCAATCATGGAATTCAGCTTACACTTCTCAAGGAAGAGGAGGGTGAGGAGAGAGTCAAGTTGATATCTCGAAGGTATAACTTGAGTAGAAAGGAAGAGGGACCAAGAAAAACTCAATGACTAGGTCATGGAAAAACTCAATGATAAAATGATGACAAGGTAATTGAACCTTCTCGATGCTCGAATCGTGCATCGTAACGTCGGCCAATGTGGAGCCCCTTTATCCGGTGGAAGACCCGGGAAAACTTCATCAAACTGATATACTAGCTAGAGACATGGAAACTGATTGAATACACTGGAGAGCAGGTTGTAAATTCTAGAAGACTGCCAAATGAAAGCCAAGTAGTAATTTGGATGACAAGTCCAGAAATTTAAGGAATAGGATCTGGAAAGCAGTGACATACCTATCTTAATAAAGTGAGGAATCTTAAGCTTACAAAATTAGAGGAAACGTTTTCAAGGCAGTCCGGAAATCAATGCAAAGAAATTTTGTTTGTCATATTCATAAACAACTGCGAAGGTGGAACATTGCCGGACTACATCGAGGACAGTCAGTTTTGATAAGAAGTGAAAATGGAACATTGCAGAAAACTTCGGATTCAAGAACAGGAATGTGGAAAGTAATGACATGCGTAAGGATGCCATTAGTGTAATTTTGCGTGTCAGCTCGCAATAGCGGTGGAATTCGTGAAATTTGATGTATTCAACATATTCAAATCGCGTAGCGTTTCAAACGGCAAGAGAAACTTAGCATGGATATCAACGACTAAAGGATTATGTTATATAACAGATTAAGAACATCTCACTACACTTTGAACATGAGAAAGATATTGATATACTTTCGATAGATATCTCTCGTCAGAAATATTCACCAGAAAGAGTTTATGATGAGATACCTTTATCGATAATTATCATTTGAGCCATACTTAGTTTAGATGCTGCATGCCTGGTGAGGATTCACCTATTACTCTACCGCTGCAAAACAACGTTAGTGGTGTCTTGCAGGCTCCTATTAATAAGTAGATGCACAAGCTTAAGGAATGGGGAATAAAGAAACTGAGGTGACAGAACAGGATATTCATACGCTTCAATCCGCAGGAGGCATCATTAGGAAACTACCAAAAATTCCGAGGTGCCGGAAAACTATACTAATTGAAGAAAAAGCGCGACGAGGAAACAAATTAACAAGTGAACAACCTTACCTCAGCATTAACCTAAATTTTAAATGAAGGAATACGGCAGTATTTGCGTGTAGAAAAGGAGTTATAAAGTTATTCTAAAGGTAAATAATACAATAAAAAATACCAATATAAACAAGAAAACAGACGGTGAATATACGAGTATAGTTGAATTTCCCAGCTATAGACTGAGTAAATGATTATTGTCTTTGAATCCTAGTTGTTTATTACGAGACTAACCGTGACGGTAAAACTGTAAGTAAAAACAGTGGTGCATGTCAGTCCTGTTTTTTTCTCTTCCATTGCCGAGATTTTACTTTCGTTTGCTACGCAATCATTTACTCCATAAAATCTCATTTTAAGAGACCATAAAAAAATTCAGCCTCAATGATTTATGGGAATGGCAAAAAAATACGACTTCTCTGATGAGATACTGAGAAAGGCAGAATTCTCTCCATTTAAAGGGTGGACGGAGGAGATGGAACGGAGAAGGTAAAGAGTTTCTGGAGTTGTCGTGCGACGCAAAGGCACTCCTGCAGAAGAGACCCGAGGCATCGGGGGCAGGAGGAGGAATTTGGGGAAGCCAGGAGATCGGCCGAGCTTCTTGCGTGCGGTCACGCTCCCACCCTGGTGGATGCGAACCGCGACCATTTCGCCGCAAATATTGAACGGGGCGATCAGAGATGGTGTGGGGGAGAAGGCGGGCATTCCAGTCACGCCATGCAGTGAGAATAGGAGGGGGCGCCATTTTACAAAGCCTTCGGAGAAGGGCGATGGCGAGAAAGGGGGACTAGAGGAGGGTGAGGGTCTCGCAGGGTGAGTTCCGAGGACGAACGGTGGGTGAATGGAATGAAGGAATGTGACGCTGTACGTTCGGAGTTTGACGAAAATGTCTCCATACCCTAGAATGAAATTATTTGAAAAACTTATTCCGTCGAACTTAAGTGCTAAAACAACTACTACTGTTTTTATCCAAAAATATTTCTACCTCTTGGTGGAAGTTCGCTCCTGTAACACTTGATGAAAAATGATAACTATGGGTTACAATTCCTTGGTACAAGGCAGTCCAAATTATTATTAATGGTTTACGAACAATAGTTTTTAAATTTAGTTGAATAGAATGATAAAACATGTATATTTAAGCAAGATTGATGAAACTGATCATAAACTATAGTGATACTGACTACTAAATCAGACTTTCAACCTGATTCACCACTCCAATTGAAATCTAATTGACATAAAATTTACTTCAATCAAATTGATGGGGAAATAAAAAAGAAACAATGCTAGAGTATAATGAATTTTCAAAATAGTTAATTAGGGAAGAATTTAGAATTGATGCAAATGAATGAAATTTACTTTGATGGCAAAGTTTCGCTAAAAAATAAATGACAGGTTAAGTTAGGAAACTAAAGGAAACTATTTCCAAATATGGCATATCATTGAGTATTTTCTGATTCCTACGCTTTTAGAGAAAATTCGTCTATCGTTACCAGATTTCTGGTATATTTATATTTTTTAAGGTAATTTATTTCTATCGTAAAACGGGGAAGTACTGCTAAAATGCCTCTGATACTTGCGTTCTAAAAATTATAATTACGATAATTATCAGGAGACGACTTCAAAAGAAAATTGTTCAACTGCATACATTGTAAGCATTTTTAATGAAAAAAGCGGGGATGGATTTAGAAAGGAAGTAGAGAACAAGAAAATAAATTAGTTGGAAGTACAACCTGTTCATTTCTCAATGTTAATCATTAACCACGTATAAACATGGTTATAATGAATAGTTGGTTCACGTCGAATGCGTGTCCTAGCTGGTTTAGTTCTGTAAAATTTGCTCGTAGCATAACCATTTATCGGTCTGAATAATTTTATTACCAAACTCTCCATAAAGGTTTCCAAAATGGACACTGCCCATACTTTTCATTCAGTTAAAATTTCTCCACACATGAGTTATGTCCAATTTGTATATTATTATTATTAGATAATCTACCGGTTAAGGTAGGTTTTTGGATGGACACAACTATCAAATAAACATTTTGTGACTCCCCACCTAGCAAACTAATCTATATCAGGTCCCTCTTCATCTCGGTGTACTTCTTTCCTCCCTTCATCCCGTCCAACATCCCTATCCTGTTCCTACCCTTACCTCGCTTGCCCAACATTCTCCCCTCTATTACCTTCTTCAACATTCCACTACCGCTCAATACGCCTTTCATCCATTTTTCCTGCCTCCCTAGGATTTCTCTCAACAAACCCCTCTCCTCCCCCACCATTTCTAGTACTTCCTCATTTGTTTTCCTTTCGGTCCATTTCACCTCCTCCATTCTTCTCCACACCCACATTTCAAAAGCCTCCAATCTACGTCTATCCTCCTGCTTCAGCGACCACGTTTCCGCGCCGTACATAGCTACGCTCCATATCAGAGTTTTTACGAGTCTTGTCTTAACATCCCTACTCAACGTCCCCGTCATCAACTCCCTCCTCCTTGAGAAAGCCTCCTTGCCTAGCGCAATTCTTCTCCTTACGTCCCTACCACTTTGACCGTGTTGGTCCAAAACACTTCCGAGATATGTAAACTGTTCTACCTGCTCTATTTAGTAATATGAGTCCTGGCAACTACGGGACTCGGCCCAAGAGGCCGTGTGTCGTGCCCGGCAGCGGGACTTCCGCGGTCGTCAACCCACGAAACCCTTGCAGGGAAGAAATAACTTCAGCAGGACAGAAGACTCAGAAGAAGGCGAAAGTAGTTAGAATAGGAACCTGGAACGTCAGGACAATGTTGAGGAGAGGCAAATTTGTATATTATAAGTCTTAAAATCAAAAATTCAAAATTGGTGATTTTTTTTCTGGCTATTCTCGTACCAAGTAGTATCTTCTGGCGAAAATGCCAAGTTTATTAAGCAAGTGTTATGCACCGTAAGGGAAGAAAAATATAGACTCTTTGAAGAACAAGCATCTAAAATTTATGTCACGAGCAAAACAAATTTTTTTCGTCAAAAACATTGATAGATATTTTCTATAACTATATATATCATCGAAAGTAATTAGTAAGCTTTGCATTTAAAACTATAATGTGTGTAAATCAAAACTTCTAGGAGACAGTATGTGAACTTAAAAACATTACCGCGATTCTGAATAAAAACACAGTGACGCAGGTAAAAATTACAGCATATTTGAGTGAAAGATTAATTTAATATTCTGAAGTGAAGATGAATATAGCCATCAAACTTAACAATTGGAAGAAGATATGAAAAGGAAGAAACAGAAATCATCCGAGAGCATGAATGGTAATTGCTAGGGTAAGAGCGGGAATAGTACTAAATTACACCATGTAGGAGAAAGGTCCATAGAGATAAGTATCAGAAGGGAAACCGACGCTCAGGATAAGATTGATTCCTTCCTTTTCCCAAATATCAGTGTTTGAGGAGAAAGAAAAAGAGAAAGGAGAGTCTAGTGCTAGATGTTCTAGGGTGCCATCTTTGTATTTTCAAGATCAAAAGACTTCAGTGCGGTAGCTTTCGATTGCTACGAGATTAAGTCACGAGACTTTCCGAAGAAAATAAATAAAACTGCAGCAAGTTTGGGCTCGTAAATGTCTTGTAAGTTTTTCTATTAAAATTTATAAATTAGATCCTCAAAAAATTCTTGTATAAAGTCATATTCCAAGTTGATAGATCCGTAATTATCTCAAGCGGATATAGAATTCCTAATTGCAATGGATGAAAGCCCCTATTTTTTGGCCATTGATTGCGATAAATGGTTATCACATAAACGATTCCTTGAAATGTTTAGCTAATTTGAGGTGTTGACTTATAGATAGTGTAGAGCAAATTTCCAAAAATATATTTTCCTTAAAAGTAATTGGTCGTATTCTCTCACGTACTTAAATTCCCTTAGATTAGCAGTACTGCGGAGAATGTGACCAAAAAAGATAGTTCCACGATAAGAGGCAAATAAAAATCAAATTAAATTAGAACCTTATCCTAGCGCCTACCGACAGAAGAGATATATTCGACAAGTAGGAGCCATTTTCTTATTTTTAAATAAACAAATTTGTATATTGATTTTTGAGTAATAGCATAGAATATTGAGTGGACGAGTGTTTTTGGAACCAACCCCCAGGTCCGACCTTAGACCAAGCCACTATTTCCTCTACTTGCCCTTGAAACAGTGCCATGGTAAACGGCGGTTTGAAGATGACGAAGAACTCGAGTCCACCGTTGTCAACTGGTTCAACTCCAGGCGGCTAACTTCTACCTAGAGGGTTTAAAAGCTGTTCCAGGTTTACGAAAAGTGTTGTAGGTTTGTAGGAAACTAAAATGATCAAAGCAAACTTTTCCAACGTTTACATTTTTTATGACAAAACGGGCCTGGCTTAAAAATATCCCTCGTAATTTAAGCGTGATAACTAGTGAATCAAACATTGCAGTGGCGACGCAAAGGAACTTGTTCAAATGTAGCTAACAACTTCATCCCTTACCCAGTGATTAACTACGGAGCATTAAATTCCCACAGTCAGAGTTCAGGGAGGGGACCCTTCCCTTGCACGGGTTACGTCTCCCCAGAAACTCCTTGTACATAATAAAATTATCCGATTTAGGTTCATCCGAGGTCTCAAGAGTCGTCATCCATTTTTAAAGTTCAAGGGCTCTGCAGTCAGCAAAGAAACACTTTTAGCGTAGATTAAATTACCCCTTCCACCTGTCTACGATGCCTATTTTCAAATTGTCGATAGATTTTTTAATATACTCGTTTGTAAATAATTATTGTTGTTTAAAACTGATAATTAATTTTAAATTTTAGATGTCTCCATCCCACGCAAAAAATAACACCGGTATAAACTGGATTTGCTGTTTGTGGAATGTGAATGGATAACAATCTAATTAAATGAAGATGATGAATAAATCGTATTCAGAAGCCCTGAAGACGATGACCGAGTCGAACATCGAAACGTCGGCTGAGATGGACAATATAACCCTGTGGAGGACCCGAGAAGAATTTACGCAGCTGATACGCCGGGAAAACACCAAATCTTTTACTAATTAAATGAATGTTTAAATAAAATCTTATGAAAATACACAAATTCACTAATAACTTTTATCAAATACCCATTAAATATTTTTCTAGTTTTATATCTTAACTCTATAAACGTAGGCTCGGTTTCCGACGCATTTACAACCATCCATGTGAAACTGCCGAAATTAATGTTTCCGCAAGGAGAACTGGAGTTGTCATTGATCCATGTGTAACGCAGTGCAATGCGGCAAATTTTCAGTCCCGAAATAAAAGAAATAAGAATAAATAGATCTGTAATTAGCACAATCAAAGCGTAATTTTGACGTCACTGGTGACAAAGACATCTAAATTGCATCTCAATTCTAAACCCTTCCTCTCCCCTTCTATTTTGGTATTATTATAACTCCTTCGGGGATAATTTCAATAAAAAATCTATTTTTTTCAAGTTAAAAGGGATATTCCCTCAACTTTATTTAATCCCAGATATGGAGGTACCCAATAAAAGTTCGTTAGTTCTGTAATCTGAGGCTTTATTAAATTCTTTAGCAACCTTGGGATTCTGTCACCAGAGTCCGTGTAATTAAAAATTAGTGCAGAAGAAATATTTCATGACTCATATCTGTCGATTACAAAGGAATTAGGCTGTTCCTCACTTCCTTCTAAATCATCCATAGCTCACATTTTTTGCAAATTTCGGTAATTTGTTGATTCATAATTCCCAACTCTTTTAAAGGTTTCTGAATGGCGAGAGGCGAGAATACATGACGTGAGGAAATCACAGGCGGACATTTTATTTCATTTCGAGCTGAAAGGTACATCGTATACATATAGCATAAAAAAGTTCGTTTTGAACTCTGCTATTTGAATACATGCAACAAAAGCGGAGGAACATGAGAGATGTTTTTTTAAGCAAATGTACTGCTTGCAGTTTATTATGCCTTAGACGTACCAAAAAGGTAAGAACTCATTTCAAATTTACACGATTCAATGTGTTTGGGTTTCATTTGCTAAATGGAATATTAGCGTCAGTCAATATGATTGGCAAAAATGAAATATTGGTAAAAAATTTCCTGAACGTTAAAGTGCAAAAAAATATTTCATTGATAACGATGTAAATCAACTTTTCGTTACAAAAAGTCGTTACATATATCCTATAGTGTTTCTACTATTATTATTATTTAGACTAGTTAGCCCTGTTTGTGATTATCCGTGTTTTACATTGCAAAATACGATGGACATCCTAAAATTTATCTCAACTTAGCCTTAAAGTGAGATTTTGCTGTTTCCATCGGAATATCTAAATTCATATTTCCTTGAGAGCAATGGTTAGACCATTTCAGATATCGCTAAAAAATATTAGTACATCTGTTTTCTGCATAAAATGAGGATCACGGTTATTTTTAGTGAGAAGTTATTATACAATACTGGAGATGTACTTCAAAAGTGTTTGTAGATAAAACAGTCCAAGCTTTAAAATGGAAATATTGTTTATCGTAGAGCCAATGAAGATGCACAAAGGTGATCTAGGGGAACCGGAAATATTGCTACACTACTATTAACTATTAGTAATTACTACGCTAAATATTACTACGACACTACACCATTTTGGGTTCAGAGTTTTTTAAATAGAAATGTCAAGTTTTGATTAATTCTGGAATTTTCCAAAGGGAAAGAGTATAAGGATTTGTAATCTATATTTCTTAATCCTCTGTTACGTAATTTCGTCCATCAACTTCAAGAATTTCATCCTTCGACTATCCAATCCAGTTGCTAATCTGAGTCATCAATCACTATCGTAACCACTTAAGGCACCATTGTGGTGAAATCCCTTTCTGGAATAAAATATTTTAAGTTAAGATAAAATACTTAATGAAACTTTGAATTTATTTTCCGATTCTTTCACTTCGATGATCAAAACAAACAAATTTCTTCCCAAGTTAGGGAAGGGAAGGAGTGAAGAACTGAATTAAAAACGACGGCTTTGAAGAGCTAATGGAAGACCAGCGCTGTGACGCATCGTAGTCAAATAAAGCAAGGAATGAGGACGAAGAAGGGGAACGAGGGAGTTGCTAATTTCTGAGACGTTGAAAAGAGAGGGATGGTCACGTTTCTTCAAACACGTATCTTTATTCCTAAATTAAACTCCAATCCAACGTAGTATTTTTTGGAGTAAGGAAGAGGAATCTTCTCACAAACATACAGTCTCCCAGCAATCTTTTCCGGTAAAAATGACCATTTTTTGGTGAAAATTTTTCAAGCATAGTTTGACCAAGTTTTTTTTGGTCGAGGGGAATGTGACAGCAGTTTTAGAGAAAATTTGAATTATGACAATAAGCAAAAAAAAAGGGAAGAGATCTGGTGGGAGACGGTGATTACGAGATGGTGGACTCGTCTCAAAACAAAAAGACGAACGAATATGGCGATCGATCGATAGTATATTCGGAAATTTATTCAAGAATTCTCTACTGATTTCAAAGGATGCTATTTCTAAACATATTTTAGAGTTCATGAACTTTCTGAATTCCATAAGCAAACTATGCGGTAATTTATAACTATAATTATATTTAATTAGATTCGGGGTGTGGTTTGCCTAACCCTGTATCACTATCGATGATAAGAAAGTTGAATTTGATAATATACTAATATTTTGAAAAATCCTTGTGTTTCACTTCAACCTTGAAAATGCAAAACCCTTAAAAAAATTAAATTTGGTATCGGATTTATCTTCCCAAATGTAAGTGATTACACGCCATCTTTTCTTGTCAGTCAAGTGACACGACGTATCTACTAATTTAGTGAGAAAACTTTCCAGGATAATATGGCGACTATTTTTCAGTTGACCCAATCCTATAACAAATCTTGACGGAATCAAAACATAAATCATATTATTTTATGGCGTTTACATCTCACAAAGCGCCCGCAGAAAATTACTTGGAATTCACAGATTGCGGTTTTGATCTCCCTCCGCAACTCTGGATTTTGCAATCGTGGTATTTTGAGAGCTCAAATACGGATGTAGAAACAGAAAACAGAGACCGACCATGCGGGAGAGTGTGACGGGAGGGATGAGAAAATCGAGGACAGTGGCAAAGGATACGCGGGCAGAGTGAAATGAACAGAGGTTGAAGGGGAGAGGGAGAGAGGGAGTGGTGGCACGAGGGTAAACGGCCGTTCCCTGCAGTGTCTATCGACCACCGGGCACCCCGAGAGGAGAGGGATGGGTACACGACTGAGAGAGGGGATGAACTGGCAAAGAAACTTCTGCGAAAAGGGAAATAGGGAAAATTGGGAGAGGGGAGAGAAAATTTAGTATGAGGGGCGTGGAAAGGGTTTGGAAATTGGAATGAGAGGGACGGAACGTGAATTGGAAGGTATGAGAAGGGACTTTGAGACAGAAGACGAGGGGCAAAGATTAGAGTACGTGCATTATTGGCAGTCAGTGTAGGGACAATTAGAGCAATAAATTAGGTATTGCGCTCCCTTCAAGTTTAAAAGTTTTCACTATTCAAATTCAACCTTACGTACATTTATTTTGCTTTGATAAAGGTCAATCGATCCAAAATTCTGAAATAGTTCATTACTGGGAATTAAGGCAAATTAAGGTTTAAATATAATGATTATTTATTTGAACGCTGAAAAGTTCATGAAATAATGAAGACAAAAGGCGAAGTTTTGATGTTTTATCGCGTGGTTAGCCAAGTTACGTATATTTGGAAGAGACTGGCAGGACAAACATGAAAAATAACCAATCGTATTATTTAGCAATTTTACAGAAAGTGAAAAGAAAATTAACTCAAACAATGTAGAATGAAGCAACGACACAGTAATGGTAGAAGCAAGAAAAAAAGTGTGATGAGAGATGGACTAAAGTTAGTATTTTAGTATCAGGTCGGGAATGAGCTGATGAAATGACGCAGAGAGGATCAAGAATTTGGTAAGAAACATATTCTTACTGCATATAAATACACCCAAGGTCTACCGTGTTCTTGCAAGATGACAAATTCAATAAAGGGTAGTGAAACAACTGAAACACTAAATTTGAATCACTAAAAAAGAAACGAAGTAACAAAGTAACGTCATCACCTTTCTAAATAAACAAGTTATAAAATATGGATAAGCACACCAAATCGGGATATAAATTTATCTACTGGAAATTATTATATGAGAGTGATATAAAATAAAAAAGACATGCCAACTCTATAATTCCACGGTAAAAGAGTGTTAACATTGTACATTTATTCACTTATTAGTCTTCCAATATGAAGATTTGTTTGCTTCAGCCTTCCTTTCATTAAAATCAAATTCTAGTTCTCTTACCACCTGATACGTCCTCTTTCTTATAACATCTTCATTTCGCCTATGTTTTGCCTTTTCGTCTTTGGTTTTTTATGGGATCTACCCTTCTATTTTTACTCGTTTGATTTTCTCCAAAACACCATTGTCTTCAAGAGTGCTCGAAATATGTAAGAGTGTTCAACCTCTTCTTCCCTTCTGGACGTCGTTTCCCATTTTATCAGTCCATTTGATCTTCAGCATCCACCTCATGCCAGTTTTTTAGGGATTGATTTTCTCCGTTCGTCTCTCTACGTCTTCATTCTACGAGAATATATGAAAGGATGAGTCTATCACCGTTTCACTAGCCTTGGGCTGGGGAAGATAACTTCTAAGGAGAACGGTGAAGAAAACAAGGGAAAGTGCTGGAAGAGAGCAGAAATTTGAACTCTTGGCAAAGAAAGAATTACAATAAGTAACGGTACGCCGGCTATATAATAGTAGAACGCTAATGATGAATTTAGATTACCATCGAATGATCACCACAATCCGTATTTGAGAATTTCTCCTTTACTTTTTTACGTATCACATTCCCCATTGCCCTAACATTTTAATGATCTATCTGACAGTTCCTTCTCAATTAACCTTATCTGGATATCCGAGAATGAGGACTATGTAATATTACTATTGCATCATATATATTTTACCGACAGAAATACCATACGTCTTGTATGTGGTATAACACCATCCAGGGGGGCGAATAGTGTGTTATCTCGTTATCTCCCTCATAGTAGAATGGCGTCTATTAGGTTCATCATGAAATACAGCTGCAGCGGTTTATCACACATCGACCCTCTTGATCTCTTCCTTCAATATTCCCAGCCGAAAAAAATGCTACCTTTCGCCAGAGAACATTGAGTTACAATTAGACTGCAGCCAATTCTCTTTCTCTAACACTCCATAGTCTATATCCACATTTTAACAAGAAATCAGCATCTGACTTGAGGAGTATTTTTAAAAACTCATTAAACCATACCCAATCTCTGTTTTTACTGAAAACTACTCTACGAGTTACAAACACAAGGGCATAATTTATTTATAACAGTAACACTAATAAATAAAATGATCTAAAAATTGTATCGTTAGGAATGAATTATCATAATTATTATAAAGGATTTTATTGCGCTGGCTTAAACGTTTTTTTATTACAAGACATGCGACTGCTATGATGTCATTAATCCTGTTCGCTTCTCCAAGTCCTATCAGTTCAGATGGGATATGTGAATATGTGTAAAAAAATAAACTTCAACACAGAAATTGAAGAATTCACAAGATAATAATATTAAAAATATTTCGAGAATTAATTCGATTCCACATGTTTTAGCATATAATGTCATGTGAAAAAGAGTGGATAAAATAGTTTCAGTGCAATAGTATCTAAGTGGCTGTATTATACCAACGATCCCTTTCCATTTCCCTGCTATATTAATTTTTGGCCACACGTTCCCGAAAAAGATGGAACTGGCTAGGGTTTCTGGGTTCAGGAACATGCATGATGATAACAACAGAATGAAGTCAATTTAAACATTTTTCGGAGAAACTCTGATTGCGAAAATAAGAATGAAAGAAACAATGCTACTCGTAGGGATAGATGGAAAAGATATGCAAAATGAATACAAAGAATAAAAGACTTCAAATAAACTTGAAAGAGCGCTTACGAATTCGAGTCAGTTTCATTTGGGAGAACTGGTTTTGGTTTCGTTCTTTTCATGAGTGAATGGAACAGGATCAGGAGAGATATTTAAATAAAATGTGTTTACCCTATAGAATATATATTAAGTTGTTACAGATATGCAGAAAAAATGTACATTGGTCACAAGAATAGTAATATATAATTCACGATAGATTTTCCAATTCTAAAAATCTTCCCTTACTACTGCCAGCATTCCTCTAATTCTTTGAAAGTACCACAGAGTTGGTTGATTCATCAAATAAAAAGCATGTAAGATGTTAAATATTCCTAAATTTAAATTTTAAAAATTAAATAAAATATAAATAAGAACACCCGTAATGTTAATGGATAAGTCCGTAATAACTTCTCGCTACTATGATGTAACATATAAAGAGTAAGTTATAGAATCATGTAATTCTTGGAAAATAAAAATGTTATTAACGATTTTTCATCTTTAGTTGAAAAGCCAAGGTGTTTAATTTTCAAGTGTCAATATGAAGACTTTACACCAAGTTACGCCGGAAACTGTTTAATTTATTCATCAAATGAATTTAGGGAGAGATAGATACGCTCAGAATGAGTATTTCTGAGTAGCATGGATCCGATATATTATATTAAATTCTTTTTTTCTGCTTTTTCTCGCTCTTTGTTTTTGTGTACTTGCATGTATATCTACAATTTAATTATCGAATACAAAAATGAAGTGCATTATTCATCCATCATGGTCCAGAATTTTGCATGAGTTTTAAGCAATTATCTGTTTGAACTATTGAACGGAGTTGACACCTTAAGCTACGCCTTATCAGCACATACTATATTCCTATTGTAGCCTACTAGCTATAGTTTAATCAAGCTACTCTTAATAGATTATTTTCACGCTCTCATTTCTATGAGCACTCACTTTTCCCTCACAATCCCTGGTTCTAACTTTCCAGGCCATTGAAGGTGTTGTTTTTAGCCAATTCTTTCTTTTTAAGTTATAATTTTCTAGAGTTTTAGAAAATTTAGGTAGGAACGTGATTAATTTGACTGTAGACTTAAATAAATCACTCAATTGGACAAAGAAATTTGATCTTCAGATTATTTAGAATACATAATACTTTAAAAATTAATATTAACAATATTTTTCCACAAAAGATAGACAACTTTATATGATGGCGACATTTCTTCATGCAACATCATTAAAAGCAATAATAATCTTCATTTTCCGATTTTCCACTAAGTTCATTAGTCCAAAGTTCAAATGAAAATCATAGATTTTATTATATCTCGACCTTCAAATAACTTATCATAGGGAGGAATCAGTACCTTTCAAATTAAATCACTCACAAAATAAGTTGTTGGACAATAGGTTGGTATAATTTAAGGAGAACAGAAATTCTCTCTAGGGTGATGAGCGAAAATAGTATTTATGTTATACTATTGAGTACATGCCTGAAATAAATGGTAATCACGTTCCAAAAATTAGGCAGAGGGTGAGCATATGATGTGATAATGTAGATATCAGACTCATAATGACTCTAAATAGATTTGGCAAGTACGTTGGCAAAACACATAGGTCTTCGGATACCCAACATAAAAAATGGTGGTGGATTAAAAATAATCCCTCGCGCAAATGGATAGGAATGGGAGTAGGATTATGAGAGTTTGGGGGACCAAGACCCGGCCGATTTGAGTGTATGGCGGGGCCGGGGTTAATAAAATTAAATTACAACGAGGAAGAGGATAAACTTTGTAGGATGGAAGAATCTTCAAGATCAAAGGGGGACGGGGGAAAACGAGAGATGAAAAAGTAGGGCAAGGATAAAGATGAGGTCGAATGAGGTGAATCTCGGGATAACGAGGGGACTGCGAGCAAGGGTGCGGATGTGCCGGGGTTGTGCGCTGGAGGGTAGAGTCCCGCGAGGAATTTTGAGGTGGGGGAGGAGTGATGGCGAGGAATAAAGTGGCACAACGGAGAAAGGGGGAGCCAACGAGTGATGGAAATTAGGGACGAGAAAATGGAGTAAGTGGATAATTGGGGACTGCGTGCGAATTCATACAGCGGGGGGAGACATCTTATTAGTAGTAGGACTTAATTTTATAAAAGTTATGTTCGTCGAGATAAAGTTATGGGACTCCGGGAGACATTGAAGGAGATTGACAAAATAACGGATCGCATGCCTTTCTCTTCTCACATTCTTAAGCACGAAAATTGACCCATCAGAAAGTAATTAAATTAAATAAAAGTACATCATGTTTAGTAAGATCAAGCTATACACTCATGTAATTCAAGCAAAAGATCCACGTCGAATTACAACGAACAAATTAAAACCAAGCAATGAATGCCGACTAATTATCTTATTTCAACTGAATTTAAGTTCATATTTCGCAGAAGGTTTAAGAAATATTAATCCTTAATGGGCTAGTTTAGGCTTGGGACGAATGAATTGCAAACCAATGATGCTATCCACCAGAGAGTGTGTGTACGATATGCCCAATGGATGAATAAAAAACAGAAAAAGAGGGTCAGTGGCCAGGCAGGAAGTGAGGTGAAGGTGCGATGCAACACAGTCACGCATGGTAATTCAATATGGGCGAGAATTCAAAGTAATACGTGCAAGAAATAGATATCGATAAGCGATTTGAAGGTATGTGAGAGTATTGTGTAGCAAGCATGCCTTATGTAAGATTCATCTTGAGTACGTTCAGGGATTTTGCTGACAAGATTAGGAAAGGATGGTGGTCTTTGACCAGCTGAAAATAGGAAAGAAACGGAAATAGAAAAGGTAGGAATATTTTTTCTCTCAAAAAAAGAATGACAGTGCTAAAAGTAGGAAGAATAGAACGATAGGCTAATATTGAGGTAAAAATATATATGAAGAATCAAAAAGTATTGAATAATCGTAAATTAATGCTGTGTTTTGAATGAATAAGTATTTTCTTAGTAATTTCCTTATTTTTTAATTAAACAATGCGTATACGATAGCATTCGTTCTGGTTTTACTTTAAATAAATGTATATTCAATGTATTTAGACCCAAGTTGAAAGCAATAATACAGTAGACCGAACTTTGTACATCACTGATGTAATTAAATATGTTTTCAGGAATAGTCCATCTTGTTATTAAGCTTTGAAATGAAACTTAACTAGGAATTAATTAATAACACTGCGCAGTAAAATATTAGATTCAAGGCAAAACCTAATTTGTGTTTTTAATAAATATTGTGATCGTGATAATTATACTGTAAACTTAATTTTTAAAAGTATTATGACATTTGGAATGCTAAGATTAATTTTGTTCGTGCAAAAAGTTACAAATTGACATTTCACATCCCAGTTCAATTGATCGCCATATTTGGTCACTCTAACATATACGAGATGTAGCGTACATAGATGCGCTGTATGTGATGTATTTACAATTACTCTTTTTCGATTTTAACTTAATGGAGAGAATCATTAACAGTGAAAAAATAATGCAACCTTTTTTTGCTCATTTATTGAGAAGTCTTTTATCTTGATGCCTCAAATGTCTTGAATGCCAAAACTCGAAGATAAATGGAGATTAAGTTCACGCCTAGCATTCCGTGTATGGAGAGAGACAGAAGAACAGATCGAATAGCTTTGGCAAGATCACTATATGACGTAATCCCTTCCAATAAAAATAAAGCTGAAATACGGAGAGACTCTACTTTGAGAACTTCGGAAACACTTAAAACTTTAAGAAAAATCTAGTGTACCATCTTAACAGTGACTACTTTTAGTGAATATTTGTAAAATTCTCTTTCTCCATTTTTGAGGAGTGAAAACATTTACCGAATGGATGGGTAATGTACGATATTTGAATTCTCCAAGGATCTATTGCATTTTTTTTAGGTAAAACTGCAATGAGTTCACTTTAAACCTGGGTGTAATATACCTATCCTGATACATTATTAACATAAAGATCCAAACTTTAACTTATAATAATTTTAGAATTAAAAGCAGTAGCATATCTTCCAACCTGTGTGTCAATATAACGGTTTTATTACTTCAATGGTGGTGGTTATAAAACTTGATGGCTGCCTTCGTCGAAAATACGAAAGATCAAACATTACCGGTACATATGTGTTAAATTGGCTCCCAAGATTCAATTTCTGTAACTATGAATGTCTTTTCACAACTATTCTGACAAATTAAACTTGGTTCAGAATTTTTGTACACTAAACTGTATCAGTCTAGTTAATTTTTTTCCTTAATTCTTTCCTTAAATTGTTCCTCACGAAAAGAAATGCTGCTATTAACGCTATGGTGAGATAAGGAATTACATGAAAAACAATGTTAATAGGCAAAACATTAGTCTCTGCTGATATCTTCACGTAATAACTTTCGTTTTTCCGCTTCAAGTGATGCATAGAGTTTGATTAGATATTTCACATTTTCTTACATTTTTGGAATTCTATTGTTCGTTTTATTTCTCCACTTATGGTGTGAAAAATGGAAATGAAATATCCTCGTGTATGAGGAAGATTGAAAACCACTTAAATATGCGTAGGAATATTCAGTAAAAAATTTGCGCCAAATCTCCTTCAATCCATCTCACAAATGAAGTTGTTGGCAAAATTTTGATTTTGGAAATAGCTATAGAGCTTCGTACTTCCTCAACACATTTAAATTAAATCTAAAAATAAAGAACTAGAAGGGAATGGCTATTGCAAGTTCAATCCTAATATTTACTTTAATTAGCAGAATAAAAGACTTTTAAAGAGCTTTTTCACTCTTTTGGTAATAGGTTCCTCTTTGATTGCTGTTTAAAAATGTGTATGGGGTAGAAGAGCTGTTGTGTTCTGATAACTCCTAGAGCTATACTGGCGGGGTGAATGATAATTATAATTGCTCATGAAAGACTCATCAATGACAGATACGAGGGCGGTTCCATAAGTACTCGTCCTAACCTAGAGATGGCGGCAGTTGTTTGAAAAATATCACTATCTTAGACAGTACGCAATCAATAAAGCATACGTGTCAAGTTTGAATACGCCACGTTGTTTATTATTTGTTTGAAAGCTATCAATAGTGAACGTATTCGGTGTGAACTTGTGAAAATGGAGAAAATTGGTCATCGTTGTGTGATACTCGTATATCAATGGATAGTATCCTATTTAGTCGTGGGTAGATGCAATATTACACAGTGAGGTAGATGCAATGGTACTTTATCCATGTTCCTAAGAATTAAGTGATTGTGTTAGGGTAAAACACGTTGGAAATACAACTAGAAACCACTTCCAGCATTTATAATATCAGTCTATATATGATGAATGCTTTATAAAAGACGCAGACCACCGGGACTTTGTATTGTCTGGAAGCGGGAGAGGCAAGGTTTATGGAGGCCTAATATCACGAATTCCATGGAAAGCAGCCTCAATAACATCATCAGTAAACTTGATACAGAAAAACACCGAGCCAGCAAGAATAGGATTTTTCAATTATCGGAAGATTATGAGGGCAGGGGAATTAGAAAATATAAAGTAGGAGATGGAGAGAGAAAATATAGATATATTAGGTTTACGAAATGAGGCATGGAAGGATAACAGGGATTGCCGAAGCGGTACTTACATAGTGAAGACAGTCGAGGGAATGAGACCCAGCGGAAGTAGCAGTGGTACAGAACAAAATGCATAGTTAGGATAGTGGGCATTGAGGAGGTGAGTGATAGAATATTGTTAGTAGAAGTAAAAGATTAACCATTGAACTTGATTATTATTTACGTCTATATGCCAAGTAGCCACGGTGATGGAGAGAGAGGTGATACGATCATATAGGGGAAATACGTAACAGCGTGTCCCCCTGACAGGAAACATTTGATAGTGGAGGATGTGTACGCGGTGGTAGGCATGGGAGAGATGGGAGTGAAGTAGGTGATTATGGTTTAGGAACAGTGAATGATCTTGGTAAGAGAACAATTGAGCTTCCGAAGAAACGGTTGAACCATGGAAAACCATTTTATTAGAATGCCGCAAAATAAGTAGATATGTGTCAAATTCCCAGGAAAACGGAGAGATATCAGTAAGACTATTTTAATAATTAGGCACAGATTTAGGAGTAAAGTAATAAATTCGCGCAGTTTCCCGTGAGCTCATGAGGATACAGATCATGATGAATGGGAATAGCGTCAGATTGTAGAGAATAAAACAATGATCGAAGATGAGGAAATGCAGTTAAGAAGATTTAGCTGGAACCAAAACGAAAGGTTAACAGTAGGCTGTATAAAAATCAACAATTATGGAAATGGAGGTGAGTTCAGTTGAAGAAGGAGAAAAAAATCTCTAAAAAGGAATATAAAATGCAGAAAAGGAACTTTATGAAAAGCAGTTCAGAAAATGGCAAGAAAAACATTGATGAATTTATGGGGCAGGAGAATAAAAGGTTATACGAGAGAAAAAAATGTAAAATGTAGATATAGAGTCAGGAAGAAGGAGTTAGAAAATAAACTGAGGGTGGATACATAAAGCAAGCAAAAGAAGCTTGGTGCAAAACGTACTCTGAAGAAATGGAGAGTTTGCAAGGAAAGGTAAAATGGTGCATCTAACTGCAAGGTTAAAGTAATACCAGAAAGGAGGAAGGCAAATCGGTGCACACAATTAAAGATGCGACAAGAAATTATTAATGGATCCACGAAAGATTCTATAGTGACCAAACGAATGTATAAAGGATCTATACTGCAATGGTAATATGCCATCAAATTCAGTCTATGAAAGTTAATATAAGTTAAACGGGAGACACGCTGAACGGTGAGATAGAGAAGGCATTAAAAGGAAAACGAAATCAGATAACGCCATTCGGGTTGACAATATTCCTGCCAAATTTCTTTGATGTTAAGGAGAACATAGAAAGAAGAGTATCAACTAATTCGTAGCATTTATAGATAGAGGGATTCGGCTGGAAAATTTCTTTAGATCAGTATGCTGGTTCTTATTCAAATAAATGGAAAGACAGCCTAATGTACTCGTAAGGACTACGAAAAATTAAGTTGGATTTCGCACGCTGCTAAAATGGCTCTCAAGATCATCAATAAGAGGATAAAGTGATGGAAAATGATTACTTAGGGGATTATCAGTTTAAATTCAGGAAGGTAAGAAGCATACATTATGCCGTAGCAGTAACGAGATCGCTAATAGGAGGAAACACAGGATGCTGTCAGAATATATTTGTCTGTTTCGTGTATTTGGAAAAATTATTTGATATAGTAAGGCAAGTAGCATTAATGGATGTATCACAGAAGATAGGCTTAGATTGGAGGATCAGACGAACTATTTGCAACCTGTTCATCTCAGAGATCTCATGTGTGTGCGGCGGATTGAGAGTCGGGATAGAAAGTGCTAGGCACAAGAGGGGGAATGCCAACTCTCACTCGTTCTTTACAAGGAATATGTGAAGGTAAGACTTTCACAGGATGGGCTAAAAGCAACATTAAATTAAGAAGTGGAATACATAATATCAGTTAGATTTGCGAACGATCGAGCATTAGTTAACCAGTCAGCCACCAGGTTAAAATTATTGTTAAGTACAGTATAAAATCAATGTGATAGGTATGGTATCCAAAACAATGTAAGCGATACAAAGATTGTGAGATTTTTGAAAAAGAGGATGACTGAACAAAATATACAAATAAGAAGGAGAAAAGTTCATCTCTCTTGAAAGTGTTTTGGACCGAGATATTCAAAGTAGTGGGGATATCTGGAGAAAAATTCCGTTAGAGAGAGGCACTTTCTCG
This sequence comes from Hetaerina titia, assembly GCA_037158775.1. NCBI lineage: Eukaryota > Metazoa > Arthropoda > Insecta > Odonata > Calopterygidae > Hetaerina > Hetaerina titia. The sequence goes on along the minus strand of CM073769.1, from coordinate 89,794,432 downwards.
AGAAGGAGGGAGTTGATGACAGAGACTCAGAGAATAGATGTTAGAAGAGATAAGTGAAAACTTAAATACGGAAACGTGTTTTGAATAGCGCGGATATTTGGTCATTTGAGGAAGGTGATAGGCGTATATCGGAGGCATTTGTAATGTGGGTGTGAAGAAATGTGGGACAAGTGAAATGGACAAAAAAGGGTATCAAAATAGGACGAACTAATCATGACAGTGAAAGAGATAGGTTTGCTGGGAGAAATCCAAAGGAATCAGTAACTGTGACATTTTGATCAGCGACTGGCTATTGAAGACAATCATAGAGAGGAGAATGTTAGGCAAGCGAGGAAAGGGGGGGAAAGGATTGGTATATTAGACCGAATGAGGGAAGGTGGAATAAGTATATGGGGAATTGGAGAAGGGATTATTATAGTGTTGGGTCAGTGAGAGGTTTTTGTTGGGCGAAGCTCAGAAATATAAGGGTTTAGTTTGTGTACATCTTCCTTAAACTTTATGCTACCAAGTAAAAAAAAATAAGTAAAGTTAATAAATCTCCTCCTTCCGATTACAAGTATTATGCTCATATAATTAAATGTTGCACCGATTAAATACAGTACCGAGAATCTCCCTGTAGAACTATCGTGCAATGTAACTATTTGTCTGATGCAACACATATGTAGAAATTAAAGTTACGTGGAGTTATGCTACCTATTGAAATTTTGAGGTCATGTCGATGCCATTGAATCAAATTTCAAAGACCTAGACTAATTCATTATACTTCAGAATGATCCGGACTACAGAGATGTATTCATCGGAGAACGTTACTGAAGGGCACTTTCATATTTCAGAAAAGACGCTAATTACGCTTACAATACGTATGAGAAATAGTAACAAAAGCTGCTAAAATATAAATTCAACAACGTCGGATCTCGATCTGAATGGAAGGATGGTGGAAGACGAGGTGCGGTGCTTTCAAACCGAACGTTTGCCATGCTTTCACGCCCACTCTCATCCAATTCCTCTGAGGGGAAGGCGGACGAAAATGAGAAAAACAAGGGTACCAATTCTCTCGTAACCCAGTTACTTCGCAATTGTGCCGAAGTTTCTTACTGAAATATTCACGCGGTCGAGAGGTTCGCTTCTTTTCCTTCCATCCCTTTCCTTCCTCATGCAGTCGAAACTAAAATCGGACGACCCACCGCCGCCGCGATGCCTCACTCTGGGATCGCGTCCACCAAACTCTTTTTCGGAAGGCAAACGTAATCCACCGCGTAATTTTATCCAGGTAGTGAACTTTCATTTATTTTTTTAACCAAAAAATTGTTGTAAATTTTTTTTAGTTCCAACTACTTTGATGGTGTTCGGTTAGAAACTGTGGTTACATTCCACAAATTTACGAGCATTGCCCGTCGTACAGTTCTGACTGATTTACGAAAAATCTTCTCCCGTAGAACTTTTCTGGGTTGCGGACTGCGGACGTTGGTTGACGATACGGAAACGGCGGTGGGGTGGCTGGCAACGTGTTTGGAGGACTAGGAATGGTGTGGGGAACTGGAATCCTCCTTACAACGGCGCGCGCGCGCGCAGTGACGTCACGAGAATGAAAAAATAAACCTGGCACCATATGGCCGTGCCCTCTTCCTCCTCCTTGAGCATTCATCGCGGTTCCATCCTCATCCCCCGGGGGCCCCTGCCATCCCCCTCCTCCACCTCCACTAAAGCCCACTCAAATGATATGGATTGCCTGCCTCACTTCTCCTTAGGGGAAAAATAAGGCGTTGATGAGCGAAGGTTATGATGGTGGAAGGAGAACGCAGTTGCAGGGAAAGGTGGAATCCTGCATTTTATCATATTCATTTAAATATATCCATTACATTTGGGATACATTTATCAATCGAATAAAAAATGGATAAATGTTTTCTTCTGTTTTGGTACTTGATAATCCAATCAGTAAGTTAGAGCGCTGGACTAACTACAGGAGGTTGATGGTTCGACTCCGGGAGGAGCCTTCATCTAGGGCCCTATATTCATTCAAGCTGGGTGATTTTTGGGGTACCAGATCTTCCTGGGAAACGAAGTGTGGCATAGAGAAAGGAACTGGGCCCCCTAAACTGATGCGTGAACTTCACACTCATTTGGGTATAGCTCTACGTCAGCTTTAAAAAAAACAACTTTTAAGTCTCATAAATGTTTTTTCTGTTAGCTTATTAATGTAGAAAACAAAATTCTGCTACCCGCCAGAACCGTTGACTTCAGAGGTTTGAATCAGCAAAGTCGGGGAATACCTCATAAAGTCAATATCTTCCAAATGTCAAAAATCTCAGCCGAGTGCTATTAATTATAATATGAATCTGTTCAAAAATCAGTAGGACTGAATCTATTAAAAACAAATTATTGCTCGCACTGATAACTTCACTCAAAAGCCCTCGAAGTAGTACCCTTGTGCGTCCACACACCGCTGCAAGCGCGTTTTTCACACCTCGTACGCTTTCTGGATGGCGGTGTCCGGAATTCTGCCAAGTTTTCTCGTCACGGCCTGTTGTAATGCTTCCACCAAGCCGTGGCTACGTCTTTCAGCACGGATTTGAGGGGGGAGGGAAGAGGAAGAAGTTTGGAGGAGCATTGTCTAAAAAATTTGGATCCTGACTCAAATGGCCGAAAAGGTCTTGTCAGATCCGCGTGCGAGTTTTCTTTTGCTCATCCGAGATGACTCACGGCACCAACTTCGCACACACCTTTCTCATGCCCATTTTTTCAGTCACAAGTCGATTCACATAATTTTTACGAATGCCAATTTCTTCAAAAACAATGGAAACACTTAATCTGCAATCCCAGTTCAATAACGCTTTCCTTACAAGAGTTTCGTCACTTATGAGGTCGAAGGGCGTCCTCAATATATTCTCTACGCTCCCAAAACAACTTGTGCCATTCCAAAACACCCTATCTACCATGGCGTTATCACCATGAGCACTCTTGAGTATGTCATGAGCCTCTTATCCGGTTTTGCCCAGTTAAACGCAGCATTTGATGGCGTATCGCTGTTTCAATAGCTGGTAACGGAGTACATAACGGAGCGGAACGAGACCACGTTATAGCAGTTTCACAAATGAATGACCCTCAGGCTTCTAATGCTGGGAGCTAACTACCACCAACCGCCAGCCTTTCCTGAGATTTCTCTCCCTGGAACCCTCGCCAGAGAACCCGCCACCCGTCCGCCCATCTATCCGGGAAAATAAGTCATACTACGAGGTGTATTCTTAAAGTAAGTACCGTTTGCTTATATTTAAATATTGGCGTTTCAGAATACAGTTTTGCTCCTGCAGCGCCATCTACTGATTCATTTAGAAGGTATAGCAGCATTTGTTTTATTTCAGAAGTCGTTTGCTTGTCCGTGCATGCAAACAACAATGCCCGCGACAATCGTTGATCCCGCCAGCTGTGAAGTGCGTTCTGCCATACGATTCTTGTATGTAAAAGGATTGTCTGCTGCTGCAATTCATCGGGAATTATGCCTAGTTTATAAACCTACAGTTATGAGTGAAGGAAAAGTTAGACAATGGTGCTGTGATTTTAAAAATGGACGAACAAATGTCCATGACGAAGAGCGAAGTGGTAGGCCCAGTATTCTGACTAATGAAATTGTTTCGCAAGTGGAACAAAAACTGCGATGTGATCGTCGATTGACAATTAATGGCCTGGCTGAACAATTTCCTCAACTTGGACGTACTACTGTCTACAATATTGTTACGGAAAACCTCGGATACCACACATTGCGTGCAAGGTGGGTACCGAAAATGATCACCGACCACCACAAAGAGCAAAGAATGTCCAGTGGACGAGAGTTTTTGGGTCGTTGGGAACTCTTTAAATCACCCACCGTGCAGTCCTGACCTTACACCCAGCGACTACTTCCTCTTCTTGCACTTGAAACAGTGGTTCGGTGGACAACGTTTCGAAACCGAAGAGGAACTCAAGAATGGCGTTGTCGATTGGTTCAACCCTCAGGCGGCAAGTTTCTATGCAGAGGAGTTAAAGAAGCTGGTGCAGCGGTACAAAAAAATGCTTAGAAGTGAACGGCGATTATGTAGATAAGTGAAGAAGGTTTGTAGCTAACTAAAAGTGTCAATAAAATGTGTTTCATATGAGTATATTTTTTCCTGTGACCAAACGGGTCTTACTTTATGAACACGCCTCGTACTTTTGGGACGGAACTTCTAGATATCCACATTGAGTTTTTCCTACTCATAACTACAATTTCCTTATGACAACGTGAAACTTTGATCAAGATGAGATTTGATGACAATCAAGATAAATTACTGCGGTGAAAAGTCCTGTGAACGCGGAGTAGGTAAGCGACATACATGGTTTTATATGACTACATCGTTGATACAAATCAACAAAATTCGGAAAAAAACGGTCCACTGCACTTCATCCAAGGTGATGTAGCGGATATTAGCGGTCTAACGAATAGTTGTAGTCACCATTCGAGCGGTAAACAGGGCACAGCCGATATCTAAATAATTTCTCAAGCCGAAACTCACTTCCTCTTTATGCAAATGTGAAATTTTACACCCCAGCCATTATGTTGATGGAAGGAGATATGGCATGATTACAGGTTTCCGCATCCACTGATTAAATTTGGGAAAAATCTTTGGAAAAGTGCAAGAACCGTTTCCTTAATATATTTGCAAAAGGTACCCATTAAACGGTGAATTTATGCACAGCTGAGACTTTTCAGTAGGGGAATTTTATTAACATATCAATTGGAAATAAACAATTTTAGTTTGGAAAGTTTGGAAACAACAATTTCAAGTAAATAATTGGAATTAATAATCCAGCATGCTCGAATAAAATTTCTGCATGTTCATAGAATTTCACGATTAGTTGAGGCGCATCTGGTTTTATTATTCTATAGACCATGATGCCTCGTTCCCTGTCCCAGGATTTAATTTAATCAACTAGTTAAATTCCCTAAACTTATCACCGAAACAATAAAAAAATCGTAGTGATGATCCTTATGAATAAATCATGTATTTTAAATTAATACTTTCAATTTTTCAATGCTAAAATGTTTTTAAAAAATCGTTCACGCTGATTTAAAGACATTTTGTCCTTTGAACGTTTCTTAACATTAAGGAAGTGTACAAATATAATTAAAATTGTCTTTATATTGATCAATCCTCTTGGACCACAAATAACAAACTGCGCCAAATCAGAACTATGCGGTTACCTTCTATAACTGGCCTAACGGAGTCATTCCCGCCCGTAATTAGGCGATCACTCTCCCTGCCACTGGACGAGAGATCTTATCAGGCTCCTTCACACAATGTAGACCACAGAAACGCCTCCTTTAGCATGTACGTTGCCCGCGAGATAAGCAAGATTGCAGACCTCATATGTTAACAGTATTTTTCCCTCTGCACGAAGTAAAAATATGATATTTTTCTTTTCTAACTTCCCACACTCGTGGGAGAGACAATTAAGAACGACGTCAAAAAGCTAAATTTGCTCCTCACATTGGGAACGCTGTAGAAGTGGAGTAGCAAGTAATTAGAACCAACGATTAAAAATAACGGGAGTACAATTTAAATAAAACCGTAAGTGCAGACATATATTTGTTAGTCTTCAGTTAAAATTTGGTTTCACGCTAAAAATGGATACAAATACACGAGTGGACATAAGTAATATTAGGATGGAAGCGTTAATATCCTTTTCAACATTATTAAACTCGCTGTTTCTATGAACACAGAATAATTGGACCTCTTGTGAAATCAACAATTTTTCATTACATGCCTTTATCAATATCTTTTTACTTCAATCTAAATTAATTTCTGTTCCAAATGTTTTTGCCCATAAATCAATACTATATTCACCCTTCCGCTAATATTGCAATTTTCAAAATGCAACTGATTTTAGCAAATGAAACGGAACGAGTTTTATTGACTACAGGAAATTCTCGATGACAACTCTCAATATTTCTTGAAATAAAAATAAAGATTTGGAATTTTGATGGCGTGATGGTCTATCGTGAATCAGTTCAGTTATTTATCAAGGAATACCCTAAAGAATACGCAAAACAATTTTCCGATTCTTAAGAATGTAATTTAGAAAGTGCGCCAAAGCTTCTATTAAGTTAACAAAATGTTATAGAAATGAAAACATTTGTAGAAAGAAATATAAAGCTGGACTAATAAACCTTTAATATTAAAAAAACAATACTGATTACCGGTTTTTATTAAAAGCGTCTTGAAACTATGACAATGAGATGCCATTGTTTAAATTTGAAAAATAATTATAATTTCATTTCTTGGAATACGTACTATTTTCCAATAACGCTTCAAGAATCTCTTAGGGGATTCTTCTACAACAAATGTTTATTCTATATACCCAAAGTTGGAATGTATCTTAATCTTCCTACTATACTCTTACATTCTTTTCTCTTGGTACAAGCAGGCTACCATTTTAGTTTCGCTTGCCTTAAGTGGAATATTAGCGTATAGCTAGCAGGCAATATCCGGCCTGCGTGAAAAATTCACCAGGGATAGGAAAAGCAGAGAACCAACAAATCGAACTTCGGAGGCAAAGAGAGGGAAGCCTCTTATTTTCTGCTGTAGGAAAAAAAATCCCTTAAGAAATGGAAGGTTCGAGATCCTAATGGAGGGTCAAGGATGCCGTGTGGGAAGAAGAGTGAAAAAGGGGCAGGAGTGATGACGAGGGAAAAGAATCAGTGGAGGTAGGAAGGTTATTTACTTCCGCCAAAATCACCCAATCGACTCAGTAAAGAACACGTGGGCCACGCCAATCAAAGCACGTGGAAGTACTGGGAAGAGTTGTACATTGCTCCCGGAAGAGATACGCTCAGGAAAACTTTTTTCGGATCAATTTCGAGCGGGAGATAATGAACTAATGATAAAGCTGATTTTTTAATGAGCCGATAATTTAATTCTCATAATTAATCCTCGATGTATAAATGGATTCCTTGAAATTTACCACAGAATGAAATACGTTGCATGTTGATAAACAATTCAGAAGATAACTATTTTTCAAAGATAAATACATTTACAGTGTTGAGTTTCAATTTAGAGTCGGTATCTTTCTTTTTGAAAAATAGGTACATCATAAATGAAAAAGGAAAACTTTGTTCCAATCCACCACTTTATTTCAGGTACGACTGAATAAAGTCGTACCTGAAATAAAGTGGTCGATTGGAACAAAGTTTTTCTTTTTCATTTATCAAAATGAACTTCCACAAAGTTGAGGCTAAAACTATGGAGTTAGGTATATCATATTGGGCGTTAGTCATATTAAATGCTAAGTGAAATTGAAAACAGTCCATAAAATACGATATAATAATCCAGCTCATCTTTTTAAGTAACTCTCACCATTTTGTAAATCAGTCTTCGAATACGATTAGCTTATGAAAGTTGATGAGTTGGGCATTTAAATCTTTGATGGCAAGCTATAAACTTTCACCGAAGATACCAAAGTCATTCAATTTAAACACAGAATTGAGTGTAGATACAAAATTGTATTAAACCGACGTTCATTAAACGACCAAATTGGATGATTTCATAGTTTTAGAGCAGCGCTTTATGAGCTTAAATGGTGTGCTGGGTTACAAAGAATATTTTCATGCATTCTCTTAAGTTATGTATTACTATAAATAATTTGACGCTGAAACTTTTCAAGTAGAATTGAGACAAAACAACCATAATAATATTAGCAATGAATGGTGAAACCAATTTTATTCTAAGTTTAACTGATCAAGTAAAGAAATAGGGCCTCATCTGAATTACGATTGTATGTATCTGAATGCTCCTATGTATGTTAGCATGGAAAAAATGCCACTGAGATGCTATTATTTATAATTTAATATTTTTCTTTGTTGGTTAAAACTGAGGGAAATAATAATTCTTTCTGACAATGGCGCCTATTATGTTCTATATTCTCGACTTGTTGTCGATTACCTATTTTTCTTCGAAACTTGGATTCCTCAATTTAAAAAAAGACTAAATGAGTAATACACGTGTATCAAAGTAGCATTTAAGTTGTATCGATTGATGACTGAAGTGCGGTTCGTAAGCGATTATTTTTCTTTGTGACTACTAATACTGATTTAGTTTCAGGGAAATTAAACCAATACATTTTAAAAGGAAGCAAAAAAAAGGGTTTGCGTGGCCTTGTAGCCTTGTACAAAATCTCTTGGAGAAGTGTAGTGGAAGCACAAACCTAAGCGATTGTATGATTTTATTAGTCTTTACATTTCTTCATGATGTTAAAGTATATAGATATGTCGTACGAGCAGCAAAATATTAATAACAAAGCATATTCTAATTGTAAAACCAAAAATGGTCTGCCGAAAATACTATATATGAGTTCCAATGGATAGCGGGAGAACTCCTTAAGAAAATCAACTCTTTCCTTCTGACGAACACATGAAAAACTTATGAGAGGCGAATGGATTCAGGAGAATTTTGTGAATTTCAGATTTCGTCATGTTAGGACAGAACATGGTTTATAATGAGCACGATTAATATTCATCAAATTGTTGGAAGCATTCATTTTGTGATCTATCTCTCGTAGCATGACTTGTTAAAGATTGTTTTGTTGTTTTTAAGGGTATGCATTCTACTGTATTTCCATAGGGATAAAGTTAAGAGGTTATGAAAACTTGTAGTTTATAAACTTAAAAGGCAAAGAAAATGAAGAAATATCGAAGTAAATTATGTCTGTGAGCAAAGAAAGTTCATAATAGCATCAAGATCATAATAGAGACAAAAAAGGTTGAATAAGATTTGACTGAGTAAATAGAGGTAGTAAATGAGAAAGTAAGGTATTGAATAGGATGAGAATACTATAAGCTGTGTATTATACGGGTCACAACTCCAGCATCTCACGTAAAGGACGAAATATAACAAAACTAGCATATCTAAAATATAAACTCAAATGATGGATTAAATTATCGAACAAATTTAAGATAAAAAAGTACCATACACTTTTAGGAATTTTTAAGGACGAAGAAGTAATAAACGAAAGCTTTTTTTTACATCAATTAGGATTTTATTCTTTCAGAACCGTGGTTTGGATAAAAGTTGAAGATTCTTGCGGTTGATGCATAAAGATAAAGGAGTGTGCAAATTTAAACGTTACAAAATTTCAATCATTTGATCCCGGTTAGATTTTTAAGTAAAATAAATATGAGAGAAATAAAACGCATTGTTTCCGTAAGTTGTGTGTCTGTGCATCGAGAAATAATTAACGATAATTATAAAACTAAAAGAACAGTATTAAACAATAATGCCCTCCTAACGAATTATTTTGTAACAAATAAGAAATACTTCAGAAAAGAATGAGGAATAAAAAACTATGAAATGGGTGTGTTAAAAGATACGTTTAAAAGGAGACAATGCGTAACTTACATATCATAATTTCATATGTTCGGTACAACTTACGATTTTCCCATTCAAGAGGTGAAAACTACCATAGGGTTGTGGGAAGCTTACCTGAAAAGAAAATTTATATTAATTAGATAAAAATGGTATGCTAAAATTGCGATCAATCTGTACTTAATTAATCAATTTTACTCTATCAGAGCTTGCCTGATGTACGCAATACAGTCAACACGAAAAGGTAAGAATGTCTAAATGCAGAATATCGTCTCTCAATCATTGAGCCTTTGCCACCAAGACCCAACCAGGTAAAATGGATTCTACATTCCAATCTAATAATCATACCAGGTATTCAGATCACCTATTGAAACTTATCACTCATTTCTGAGAGGTACGTTGTTAAATATATTAAAATATTAGCTCAATTTGGTCATTTAATGAGTATGAATTACAGGTATTAATCAAGTACATACCGGGCATAAAGATATATTTTAATCGTAAACCACCACGAATATGGAAAATTTATTTTTATGTAACGATATGCTAAGTGCCTCAACCATTATCCTTGTACGAACTTACATCGAGATACAGAGATGAGACAAAATCGACAAGTTCATGATTGTATGGGTGGCAGGATGCGACCAGGTCTGAGATGGTACCATATGGTCATTTTAAAATGCATTTCACACGATATAGTGGTTTCCGAGTACCACTGGGAGCATGATATGGACTAATGATTAAAAAGTAAGCTTTTGCCTGGTGTAATAGAGTCAACACGATTCACATGTTTAATGTTTACACCCAAATTTAACGTATCGAATTCAACATGGCTATTAAATTTTCATAATGTTATTCTGAGAAATTAACACGCCATAATATTCTAATTGTTTGCATATTGCTACAGTTTCTGAATGTATACATCAACATTCGATACAATGGTTGTCATTTTATAAATAATATTAGATAAATGAAAATGAATTAATGAGAGTTAAATACAGCTTGTCCAGCTTTCACATAATATTGCAAGGCAAAAACAATTTCCTGCATTGGTTATATACTATATACGATACTGAGTCATGGATAATAGTTCAAGAAAATAACAAAACTAACTTGAAAAGTTGATTTAGTTATTTAAATTATTATCAAGATAAACGTTAAAACATATCTGAATAAATCATTCTGAATATAAATGAGTATTAAAAAAACAATGGAAGATCGATCGAGCATTTTAAACAGAACATTTTTGGCTATTTTTGGTCTTTCATTATTTTTCTCTAATGAAATGATCAAGCTCTTCAATATAGAAGCATTGTTTTGTTTTCTTGCATAAATTAGGATTAATAGACCAAGCAGTCTACCTAAAATCTTTCCCTAAAATATGGCGGGTTCTCCAGCTGTTTACTTGGATAATTTCTGAACAGAACTACTCATATCGCCAACTCAGTCTGTCTACCCTCATTTATCAAGGCCCGTTCTCCGGCACATTTCTCCGTCCGCAACCTTATAGCAGTGTTACATCAACTGGTGTGAGGCAAGGAGAACAAAGCTTTCACATATTATGGAGATATGAGGGAATAAGGACTTGTTTTCCATGAGTGGTATGGGAGACCCCGAGAACACTCCATCTCTCAGTCAATTAGCTCGGAAAGTAAAACGGGATATTTCCGAAAAAGGAAAGAAAAACTGAAGTTATAAATAAAAATCTGGGGACAATCATTCTATCAATAATAAAAAAAGTAATTTAAACGCCATTTTTTTTTTCAAAAATATTACCAAGACATTCTCATATATTCGCAATTTACCGCACACAAAAAATCATGTATAAAAATATAAGAGATCAAACATTATACCACCATCTTCAATGTGAGATGGTGGTAGTGGTAGATATAGTATTAGGATGAGCGACGGACCGTAGGTATTTGGTACGGTATAAGATATTTGCGCCGCTAGGGATAGTCAGATAACTTCGGAAAGGTAGGCATTCATGGAATTGGACGGGTGGCGATAAACCCGACGTCGGTATTACCTTAATCTTAACTAAAGGCGACAAGGGGTCCACAATTTAACGTCCCATCCGACAGACTGTATAGTCAACTTCTCGTTCTCTCCACATAGAACCAGTATATCACCAAAGTAGGTGTCTGGATCACATTGAAATCGAGTCACCAGCGGGATGCGAAGCGAAACTTCTCCCGAGAGAAAGCTAGTACACTAGCTAACGCAACAACCCGAAACCCCTCATCCCTAATATAACTGAAAATGAAACTTTATTCCTTGTCAAATACGGGCGTGTTTTAAATTTGGATTTATTTTTCTGTGGACTGTAAAACAAGCAATTCCGCATTGGAAACTTGATCATGAATCACTCAAACTCCATTAGTGATTGATGCTCTGATTACAAATCAAACAGAGGTATTAGCAGTTGAGGGCTATTAGCCAATAAACTCAAGTATTTTACTTTGCAATTGGATATTAGAAGATTCCTCGTTTTCGTACTAATAAGTCATATGTACAAGTATATGTACATATACTTTTTACGTCAACGCCACAAAACAAAAATGGTGTGGGAAAGACTGTTACATAGTTGAAGAGTAAGAAATTTTGACTACTTTTTCTTGGAAAATGTTATTTCAAATGAAATGTTTTTCATTATTTAATGTGCAATGAGTCAATTCAAACGTACGAGTAGCAGGATGGTCGGACACAGTTCGCAGTTATCTTTCGGATATATTATTGATGTTGGTTTAGCCAGGTTTTAAAAGTATATTATACGGTTCCTAATCAATTCGTGATAGAACTCAGAAATATAACATGTTAATAAATAAAAACCTTTTTCAAAATAACAATTAATGAATGAAATATTTACGAAAACTACTTGATCTGGACCGAAATCTTATGTTTACATCAATTAATCGGACTGTAATATATTATTAGATTAACTGGGATTGGTAAATCAAAAGAGCAATATTTTAAAATTGACCGCGTAGACAACCCATATCCTCACGTGCTTGCCAGCACGTTGTATTTCCTGGAAGAAGGAAAGATCGCCGCTGCCATCTTCCAGCTGGAAAAGGAAGCAGCGGGTCCGCGATCAGAGAGCTACCTCCCGTCGAAAGTCCTAACTTGATCAGTAGCTCTTGCGCCTCCCCTCCATTGTTTTTCCTTCCGATACGTCACGAGACGCGGAGTGGACGGAGAGAAAACGGAAAACATTAAAATTGGGGTGAGAAGCACTCCAACCCCCCGCCACCCAAACCCCCAAGAAAGAGTTTCGTGGAGGGAGCAAACAGAATCGGCCACTCCGGGTCATTTCCGTCTGCACGCAAAGATGCTCGACACAATGCGACCCAAACACATAGGCGGAATGATTCTGGGTCACGCAAAAAATAACTCCTTACAACCCAGATTCTAATCCTCCGGAGAGGACCGAATGGAGGACCGAAAAAATTAGTAATAGCCGACTGTGTCCCTACGGACAGTGATGGGACATGCACAAACCATCGCCCCGACTCCCGGTCTTCCCGCCAGTCCCATTCTCCTTCAAGGACAAAAACAAAATTTAGAGTCAAAAATTATAATCACTCCTTTTACCAATCCCAGCTAAGTGACAAATACTCACGTTGAACATTTGATAGGGAACCCCATTCATGTTTGGGGTCAAAAAAGGTTTAACCGTCACAAAAAACTACAATTGCCCCAGATATATGTAATATATATATATATATATATATATATATATATATATATATATATATATATATATATATATACTCGAATATATATGTATGCATGTGTATACATACGTACACCCAAACACACCGTAATCATCATAATCTGAATGAATATATTAAATAATTGAATTTCCTTTCTCTGTGTATATATATATAAAACCATAATCACAGTAATCAACCCGAAGGTCGGTTTAGTAGGTGATGGTAGAGCTCACCCGTGTACCAAGCCCGACGGCGTGTGAATATTCACACATCAGGGTAGGGGGGCCAGTTCCTTTCCCTGTGCCGGTTATGGTTTCCCAGGAAGGTCTGGTACCCGAAAAATCAACTTGCTTGGGTGGAGCTGCAGGTGCCCAAAGTACCTCGCCCGGGAATCGAACCCGGGACCCTCCGGTCAGTAGTCCAACGCTCTACCCACTAGACCACCGCGACCCGCGTGTATATATATATATATATATTTATATATATGGATGATTTCTTCGAAGTAACACGGAAGTGTTAAAAAAACTTCGACAGCAACACACAACATGAGAACACATAAAAGGAACACTCACACGTTATACCTTGATAATTTCGACGGACTTGAACTCCGTCTTCTTCGGAAGATTAGTTAGGACTGACTAGTCAAAATGATGATTATGAAGTACTCATTTCATATATATTACACTATTTAAATGTTACATTATTGTGAATAGTTTGCCAAAAAGGTATGTACCTAAAATATATACGAGAGCAAGATAACATCAGACTACCCGTAAGTATGTGGAAGGAATTTTATATACCAGGGTCGTTGACATGGATTTTAATTGGTCAGAGAATATAACAAGTGAACCCTTTGTTTATAGTTTTTTCAGAGTCCCAACAAGAATGAACATATTCAGAAATGAACCCAATAAATCTATGAAGATTCCCAGTGACGTTTGCAATAATGGCGTATTCTTTCCGATGTGAAACTGTGATCATCCAAGGTTAAATATAAAATAATTTCTAGAATTTTTTATCAATACCATCGGGAAGAAGGGAAAGCATTGTCTGCCGTACTATAACTCCAGTTCAGCAACTTGGTAAGCAACTTGAAAACTAGTGGAATTTTGATGATCCTAAAAAAATCAACCCTGCTTGTAAATTATCGTATAGAAAGCATAATTGACTATTTACACTTATCAAGTCATTCATCGTTGAAAAATTACGCACTCACTAAAAAAAGAACTGGTAAATACGTTGATCCAAAGCAAGATAATTGAGAGCTTCAATGTTATTCTTATTTAAAAACACAATGTAATGGATATAATTAAAAATAATGGCCATAAATATTTCAGTAAATCAAATACTTAAAATTTTCAATATTCAATCAAGGACGGAGATGTATCTATTGCAGAGCACACAGAAGTAGTCTCTACCTTTTACCGCCTACGCAGATCTGCTTTACCAAGTCATTACTGTATTAATAATAAGTGCTTCTGCTGCGCGAATATTTCGTATACCTGTAAACATGGCGATTGTATTCTTCTTTAAAACTAATTACTGTGGAGGTAAGGCAGACACGGTGAGATTCTTTTTAAAAACCCAGCGGATACTCTTTCATGACATATTTCACACCAGAGTCATTGCTGCCCACTATCGTCAGGCAATATTCCCACTTTTAGAAGGACACTGTTCGTTTGATGATGTAAGAATTGCTTTGCCTTTTAATGTTAATGTCAGAAAAATAGCATTGAAGTTGCCAATGGTATATGACTGAACTATTTCCAACAATTATTTCCCGGAGTTCAATAATGTTAACTCCAAGGGCTAAGTTCATTGAAATGAGGCGTCAACAGGATTCTTGAGGAATTAAACTTCGCTTATCATATCACCATTGTAAGAGCTGTAAAATTCACTATATTAAAAAATAACGTGAAACAACTATCCGTCTGTTTTCATCATGGTGATCCTTACTGCCTTTGGATGACCATTAATTACTATTCTAAGAGGCACGTCGACTCAACCATCCTTTTAATTTTTCATCGTTCAAAGACAAGTGTTCAGGCGAATTCGATTTAGACCTTGCATAAAATTAATTTCCCTGTTTCTACCGTTTACATCTATTTATCACTTTTTACCGTCACCTTGATCACAAAAATACATTCAACCCTCTTTGATCTATGTTTCGCACACAATCTACATTGACCAAACTAAATATTAACAAATCGATCAATCTGACTATTGGCATGCAGTGTAGTGAAGCAGAAGGTTTGCGTAGCAGCAGTAAAAGGCTTCTACGTTTACTAGACTCGAAATCATTGCATAATGGAAATTTCTGCATTAGAGATTATTCTACGAGAAGCAATTTTACTGACGAAATTAGAATATAAATTGCTACGGAAATGCCGAGGTCACAGAAGAAAGAAAATATCAAGGTAGAAATGGACGGAGTCTAAATGACATTAAGGATCAAGTTAAATTCAATACTACTCGTTCAAGTTCATTAAATGTAGTTTCAAAGAGCTGCTAATGGTGAAAAAGAGATTCAGTTCATGATGCCCTCAGAAAGGAAAATAAGAGTTGCTAATGGAGAGTGAGTGAGTAACAGAATAACAGAGAGATTAGAGATTATGAAATATCCAATTACTTTAGTTACATTCTCGAAATCACGAAACATGAACGTAATAAGGAAGTAATACAAAGCGTATTAAATCAACTGGAGGAAATAAGTGAGAAACCTTCCGGAGAAAAACATCTATTAATGAAGGTGTTTTGAAATATGCGAAGAGGAGGAATAATAAGCCTACATAGGGTTTAGGAAAAAAGAATTTAATTTGTGAGAGAACACTCCAATAGCGCAATAGAAATAGTAAAAAAAATAAGAAAGAAAAAATAGAAAAGGAAAACGGAAGGTCATGAAATACAGGATAGATATAAAAGCGGACAGAGGGAACATTGTGAAAATAGTTCCATTATAAATCTTGGGCAAAAAATTCATAGGTTGTCGTTACAGTAAGAGGGAAAGAGAAAATGCGTGAAAATTATAGATACACGTGGGGGTATTCGTTTTAAAGAATTATTTTTAAAAACATAACCGACATATCTGGATAAAATGTACTTTTATTTTCCATTTTAATTGATTCGTATGCCCATAATGGTGTAAATTATAGCTATTTATCGTGATTTGTTTTGTTTAAGGAAGTCGAAGATTGAAGTAACTCACATTTAGAGAAAATAGGTAGCTCACAGTGGGATTCAGTTCCTTCAACTGAAAAGATACAGTGCCCGGCCAATCCATAATGAAATCATGGCTGTGCATGGAATTGATAACACGTCATATCACTTATTTGTGAGGTGGAAAAGGTATTGTTAAACTGGCCACATGATGCTTACAGACGATCCAAGAAGTGGAAGACCATCACTCACGGACGCTACTGCTATAGTAATGAATGTGGAGAAATTTATCCTAAAATTCCGATGAGCAACCGCCCAAAATCATGATCATGAATGATTTACGGCAGTGTGTAGAAAATTATTTACAAAGAACTGTTCATGCCAAATGTGTCAGCACGCTGGGTTCCACGACAACCGACTCATTTGCGGATACAAACAAGACGCGATCTGTCAAGGCAGATGCTGAATCTTTTGGAGCGAGTCGAAGAGTATTTTCTTAGTCGCCTGGCAACAATGGATAAATGTTGGACTTATGAATATAATCCATAGACCAAAGTGATGAGCAAGGAGTGGAAGCACAGCAGCTTACCTCCCCCAAACATGTCTAAGGTACAGAAATTAAGGGGACAGGGAAGGTAATACTGTCTGTTTTTTTTATGGACTGTCAAGGAGTCATTTTAACAATCTACCTGGAGAAGGGTCAGACTATCGCTGGTGCCTATTGCTGCATCCTGCTGAACAAATTGAGTGAGGCACTGGAAAGGAATCCATGCGGTATGATCACCAAAGGTATTCGTCTTTTTTCGAAAATGAATCTGCTCACTAATCTAGAAATGGGGTTGAGGAACAAACGTGATGGGACTTCTGAATTTTCCCACACCCACTCTTATCCTCCCAATCTCGCCCCAAGCGACTTTTACTTTTTTATTTCAAGGACTTAAAAAAAAAACTATGCCAGTGTCGCATATTTCACAACGCAAATGACGCACACAACACTAATTTCCATAAATTCATATAACACCGCATTTTCAAGGAAAAACCCATCCTCCTCAAATCACTTTCATTCCGTAGGATGCGAAAACGCGTTAGAAGCAAGCAAGTCCGCTCATCACAGCAGGTGGACGAATGCGGGCAGTCTGCAATATTATTATTATCTGTCTTCTGGACAAACTTACGGAGACCTTACAATGTTGAGAGGCTCTCGTTAGGCTGTATCCATCTGATAGGCTGCAGTTTATCTCCACCAGTATTGGATAGACGATTATTTTTTAGCGTTAGATTCAATGCAGTGCATAATACGAGATACCTCTTCAACGGGAGACTGGTAGGCCTGCTACCCCATGCTTGACGTCGCCTATTCAGATGAAATGGCCACTACGTAGCCACTATTATTCTAGCTGGATAATTTTGTGCCTATTTTGGCGTATAAAACCATTGCTCTCTTTTTATAAGCGTGAAAGTAATTCGTTTAATTATCAGTAGAATGCATTGTAAAGCTACAGGCATAAGTTCTGATTAAATTCAATTGCATGCCTATCGATCTTATTTCATAAGCTCACCGAGGGGCGAGAGCTCACTGAATAGTAACACTGGGGGAACATTTTGGGGAATTACTCTATAACATTCACTGTGTTCGGATTTTTATGATATTTTTTGGATTTTCAATGCGAATATGTTTTTAGAACAACTGATTTACAGTCACATTAAAATGAAAGAAAAAAGAATTTGGGAGAAATCATATCTCATTAGACCCATGGATGCAGTGGAAATGTCATTATGATTAGCTGCCTAAGAAAATGGAAAATCGAAATCTATATGAAGTAATATTCAAAAGACGCACCATCTCAAATTACCAACCGGTGGTCTAAACATCGTCTTCCTCCGGAAATGGAAGTGGAATATCACGGCGTGGATTGTGTATGAGCGATAGATTTAACTCCGAATAATGGTGTCATTGTTGCTTCTCTGTTATGAGATCATGCGCCAAGGTGCGGTGTTCATTACGCAAATCTGCTAAACTTCTTCTATAAAATCTTCCATTGATTATAACCGAAAATATAGGTATTTTTTTGGTAACTACCTTCATATCATCTAATTTCTAGCGAGTGGCAGGATCACAAAACCAGAGCATTTCAAATACTGTGAAATTTCCTCATTCTTCGTTAAATAATCTTGGGTAAAGGGAGACGCATTTCTGTCTGTATCGATCTTAAAGGTAAAGCTATAAAAAGAATAGCGTGTGAGCTCGAAAGCGTTTCTTGAGTCAACATTTTCACTTTCGCCCTTACAAATAATATTTTATTTATACATATGTATTGTATTTTTATGTAAGGATACACTCATACGTATATAAAAAAATATATGTATATACATTATACATATACTTGGCCCCGGTGGCGGCGGGGTAACGTCCTCGTCTACCGACTGAGAGAGGTCACGGGTTCGATTCCCGTCTGGGTGGATTTTTCTCCATCCAGGGCTTGGCTGTATGTAATTGTCTTCAATGTAATGTATGTAATGTAAGGGTTAGGTGGAAGAAGGGACTATTTAGTCTCAACCTCGCCCAATTAAGTCGATAATAAATAAATAAATAAATTATAAATATTCACACAAACACACATGAATACATGCAAATTCGCGAGTTTTAATGGGTTTAATAAAAATATTATATTCCAATGCCTTTAGCTGATTCAGCACCAGAGAGTTTTTCCATCAAAAATTAATAACACGAGATCAATTCTGGGGAATGAAATAAGTTGAGGCAGCAAATATTCGGCCACGACAAACGACCGTGGGCACGCCATCGATAAGTCCGGCCTGCAAAGTCATCGATATTTCGTAATCCTCAGGGGATGGAGTATACAGAGCAGAAATCTGACGTTCTCTTTAACTTTATGAGTTTTTATATCACCAGTAAATCGATTAAACGCTATACGTCACCATTATATCACGAAAAAATACAGGAAATTCACCTGGCAGTTCTTGAAATTTCTGAGAAAAGCCCTGGCGTTAGGTAATTCCATTTTTGATTTCACCTTGAGATACATCATCAGACCACGATGCCCAATTTGTATCTCCACGTAATTCTGTTCTGCTACTTAGGTGT
Source organism: Hetaerina titia (assembly GCA_037158775.1). Lineage (NCBI taxonomy): Eukaryota > Metazoa > Arthropoda > Insecta > Odonata > Calopterygidae > Hetaerina > Hetaerina titia. The sequence goes on along the minus strand of CM073769.1, from coordinate 89,775,083 downwards.
GCGAATAACTTATCTTCATCGTGAAGAGAGTTGAAGATTGTGTCTGAATTCCCTCGGCCATTGTCTCACTCGTCATTTCATAACCAACGTGTGCACGGTTAAATAATAAGAAAGAAACTGTGTGGACATAGAAGCGTCTATATAAGAATTAATATATTAAGTATCCATCATGAACATAAGACAAAAAATTATGGCTAACCCCTGCCGATTAATTATATTGATTCTGCCAAAGCGTATACTAATTACGTCAGAAATGTAAGAGATTTTTCTGATTTACAAAAACGGGAAAAGCTCTTCCTTTAAAGTACGTGTAAAATGTACCCTGAGAATCTTTAATAAACGTCCGTTCTGGATGTAATAGCTATCAATCTGCGTATTCAACTGCTTAGCCGTATGAAGTGACGATGATGCAACTCAAGAGCAAGGGATGCAAGGAAAACAATGGAAAACACAATACACGTATCCGAATACCAAAGAGGGTGGTCTTATTGAAGCTTAAAATTTCGCGCTAACGATATAATACCACCACGTACAAAACTGAAAACTCTGAATATTCAAATTTCACCTTCATCAACTAGATTTACATTATATATGATTTCAAAGTTCTCATACAATTAACGTTACATTGAGAAGTGTTTAATTTTTCAGACAAGATATCCCTCAATGTATCCTTTCCATTAGCATTACATCTCACTCCAACTGACGAAGATATTTTGCTACTTAACTATTCATCGAATTTCAACGTGCTCTCGCATTTAGCAAACTGTAATAATTTTAATTTCCAGACCTTCACCAACTTTCGAATAGGAAATAATTATTCCCTCAATAAATTCAATGATATTCGTAAGGAATAACATTCAACGTCGCTTTTCCTTTTAAAGTATCTTTTATGGCGCCTCTATCACTTTGCCCATTCAGTCATTGTTTTCATAGAGTTTTTTTCTCAGGCACTCAAGACAAGAATTCCTTTCTCAATCGACAGCATATCCCATCTTGGAATAAAATAAGAAAAAAAATGTCTTTGCCTCTAAAATCAGGCACGTTTTGACATTTCCCCCATCCCCGGTTATGGACCTTGATGAAGAAAAATGACAATGGCCATGGCACCTTGGTGAATTTTAATGTTGCTCTTTCCCTTTCTCTGTTCCACTCCATTCTTCACCTTCATTCCTCCTTTATATCTTTCCTTCCCAACTTGGAATATTCCTTTCTCTTCTCCATTGTCCTCATTACCTTCTCTCTCTCTATCATCTTATCTCCATTTTCTTTTCTCTCTCTCGCCTTAGCTTCACAAGTCACACATTTTAAACAATTTATTCCAAACCCCGCACGCTTTAATTTCCACCAAATTTGTCGTGGACTTGATGTGAGTCTCTTTAAGACTGTCAACATACTTATCCGGCTACCGATGGAATATTTGTCACACCACACACACCGAAGACCAATCCAAAGATGAGGTGACAGGAAAATATTTTTTAGCTATCTCACTAAACTAGTTAACTTTAATCTCTGTATTATTTCTATACAGTCGTCTGGTCTTAGTAGCCGAAGTAATGTTGAATTGGAATTTAAGAGAGATCCTAACCAAGCAAATGAGAGAAATCACCTAAAGTATGTGGACCCTCTCTCTCACTCGGTCTAAAGGGTGATATCGAGAATATTATCCGTTGATAATACATATTCAGCACATTACTGCGTCAGTCCACGCCGCTTCGGGCTTGAGTTGACCTCTTAGCCTTTTCAATCACCTTCTGGATTTAGATGAAAATCGCAGGACATGCTGGCTATTTGAAAAAAATAATGTTACATACACAGAACATTACTGCGTCATTACACGGCACTCCGACCTCGAGTTGACCGATGACTTCATGGATTCAGATGGCAATCGCATGGCATGATGGCCTTTTTGGAAAAAAGATAATTTGAAGCACTTGGCCAAAACCAAAAAAACGGCTTGATAACTGCCATTTTTCAAAATTGCTTTTTTCAAAAACATCAATTGTTATTATTTATACACAGAAAACATTAAAAAAACGTGTTGTAGGAGCGTTATTTATCTTAAAAACCCAATGAAAAATATAATACTGACCTCAAAAAAATGTGAAAGCAATTCTTCCTCAACATTTTAATGTCTAAACTTTTAAAGTGCCTGAATATTGATTTCGCTCACTTTTATAAATATCACATCTTGGTTATTATGTTAACTCATTTATTCGAAAGAAGAAGTTCCATTACAAAGGAAAACTTTTAAAATTTATTTTTCCTTCTTAAACGGAAATACACTCCTCCAAAAAGTTCTTCCTGAATCATTTTGGATTATGAGATTTTACATTTTTTTAATAAAAGGAATTCAGGCACTCACAAAAAATTTAAATTTCAAATCGTTTAATGATTAATTAGTTTAAAAATCTTGAAGCGGTCATAATAAAAGTTTTCATTGAATTTGAATTCAAAACTAGCAATTAAACATCTTCCAACGCTGATTCTGTTTTGAGATATACGAAGGACATGAAAGTTGTTTTTTTAAACCGCCATTTTGAAAGAGGGCCGTTATTCAACATTTTATCGATTGATGTAAACTCTAAACTTTTTTTTCCAAAAGGGCCAGCATATCCTACGATTGCTATCTAATTCCAAAACGCCAATGGTCAACTTGAGTCCATGCTATGCCATATAATGACCCTTCTATTTTTCCCTAATGACTCTAACGCATCTTGAGCTATGCTTAAAAGAATTTTTGGAGAAGAACGACAGGCTCTATTTAGATCAAACTGTGCCTATCCTAATAAACAAGCCTTTCCCCTAATGACTTTTTTGGGGAGTTGTTATTCTAAATTTGAGCATAAAAATATTTATTCGGAAGGGATTAATTTTCAACCATGGAAATTTCTCGTTGATTGGCTGTTTCTTGGTTTTATATTTAGTTAGTTTTGATGCTTAGAGATATGGACAAAAACATTCATACGCATACATAATGAAAACTGGGGAAATGAATGTCCAAAAAAATAATTTTTGACTTAAAAGAAAACATACGTATACTTCATATATTTACTTGATTTAAGAAAGTAAAATTTATGCCTTAATTGCAATTCTTGCCATGATAAATCTATATCACAAGAAAACTACCCTGTAGTGGTGTTTACAAATTTCTTGGTTGTCAGTTTTTTCCCAGGAACTGCATCTATAGTTAAACTTTATAAAGGAAAATAAAGTACTTTATCTTTAACGTGGCGAATGCCCAACTGATTCAATTATTTCATTTCATGTATAGTACATAAGCCAGTCGAGACATAACTTAATAGAAAATCTACATGAAAAAATCTAATAATGCGAACGTCATTTAATGCCTCTTGACAATCGAATGTCCAAAGCAACGAAAAAGTTATAAGGAATACGGACTGCTCATTGGCTTAACGTCACTCAATGACAATAAGGGAGATTAGCTACGTTCACATTAGAGAAACTTTTCTCAGTCGATTTCGATAGGCGGTTTCTCTTGTGACAGAGAACTGGGAGCTACTGTATGTGGCTCCATTTTATAGTGCAACCAACGTACTTCATATGTCACTTCCGAAAATCACCTCAGTTTGCTGAGAGAGCAACGATTCGGGGGTGAGATACCTTAGGTTGCCAAATATTTTCAAACTCTAGAAGTTGATGACTAATATAAAAAGTGTTCCAAATCACCATAAAATAAATTCTGAAAAAGTTCTCTAACCGTCAATACAAACCAGAGTTTTTTCCATGGAAGTTTACTCTGTTTAAATCAAATTGCTGTAATATTGTAAGATGGACTTTTATTACAGGGAGCCTTTTCTTGAAAATTAGTTGATAATTTTTGCATAAATATCAAGCGTTTTTCTACGTAATTCTGTCTGGTACAATAATTTAAATCAGAGAAAACATTTACCTCATCGCGAAATAGCATTTGCTATATAAAATTCAAATTTTCATCACTTAACTGGGTTAATTGTATCAATTATGAAAAATAATGGATTATATTGTGTCAGTATAATTCGTGGAGCAATAGATTTTTCAGTTGCTGAACAAGTTCTAACTCTACTAATGCCACTGAAAGCAAATTTTTATTTAAGGTATGTGTTTATCTTAGCTTCAAATCTTCCTAAGAGCCAAAGAAGGCTACACGGAAAAGGGACTAGCAACGTTGTAAATTAATCTCATCGTCGGTTCTAGCATAAAAGTGACAAAGTTTTCCTTTTAAAAAATCTTTGTGATGTCTACTGTGTTTATTAAGGGACGCGTTTAATGTTTATTCAGTATTCCAAACTCAATCAATAGCATGTAAAATCCCTTACCTTATATTTATCATGATTAAAAACTTCCACCGGAAACAAAAATTAAAGAGAAGGAAGCATACTAAAGCGAAGTCAATAACTTTTTTAATCTTTTTCATTTCACTCTCAGTTATTCAGCTTTGCTCGTCAAGATCCTTATTTTATTAAGTCGTCAACCGTGACTCATTTTCAATTAAAACTCCACAATTACGGGTCTTACATTTTTAGATTTTCTATTTTATTTTATTCTGACTAAAAATTACATACTCGCCCTCTTCGTGATAAATGCAAAAACCTCGTCATCTCTAAAGCAGGATAATTATTTGCGAGAAATAAATGAGGAAAACTTTGCAAAACAGCATCTGTGTTCAGAATTATTTAAAAAATGCACACCCTCTTCATTAAAATATCGACTTAATTTCTCCCTTTTTTAGACCGAAAACGAGGTGTTTAGTAAACAACCCTTCATCTGGCGACGGGAGCACATTTAATTACTCTCCCTATTCATCACAGAATTTTAAAAAAAATAAAGAACCCTTCCTTGGCCTCGACAGTAACTGGGTAAGATGTGCCCGCCTACGAAATTTAGGGATGTTATTTAAAATGAAAGGTTTTTATTCAAGAATGTCCCTTTTGGAAATTCTCATTCGCTTTGTCCGACGCGCTTAGGATGCCATGAAATTATCATATTAGCAAAATGTTACCACATTGAAGAGGTTGGATTAAGACGTGAACTATATGTAATATTGATAAAATTTCTGTTACCTGTAACCCTAAGTGGACTCTAGTTAATAAATGTGATATCATAGGGTTTTAACAAGTTAATTTTTATTTGAAGTGGCAATTAAAATTTAAGTTATTCCATTTTTTATTTGTATTTGCACATTATTTCATATGTGAAAATTATTACCGCTGTAGAGGAGTGCCACCAAAATAATTATTGATCAATCGTTCTCACAAAAACCTAATATATTGTGAAGTGTATACGTACCATATGCTCTTAGCGTAAGCATAACAGAATCTACCCGTCTTTGTTTACATGATGTTATATAGTTAATAGCAAATACAGATATTCCTTTTGGTTGAAAAATTGACGCCACAGAAATAGTCAAAAATAAGTTTTAGAGAACACATCGAAAATTAGTAAAACCCTCAGTGTCTTTACGAAAGGCATATTTACATAAAATCCGTTAAGAAGTTATACAGGGTGCGTTCCAAATGTAAAACAATCAAATTTCCCGCACCCCTCCTCTTGGTCGGAGTGGGATCAAACTACGTAGGGGGGTTGCTAAGCTTTTAGCGACATTAATATCAGTGCCCTTCAAACTGTAAGAAGTGGCAGGATGTCAGTTATTGTAAACCTCTGCGCGCCGATCGTGTCACGAAAAAAAGGGAATCGAGGATCGAGTAATTTTACCCGATTACTACGCTTTGTGATAAACTGATAAAATCTCTTGAGGAGACTAACAAAATGATTCCTGAGACTTACGGGGACTCTGCTCTGTTCTACTCACATGTTTCGAGGTGATTAAAGGCCTTTAAGAAGGGCCGGGAAGAGTTTCACGACAAACTCTGGGTAGCTGTCAACCAAAAAACCGACAACCATGTGGCTCGTGTTCGATAATTGTTGGACTCTGACCGTCGATTGAGTATCAAGCTGGTTTTCAATGAACTGAACTTGTCGTCTACTGCTGTGTTTCGCATTATTACTGAATATTTAGCGATGAGGAAAGTGTACGCTAAGCTCGTGCCCAAGGTGTTTCCCACAAATGCACTACGTATACGAAAGATAGTACTTTGAATAATTTTAAGTATTTGTGGAAACCTGTTCAATAAATTATTTTAAAAAATAATTACTTTACTTTTAGAACGCACCCTATACATGAATGGGTTGGACATCACTTTTCATCTCTCATTATCAATAATTTAACTAAGTGACACAGATTCCTTTATCATCATTAAAACTCACAATCATGATGATATGTTTCAATAATTTTATATTCATCTGCAAATAGGTTCAGTACTACATATTAATATTTCAGGTCATTATTTGCAGCCTCTAATCTAAATATTGCATTAATAATACAAATCAGTCTCTAAAATAAATTTTTCCATTTTAATACGCCTCAAGGTCGCATTTGAAATGAATCATACCTGATCTTCCAGGAATGCTGTTTTTAACCTCATTACTAAGTAGGGGAGCAATTTTGACCAGGCGTACATCAAGCGATAGTTATATAGGGTAATTTAGGGTTTTTTGTATGATGAACTAAAGATATGGATATGTAGTATTTCAGATATTATTCCATTCATAATATTAAATTTGTTAGATCGTCAAAAACATTATTTAAAACACTTTAATAAGTGTTTGTTCGTAAATTAATCCTTATTTTACCTTCCTGCATACCTTTATAATCAATTCATACGAATTTATGGAATTTTGTGTCCATGAAACAAATAGGGCACAGTAGATAATAAGATGAATATTTTAAATATTAAACTTGAAAAATATTAAATAAGTTCTAGCAATAAAGATTTTTAAATTTTTATCGTACAATTAATTTTAGGGGTCTTGTTGACCCAAGGTGAACGTTTAGGGATGAGACTCAACCATAATCTTGATTGAGATGCATAAATAGCACTACCTGTTTTCTAGATCCACTAAAGCCTTATTAACCAGTAGTCTATTGAGATTAGTGATCATCATGGTTTCGTAAATGTGTATGGGAATAATCATAGTCAAATCTTATTCGAGGGAGATTTAAATACTCATGATACAGAAACCATCACATTTCAATCGTCGTTAGTGGTTACAGTCATGATATCAAGTAATCGTTGTCAAGAATGTAAATATATAGCAATGTACTTTCGATAACTAATGATAAATAAGAGCAATCATATAAAAGTAGACGGGTCGCGGTAGTCCACGGGTAGAGCGTTGGACTACTGATCGGAGGCCCCGGGTTCGATTCCCGAGCAAGCCTCCCGGGGCCACTGCAACTCCACCCAGGCTATATTATTATCTAGTACCAGATCTTCCTGGGCAACCATAAACGGCACAGGGAAAGGAACTGACCCCCCTACCCTGATGTGTGAATTTCACACGCCGTCGGGCTTCGTACTCGTAGTGGGTGAACTCTACTATCACCTACTACACCGACCTTGGGGTTGATTACTGTATTCATGGTTAATCTGATATATATATATATATATATATATATATATATATATATATATATATATATATATATATAACTGTCATATAAAGGGCACAAAATCGGAGAGTATTTGCAGGGCCCATTAATATTTTCCTGGGTTAGGGAAACATTTCCGTAAAATTCAATGCTTTGTGAGCTCACTCATAAATGCCTATATGATGAAATTTTTAAAAGTTCCATTTTTAGTCAATTAAAATAAAAACTCAACATAAATGTATTTAAAAGATATAAATGACAGAGAAATATTCTTGAGTCATATTGCCTCCTGCTGAAGAGCAATTATTTTTCAATCAATAAAACGGCCTATCCATGTTACAATGTGAATCTTTATGTAAATTTTAAAATTTATATATTTATTTATCTATTTATACAAACACATTTATTCTTTCCGCACGTACACACATTTATTCATTCATCTATAAAAAAACACTTGTTCCGATAATCAACTGATAAAAACTTCTCACCTATGAATAGTTTTCGTCGATATTCAACAAAGTAACATCCCGTGAACACCTCTGGAATTTATCTTTCTCCCCGCTAGACTGCCTTTTAGTGATCCTGATAAACCGTAACCTGATCTCTCGCCAGTTCGAAGAGTTCAACAACCTCTCTCCCCTTCACTGTTCAACCCTACCGCTCCGCCCTGGATTTTTTCATCAGAAATCGAGCAAACGGTAGTCACTCCTGCTTCTCAATCCCCCTCTTTCCACGTCTCTCCTTCTTCCATTTCCTATCTATGCCTCATCTCTCTTTCTCTCTCGGCATATTCGTCCAGCCCATCCCTTCGAAAATTGCTCATATGACAAACGTGATATATATAGAGTCCCCTCCCCCCAAACCACTAAAGTCTCGGTTAAATAATTCCGACCAATACGGTCCGTGATCTGTCATTCTAGTATCGACTCCGTTTATCGAAGACGGAGAACATCCGCTCACCCGCTAAGTCGATTGCGTTGATTTTCCCATCGGGTAATCCAATGACGTAAATGGCCTATCAATTAATCTCGCTCAGAAAACGCTGCTATCGCGGAATAATGGTGGGATCCCGAGAAATTTCGCAGCCGACTCTAAAACTGCATTCAATTTGCTTTCACGGAAATAGCATCAGGTTTCCTAGGCATCTGCCCAGGGTGGTGCCTTTATTTACCCGTGGATTCACTTCGTCTTCTCCTTTTCTCTACCAGCTTAATCAACTGAAATTTCATGCCTCCCCCTCCGTATACTCGTATTCTCGAAGCGATAAAAACCTCCATTAAAAAAACAAATAGCATAAAGAATATTTTATTTCTTGACGTCTTATCCAGCCATTTCTTTTCTCACTCGTATTGAGGATGGATGCCTCTGTTAACTATTCTCCCAAATATTCTGAATATCGATTCTGAAGAAAAATATTATAACATGCTTCCCATTCTTTATTCAGCATCTCCCTTAAAAAAAGTCATGTTGAGACTAAAAGTAACTCCGTTTACAATTACCATCGAATTTCCTAAATGAGTGCATATTTCACATTGTATTCCATAAAAAAATGAATCAATAATTGAAAAAATTAATCGATTTCATCCGACTAATAACTGCCTATATTACTTTAATAATGTAATATATTCATTGAATTTTTGGGCAAATCACAGTTCCTTCGTCATAAAACTTTATATATATATATATGTTTATATTTATAAATTTGAACTAAGATATGTTGCTATGCACTTATTCCATCCTATTTTCCACTGTTTAAGGCACTCTTGGAAATCCTCCACAATTAGATATTTTACTCCTCTCGTGGTTTCTTGATTTATTGTGCCCACATCTTCCCAGTGATTTCCTCATCACATTTTTACATTTCGAAAATAGGAAAAAGTCGTAGTGGGTGAAATTTGACGAATAAGCAGGATGATGAAGGATGGTGATCGAATTTTTTCAATGCCGAATGTGCAGGTGCTTTGCCAAGGTGAAGGATCCATCCGACGACGCACGCGTTTTCCCAAACGCTTGACAAATGGAAGGTAGAACTCAGCAGTTACCGTTTGTCATTAATTAGAATAGGGATACAAAATCGTTATTAATTATTGAAGAAAATAGATAAAACTGTATTTGAAACCGAGTCGTTATGAATACAAATTTTTCTCAGAAGTTGGCATCTTAAACACAATGCATTAATTTTTAAACCAATGAAACAACATTATTCATGGGTATTGCATATCAACATGTTTATGGAATTTTGAGCAAGAAAAATAAATATTGATACCCTGAGTCAATAGGTTCAATGATCACCATGTAAATTGCAATCTATTATTCATGCAAGAGGCGATACGCGTTACGACTAAGTTCCTAAATAACACTCTCTCTGGAGGTAAATCTCCAAGATATCGTTGAACATCATAACCCTTCGCGTTCCCCATCCTCACCATACTCTCTTTCGCTTCACGTCTTCTTCTACCCACGCCATGCTTCATCCTCGCGCCACTTCATTAAGCCCCGGACAGTGTCTCTTTAACGGCAGAAGCAAACTAAATCCATTAATGGGGCACTTTGCCCAATCCCCGACCGTCTTTATGGGATTATTTGATGCGTTCGTACCTCACTACCGTTAGTCATTGCTTAAATTACTCCGGAATTTCTTTCACCAAGAATTTATGATGGCATGTTTGCGTCTTTATGATTTAGAAACTATCAAAATCTGCTGGTTTCTATGGATGTAACGCCTCCGCCAGACGCAGTGTTCTTTAAACGTGCCACGTGGCGTTCTCATACGTTTAATGAATTACCATTGAAGAAAATTGCGTGATGTATTTTATATCATACTTGACAATAATAGGTTTGCCCGGAGGAGTTTATTGTACATTTTAGAATGAAATATTCAACCTGTGCATCACTTGTTGCAAAACGATACAAATTAATTTTTGCAAATGGACGTAAAAAACTAATAGGAAGAAAATTCACTTAAATTATGCCTGCAACGTCATTCTAAATTAATATGTATAGGTACATGTATTATAAGAATATACAACTTATCATTTCTGTATAAATACCTATCTTAGGAGGATTAATTTACAATTAATTAGACACTATCACTAATGTATACCAATGCAGGAAAATTATAAATTAATTATTTCCCAATAAACATGTACTGAAGTTTATTTGTGCACGATTAATGCATGATTTGCAATAGTAAGGGTTGTGCAGAGTATTCGATTACGTGTTTTATCTGATTTTTAACATAATTTACTGTGACGTTTCTGTTACCTGACAAAACAAGCAACACTAACCCTCTTTCCCTAATGGAGCAGAAACACGAACTTTTATTTTGGTGTAAACTTTCATTAATTGTCACTTTTGCTAGTTTATATAAACTTTTACTTTTTTAAATTAATTCAAGCAACATTTTTTTCTGCCGACGTTCGTACAATATTTATTTTTTTTTATCTTTCCTATAATCGTTCACAAAAAGTCTGCCAAGACTTAAATGATCAGTCATGTGTTCAACTCTCTCCAAGTTTGCTATCATTATTCTTTCTATCCATTATCCATAGCTAAAACAATTACTTCCATTTTAACGCGCTTTCCCTCAATTTCAACCTCTATTACGCTATAATCAACATAATGAAGAACGGCACAAAAACTCTCGAGTTATTACAGCAAACTATATATCTCACAAGTATCTACTTTCTTCATTACTCGCATATAATTCGGAGAGAATTTTAAGTAGTCATTTTGTCATTACACAATCTAGTTTCGCGAAATATTTTCTTCACAGTCCAATTTGCATATAAAAATTACTTATTATTTTAAGTGATTCCTTTTGTCATTAAATATTGCTTATTTAATCCATATTATCTCAAAACATTAGTTTTCCTTGATTTATTCTGCCGTAGACATTCTCTAACTCAACAGATGATAGCAAATATTTTTCCTAATTCATCCATTCTTAAGTACTTTCTGAGATGCAATCGGATGATTCGTAAATTTTCAGGTATGAAAACTTGCACTTCCCATTTCTTCATCCGGTAATGAATTTTGCATAATTTGAATCAACATTTTTACTTGGTCATTTCCCCGGTATTCTCCTAAAACCACTTGTTTTAAAAATGTTACAGTTCATCTACCCCGCCTCCCCAATACAAAATAAAAATAGTCTACTCTTTCAATCGTTATGGATTACCAAAGTTTGCGACCATACAATACAATACCTGTAATAAGGAATCGCAGAGATGAGTCACAGGCATCTTATCCAGTGACTTCAACATTTCCCTTGAAATATCTTTTATGCCATTAAATTTTTCATTTGGAAAATGTTCATTCTTATTATTTTCCGAGTTCAACATGCACTTTTTTACTAGCAATAACTGCCACGAACTAATTTATTCAGCTTGCTGTCATACTTTCCCATACTAAATTACGTATTCCCCAAATACCTCCTAAAACAATCTCAAATTCCCCATTAATGACAGAATCATCACTCAAAGATGTATCAAAGGAATTCCCCGTATGGTTTTAAGGCTGCTAATACTTAGTCCTCCTCTTGTTTTCCCCTTATTACAAGTTCCAGAATAGCTTTCTAAAAGGGAGTATGCATTTTGTTCTTCTTCTGACATTATAATTCCCCACGTACTTTCATTCATGACATTTTACCATGATTTTTATTCTTAACAGGCGTAGGTTGATATACATACTAAAAATAAAGATATACTTTTCCACAGATTTTATTAAAAGATACAACGCGTTTCACCGACTTGCGGCATCATCAGGTACAAATTTGCTAAACAGACAGTGGCAGAATATATAGTATACCCTCAGGATAGAGTGGGGGCGGGGAGGGGTGGAAGGGCCTGTATTGTCTGTTTAGCAAATTTGTACCTGATGATGCCGCAAGTCGGTGACACGCGTTGTACCGTTTAATAAAATCTGTGGAAAAGTACAAGTCTATCTTTTTAGTATGGATATGAAATATTTCCACGAAGTGAAGCCTGATACAATAGAATATATAGGTTTATGTTAGCTGAACTAATGAACCCAAGGTATTTTATTCTTTTGATCTCTCTAAATACGTATGACACTTCATTAAGTTAATAACACAATGTATACTACCTTGAACAAAAAGTTCCCGGAATAACCACCGTGTGGCGCTCCCATCGTTCCGATTTGAGTTCTGTTTTTTTTGTTAAATTGGTACATCTGTTGTTGATATTCCCTTTAAATCTTAGTGTCATAACTTGACATTTGCAAAAGTTACGTAGCCAAGAGTACATCTATCTCTGTGTGTGTTGGCGATTTTTTACAATTGCAGAAATGGATTTAAATTTGCAACAACGAACTTGTATTAAATTTTGCGTAAAAAACGGATTTAGTGGCGCACGGACGTTGGAAATGTTGGAAAAGTGTTTCGGCAACGATTTTCTAAAAAAAACGGTCGTTTACCAGTGGCACGAGCGGTTCAGAAGTGGTCGTGAGTCAATCGAAGATGATGAACGCAGTGGCAGACCATCGACATCGAAAGTCGGTGAAAAAATTGATAAAGTAAAAGAAATGTTGGTCAATAACCGCAAATTAATCATCAGAGAAATAGCGGAGGACTTGAACATTGCCTATGGATCCGCCCAAGACATTGTGGTTAATGATTTGGGTTTCCGTCGTGTAGCAGCAAAGTTGGTGCCAAAAGACCTCAATTTCATGCAAAAAAGAGACCGTGTTGACGTCGCAAAAGACATGATTTGCGAGGCTGAATCCGATCCCACATTCATCAAAAGGATCATTACTGGAGACGAGACGTGGGTTTATGAGTACGACACGCAATCCAGACATCAGGCAAGTGAATGGCGGTCACCAAATGAGCCGAGACCAAAAAAACCACGTCGTTTTCAGTCAAAAAAGAAGGCAATGCTGACGGTTTTCATGGATTACAACGGTGTAGTGCATCATGAATTTTTGCCAGAAGGCCAGAAGAGTATTATTTGGGCGTTATGAGACGTTTGCGTGAAGCAATTCGCCGAAAGAGACCAGAAATCGTCGCACAGTGCGTCGAGACCGTCGCACAGTGCTATCATTATTCGTAATTTTTTGACGAAAAATGCAACAAATACCATCCAACAGCCACCGAATTCACCTGATTTGGCTCCCTGTGACTTCTTTCTGTTCAATCGAGTTAAAAAACCATTACGGGGAACGCGTTTTAGCAGCCGAGAGGAAGTAATGGAAAAATCGCAGGAAGCACTGATGGACATACCGAAAACCGAATATAAAAAATGTTTCGAGGATTGGATCAAGCGCTGGCATAAGTGTGTTGCAGTCGATGGGGATTACTTTGAAGGGGACAATATAGATTTAGATGAATAAACTTGTATTTTTAATTTTCTGAATAAATTCCGGGAACTTTTTGTTCAAGGTAGTATATTCACTGTTCTTTACTCTCGTACAACTAATTTCAACGCTTAGGCGTCATCATCAAGTACCGGATGAATTTCCACAAGTTGAGCTTGAAACTATAAAAAGCACGTGTTACACTTCTTTATTCGGTGAGATTACTCAATCCATCTAACCAAAACTTTACACATGTACGGTCATAATAGTGAGGCATCATTTCTTTCGATCATAGGAAGTATGATATGCAGGTTTATATTCTATATCTTCATTCTACACCATCTGATTTGAAAAGAATTTGTCCTCAAAGCAGCTTCACATCGTATTAAATGATTACAGTTTTGCCTTGCAGCTTCTTCACTTTGTCTTAATTGATTTTCCGCTCTAATTATCCCGATGACTTTTTCCCAAGATTAACATCCGAAAAGAATAAAACAGCCGTGTGCTCCACCACGTTCAACCCTCTCTAATTTTATTCTCTTTTCAATTATTACGAAATCAATAACGCTGCTCAAAACTTCCTCTGGCTTCTCATAAAATTGAACATATTTATGCACAGCACAATCCATTCTCCATTCACTCAGTCAACGAATTTTCCTCGACATCATTCCCCATTATTATATAAAATTTCTTTTTATTTTATAATCACAAAAAAACCGTTCGTACGAGTATTTTATTTATTTTATTCCTCTGTCCATCCTTTATTCCCCATGCACCTCTCATATTTCAAGTGAACATTTTGCATGCTTTGTAACGTCCAATTATTGATGAACCAATCTCACACGGTCTATGCTGCTCATCATGACAAGTCTTTGTGATTCTTATGAATGATGGTACGAAGACAGTAAAATTTAATTATCCATTGCACTATTCGTTCACTTGGCAGCATTTCCTTGATAACAGTCCTGGTCTGGACATTTTTGGCATATTTTTGAAAACATGAAACTCCTGAAAGAAATACCTGGATAGCCAGCAACATATTTCCCACGCCCAGGTATTGGGAAGTATTTCCAAGGTACTAATCTAGTCTACACCAGGACAGGACAAATGGTATCTAAAATTGAAAATTAAACCCAATATTTGAGGCAAAATCACTAATTTTTCCGTGAGTTTTCCTCGCGTCAAATATTAGCAACCCTGTATTATTTATTACTTGTATCAGTGGGTTTGAGAGCCTTATGTACAAATCTCATACACAAGACAAAATTGTTATAAATTTCCGTCTGTAAGTCGCTGTAGATAAACAGGTATAATGTTTAACTACATACAACCATTAAATTTTACGTCAACATTTTTAGTCATTCTCTTTTTACTGTTGGCAATTTTTGCAAAATTTAATTGTCTTTTACACTGTTTCAGTTCCTGTAACTTAATTCTTCATCTGAAAACTAATTGCTTAATTCAAGAGTCGAACTTATTTTTCTGGGTTTATACGCTGCAAGGAGAATCAAGCTTTTCAAACACTCAGTTACGTTAATACTCATTAAACGCTCCATGTATCAAATTACTGATCTCCTTTAACTTTTAGGTCTTAGATTTAGTTTATTTTAAATGAAGAAATTATCATTAAAGTAAGAAATCAAATAACGTTTGTGATATTCATCATTGGGAATATATCCTAACATTGCAAGATTTGCGTTGACTGTAGGTGATTATCTGAATAGAATTTCCGCAATTACGATTTTACATAGATTAGAAAAATTATTACGACCATTGAAACCCAATAGTTCACGTCAGATATTTGACAATCATCATATCTCATGAATATACATTCCACGTAAATACCCTATCTTACCCTTTGAGCATTCTTTAAATGTGCTCTACAATTCTCGCAATATTTTCTAAGTATCTTATCTAATTCAAATTCATCTCCATTCACATATGTTTGTCATACTTTGTCGTCTTTGACACATCTCTTTGAAGCTTATTTTTCCCTTTAATTATTCCCGTTTTCCAAAGGAACTATGTAAATTTCAGGCCCTGCATATTGTGCAGGATACACCACCCAACTTTTAGCTAAATAAATGCATGCACTATTCTATATTTTAATCTTGGAGAACTTAAAACTCAAAATATAGGCAAGTATTCGATAAAATACTCGCAGTCGAATATTGGAGTTACTATTATGGATTGTAAATATAAAATGGATTATTTCATTGAAATGATTTTCTCTTTTTATCACAAATTACATCTAAAAAATAAATCAATTTCATTTCAGCCTGACAAATTTATAATATGAAGTCAATCGAATAGATCAGAATTATGTCTATAAAAATGTATGTCATTATATCTATGTACGGTACAGCTTTAATTATCGGTCAAGATAAAATTTTACTGAGACTTACTCGACATGATATGCAGAATGTACCTGAATATTTTGACGAACTTGAAACACTGTTCCTTTGAACACTGTGTCATGCAACGCATCATCAAACCTCCCGTACACATACCAATGCAGAAATATTGTCTGACGGAATAAAAATGATAAATATTCATCAGAGCTTTCCCTCATTTTTATTCATAAAACCTCTCCTAAAAGTTTAACCTTTCACCGGAGGTCTTCCGGACAGGAAAGACCTTTGATGCAAAGCTTTCTGGTACTGATTGATCTGAGTTCACCTTCTGTATGCACCACCTTGTACAGTAAAATATCCCTCCTGCAATCGCATAACGATATCATATGATATGTACGATCTGTCTGGGGTCTGGTCTAAATTATGATCTGTGGAACAATGAATGATTGTAATTCCATTCCTAAGGACTATTATATTTACCGGAGCACTCCGTGTAAGCACTTGCGAGCGTCAACTATCCACTGAAGACCACATAAGCATAACGTTCACTCTGCTGAGAATAATTTCAAACTTTATTCCCAACTTGATGATATGATGACTCATTGATGTTAAATGATATTTTCTGATTTATTCTGCAACTTTATCACCGAGACGAGAGTATCGGTAGCTATAAATGTTATGCAAAGAAAATAACTTTCATGCTTCATAGTGTTTTTATACCATTAAAAAGATACGAATTAGCACAGCCAACCAATTGCAGTTATTTAATAGCTCTCTAAACGTTACTTTGTTCCTTCCCTTCTTTTCGATTTCCGAGCAGGCCTTTCGGATCACCCTCAGCTCCATACAGATTTTTCGGGCACCAGATCTTCCTGGGAAACCCTAACCGGAACAAGGAAAGGAACTGGCGCCCCTACCCTGATAGTACTGGGTGAACTCTGCCATCACCTACCAAACCGACCTTCGGCTTGATTACTGTGTTTATGGTTTTTTTATTCATATAATTCAAACATTTAGGCTTTGTCTGAGATTGTTAATTTACCCATTCCCCGTAACATTCCATTTTATATTGAGTTCCGGGAGTTGTGAATAGTAATTATTTTATTAAGCGTAATTATATGCGACGTAGTTTGTGCTTTCCGATCAATGGTAAACGCAAAAAATACGCCATATATGAAATAAATAATATAAATTGATATTAAGATATTGATATTTTAGAAATGAATATATATATATATTCATCAGAAAATAATTAAAATGGCCATTAACACCCATCTTAGATGATATAATTAAGTGAAAGTGGCGCCGGGCGCGTGAATATATAAAACTTTAATCGATGTCATTACATGGTTTGCACATTTTGCTGCCTCTTGCAAATTCACGTCTAAGTAAAACTTCTACCACTACGTAAATGGCGTCAGTTGCAAGCGGTAGAGCATGTGAAATTACGTATACTTCCGTAGTTTTTGCCATTCCAGTAAAAACTTTTGCCGGGCTTCAAAGAAACATCATGAATTTAAATTCACCCTAACATGTCGAATTTTCTGAAAAACATTGGTTGAAAGTTGTTGCTTACGAGGATATCCTTAGAATTAAAGAGAGAGCTCCTCCAGTAGAACTGTGATATTAGACTCTGATTCTTCTGGAAGAAAACCAAAAAACACTTGTTTATTATTTCGGTTTTCATATAAACTGGTAGTATATACTTTTATACAGGTATTTCGCTCAATTTACTACACTGATTACATTACAATAAAGCTCTCTAAGTGCATCAGGTATTTCCAACCACCGTCTGCTAACCCTACTACTAAATCGATGCCTTTTTCAGTGAGATCTGGCTCAGAGCGACCTTAAACGATGTCAATTCTCCCTTTTTTTTACCTCTCTGCCACCCTATTATCCCCTGACCACCTGAGGCTCTGAGTTTCCCATCGCCCATGTTCCCTTTTACTGCTCGCCTTAATGGAAGATGTCGCCGCGGCGGCGGGCCGTGAGGCACAGGCGCTCGCGGCCTCCATTGCAAGCACAAAAGTCAGGAAAACGAACGTTCCCTCCCAAAACTTTCCCTTTCATTAATTAAATTCCAGTTTTGGAAGGGAATTACCCCCTATTTTGTGACTGGGATCTTTCATTTTTTACCTGCATAAAAGGCCTACTATTAGGTGAGTATTTTTAACGAGTGTACCATTTTTAGGATCTATATGGTGAATAGATACGTGCGTAGATAAGACAACAACAGTAGACATAAAAACAATATGACTGAGACGGGGACATCTAGGCTCAGACACGTATAGCGAGATAATCATAAACGATATTTAGGAAAGTGGCGTCAAATAAGGCCGTGGGAAAGATGACATCACCGTGGAACTTCTATAATGGTTTACGAATACGCAGAAGTAAAAGCTTTTATGGGCATTTACTAGAGGAATTTGGCGGGAAAAGTTTGTTAGATCATCCCTAAAAGAGGCAAATGCAGCCCTGTGTCAGGACTTTTGAGCAATAATTTTGGTATTGCATGCAACCAAGATGGTATTTATGATCATCAGCAAGAGGAAGAAGGGCTAATGCTTATTTATGGAACGATGAGTTTGGGTTCGGTAAAGGGGAGAGACACGAATGATGCCATAGAAGTTATAAGGTCAAAATTTGAGGGGATTGTGGAATTAAATCAGGAAATATGAAGATATCATATGGTGCGTAGTTTGGTACGGCACGGAAACAAGGACGTATAAGTAAGACGATTGGCATAGATAGGAGCTTTTGAGATAGGGTGCGGAGAAGAGTGGAAACGGTAAAGCAAAAGGGGAGAAAAATAAACGAAGAAATACTGGGTAGAGGAAGAGAACATAATCTCGGAAAAAATCCAGCGGATGCACAGCATTTTAAATTAGGATCAAATGTTGAGAACAATAATAAAGGGGAGAAAGGCTACCGGGAAAAGGGAAAAGGTAAGTAATCGTTTATTTGGCAGAATGAAGGGAGGAAATTCGTCTAAGGAGTTTAAAGCTAGTGTAATTTAATATGAGGTGCCTTTTGAGACGAAGCTAAATATGTTCAGTCTATGTTCATCTTAAACCTACTTTAATACAATAATTTTTGAATGGTTTCCTATCTGTTTACAATAATGTTATGAACTGTGCTGAATTAAAAATGCAGGGCACCGGTAAAATCGAGGTCAAACTATATGAAAAGAAATAATTGAAAAGAAACTGTTGAGAAGTTTCTGGAAACATAAATACTGAAATTATGTAGTGTAGTTTCTTGTATCCGGTTGATAGAAAAATTTGAGAAGTGCCATGCAATAAATTACCGTCATATTCAGAGGATGTTTTAATAACACTTTTGCGTAAATTACCTAGGGCCAGGGTATGAGATAAAATAACATCAGAGAAACAAGACGTCCAATCCAAATGCGTACATTTATTGAGCGCAGTTATCTCAATGAAGATAAGAACGAATGGGTTCAAATTTTTTTCACTTAGGGCTTATAGAATAGCTTCTCACTCAGAGAGATCCCCGAGGAGGCAGAATTTTTAGTGGTATTGTTATCCCTACTTGAGTGCCATGTGGAGAGGACCTCAAGTGGAGTGCGCCGACCAACGGATGGTATGTTAAACTGTGGACCTCCAGCGGCCTAACATCTAACCCCTACCAAATAACCAACCTATATCTATTAACTCAAATGACATTAGTCACCTCCTCCAAAAATCAATAATTTTCGACTGACTCCGATGACAGTGGAGAGTTTTTATGATTTTTTTATTTAAAGTTTCTTAAGATTTCTATATTAGAGTTGTAATGAGGTTTAATAGTGAAATAATAGCACTTTATGCACTTTTTATAGCTATTACCACATGTTTATATTTTACTACTTTTTGATAACATGAATATTATAATATTACTCAGACCGTCATATTTTAAAAAATAGGCACACAACATACAATCATTTGTGCTTTATATGACATCTGATGGTGATCATCGCTGATGTACATTGTATTTTCATACCACCCTACCCAATTCTATTATATACGTCTTTGAATTTTTTCCTCAAACATTCGTCAATAAAGAATTTCGATGGAATATTACTTGACCATATCTCACACAGGTGGCATTTTCATATGGTACCCGTGTAATGAAAATCGTGAATTTATCAATAATTCTTACTCAAACCGAAGGTGCAAAATCGTTTTCTCCATTTTTATTCATCCCTTTTGAAGTGTTCTACAAGATCGTAAGGTAATTACCTTGAAACGTAAAATATAGGGCTTTGGTAGTAGTTTATCTCCATTCTCCTTTGCCAAGATGTAACTATTAGTTACGAGGTAGTTAACCGGGAGAGTTGCATGGTCGAGAAAAGAAAAGGTTGAGGAAGTGTCGGCAAGGGGTGCGGTTGAAAATAGCCTCGCTACGATGAGGAGGTGGACGTGAGAATCAGAGTGGGGTTGATTACGAGGGAGCACAGGGAGAGACGGGTGAGTAGGCGGGTAACGTAAATTAGAATGAACGTGGGATCACGGGCGAAGGTTGGCACATTAAGGCAATTTCGACAATTTGAAGAAGATACGGACTGGACTTAAGCACTAAGCAAGTCGACCAGCATTCAGCATATCTAGTAACCAAATGGTGTACCAGAAAGCAATCGTTAGCCTTCCTGTAAAGTGTCTGCATTTAAATATTGCGTAGATTCCAGGCTATCATCAATCCTGCCATGACATCGAAAGTTATATGTTCCTTTACGGGGAAACATGCTTTTTCATCTATCTTTTTTAATATTTGTCATTGAATCTGTCTCACTGTTGTTAGACCTATTGAAATATTTTATAGTAACTCTTTACATACATACATGCGTATATATACATATATACGAATGTATGTATGTAGGAAGTTGAAGCATGATTGAATTTACTTTTATCATTGATGACACTAAAGTATGGGTCATGAGAAGCCACTACAGCCAATTTTATTGTACGATGAAAATAAATCAACCTCATAAGTACAATTTAGAACTTAATAAATAATATTAAAAATGCATAACTATCACCTAAAAGATTGGTTTTAATAAGTGGAAGTTGAGCTCACGTCACGTCTTTTGGCGGATTAAATTCATATGTTCAGGGAGGGGTGAACAATTCTATAGCTTTCCACGAAGCTCTTATGACCTTTTGAACCTTTCATTTTAGCTGGATTGTCCAAGGGTAACATCCGGAAATGGAAACTAGGACCATCCCAGTTCTTTAAACTACAGCACTGCCTACTAAACTACTATAGTACGGAATAATATATTGTAGATATGAATTACCAACCCAATTAAGGATTATTGGTAGTCTATTCTTCTATTGTCCGATATAATTTACAAAAAATAATAACACATCGATGATTACTAGACATAAAATCCTTTGAAGCCATAACTAAGGTACAATTTCATCAGTACTTGAGATGGCATCCGAACTGTTGATTTACAGGTGTCGAACAGTCCACGCTTGAGGTTCGCAACAAATATGAAGTTCCGATAAAACTATAACTGTTGAACACCAATTACGAATATTATTTCGAGTAATCAAAGTGACAAAGAAATCTTGCTTAATTAAGAAATATTTTACAGTTCGTTAAGGACAACATGGAAGAAAAAGCTTGCAAGTGATAGAGGAAGGGAAAATTCTCAAACAGTACGTCGGTTTTTCTCTAGTTATGCACGCCAGGGGTCCAAGGTCCAGATGTTTCCACGTGTATCTCAGGATACGTTAACTCATTAGTTTCCTAGTCACCACTTGGTTGCGCCAGGGACAAATACGCTGAAGTGAAACAGGGGGAACATTTCTCATCAAGCTGCAGTTAAACACTCGCCATCTATAAATAATGGACAATATCCTACGTCAGACTCCTCGAAAATTTTCCCTCACTGTAGACCTAATTAATTACTCATTCTAAGTGAAGTAAGGGATCCTCGCATTGGTGGATGTTCCGTAGCATGCAGTAACCAAGGAAGACAGAGAAGTTACTTAGTGGGCTGCGTTTGGTCGCAGATTATGGTGAGAATGGAATTTCCTTCTTGGCGGAGAAGAGCAGTGATTTAAAGGAACAACTAGAACAGCCTTGAGACAGATATTAGGCCAAAAATACGGATTTGATCGTTAGTCCGTGACAACTGCCGATCCAAGAATTTGCTTCCTTTTCTTCTCATCCAGCCTCTTGGCCGTTAAACGGTAAACATATTCTGCAGTAAGATGGGGTCCCCAACTCTTACATCATCTTGTGCTTTCTGTTAAATCAAACCACTCCTTACTACATACTGATTGCATATGGTGTATAATATTAAATTATTTTTTAATGACAGGACGAACAGCAACTGATTGCATCTCCAACTCTAAACGTTACAAGATGGAGTGAAAATCGATAATCCTAGCGACTGAGAAAACAGCAGCAAAATGTTTAAGTAAAACCTTTTTGCATATAGTATATGAAAACATTATTGCATGGTTGCCCAGTATAAAAACATAAATTACCTAAATATTTGGTGATGCCGCACTTAGCGTACGAAGCCTATTTCTTAATTTAAAACGTTTTACGGTCAATATGAATGGAAGAAATAGAGAGCAGGAAATTGAAGAATTTGAAAAGGAATTATATCATATACGAATAATAAAGTTTAGCCTGAAAATAAGAGCTTTAGCGATACACCGCTTCAATTTATAATAAGTTTTTTTTGGTAACAGTCCAAAATTACCACCAATCAGCAGAATAATATGACGAGCATTGATTGACATACGATTAAAGGAAAATGAAAGAAAGTAGTTGACTAATGATAACTGTAAGTTTACTGACTAAAAAAATGGAAACTGAAACCATTGTCGCCATTAATGCATAAAGAGAACCTAATAAAGAACGCAAAAATGTATGCCATATATAAATGAATAAAACAGAATAAGGAAATTGCATGGTTACTTAGTTTTACCTCTGATTTATAACGTATACATAGTGCAAATTAATAGGCCTGGGAAGGGGTGAAAATGAGCATCTAGTATTCGCTAAGTTCGATTAACTCAATGTTATTTTTGGATGGTAAAAGCACTAACAAACGGAGTGAACTTCTTTGTAAACAAAGTTCAGGGTTACTAAGTTTTAAGGGTGAACCAGAATACAATAATACGAGAACAATACTCTTCAGAAGAAGTAGGAAGTCTGACCTAAATACTGAATTATTGGATCCGTGCTCAATAAATAGAACGAGGAAGTATTCTGATTTGTAAGGTGAATAATGAGTTTGTTGATACTACGATAGAAGTAAGAAAGAAAAAAATTACTGAAAAAAATGCATTCAAAATAGAAGGATGAAATTTAATCTTCTAGTGAAGACGTAAAGTTGGATGCATCAAAATTGTATAATTGCTCATGACGCTAGATGGTATAAAAAACGACTATAATTTCAAGAAAATAAGCAAATAGAATGGAAGAGAAACCGGGAAAGATATGAAAAAATGTGAAAGATATATAAGGAAGTTCGAGAGCGATGAAGATAAGCGAAGCAGCAAAAGATTACGCGCGGGTGAAAAAAGTTCATTGGAAAAAATCTAGGAGACAAATGATGTGCGGAGGAATATAATGGAAGATTATTGGAAAATTTTAAAGCGGAAAAAATGTTTGCTTTTGCGGTCAAGGTGGGGATAGAATTCCAAAATATGTTATTTTGTGGATTAAAGAGGGTATACGGAGCTGAAGAACGAAATCATGTTTGGCGAACGTATTTTATCCATATATTTTTAAATAATTTGAGAAATTGTAAGAGATATTTGTTTCCGGGGTCCGAGAAAAACCTACCCCTATGTGCTATCCAAGTTCTGGCCAATAAATACGATGTTGCAATCTGGCAGCCATGACGCAGACTATAGCCACACCCATCAGCGGCGCTAGTAGCCTGAGGCCAAATGAGCCGTCTGCCCTTGGCGGATCGTCGAGCTGTGCGCATGGTGAGAGTTATGTTGGTTTCTGTTGTCCTTGTTTTTACTATTTGTCAAAAAAAGAAATCGACGAAATCACAGAGTAACGGATCAACATCAAGTTTTTAATGAAGCGCGGTAAAAGTTATCAAGAAATTACTGAAATGTTCACAGGTGATTACGGTGACAATGCTCTGAAGAAAACATCCGTTTTCAAGTAGATTAAGCATTTTAAAGATGACCGACAAGAAGCTACGGATGATACAAGGCTGGGAAGACCTTCTACACTCTGTGTTGACGACAACATATATCGTGTGCGGTCCATTGTCCTTACTGATCGTCGAAAAACTGCCCGAATGATAGCTGATGTACTGAATTTAGGAAAATCTACAGGGCACACTATTTAAACCAAACATGATAGATGGATCCTTCACCATGAGAATGCACCTGCACATTCACCATTGATTGTTCGGTAGTTTCTGGTAAAAAATTCAATCACCATCCTTGATCGTTATCCTCATTCGCCAGATCTCACCCTCTGCAACTCTTTAATATTCCCGAAATGCAAAAATGTGATGAGGGGACACCACTGGGAAGATATGGACATAATAAAGCAAGAAACGACGAGAAAACTAAAAAGCCTAATTGCCGAGTATTTCCATAGGTGCTTTAAAAAGTTAAATAGAAGATGCAATAAGTGCATAGCTAACGAATAAAGAGTACTTTGAAAGGGACAAAATCGATGTAGACTAAATTTTTCAAGATCTGGCATTACTTATAGTAGAAATGTAATTCAATATCGTAGGAAAATATACATTTACTTGCTCTGCATCACCGTCAAATGCGGAACATGTTCTTATTTTGACTGTATATTTTCATGACCCAACATTATTGATCCCTACCGGATGCAAAGGCATACATGACCTTTGTATGCGAAGTCTGTTCAAAAAGTATCATCCCAATTGAAGTTGCAGCACGAGCCAAGACCGAAAAAAGCGCGCAAAGTTCGGTCGAATGTGTAATTTTTTTTAAAAGTTTTATTCAATTGCAGGGGCGTGGTGCATCATAAGTCCTTGTCACAGGGTAGAACGGTAAAACTTGAAATATTATCTGTAACGCATGCGCAATTTGAGCGAAACAATCCACCACAAACGCCCGGATTTGTGGAAGAACAAAAGTTGGCTTTTGCACATTGACAACGCCCTCGGTCACACATCGTTACTTGTGAGCAAATTTTTGGCCAAAAACAACACACTAATTATGCCGCAGCCAACACACTCCCCAGATCTGGCCCCCAGTGACTTTTTTTCTTGTTCCCGAAACTGAAGAGGCCCATGACTACAGATTCTTTGATCCATTTTTTTGGAACGGGCAAAAATCAAAGAAAAGACAAAACACGTCCAATCAAAATAGCTGTCAACAATTAACTGATCATTCAAAATGGCTGAGCTTTTCGGCATAAGTGAGAGACATAAGTGTGTGTATATATAAATATATATATATATATATATATATATATATATATATATATATATAATGTAAATTCACTAATAGTCATAACAAACACAGAAACCAAAACACACAAAAGAGAGACTCACTGGATCTCGAATTTTCGGTGGTCCAACCACCTTTCTCAAGAGGAATTAGGAACAGAACTGGTTTCTGTATTTGTTATGACTATTAGTGAATTTACATTATTGTACACGTTCGTGGGTTTTCCGAGAAAGTGACTATATATATACATAGTATATATATATACCCTCATGTGTATATATAATTACGTTCTTCGCCTCTATTCTTTACTCCCTTCACATAACTAGGGGACTTTCAAGGCCTCGTCTTTCTGAGGCGATCGATTTTTCAACCAACCACCTAACCTACCCACGCCCACTCATTCCCGGCCACTCCTTTTCGCCACTCACCTTTTCTCCATTATGAATGGGTTTTTGCTTACGATAGTGTTACACCGGAGGTTTCCTCATTGCCATTGTACTTGAACCCTTAACCCTATACACCCCCAAACCACCATCCGGTCCGATCAATCAAAAGTAGATTACATTATCTCCTCCTCATGTCTTTGCGCCTGAGAATTTTTTAAGTTAGGTCAGGTTTTTCGCAACCCTTGTGATGGCACGTTTTCATAATCTTATCATGGAAGAGGATAGATCCTTCGTCCTAAAATTTAAGGGTACATTTACATTCATAATCCGTGATTTGGAGAACATCTTTAGTTTGTAGACTAACCACAGACGTCGTAAGGAAAATATCAGAGTCCTTATCATGCCTTTTTTCTACAGTCAAGTAAAAAAAGAGAGCTGAATGCGGCGAAGAATGAATGCGATCCCAAATAAGTAAGGATGAGATAGCAAGAGAGTAGCTAAGAACTTTGCAGAGGGAGAGGATGTTTCAATTCCTTTAGATCCCAGTTCTTCTTCGATGTAGGCGACGGAATAAATTGGTAAACAGATTATTTATCCATTAAGGCTTTGTATCATTTAATCCAATTAAACCCACCATCTCGTCCCTAAAATTCGAAAAGTGATTTAAAGTTTTAATATACACATTCCACCTCATTCTAATCCTGCCTTCTTATCTGGAACTATTGGCGCATAATCCCTTACCAATAAAATGAGCAAATGTTGAAATATAAGAAATTTAAATATTAAGGAACTGGAACGTCTCATTAGTTTAAGGTGTCTTTCATGAATATTCATCTTTCTTAATTAGATAAAACAGTCACCTCTAAAAGAGGGAAATAATTGAAGCATTTAAGAGCATATGCATAAATATTTGATTTGGTGAAAATTACATAAAAATGTTTCCTAACCATATTTTAATCTCAAATGTGACATACCACCAGACGAAATTAATTCCGAATTAGATCATAAAAACATTTTCCCAAGGTTTTACCTACATAGCCTATCGTTACTCTGAAACATTTCGCCACTCGAAACACTCGTGCATTATTACCCTAAAAGAAATTACTGTTGCATTTGACAATTTTACCATTTGAATGGAAGTTTTGAAGAATGCGTCATTCGGTAGCAAATAATGTCTATGTATGATAACTGTTTTTAAATATTAAATTTGGGACAATACTTGTTCTTCAGTAAAACGAGATTATCGTTGAAACCTATCATGCATAGTACAAGTATCGGTATAACTATCAGTAAACAAGAATATAGAATTCATTTTTATTACTTTATGGTTTTTGAAAGATCGTTAACAGTAGTCTTTCGGTTAGGATTAGGTTTTTGAATAAACCCTGAACCTACGCACTACTTTACTCGTAAGAACTTGGTAACCTGACAAAAATATCCTTTAACTCCATGCTGTATATGTATGGCTATTCACTTACTTTGTATCGCTACTTTTTCTTTTACCTAATTCTTATATTTATGGCTATTTACTTATTTTCTATCGCTACTTTTTCTTTTCCTAATTCATGGGCATGAGGTTCCTCAATTTTTCATCCGCAAAGCGAACGTTAGGTATACATTTCCAAGCATGTAACATAATTTTGGTCTCCCCATCTTTCCCAACGCTCTGTTTCCCACCTTCTTCCTTACCCCGTACCCATTTAAGTATAGCTCCCGGACACCTTTTCTCCATACAAACTTCCTTGCCACCTCCATCATCAGACCCACCGACCTTCTGCCCCTCCGTAACAATCCCCTTAACTCCCTCCCGAGTCCTTCCGACTCCCTTTGGGGAAAGTTCTTTATTTCTGCCATTTTCTCCCCTCTACCTCTCTCTTTCCCCTTCACTCTCTCTTTCCCCTTCACGCACGCACTTATACACAAAAGCAACAATCTACACGCATTGACGTATATGTAAACCTTCCAGCGTGGATATCTTCGCAAAACCGTGTGTCTACCTCACACCTCCCATTGACAGTAGTAAGCTGAAGGCCTATGTCGACAGCGATAGGTTTTAGTAACGATAGCCTGACCGGGGAGGCCATGAACTAAATTCTCCCACACTCTCTTCTACGAGCAAAATTGCGGTAAATGAACTGGATACTAAGAAAATCTACCCGTTTCATAAATAATCGTTAGGAGCAACTAGACCACGCTACAGCTGCGTCTTCAAATTTTAAAGAAATCATCGGAGTTTGACGCTGACGCAGAATAAATACTCCTTGCGCCGCACTACTTAGGCATTTCGAGACCGCGGTGATAAGTTGAGAAAAATTGACTGCAGAACCGATCAAAATGAGGATATATTTTCTCGTTGCACAATGGGAGACCACAACAGCAATATTCATAGTAATCCATAGATTAACTAATAATAACTCTAATAGCAAATGTATCAACCCACTTCTACACATTTTGCGGCTTGCAAGTTTAGGTCTATATGTAGATGTGTGTGCATGGAGTAGGAGCGTGTGATGAACACCATCCACCGAGTCCGAACTTGGTGGATGCCCCCTTCTCTTTCCCGGGGGCGATTTCTACGCACCACATTCCCTCGGGAGCCCCAACAGCGATACGCCAAGGTACCGTCACGCTTGCTTACACAAAGACTGCAGGAGAATTATAACCTCGGAAAAGACTTTCGCCTCAGGCTTTCTTTTCTTTCTCAGTGGTCCTCCCCTGTGAAAATAACACTAATTACCACTAAAATACCACCCAGATTTCAAAAAACATAGTCAGGAATTAATTAATAAACTAATGGGGCAGTGAAAAACCCCTAAATCTGCGCAGCAAAACTCTCTTGGAGAACTAGAAGGAAACACGTTCTAACTAGATTTCCAGGCGATCGCCCAAGAGAATACGGAATACAAGTGGGATTACGGAAATATCGCAATCAAATTGAAGGGAGGTAATAAAAAAGCTATCCGGATAAAATACATTTAAAAAATTATTGCTTAAATTTATATAAATATATTCTTTAAATAGTTTAATAATTTTTTAAATGTATTCTACAATATTTCAATTTTGCATTGAATATTGCCATGCATTGTCATATTTTTGCATGTCCATGTCTCCATTGGAAGATTTAGCTGTGCCAAGATGTGTTTCAACGACATGAATCTTGGGACTTCATTGTCTTACAATCACAAAAACTAGGTAACCGCCGATTATTTGAAATGATTACAATTTTAGAAAACTGGAAAGAAAGTAATACGTTTGACATGTATGTGTTCGAAACTTCATACATCTTATACCATTTAGTATTACAGTGGGCAGGAAATATTGTCTATTATCCGATGAAAGCAGAGAATGTAATCAGAGATTTTTTCGTTCCTTGGGGGTAACTACGTCATGTTATTAGTAATCATCTAATAACCATTATTATCATTTTATACTGCAAATAAAATATGCATGAAAATGAGTCCGATGCTCCAGCCTGTTATCATCTAGCAGCGAGTTCATTTATCTTCAGATATATATATATATATATATATATATATATATATATATATATATATATATATATATATATATATATATATATATATATATATATATATAGTATATAGCACTGAAGACGACTTAAATTACTTAAAAGGAAGGGCCAACGGTATAATAAAACCATCAATCACCATTATTTGGACACTGTTGCCCCATAAACATTAATTACCCGAATTTTTTGTTAATTCTAATTATTGAAATTTCACAACTGGTCGGCTTACATTACAGAACTTACGCATGACCAGTTCTTTAAATTCTAAAGGGATCTGTTATCACATTTTTTCTCCATGAAAATTTTGATTAACATCCTTTCTTATTTTTAGAATCTTCCAGTTAGTTTGTGGCATGCATATTCATGGGTACCAAAGCTATCGGTGCACGTTTGGAGAGGGTGCTCAAATCATCAAGTCATCAACTCAAAATAAAGGTGAATATAAAAATCTGCACCTGACTGGGAACAGCACAGAACACTTTTTTGGTGCTTTTTTTGAAAACCTTGAGGAAGTTATCTTTTATAAGCTCAGTTACAAATAATTAAAATTCAACTTTAATTTCTAACTTCATTTATGAAAACAATTGATAATATTATGGTTTACCTAACCAAAAAGACATAACCGACCCAGGAATATACTAATTGCTTATATTTGCATAGCAATATTAACTTTTCATCGAATACGTTTTACGAATATGAATACTAAAAAAAAGCAAGACATTTTTCAAATTTCAGGCTGTCATGTACGTTAGAGTTTAGGGGAAAATATTAAAAAATAATCTACAACGGCGCAAATTTTACCACATTTTCGAAGATTTCTCAATGAGGCATTCTTAATTGTTATAGAAATTAGTCAAATCAAATCTTCTTTACAAAAATAATGACCAATTGAAATTTCATTACTATACAAGCGATAGACGTATCTTCCAGTACATTGTCAGGTAAGCATATCTGCAGTCACAACCAACATATAAAGGGCGTAAGATTTGAATAAAAATTAATACTTAGCTAGATATAATCATTAAAAAACCGGTGAAACAGAAACATCATTTTAAAATTAACACTTACCATCCTAATCATAAAATGGCTATCAA
Source organism: Hetaerina titia (assembly GCA_037158775.1). Classification (NCBI taxonomy): domain Eukaryota; kingdom Metazoa; phylum Arthropoda; class Insecta; order Odonata; family Calopterygidae; genus Hetaerina; species Hetaerina titia. The sequence continues at coordinate 89,744,488 of CM073769.1, read as the reverse complement.
AATTGTATTACTACTGTTATCACACCTAATATGCATTATCTAATTTCCGAACTTTGCTGAATATCCTTGAATAAAAATCAACAATTTAATCAAACAAGTTCACCCAATGTCGGTATGTACAGAGTATAAATTGACACACTTCCAGTAATTATTTCATAATTTTATAATTAATGTTTTTTATCTATATGACGAAATCGGCCATGAAATATTTTTTCATCTCAAATTAAATTCTACAAAGTGTAAAGGTAACCCACATTAAACTTTAATAACACAGGCCAACAGTTGTTTTATTGCCGGAGCTTTTAATGCTGATTTAAAGAACAATTGGGGTGCTGAATCCAATTATGACACTAGTTTTTTCCTATCAGTTATAGTTTTCAAGATATAGATATGTTGTTACTTACGTAAAAAAATCTTCTACATGATGATATGGGAATATTATATTAATAATTATCTCATTGGCCTACAATATAGAAATATACATAAAACTTATTGACAGTTTATTGAAAATAAAAGGAACACCGCAGAGTGGTTATAAATTAGTATACTTATAGATTTATTTAACTTTGAAAATTATTTTCCGGAATATATCAAATATTAAAACAACTAATCATAAGATGTGTCATATCTAAAAAAGTAGAGCTGTTAAATAAAAACGGATTTCATATTTGGATTCAGCTCTACAAATATAGTTAAAATCATCACAAAGATTCCAGGCACCAAAAAAAAATTTTTTTTGTAGGCCTGTGTAATCTATTATAGGATGATATAATTATAGCGAACTCAGTGTACTTCATAATAATGAAACTGCTAACGACATTAACTAGGTAGTTCCTCGATTTTCTCTATTGTCAATTTTTACCGTTTCCAAAACAACCCTATGCGAACATAAAATATCATCACGTTCAATTTTACTTTACAATCTATTTTTCCACCGCTATTCTCAAAATATCTCCGAATTATTCTTTTGAGAAAGACACCCACTTCATCACTCCAAATCCGATTACCTTTAAGTGCCCAGGTTTATCCCCTCCCCCTAGGCTTTCATCAGCAGTATTTCTATTTTTACTTCCGCCTTTTCATCCTCCTAAATTTTTTTCTTAAATTGAGTTTCCCTCTGAGACTCCTAGCGCATTCGATCATCGGTCTATATTATAGAGATTTCTGCTGAAGAAGATCCGCCTCAAGGAAGGTCCATTAAGGAGAGGGCATGGTCGTAGAAATAACACAATGGAGAAACTTTTTCAAATAAACACGGGCTGAATTCCTCCATCCAAGGCGTCGCGTCAGATTTAAAAACTTGGAATAACTTGGAAAAAGTTGATCTCTTCGGGCGATGAGTTATCTATTTCTGAACAAGTTTTTTCACGCAACTGGCACTTGCAATGCTTATCTCACCGGCTGCAGGTCACGACGCAGTCCTTCTTACAGATTTCTTTGCAATACAAGTTCCGAGTGATCACGTTATCCTCATTCGAGTACCAAAATACTTTTCTTCGCTTATTAAACCTTATCGCCATACCCGGACTCCCCATCCATCATCTCTTCAATCCGTTAAATTTCTCTTCCGTATCGATCGTATGGAATCATTCCGTTCCCCCCCTTCTCTCACCCTCGGGAAACTACACGGCCTCCATCCGCTCTCCTGCTTTCATTGTCTGCCTCTCCAACTGTATCCTTAAAAGATATTTCACAATGGCAACGTCGTAAGCGATCTCTCACAAGTCGGATTTTGATCGCGTCGATCCTCATGGTTACCAGTACATCTAGAATTTACCTTCGTAACCACGGTAACATGGAGGCCGGATGAATTGAAACCTCATATAATGTTTCGTGGAAGTGATGGTGATGAATTGGTCGAACTTCCTGTAATTCCTCGATGGGTAAGTCAACCAAATTGAGGAAGGACAAAAAATCTTATACGCCTAATTCCAATTTCCCGTTCATTTTCTAAAGGTCATGTAAATTTCTCACTCTTAGTCACTTTAATCATGCCACAAGTTTCAGTTCTAATTATTCGAGAAATTAATTCTATAATGTATTTCCCTGTTGACTTTGATCTAGCTGCACCATCGGATTAAAAAGGCGTGTGTGGTAAAAATCTTTTGAGGGCCCCTAAACCTATACCTTGACTATGAATCTGAACATGTTATGTATTATTATAATAACTTTGGACAATAGACGCTACTTTCTCTATTTTACTTGGTAAGCAGTGCCCGATACCATTCCACTAAATAATTATCAATGACACGACAACCAGAGCGGTGAGGCGGATCTTTCTATTTTTCAGCACAATTTACGGCAAATATTCACGAAATTCCATTTTTCAACCAAAATTGTTCGATTTTTTATGCATTCTGCCTACTTTTGTGCCATTCTAAAACCATACTACCTTCCTTCTCAAAAATGTCCCGTTCAACATTATTCCTTCAATACGAGGCTTCTGTATTCAACTACCACTTAACCTCCACCCTCTGGACGCCCTTTTTGGAACTTCCCCTAGCATTTTCATCACTTTTCCAATCAAAGTTCAAAGGAATATCACTTTTGTTTTTCGCACTATTCAAATGATGCAATACATTATTCGCTAAAACCGCATTTTAGTCGTCTATAAATGATGATCATTCTCTTACCATGAACAGCAGGTTTTCGATCAGTGGATTTTTACTCTCCAAATTAGAGTGTTCTAAAATTAATTACTAAGTTTTCCTGTCGAAAGCGGCGCAACATTATGCTTAATAATTTTTCGGCACAGTTATTGAATTAATTAGTTGTTTTTAAGACTCAACTTTATTGGATATAATTTAATTGGAATTTTTCTCAGCGCTTTGGAAGATGTTTATTATATGTTTGATTTATATCCTAATCCTGTCGCTGTACATTTTTTAGGACTGTTAGCAAGCATAACTGAAAAAAGATATATTAATTCAAATTATCGAACTAAACCATCAAAAAAACAATAACCCACGGCATTTTGACCTTTCTCCCGATGTTCCTTCTATTACATTTGTAAATTCAAGCTCCCAGCAAAAAACTTTTTGTGGGCATCCAATTCATGCATGACTACAAAATCTAAATTCAATTAGAAGAACTAAGAAAAACCTTTAGGAGAGGAATTTAAATCTCGTGGTTTCTTCTTGTATTTAATCAGCGGAATTTGCAGCCTGAAACTCAATTTTTTCGTAAACCACCAAGAACTCAAATTGTATATCTATCAAAGTATACATAACTGCGCTCAGTCTTTTTGGGTCAACGGTAACCCCTTAACAAGAATAATTTTAGAATCGACCTTGAGAAAAAAATGACCGACTTGGTAATTTCATTGTACTCTGGTTATTTCCAAATATTACCACTTGTTCACCGACTTCAAATGTTTATTTTCAATCCTCCGGAACAATCATCGTAAGACATATTTCACAAGTTTGGAAATGACCGAATATATTTATGACTGTGCAGTCCAGTAACTAACTATAAGAAGATAACAGTAACTACCGTTGTACTAGTATCGCTTGTCAGTATTCCATGGCAGCTCGAAATATTTGTATTGATGTTTACCACATTAAGTAAATATAAGAGGGAAATGATATCTTTGGAAACAAGGGTACTATGTTATTTGGTATTGCCTCCAATGGGTAATTCAAAAATCTCCCATGAAGGCTACGTGTATTTTAGGTGAATAGAATTCATGTTTTCCATGCCTGGTATAACACGTGTAGTCCGCCGCCGAGGATGCGTCGAGTTTAGTCTGGGATTGTATTTTACTATCAAAAATAATTTAGGTAGGTTTTGGATGAACCCAAGCTACCAAAGTTAAATTTCCTTGATTTAAAATACTTGAAAGTATTTACAGAAATATGTAAGATAATTTTCTATTTCTTATGAGCGATATCTAAATTTTAGGACAATTTACCACGACTATGACTGAAGTAAAATGCAGTAGCACAAACACTGTATGTCATGTAATTAAATGTTTCAAATAGATATAAGTACATTTTTCTCAACCTAAAGTTTCAATCGTTCGACACTTCTTTTCACACCAGAGGCAGTTCACTTTGACAGATTTCGATTCTAATGTTTAGTGAATCAGTTTCCTCTAAGTGCATATAATGGAGATCGTTTTGCAAATAAAACCATATTCTAACAAATTTGTTTCCTGCCATTGCTCACTAAACACATAAAGAGATACGTAACTTTATCAAAGTTCCCCTAATCCACGTTTATTACGGGTCTTTTTACGAATTTGTTTTATTCCAATGCAAACTTTGATTCCTGTATTTCAAGACAAAGGCAGTCAGTTTTTCCTAATATTCAGAGAGTGATTAATTATCAGCTCGGTTGTTTACGTTCATTAAACTAAAGTTTATATATACTTACGGATCATATAGCATGTGTATGAAGAAATTTTATGTGAACCTATGCGCCTTTCGAGATAAGAATGCCCCGTGATTCTTTCGGAAACCGCAACACCTAAAATCGTTGCAGGTGGAGGTCATGTCAGGAAAAAATCATGACGTATCTAAGACAGCGAAATGGTTTCCACTCGCTTTAATGGCGTCATCCTGGTCTTACATAATATTCTTAAAACAATTCCCTTTTGACTTTCTTATTTCAAATATCCACACGGTTTCATTAGGTAGTAGTTGATCAGCAATACCACTGGATAGTTGCTCCCGATGAATTTGAAAAATATTGTTCCCGAAACTGTCATGAACCTAAATGATATGAACTGTAGCACAAGTGAAATTGTTTTTTTTGTACACCCTATTCCCATGCCTGAACTGAATGGAATCATTTCACCAAAATTAGCAATGATGGAAAAGTTTAACATAAGATTGAACATTATTATCCCTGGATCTTTATAGCATCACCTTATCGCATTAAATTTTTATCAATGATTAATCTGACGTCGAGAATATTGTGAAAGATGTTTGTTGATCTTTCGGTTGGTTTTGAGAGATGTCTTGTCTTAATCGATTAATAGGAAGAGGAATATAAATCTATCTAATACTAATATACTGATTTACCACAGGCTGCTACTCCCAAATATTTTCGCCGTTGAGTCCTCACCTGAAAAAAAGGTAAATCTGATATAAGTATTAAGCATTATAAAAACCTAAGGGTAAATATTTATGGATACACTTAGTACAAAAAATTCCTTGAAGGTAATCAAATCTTAGCAATTTTTTATAGAAATACACTAACGAAATCTAGTGCTTTAAAAACATTAACCAGAAAATCCTGTTTTTACACCTGTAAAAATTTTTTATCCATTGCTTTACCGTTAAATGCAATGTTAACGACACCAACTTTAAGAATAATCTAAGTTAGGCATTCGGTCGAAAGCTTCCGAAAAATCAACGATTACCACATCAACATCCTTTCCTTCATCTATTGCATCGCCGATATGTTTGCTTAATCCCAAAAGCTACGTTTCACACTAGTATCTCGTTCTAACCCTAAGTTGGTGTTTGAAGAGCCATCTATCTTTTGTCCACGATTTCCAAATGTAGTCAGCGATTCTTTTTTCCATTATTTTGCAAACAACTGATTTTATGCTTACCAGTCTATTATTCTTGGCTATTGTTTTATCTCCTTTCTTGAAAATTGGTGTAATGTTTGTTTTTTTCCAATTATTATGCAAGGCATCTTTATTTAAAGTTACTTGGAATGGATGACTCACTCAGGTACAAAGCTATTGTGGTATCACCCAATTGTAGAATATCAACTGATATATGTCCTACTGAATTATTTTTCATCAACTTCCCTATTTTTTTCACAAAATACGAGTCCTCCCACTGTTTGTTGAGGGAAATGAGCTGTTGGCCTATTAGCTGTTATGCTATTAGCCCGATGGAGTTCTGTCGTTTCTGAGCTATTTAGGCGAGATTTAGGCAAGCCTTACATTTAATTTTGTTTTCTATGCCTCGAAAAAATCCGGAAAGCAGGAGTTGAAAATATCTGATATTTCTATAATGTAGGTTATAATGCTATTATCGTTATTTTTTAATATATTCACGCGCTCCCTGTTGTCTTTCCTCGTTCTCGTTTATCTATAGAATTGTAATCATAGTTTGGGATAACATAAAATTAATTAGCTCTTTTGTATTTCTCTGATTAAAACGAAACATGAATAAGTTATCAAATCATTAATAATATGATATGATTAATTTCAGCCTTGAATTCAATTTTAATGTGCCTTAGGCACATTAAAATTGAATTCAATGTGCATACATTGATTAAAAAACTACGAGAGAAGTTATGAGGGATAAAGCGGTAGCTTTTTTTATGAAATTTTCTTCCTTTATGTGTGATCCACAAGTGAAACACTTCACGAATTTGCAGGAATTTGAAAGAAAACCAACTCCAGCCCGCGTCGCCAAACAACTTTCCACACGGAGGCTCTATCTCTCAGTTTCCTCACTATTCCTGAATGAGCCTCTCGACCATCTCTGCGTTGTTCTCCCTCCTTCCACCTCCTTTCTACCTTTCTCTCTCACTCCCTGCCATGAGTATTCCCCGTTATATCTTATCTCCCATACTCCAGCCCTTGACATCCTCTTCTGCGCCATTTTTCACCCTCTTCCACGCTCGACCCTTCTGCCTCCATAAACCGAGCATCCGAGCGCGAGAGGAGATTACCATCTCATCGTGCCACACTCACAATTGTTCCAGCGTTGTGACTCGCAAGGCTGAGCCCTCGTAAGAGAATGCTCGTTGCCTCCTCAATTTCGGTTCTCGTTGGAACCCCTCATGTCTGCATCTACCTCAACCGTTAATCCAGCGCACGAATCGCACTCTTGTTCTACGTGACCCCCCGCGCGAATACCACTTATATTAAAAGAAACTTGACCACTTAATACCGTCAATTGTTTGGCAAAGAGAGCATCGAACCGATGCCATAGAAATGTTTGTCTTAGTACCCACAATAGTGTTGTTGAGAGAATCGTAAATTATGTTTTTGCATATAATTCATTGGCAGTTGGAAAATAAATTAGGCTAACCTTTGAAATATGTATGAGATAATTACATCTCTTCAGACTATATTAGGGCACTGATTAAAATGAAAAAAATTGAAAGACAAAATAATAAGATATTACGTATTCCTTGCAAATGACCGTCGTTTCAGCCATGTATGCATCCTTAAGAGCTGTCATATTGACGTCCGTTGAAGTGTGCAAGTACCACCCTTTAAATGTTATTGTTCTAATTAGTTATTAAATTAATACAGAATTACTATATGTTGTGATAAAAAGTCAAAATAATGGCTTGAAGGACTAAATATAATCCGCCAACGGTGATATTATAACTGAAGAAGAAAATAAAAATGCAGTAGACAGAAAGAGCATTTTCATAAGAATGGAAGGTATTTTAAGATTTATTAAGCAGTTAATTTTAACATTAATTTGAAAACATTGAACAAAATCTTCATAAAAAGTACCTTGAAGACGGATGTCAAAGCCTAGAACATGAAATCGAAAACTACCTCACGGTTATTCTTTGTTCTTTTGCAATCGTCTTGCCGTTCCTATTAAGAAACAGTTTTTGTTTTAAAGATTATGACATTAAGGGGACCGAAAGAAAGATATGAGAATGGATCAGTGAAAGCAAGTAATTATTAGGCTAGTTATTACGTCAGCGGGGAAAACTATTCTTTGGGTAATAATTGACATGCAAATATTGCAGTTGAAAATACTGAACTTATTCCACTAAATTCTTGAATGAATATTTTATTCAATGGAGGTAATTATTTGAATAACGTTAGAAATACCCAAAAAATGCTGACATTTCAAAAAAACATAACACACAAAACTTCTAAGTTCTGTCGCAAACCTATTTTGTTCCTTTTTTCCACATAAATAATGTCATCTTTCAACAATACAATTACAATACTATAAATTTTTCTGGATAAAATACTTGGTAAAACCTCTTAATAAAAATGTTCTAATTTCTACCTCCCATGAATTTCTAAGAATGCCTCCATTTCTTGAAGCTTAGGGATATCTTTATTTTTATATAATTTAATTAATTATATAGACTTCCAATAAAATATCATTTTATTTTCAAACTAAGGTTATTCGATAAAAGCGATAATAATAGTAAAACTTGATGAGAGTGACTATAATTTGTAAAGTTTTACAAATCATTATCACTCTCATCAATTTTTTTAAATTCACTTTATCCCTAACTTATAATAATCAACATAATCAGGCTTATTTGCGCAAAATTAATCCATTAATTCTTTTTTAGTTAAATAAATTTGGTATTTGGCGCGGCGGTTCCATGTTTGGAGCGTTTGGCTACTGGCCGAAGTGCTAAGTTTTGATTAAACACTCTGGTTGCTAGGAAACCTTTAGGTATCATCAGCTTCATTCAATCTCTTATGTAATTTTGCGAGCACCAGAACCTTGTAAGAATTCTGAAGTATTACTCGTGCATTGAGAGAAACTTACGCCATTAACTTGACCTATGAGTAGATGAGCTTAGTATTAATCGTGCTCTATCGTCTATTTTTCCAACCAACCCTAAAATGGTATTAAGTCAACAAAATTTATAACCCAATTGGGTTTTTAGCGGTCATTTATATTTTGAATCAAAAACTTGACTAGTCCATAGATGTAATCAAATATCAATGAAGCACATCCCTTTCATTTGATGGGAGATTATAACGTTCCTGTCTCTACTCCTTTCCATCGATCTTCAACGTCCCCACTGCTGTATATGAAAGGAAAATTCCGTTATATTTTTAATCCGTGCAATTACTGTCACACGATGAAGCCTAAGTAGCAAAGCATACTCACTATGTGTGTCTACAAAGCATTTTTAAATGAATCACAGAATGAAACGTCCAAAACGATTTTTTAATAAAAAAATGCTAATAATCCTTCATTACTTCCCTTTTTCATTCAATTTATCCCTAACTTATAATAATAAGTTATTAAAAAATAAAATAATAAATAAAAATTTAGGATAGAGGTGCGATGATGATATTGGCACGAATAAAGGAGAAAAGGAGAAACGTACTTTATTTTCAATGTCTTTAGCTTACCGCCAAGATAAGTTAAAATATCTATCTATTCCTTTGTTCCTTGGTCTTTCCCATTGGGTACATATTCGATTACAACCTATGACTCCTAAGAGGATTGAGGATATTCCTTTGTATGAGAGAGGGGGAACAGTTTTAGAGTGTATTTCTCACTGTTTTCGTGGAATGGGGTGTATTATTTAACACAAGAAACATTGCTCTTGTTGAAACTCTTGTGTTTGTCTATTTCTCCTTTGGTGGGTGTAACAGCTCCCTAACGCCATCTCCTGGGCAATGAATCGGAGCACTTTGGCGCCTAATAAGATCGCAGATTTCAGTGTAAAGTACATTTTCTCGATAGCTCAAGTAGTTAGAGCATCCGCCCGGCGGAAAGATCCGGTGTTCAAATCCCGGTCGAGGAAAATATTTTTACATTTGTGATCTGCTCAAATCCGCCTTCCCCACCTGTCTTGTGTTCGTCCTTTATGTGTGTTCCTTTCAATTGCCTTATCTCTAGTTCTATGTGAATGAATATATATACATGTGTGTGTGCGTGCGTGTGCGCGTGCGTGCGTGTATGTATGTGTGTGTGTGTGTAGTAATCAACTGCATTCTTCGCGAACATTCATGACAGAATCATCAGGATGTCAACTTGTCAAACTAACTCAGACGATCACTTCAGGAAAATAGAATTAAATTATGAGAATGTCACGAACGAGGTGGAATTTCTCGTGCCGCATAGCTACCACTCTCGGTGACTAAAATAGAGAGATGGAAATTATCCAAGAGCTCAGTTTTAGTGAAGGCAAAGATTTTGAGCACATCACAGTCATGTGGAAAAGGGTGTAACAGCATAGTTATTTGACATGTGATATTTAAATTATTAAATACATCTATATTTACGTGTTTCCATCAATTTTGATTCATAGCGTGACACTATAAATTCATTTCGTAAAAGGAACGTTCAAGGAAATAATATTTTTGCCCTTGTCAACAATTTTTTAAATCTAACTGGAAGAGTCGTTAATTTATTTCAATAAACGGCTTAATTTCTGAGACGAAGATTTCATTTCGTTTCCATTAATTACTTACTGTGTATCGTGTCAATTATATAACGGAAACGGAGAAAAGAGGAATCAAATGCCAAATATTAATCACGTCGTCCCAAAAAACCATATTTTTTCTTTAATTCTCTATAATTTTTAATTAGTAGATCCTGCCTTAAGTAATCAACTAAGCAGAGTACCAAGCCCGATGGGGTGCGATTATTCACACAGGGTAGGGGGGCCAGTCCCTGTGCCGGTTATGGTCTCCCAGGAAGATCTGGTCCCGGAAAAATCACATAGTTTGGGTAGAGCTGCAGGTGCCCAGTGCGCCTTTCCCGGGAATCGAACCCAAGACCCTTCGGTCTATTGTCCAACTCTCTACCCCCTGGACTACCGCGACTCATATAAATTTAATTAGTTCATCCTGCCTTCATATATATATATATATATATATATACTTTTTTGATTGATTTGATTACGTGTTGGAATATATATACAAGCCGCCGGCAATAATATATGTGTGTGTGTGTATATATATATATATATATATATATATATATATATATATATATATATATATATATATATATATACACATATTATTGCTGGCGGCTTGTATATATATTCAAACACGTAATCCCGCCATACGGTGAACAGATATTCGTTCACATGGAAATAGATATACTTTAATGAAATTTAACCTATATATAATATAAATTAAATGGATAAGCGAGATAGCGCTAGCGAACTAAAACACAGAAAAACTGTGTTTGTGACTGCGCGTGTGTGTATATCATTTATTCAGAGGATTTCACATATGATTTTAAAAAAACCGGTTTTCTTAATTAGAACTTATCCGTTACATCCTCTACCGTGCTTTCCAGCTTGAACTCTCCCACCCAATGGATCTCGTGCTTTCTTAACCATCATTTACAACATTTATTATTCTCCCTACATGAAAGATTGATACTATTCCTTCACCTTTTAAAGTCCCCATTCCCCCCCACCTCCCACCTACTCATGGCCACCACGATGTGAATTTTCCCTACTCCCCTATCCACCAATACGAAGCTAACCCTTCATCTAACACAATATCTCTCTATGTCCCTCACTCCAGCGCCCTTCGACCAATTTTTTTCCTTACATTGACACTTTCGTCCTCAAAAAATGCATTAAACTCCTATAACAGTTGTCACCTACAAACCAGAGGCACATCAGTGGGAATGATGATGGTACAGTCATACGTCCATCTCTCCCTGGGTCCCCTTGAAGAGGCTTACTTTTGCAATAAACTCACCAAACATATTTCTGGGCCCGCTGTATTGATGACATCTTCCTCTTCACCATACTTTGTGTGTTTGTAATTTGGAACCGTATTGTATATATTTGGAGCCGTAGGCATTTATAACCAAGATTTGTTAGTGGTTGGAGAGAGTTTCATAAAGGTATTTTATTGCATTTCCAATATACCATACCATTTCAGTCTATGTATGAATTTAGCATATGCAACTTCACAATTTTTCTTTGAACATTAATAGAGTACCATTCATAATCTATTTATTAAACTCTATTTCCCATCATTTTTTCCATGCCCATACAAGTAAGTTGATGTGATGTTCTTTTAATTTGTAATTGAAAAGAAAAAATATATCTTACGAATATATCATCTAGTGTTCTGTAAGACAATGAGGCCAACGAGATTGGTTGGTCATTCCTATTTTCTTTTTTAATTTCACCCTTTCATGCACGGGGTGATATTTATAATCTTTCAGTTCCAATAAGATATTCCCTATTGAAAGAGGCTTTCTATATACGCATTAGAGTAACGGTTCGAATTAAGAATTCTTATCAATTCTTGATTGGATATCCTCCTTCCGGGATTTCATATGCGATCAAGTTATCAATTATTAGAAGCCGATACGACCACTTTGTAAATAGCGATCTAATATTTTAATCCTTTATAAATAACTTCCATTATTTGGACATCTAACTTGCTCTAAGAAAGAATAAATAAATCTAATTAAAAAAATTCAAATGATTAAGACAATAAGAGACTTAAAGATGGTCTAAATCCCATAATTATTCCAACTTTCTCTCGCTTCCGCGTCCCTGCTGCCGAGGAAATTCTGCCAATCCTTAAAGTCGACCAAATCCTCTTAAACTCGTAAATATCGTCCTGATTATCATCATAAATTGCCTCGGCGAATGAAAGTTTGCAGAGTATAAGAGTTAATTTAAAATTACAAACTATTATTGGAAAAATCTTTTGCAGCAGACACATTTTTCGATGGATGAAATACATATTAAAGAATGCTGTCCAAGAGCAACGTGAACCCACATATCATGCAGCGCGTCCACTTCAGTAAATAGGTTGGAGAGTAATTTTACACATTCAATTCCTGAGTAATTAGTGGAAAAGGCCACGCCTATGTGCCTCTGCTGTCCGTTCTCTCGGAAATATCCCAATTGATGAAAATCATCCGAAATGGTCCCATTTGTGTGCAGATAAAGGGTTGACGCCCAGAAAGCTACAGAGCTCCGCCCAAGAGGGATTTTAGATGTCCTTCCCTGACTGCAGCATGTAAATATCTTATTTGTCATCGCGTCTGAATTTTTGTCCATAGAAAGCAGAAAAGGCTGACTTTTTAATGTCACTAAGTGATCCTTTACACTTTTTTGTCCCGTACAAAATGCGGTGAATATATTTTGGCACGTACCTTCACGCTTTCATTATTATAAAATGGATCGGATTATCAAATTGTTATTTTGAGGCCAAAAATTTAGCCATCTCATGGTGATAGGTGCCTCTCGCGACTCATGGGTGAGATATTGGTTTCTACATGGAGATTGCAAAGCAATGGCTGAAAAAGGGAGAATTGAAAAGAGGTAGTTCCAGAGTCAATTTGAGGAAATTAGGAGTTACAGAGTACTATGGGGTAAGAGAAGTTACATAATTAAATTAATTAAATTAATATAAGACATATTATTATTAAAGAAAAATGAACTAGTACCCGAATGTGTTTTAATTTAATCATAAGAATTTATTATTAAAAAAAACCTTTTAGTTACACCATGCCTTTAAAAGAAACTAATATTTTCTGGCAGAGTAATTATTAAAAGAGAGAAGATACGTTCACGAGGTAAATTTCACGAGACAATAATGTCACAATGATTAATAAGCTAGTTGAATATGCCGAGAAGCCAATGTATTTTCTAAGCCTCTACTGGAAAAATTGTGCACTGTTCAGCAGGCATGCAAACCCCCTTAAACAAACACTTCATGACCGAAGCACAAAGCTTCATTCCTTGGCACTATTCCCGACTCCGTGGCTGACTAATATCGAAAAACAGCACTTCAACCAGGCAGAATTGAATTGATTGAATGCCTAGAATGAATTACCGGCGGGTTCCTAGTGGATTCAACTCCAAATATGGTGGCCAATATTCGAACCGCGGCGTTGATTCGTCTGATTTCATTTTCTTTTTGTTCGATGATAAATTACCACTGTATTTGGGTTAGCAAAAGGCATTTTATGTCGTTCCAATCTTTAAATGATGACATATATGGATTTTTTAGCAACTATTACAAGAAAAAAATATATTTATTTAATTCATAAATCTTTCGACTCAACGAAATCTTCTATAAAAACACAAAGTTCAGGAACATAATTACTCACTATGATTGTTATCCGTAATTTGGCAAATGTGGACGTCGTTTTTTGATGTATAAATGTAAAAAAGGCCGCAATTTAAAATCTTAACATAGCTAAATGTTTTTTTTTCATTTTTAACTTTTTTTAGATACCAGCGTTTAATAAATTTAATATTTTCCCGTGATATTACAGCAGGCATCAAAGAATAATCGGTACCAGTATTTTTTTGGATTATTGACTATAGTATATAAATCTCGGATTTATTTGATTGTGTCTATTCAGAAAAATGTACAAGTTGCAGGGAGAGTGTGCCATAATTAATTTCAAGTGGCACTTAATGAAAACTAATTAATTCACGTCAACGCGTGAATACCGATAAACAATGAATTCAACAAAAAACATTTGAGTGAATTTGGGACCACGCCACGAGGTCCTTGATCTTCAGCAAGTACATACAATCAATTAATCTATTTGAACAAAGACGTTTACTGAATATTTTGTATTTGATTACGATTCAGACGAAAACATTCACTTTAGCAGTTAAATGATGTTTGAGCGTCGACAAATAACGCAGATGCTGGTCTCAGCCTTGACGCTATTGAACAAGAGAAAGGTAGCTGCAATTTATAAATAAGGTTACGTGGATGATTTTTCCGTCACGCGATCTATAAATATGAATGATTGTTCAAGTGGATATCGTTTTTGGCTTCCTGGCAACGAAATTGATGATTGGGAAAAGAGTTAATCTAATTCTATTTTCGGAATATTTCGTATCTGAAAATATAAAACATACCTTGAGTTGTTGACACGTTGGTATTCGTAAACAATCCTAATAGATGAATAAATATTATAACCTTCATTAGTTATTCAAAAAGTAATCGAAAAATATATTTTAGAACAAATGAACGCCAACATTATTTCGTTAATTACAAATGCAAAATACATCAGAGATCGTGGTGGTGCAATTACTTTCTATACTCGATAACAGGTAGATTTCCTAAGGAAAGGACTCTCAAAAGTCACCGAGGAATTTTTCTTCTGATCCATAATATTGCATTTCTTTATCACTATCCCTGATATGATTTCCAGTAGGATAAGATACCACCACAGGCAAATATGCACTTTTGGATAACTTGCCAATCCCGACTATTAATTTGAAGAGCAACCATTTATTTGTTACTGTATTCCTAGAAGAGGAAATTATTTATGCTGTGAGCACATTTTATAATACACTCACCATTTGTCTAATCGTTATGTCATATCCACTTCAAGTTTAAGGTTACATTCTTTCGATCTATTTCTCTTTATATCCTCATAGTCACCACAGGTCAAGACGAGTTTGTCGTAGTATTGTAGTCAATTCCTCTTAACCTAATCACGTCCTGGTCGAACATTCAGTTTTCGGGTTGAATTGATATCTCGGCCCGGCGGAAAACCCGATGAAAAGTACCACATGGAAAGCAGCAAATCTTACATCCCTTGAAGACGCGAATAAATGGTCAGGGAACTTTGCTACCACTCTCTCGTGAGACCCCATTAAGAAATGCAGGTAGTGTATGGAAATCGACGGAATCGGAACTCATTCAAGAACTATAGAAGGTTCAACGCAGAGCGGCCACATCCGTTTAAGGTCATTGTGACAAAAGGAAAAGTGACACAGAAATGCTTCGGGAATAAAGACAAATAACACTGGGTTGAACTTATTAAAAGGTTTCGAAACCGACTTTTTTATCACGGAAATCTCGTCAATTTTTCGTTTTTTGCTTGGGTCATGAATGTAAAACTCAATAACCGTCATTCTTCGTACTTTTAAGTACTTTAAAGCTTCTCTCTTTCACCACACGCCCCCCGTACGAGACTGATGGCTTACGCGATCCGCTGTCTACAACAGGGGTACCATAGTTTTTCCTGTATCTTCAAGAGAGGGAAAACCGCAACTTGCATGACCGTGACATAGCAAAGTTTTCCCCTCTCTACATGTTTTTCTCTTCAATTTTACTCAGTCTATTTGTTTAATTTTTACAAATTTTGCAGCAGCACATTTTCATATTTTCCTGTACAATGCATGGGTACTATGAGGGGCTTTGGAATACTAAGTCTAAATTTGTTTTCCAAAAAAATGTTATTATTCTAGATCTAGTTTTCGTGTAAAAGAAATATGATCATAGTTTTACAATCTTTCTTCACCGAAGGAAGTGGTGTGGGAAGCTATGGCGTGAGCCCAAGGAAATATATTAATGGAAAAATCAAAGGTCGAGTAAGGGGCTGTAGAACCTTGGGGATTGGTCATAGAGTATGACCATTAGGGTTCAATGGAAGTAATAGACAAAGCTGACACCCTTTTCATGTAAAAATATATCCTTCAACCCTCTCTAATAATAGTATACGTATTCTAGTACGAGGGTCATCCGGAAAGTAGTACCCGTTCGTGCCGCATGAAGTGCTGACGACGCGAGTAGCCGCTGGACGAGGTCAGATAGCTTCAGTGGCTTGTCTGCCTTCTCTGAGCCAAGTTGCGTGACGCTAGCATTGCCTGTGTTGCTTTTGTGATTGTTTACAATGTTTAAAAAAAATTGAGAACGCCGCCAGTTGTGAAGTGAGGGCAGTGATTAAATTCCTCAATGCAAGAAACGTTCGCCCATGTGATATTCATCGCCAATTAAAGGAGGTGTATGGAGACAATGTAATGGACGAGTCGTCTGTTCGGCGGTGGTGTCGCAACTTCAGCATGGGGAGGGGGAACACACACGACGATGAGCGTTCGGGGAGACCGTCTGTCATTACAGACCAACTGGTGAGCTCAGTTGACGAATTCGTGAAGAACGATCGGCGCGTCACAATTGATGACATCTGTGAGCATTTTCCCAATGTTTCTCGAACAATTGTTCATGAAATTGTTAAACACCATCTGCATTATGCAAAAATTTGTGCAAGATGGGTCCCTCGCATGCTTACAGATGAGCACAAAACCAAGCGTATGGCTGCAGCACTGACGTTTTTGGGACATTATTCTGATGAAGGAGACTCTTTCTTGACTCGCATAATTACTGGTGACGAAACATGGGTTTGTTATGCATCACCTGAGAGTAAACGACAGTCAATGGAGTGGCATCATGCTCATTCACCAAACAAACCAAAAAAATTCAAGACAGTTCTGTCCACCAGGAAACTCATGGCAACCATTTTCTGGGATCGACGAGGTGTATTGCTTATTGATTTTATGGCCCGTGGAGACACTATTAATGCCAATGCGTATTGTGAAACATTAAAGAAATTACGGCGGGCAATACAAAATCGGCGGCGAGGTCTATTGTCTACTGGTGTCATTCTCGTTCATGACAATGCCAGGCCTCATGCAGCAGGGATAACACAAAAACTTTTGCAGCAATTCAAATGGGAAACTTTCGACCATCCACCGTATAGCCCGGACTTGGCCCCTTCAGATTTTCATCTCTTTACAAAGCTTAAAGACTTTTTGGCAGGAAAAAGATTTGACAGCGATGAAGAACTTAAAGAAGGAGTGACCCTGTATCTCAATGAGCTGGCGGCGAAGGACTATGCAGCAGGAATACAGAAACTTGTCACACGTTATGACAAATGGCTTAATTTGCTTGGAGATTATGTTGAGAAGTAGTTTAAAGTATCCTCTTTCAAATAAAATTTTTTATGTTTGTTAATATTTACTTTTGTGTCTTTATTTCACGAACGGGTACTACTTTCCGGATGACCCTCGTATATCCAATGATGTTAAGGCGTTACAAAATTCAGGTAATAAACAAAAAAATAATTGTCAAAACGAAAGTTTCATACTAATATATTTTCAAATATGTTAAGATATGGGTTCGAACACGAATGGAAGAAGTGAAAGTGACAGAAAGGAAGGACATGAAACGATAGGTATGACACGTGAAGGGAGAAAGTTGTTTGAAGAAATTTTGAGGTAGGGTTGGTAAATGTAGGATAAATTAAGAGAGAATTGATTGTTGACAGAGGGGAGAAGGTTGCATGAATGGAGTAGGATGAGGAAAAAAGGGTAGTTCTTCCAATATCAAGGGAGGTAAGCAGTATACGTAGAAAAATACTTATTGTAATATGGGGTGGTTGATGATTCATTGCCGGTTAGAGGCGAGTGTTGCAAATAATAGTCTCTGTGGCCATTAAAAATCTACCACCACTCTTAACAATACATTTTTTCTACTAATGTCTCCGGATAATACACGAGAAAAAAATTCTTGCATTGGTAGGTTCCTCAATTAATTTTTTACAGCTTCCCATTTTATTACGGCCTACCTAAAGTAAGCGAAGAAATGCTATGATAAGAAAATTAGTGAAATGCGGTAAATAAATGAACCAGGATGGGAAATCGTCCATGAACGGAGGAAGAATATGAAACTAAGGATACATATAGGCCACTCGGTTTAACTTATTGACAATGATGAAATCATCAAATGGGCTCCAGGATATCGTCAGATGGAACCAATCGTACAATATAAGAAAGATATAATGTAGCATCCATACATTAAGGAATTCCTTTCTTTCCTTATCCGATTTACGATCACGACAAAAACAAGGCAAGACAAAGAAAAAACTGTGAACAAGTGAACTTATCTACGAACCACTAACGTCGAACGCATCCATTCATTTACTGTCAGTCGGTGGCATTACACTCCCTGCCATGCGCCTCCTGGGCAACTTACAGGAACGGTTAGATGATTCGTAGGGTTAAAGTTACTACCTTGAAAGGACATATTTATTTTTAAGCTGCATTTTTCTACAACATTATGTCATCGCACATCGGGTGGCTTTATCATAAGCCCTCAATGTCAAAGTCTGACGTTTTAAGCACCAATTCTGAACGAAGCGGGAGGGCTGTGCTTTTCGTTTCGCGTAATCCACAGATTAAATCCTTCTCTGAAGTGTTTCAGACAGCTTGAGGATCCCCCGCATGGGGGCAGGTGGCAGTATTGACAGGCGGTACGACAAGAGCGGTGTGCGCTCCCACATTGTGGGATAAAGTCGGCTCTCCCGACGCATGACGGTCATCCGTCGAGATTCCCAAGTCACTCGCCGGCGCCGGATCGGAATGGCAGGGCAAAATGCCATAGGCGGAGACGAAAGGCGACGGTGGTTCAGGTACAGAAAGGGTAGGGAGATGGATAATAAAGGCCGTCGAGGGAAGGGAAGATGTCGTGATGGGTAGAAAGCGGATGCGGAAAGGGGAGACCGGAGAGTAACTCCGAGGGACGTTGAGGAGGAATGCCGGTCGCGTATCCGGACGTTGAAAACGAATAAGTAGTGAAGGGCGGAGACGGATTGATTACCAGAGTGAGTATACTTGAAGAGAGGGCTGTGATGGCGGGTAAAAAGAAAACAACCGAGCCTTGAACGCTTGGGGAATTTAAAAAGGAGGGTTAAAAAAAAAAGAAACTTGGGTTTCGCTTCTCTAGACGCTTTCTCAGTGTAAATGACCGAAGGTAAAATGTGAGATTTTCTCGCGAGAAAAGGCGATGAAAGTGTTGCCGTTGTCCATGAAAATTTTTAAATAACATTAAAATTAAGAAATAATATTAATAAGAAACTCGACAACAAATTACATGTGATTTATATCATCACCTTATAACTTGAAATCTACTCGCGCGAGAACATATATAGATGTGATGCGTGATAAATAGCTCGTCGGAATTCAAGATTATTTCTATGTGTTGATGCAATTAATTTCAATTAGTTAAATAGTTAATGTTCAAGTTTGTACTGAACTAGATGATGTAGGAATATCTTCTGAAAATGCAAGCGCTATTACATAATAGCCGGATTTAAAAAAGTTTTCACAGTGATTATCAGTAATTAAGATAGGTACGTAGAAAGGTAATTATATCTTGTGATTTCTTAATAGGTTTTTATTAAAATTCGACGTACATTAACGTCAAAGGGCGCAGGATCTCATATCGCCATTTATAGTATTGGTTTTTGGTGAGAAAAGTAAAAAAGTGGGAATGCTGCTCCTCACAGCTGAATAGAGGTCTATAAAATATAAAATTTATTGCCGTTGCGGTAATGATTCTTAAAATGAAGCTGACCTTATGACGCTATGGGTGTGCATGAATATACATTATATACGCTATGTGTGTGTGTGTGTGTGTTCAAGGTACCACTAGCGAACAAAAACCTTCCCTGGTTAGAGTCTCTGAAATCAATCCTAAAAATCATCTACCTTATCCTTTGAAACCATAATTCCACCACCAACCTTTTTCCCAAATGCCCCTCCGTTACTTGTAAACGATTCAATTGTATCAATTCGAGTGTAACAATTCATCAGATCTCCTTAAATCAACCAAGCCACCCCTTAAACCTTGTCCTAAAGCCACTCCCATGCCCAGCAATAGACATAGATACAAAACATGTCCTATTATCAAAATCCGAACCTCCCAACTCTCCCACCCGCTTTTTAACTCTCTCCCACCAATTCCCTACTCCTCATGTACTTCCAGCAATGTGGTTTACCTTCTGAAGAGCCAATATGCGCTGCCTTTTATATTGGACAATAAACCACACCCCTAAATATTAGACTCAACAACCACCAGGGCTCATGCAAGAACTCTTCCGTGATTGGAATGCTTCCAATTCCAAAACACGCCTCCGAACATAACAACCACTTTGAAAAATGCTATAGTATTTCCATTTTAACATCCCTCCCACCCGTTGACCCTCCACTTTAACTCAAAACAATAGAGCAGGCATTTATCTGGTTCCTGGAGTGAACAAAGTATTAATATTAGACATTAATTACCCCAATCTTCAGATATTTTCATTCACCCTCCACTCCCAAAACTTTCCATATTATTCCCACACTTCCCCTTCCCCTCCCAACTCTTCCCTTCGCAAACGTTTCTCCAGCTTCCCCTTCCATTCCGCGGTCTCGGCTGCTTCTGTTAAAAACATCGCTTCAGGCGCTTCCTTCTATTCCTTGAGAAAGGTGGCTTGACCACAAAAATTCGGAAACGGGTAGTGTAAATATTGTTGATGATTAGACTATATTACACTACACCAGTAGTCATCCTTCTCATACCAAACGCTCACTTCCCAACTCCCTCTCTATCCGCGGACATCGGATTTGCAACACCACAATTACCCTCAACAAATACCTCCACAATCTACACCATGCACTCCACAAACGCGGTTACCCAGAAAAGCTCCTACAGGATAAAATCTACCGCTCCACCCGACCACACACACCACAGAATAACAACCCCACATCTGACGCTGGACTCAACCTTTGCACAACCTATTTCCCCGGATCCCACAGACTGAAAACCATTCTCAAAGAACTTTATCCTATATTACATGACAATGACGCGACCACATCCTTACTGCCCCAATGCCCCTCTGTCGCTTACAGACGACCAGCCAAACTCAGAAACCTTCTGAGATCCACCAACCCTTTGACACCTCGCCCTGACAAATTTCAACATATTTCCCCTACCTGCAATCGCCTTCGATGTAAAACATGTCTCCTAATCAGATCTGCTCCCCTCTCCCCACATTCCCTCATTGGCCCTTCACCCCGTTCCCACGCTAATTGCCTCTCAAAAAAAATTATCTATCTTTGGTCGTGCAAACAATGCACCTCATTCTACATAGGCGAATGCATTACCCCCTTATCCATCCGAATGAAAAATCACCGCTACTCATGTAATTCTGCTTCACTCTCTTCTCTTCCTATCCCTTTACACGCAAGTTCACACAACCTATCATTTGACGAATGCTTTTCCCTAACAGTTCTAGAATCCCTACCGGTTTCAGCCACCAACATAGAGGTGAGAACTCGCGAACCCGCATACATCCTATATTTCCGATCCTTTAAAACTCCCACCCTTAACCGCCATCTTTAATTTCTTTCCCAACAGTCCCTAATTCTTCCGCCCCCCCTACCCTCCCCAGGCACTCTTCCCTCAAAACCTCTCAGTCTGACCTGAAGAAGGCCTCGGAGTAGGCCGAAAGCTTAAATCATCTACAGTGTGAGTGTCCTTTTACGTGTTATCTGTTTTATTCTGTGTTCTATTGTGCCGTCCAAAAGTTTTATATATATATATATATATATATATATCCCCTCCCATGGACTACAACCTTGTCGTGGTGGAAGGGCTTGTGTGTTCCGATGACCCCTAGAGCTGTGCTGGCGGGAGTAAAAATAATTACTCCTGGAAGGGTCACCCATGCCAGATAGGTCGAAGGTTAGGAGCCAGACGAAAGGTAGTCCACGCAGCGTCTGTTCCTCAGTGAGGCGGCTGCAATGGCGTCTGACCCCAGTGGGGCGGCCATTAAGTGATGGTGTCACGTTAAAAACACTATTGAGGAAGGCAACGGGAAACCACCTCAATTGTGATTCCCAAGAATATAATGATGGGCACTATAGATAATATGAGTCCTGGCAACTACGGGACTCGGCCCAAGAGGCCATGTGTCGTGCCCGGCAGCGGGAGAGGCAAGGCTTCCGCGGTCGTCATCCCACGAAACCCTTGCAAGGAAGAAATAACTGCAGCAGGACAGCAGACTCAGAAAAAGGCGAAAGTAGTTAGAATAGGAACCTGGAACGTCAGGACAATGTTGAGGCGAGGAAAATTAGAAAATATTAAGCGAGAGATGGAAAGAGGTAATATAGATGTTTTAGGCCTCTGCGAGGTGAGATGGAAGGATAGCGGGGATTACTGGAGTGACAATTATAGAGTGATAAACAGCGGCGGGGACGAGAGCCAACGAGGGGTTGCCATAATTTTATATAAAGGGGTAGGAAGAAGCGTAGTCAACATAGAGCAAGCGACAGATAGAATTTTACTCGTAGAGATTAAAGCAGAGCCGACGAACTTGATCATTATTCAGGTATACATGCCACCGACCAACCACAAGGAGGAAGAAGTCGATAGGATGTATGATGAGTTAGAGGATACCATCGCGAGTGTTCCTGCAGGGAAACATTTGATAGTGATGGGGGATTGGAATGCGACGGTAGGCGAAGGAAGAGATGGTGGTGAGGTGGGGGACTATGGGTTAGGCACGAGGAATGAACGCGGGGAGAAAGCAATTGAATTCTGCAGGAGACAGGGTTTAGTCATCACTAACACATGGTTTAGACACCACAAAAGGCGTAGGTATACATGGAAAATGCCAGGTGACTCAGAAAGGTATCAGTTAGATTATATTATGGTTAGGCACAGGTTTAGGAACAGTGTGATAAATTCGCACAGTTTCCCAGGAGCGGATGCGAACTCTGACCACAATTTAGTTGTTATGAAATGTAATGTTCGTTTCAAGAAGATAAGGCAAGGGCGGCGGGTTAGGAAATGGAATTTAGAAGCAGTAAATGGATTAACGAGGAAGGAGTATCAGCAGGCTGTAGAGAAAATGATGGATGACGGTAAAGAACTGAGTACTATCGAGGAAAAAATGTGAATGTATCAAGAAAGGGATATTGGAAGCCGCTAAAGACACTATAGGAACCGTTAAGGGGAAAAGTATAAGGAAACCATGGGTAACGGATGAGATGATTGCAAAGATGGATGAGAGAAGAAGATGGAAAAATGTGAACACAGAGTTAGGCAAAATGAAGTACAAAGAGTTAAACAATAAATTGAGAAGGGCCACAAATAAAGCAAAAGAAGAATGGTGGAAAACGCAATGCGAGGATATGGAAAGTTTACAGAAGAAGGGTGAAATTGGTGCTCTATACAGCAAGGTTAAGTTATTGTCGGGAAGTAAGAAGGCAGGATCTGTGCTAACAGTTAAAGATAAATGGGGTAAGATAATAGTTGAACCAGGAAAAATCCAAGAGAGATGGAAGGAATATATAGAAACACTGTATGGTAAAGAACTTAGGCCGACAAGGTTAGACATAGAAAAGGAACATGAGGTAGAAGAAGATAGCTTAGGTCCAGGCATACTCGACGATGAAATAGAAAGGGCATTAAAGGAGATGAAAGCAAATAAGGCTGTGGGGCTGGACAATATTCCTGTAGAAATGTTGAAATGGTTAGGGAAAGGTGGGAAGAAGGCCATATATGGACTGATTCGTAGTATCTATGAGGAAGGAATCTGGCCGGAAGATTTTGTGAGATCGGTGTTAGTTCCTATTCCAAAAAAGGCAAAGGCTTCGTCATGTGAGGATTACAGAACAATAAGTTTGATATCCCACGCAGCTAAAGTTATTCTCAGGATCATCAACAAAAGGATAGAGAGTAAGGCAAATGATTACTTAGGGGATGATCAGTTTGGGTTCAGGAAAGGAAGAGGTACGCGTGATGCCATTGCAGTAATGAGATCACTAGTCGAGAGGAATATAGAATACAATCAGGACGTTTTTGCCTGTTTTGTAGATTTCGAAAAAGCGTTTGATAGAGTGAATTGGGAAAAATTAATGCGTGTATTGCAGAAAATAGGAATGGATTGGAGGGACAGGAGACTGATCCGCAACCTGTACATGTCTCAGACTGCTCAGGTGCGAGTGGGGAATGGAGAGTCCGGATGGGCAGTGTTAGGAAGAGGGGTAAGGCAGGGTTGCCCATTGTCACCGGTACTGTTCAACGTATATGTGGAGGAAATGATTAAAGAGGCATGGGAAGAACTGGAGGTAGGAATGAAAGTCGGAGGGGAATTCGTAAAATCGGTTAGGTTTGCTGATGACCAAGCATTAGTTGCTCAGTCAGCCAAGGGGTTGCAAGCATTGTTGAGTGAATTGGAGGTTCAGTGCGATAAATATGGGATGAGAATCAATATTAATAAAACAAAGGTTATGCGATTTTCCAGAAAGAAAAAGGCTAAGCTAAATATTAAAATAGGCGGGGAAAAAATAGAGCAGGTAGAACAGTTTACATATCTCGGAAGTGTTTTAGACCAATACGGTCAAAGTGGTAGGGACGTAAGGAGAAGAATTGCGCTAGGCAAGGAGGCTTTCTCAAGGAGGAGGGAGTTGATGACGGGGACGTTGAGTAGGGATGTTAAGACAAGACTCGTAAAAACTCTGATATGGAGCGTAGCTATGTACGGCGTGGAAACGTGGTCGCTGAAGCAGGAGGATAGACGTAGATTGGAGGCTTTTGAAATGTGGGTGTGGAGAAGAATGGAGAAGGTGAAATGGACCGAAAGGAAAACAAATGAGGAAGTACTGGAAATGGAGGGGGAGGAGAGGAGTTTGTTGAGAGAAATCCTATGGAGGCAGGAAAAATGGATGAAAGGCGTATTGAGCGGTAGTGGAATGTTGAAGAGGGTAATAGAGGGGAGAATGTTGGGCAAGCGAGGAAAGGGTAGGAACAGGATAGGGTTGTTGGACGGGATGAAGGGAGGAAAGAAGTACACCGAGATGAAGAGGGACCTGAAATAGATTAGTTTGCTAGGTGGGGAGTCACAAAATGTTTATTTGATAGTTTTGTCCATCCAAAAACCTACCTTAACCGGTAGATTACCTAAAAAAATATGTTTATATTATGTGATTTTGGCGTGAATCGCCGAAATATCAAAAAAAATATATTAAATTTTAGTAACTTCCATTGCACTAATAAAACTTAAATATCCCTTTATGAAACTTTAATGCAGAAACAGACCCAATTTAATTCACTTCGAACAATTAAATGATTCAAACTCTATTAACTCTTTACTAATTTGATTTTAAAGTTGGCAGATTGCATCCATTTTAAAATGAGTTCATCTTTTAGGTTAGGCATTTCGAATTACGCATCGAGAGTGGCTGAGGTAAGCTGGATAGCGTGGGATGCCCTTAAGTCACCAAAATACCGACTTTATACGCGTTGCACGCTGGCAACTTAATTTCTCGAAGGCTACGAAAAATAAATCGTTTGGATCACGTGACGAGATGAGTATATGCTTTCAAAATTTCGTGAAAAGGAAGAAAAGAGCACCTCTGAACTTGGAAGAGTTTTTTGTATGCGACAAAGAGATTAATGACACAGTGGATTAATGCTGGAAGAGGAGAAAAGGACGGGAAGGATGGGGGGAGAGAGGCGCAGTTCGCAGAGGGGCTGAGAAAATACTGGGAATGAAACGAGGACCGTGGAGAGCGATCGAGAGGGCAAGTTAAAGGAGAGAAAGGAGGCCGAGGAGAAGGAAAAGAGAGAGAAGGGATATTTTACGCCGGAAGGGGATGAAATGCGAGACGAGAGTGGAGTAGCCGTTCAGGAGTTGGAGCCAAGACGGAAGATAAATGGAGGCAAATGAGAGATTTCGTGTTGAGTAAATCCCACGGGAGAGGCGGAGAAAGTTCAGAAGGGGGAAATTAAGGAAGTTAAGGGAGGAAATAATGAAATTATGGTGGAAGTATTTGAGTACGGAAGCGATGTGAATTTTTTAAACGACGAGGATTAATTTCAAATAGGTGTACGTGCTCTACATATTTAAAAATGTAATACATATCGTGGTTCAGAAATAATTTCTTCACTTTACAATGTGATTAAACGGAAAGGGTTTTGAAATCGGAGATTTCTAAATTTTATTTGTAGGATATAGTTATTGGAAATAATTGGTGCTATCATGTTTAAAACTGTATTTCAAACATACCACAGTATAAAAGCAGGTATTTTATACGTTTTTCGAATTTATTTAGCCTTTCATTTTGTCTGGTTAGAGGCTAATTAAATAGGCTCTCAGGCCTTTAACATTTGCCTGATTCACGGCTAAACTAATATGAAAATGCTCAAAATCATTCTGTCATGTAAACTGCGACTCATTACAGGAACTGAAGCGAATTTATGTGAACTTGTAACCAGATTTATAATCAGTTTTTACATCAATTTTCGCCAACTTTTTAACGGTTTTTAATTAACATGATAATTATTACCAAATTCTATGTCCCGTCATTAAAATAGTTAAATCATGGCTTTAAAAAAGAACTGGTTGTTTCTTAACTGTTTATAATTTTTAATGTAACCTGTGCGCTTGAATTGTAATTTAATTCCGCATGGGGACAAAAGAGAGACACAGGGCAAATAATGTCCTGGTAAATCTGGTACATAAAAAGAGCCCTCAGATCAGGGAATTTGCATAAGAATAGTGAACAAGTACGGCATTCACTACCGTAGAACACCACAAAAAAATTATTGACTAGGATGGTAGAGACGCTGACTGAACCATCGACTTCATTCTATTGCTCTCAAAGAATCAAACATTGACAACTCACAAGGGAAGAGTGAAAATAAAATCCTTGTACGAATTCCGATTTTCACCCTGAACAGCACAGGGACGCCACCCAGAAATTGAAGCCAGGAAATATCAGGGCCCAAGAGATCCTTTCGCTCAGAAGCGACCCAATCCTCGACGGGGTAACAGACGCTTCCGAGTGGGAAGTGAGACACTTCTATCTATCTCTCAAGGAAGAAAGAGGGGTTGACAAGATGGCGGAAAAGGAGATGGGATGGTGGGGGTCGGTGGTACGACCGAGGACTACCACATTATAATCATGCAAATAACCTACGGAATATGCTGAAATGCATAGTTAAATATTTACCAATTTCCGATATTTATATAAAAAGAAAAACTGTGTAAATCATGGTTTGAAACGCTTACACCATAAAGTTTTAACATACGACTTTGAAGCTTTTAATGAACAAGTATATTAGGTCTCCGCTTCTTTCAGTGGAATTCATGAGAAAACTCTGGCACCCAGCTGTCATCAGATTACAACCACTGACATGGTAAGACGATTAAAATGGCTTTCAAACATTTGAATCAAGTACTTCATGCAACGAAGGGTACATTGAGAAATTCTGTTTTAATGCAGTATCCGTTGGACATGGGATGAAGCTATGTTGTATGATTGGAAAAGGTTGACCACTTTTTTTCATTGTTTGCATTTCGTGTTTGTTGGTGGAAAAGAGGATCAACGGAGTTTCGATATTGAATTTGTCCATTGACTCAACGGATAATAATACGTCGATTTATAAGAGAGCGTGGGCAGCCACTTTGCACGTTAAAACTTTGAAATTTAACAGATGAGGAGCAAGTAATGAATGGGAATTCATTATTCGATGGACGCGGATTGTGAATGAATAGGGAACGGTGCCTTCTGGATGTGTACGGTGACCGTTTTCACATTGAAGTAACGGCAGCTGGTTTGAACTTTTGATATAAACAGAGAAAAAAAATGACTTTTGTAAATGGTATTCTTGGTGTCTAAGTAAGTAATTTTTGATACTGTAGGTCATGGATGCAAATGAGGCGTCGAAAGAGAAATCAAGTTTTGATATAAACGTAGATTTGGAGACTGAATGCACCCGCGGCGTCGATTCAGTCTCAAAAATATCCCAACATATTACTTCGAGGCTTTAAAGGTAAGGAATCCCCACCAAGAGGTTTCAGGGGGTGGACGTTCCAATGTCTTGCATTTTTTAAAAGAAATTAATCACTGAAAATTAAAGCGATTTCTCTTCATCCAACATTATACAAGCATGAACATTAACATATAAAAGTAATGAAAATTACCTTTGAAAGTTAAAATATGATATACCATTTATAATTTAAGAATAACCTGGTAGTAAATGTATATCTGTATACAATTAAGGGGAGTTATGTTCAAGCTTTTTTCTCCCACTGAAAATTATAACAATTCAAATTAAAAAATTTAAACAAAATCAGTGGATAACTACTAATTTAATAATAATTTGTTCCGTTAGAAGTGCACACTTATCACTTCTGGAATCTCTAAAAGAGCTCTCTGAAAATCTTAATCAGAAATTTACGATGATGCAAACGGAGATAAAGACAAAACCCATGTTTGCCTTTTGGAAATAATATCGAAAGGTTGCTTTTTTGAATAATGCGACTACTCCTCGAGAATATTCACATAATAAGAATGGCCCCTTGCCCCTACTCCGTGCATAATATCTGCGCTCCCTCCGTGATTTCTCTTGCTGAACGCAAATCAGGGGACGGGATCTTATTCAGCGCTGATTAAAAAACGTCAACTCCTAGCCGTTATTACTTGTGTTTTCACGAATGATTTTCGTTTTGGCGTGCCCAATTTACAAGAGAAACATTCCTTAAAATAGGAACAGTTATTTTAACAGTCAAAAAACACGATTTCATTCTTGAGAGTGTAATCTGCCCAAATTAAAGACATCAAAAATACTCTTCAGGAGCAAACATAGTGAAGCTGGAGCTGCTTTTGCGTGCACACGATGGCAAGTCCAGGGGGCAACGCGATCGCTAGATGGCCCTAAATCACTAGATAAAGCGTAGCTTATTCCTCTCCGCGTCGTATAGCTGTCGTCCTTATTGTCATCGAAAGCTTTCCATATGCTATATTAATTTGAAGGCAATATCAAAATCAGAGGACGTGGTAGGGCGTTTCGCTGAAGTTCAACTTATTTTTAATTCCCGGTGATTTTCGACACCCTCATCTTTAAACAAAAAATTTGATTTTTCATGAACAATATAGCTCTGGGATAGATTTAGGTGACAAAAGAATAGGAACTCACCCACTGTGGTTGGTGTTTGTACATGATGCATTGATTTTCACATGCAAATGCAACCATTACTGGATAAAATAAAATTTGCGTGATATTATGGCAAAATGGGGTCATAATTGGGAATAACCTTATTAGCTCTATTAGAAGATTCGATGATAAGGTAAAAACAGTCGTCGAGGGAAAAGAGAACGAGAAGAACTGGCAAGGAAGGCCCTCGGTGAGACGTGTTTCATAAATGATGGGAAAATGGAAGAAATATGCAATCTACACCTGCACAAAAACCTCGCGATCCACCAAAATTGTGCGCGACAGGGTGTGCAAGGACCAGGGAGAAAGGGCAAAAAAGATACGGGATCTGAGAAGCGCGTTTAACAGATGAGAGAAAAGGAAGGGATACCTACATTTAAAATCTCCAAAAAAGGCGTGCATGTTGGAGAGCACATACATGTACATACATATTAGCGACAGATTTAGTTTTAAATAAGGTTTAATCCATTCCACCACAGAAATTCCCTGGTATTTCAAAAAGAAGGAAATAAAAATAAAAGTCAACCACTTTTGCGATAGACCGCCACAATAAATGGGAGATAGTAACTTTAAGATGGTGACAAGTTAACCCTGGATCTAGGGATGGAACTCGAAATATCGCTTAAAAAGCTGGCCACATTTTTGATCTTGGGGAAAATAAATCTTTACGATGGAATTAAATCATATCCTTTGGTAAATTTAATTGGAAAAATTCCATAAGAAATAATTTCTTAACGAGTAAAAGAGTTCATGAGAAATTGCAACCTGTCATCTTAAAGAGTTAAATTGACTTTATTAATACTTTTTACCATTTGTCTTTCTTTTCATTTATGTTTGTCACCTATTAAGACGAATATACCTCTAATGTATGTATCTTGACGCAAATTTATAACAATTCTTTAACAATCAATATACTCGTTCCGGCACACTTACGGTCTTCTGTCCATTTCTTCATCAATATCGTCATTTTAACAAATGCCCCCACAATACGATTTGGTTTTTTTTTAAGGTTACGATATTCGTTGGGAAGAAATTTAATACAGTATTAGTATTTCGAAAAGGTAATATTTAGATTTATATGAACACATTGCCATGTTAAAGGAATGTTATTGCAATTAATACTTGTAGAAGGTTTTTACAAAGATTAGTTATTTCACTATTTCATATTCCTCAAGTTGTGTTTTTTCGTATATGCCATATTAGCCCAAAAAACTCAGAAAATAGATGGTGATCTTACTCGCCAAACATGAAATAACTATTTTAATTTGATTACTATATTCGAAATGCACCAATACAATACAACGAGCAATATAATGACATGTACCGCTAATGTATTTAAATAAAACCGATTGAAGTAATCAAGTAAGTTAAGTAAGCGTACACAAACTACGATTCAATCTAGCTGTGTGATTCTTAATTGGCTTAATGATAATTTTTTTTTTCAAAACTTTTTGACGGAGACATTTTCACCCAGTACATTGTGCTGATATCTGGTTTAGAATTAAAAATAATGACTTCGCTCCCAATCATGAAGAAAGCAATTGTTTTGCCATCTAATGTCTACCGACGGCTGGAAAGGCTCATGCAAACCATTTCTCTTCTTCAGAAAAATAGTACCTTGGAACCCGGGATCTTGGTATTCGTGCGCTCAATTTTGAAATAAAAGAGCGTCGTTCTCGTTTTGTACATGCCCCCTCCAAATACAGCGTGCATATCAAGGTTTCATTTTATAAAACGCCCCTTTGCATGGTGCTTGCGTGTGACTCCTCCCTTTTCGTTGACCGTGTTCGGACATTACGTCGGTACTCATAGCAACCAAAGTTCGCACGCACAAGCGGAAAAGCAAAGATCGAAGATAACACACTGATACTGAGAGATCAGGCTAAAAGAAATATAAAGGATAACTTTTTAGTCGTGGGTAAGTGCGAGCAAGAGGGTTTGAACACGGAAGGGAATAAGACGAAATTTGTCTCGCGAGAACGGGCACAGGAAATGGGAGGGGGTATTGAGAGGAATGAATGGAGGTCGAAAGCTGCAAGAGAAGAATGAGAATAAGTGGGTTTGGGTGCCGTTTTCCATCTCAAAAAGGGCCTCATTAGTGTTGTAGGGGTTATTATGGGCAAAGGTATTTCGATGACCTACCGTTGGGGTAAAATCTTCACTTGAAAGAAACCCCAAAAAGGGATGAAAAAGGCAAATAGGAAAGCCAGAAAGAGACCCCAATATTGATAACATGAAGGAATAAAAATGGCAATAAAGTGCGCTGGAAGGGAACGGAAAGAAGCAGGAATGGCATCCAGTTAAAAGTGGGGGATTGGAGAGAGAAGAAAGAGAATGTAAGATGAAGAATAAGAAGAAGAAGAAAAGAATAATAAACAAAGAAGTATTAGAACATACGAGGGTGGTCCCATAAGTACTCGGCCTGGCCTAGAGATGACGGCAGTTAGTTTGTAAAACTACGAAGGTACGCAATCTATAAAATATATAGTATGTTTCAAGTTTGAAGATGCCACGTTGTTTAGTGTTTGTTTGGAAGCCATCAATAGTGAATGTTTTCACTGAATTTGTGAAAATGGAGAAAATTGGTCATTTTCATGTGATACAATACTTAGGCCTCAGCCCAACCAATATAAAAGCTGAACTGGATTATGCTCTGGGTGAGTCTGCTCCTTTGTTTACGAAAGTAAAATATTGGGTAGCAAAGTTTAAATAAAGCCAGCTGTCAAGCCGAGAATCACATTGGTTGACCAAATGAGGTGACGACTACAAAAACGTTTAAGAAAATCCACTAAGTGATACTCAATAATCGTCGATGGAAGTGCGCCAGCTAGTAGACATGGTAGGCATTTTAAAAAGTCCGGTACTTTGCATATTAACTGAAAATTTGGACATGAGAAAGTTGGGTGCAAGATAGGTTCCGCGTTTGTTCACACTCGAGCAAAACCAGTGTCATGATGATGTTTCAATTGAGTGTTTATCAAAGTTTCACAGCAGAATTTTTGGGTAGTTTCATTACCATGGATGAAACATGGGTCTATTACTTCACACCTGAGACAAAAGAACAATCAAAACAATGGATTCAAAAGGGAGAACCGACACCAAAGAAGGCGAAGACCGTTTCATCTGCAGCCAAGGTATAGGCATTAGTTTTTTTGGGATGCGCGAGAGATAATTTTCATTGAATATCTTGAAAAAGGAAAAACTCTCAACGGCGAGTATTATGCAAACTTAATGCAACGTTTGAGCAAAAAAAATTAAGCTAAAGCGTCCGCATCTGGCTAAGAATAAAGTGTTGTTTCATCAATACAATGCACAGCTCACAAATCCGTTATTTCAATGGCAAAAATTCATGAATTTAAGTTTAAATTGCTACCTCATACACGTTATTTGACAGATTTAGCCCCTCGGATTATTTTCTATTCGCAAACTTGAAAAAAATGGCTCGGTGGTCAAAGGTTTTCCAACCACGAAGAAGTGATGTCGGCGGTTAATGGCTATTTTGAGAAGCAAGACAGATCTTAAAATAAAAAGGGTATCAAACTTATTGAACGTTGCTGGGAAAAATTTATAGAGCTGAAAGGAGATTACGTTGAAAAATAAATACATTTTTTTCAAAATTTTTGTGTTTTCTTTGTTGGGTTGGATACTTTTGGGACCTCGCTGTTAGTATAACGTAAAATAAATATCAAAAAAGAACAATCAGAATTACATCTGATTGTTAAACTCTTTTAGGTCACCAAATTAGGATTACCAAATTAGCTATAATCCTGGATTTATAGGTAAAAATCTCTGAGCTTTCCATGTTGTCTTAATTACTTGGGAATGTAATTAGGTCGAAGATCCCATATTATCCCAGCTAATATTTCAGATGTACTGAGTTATCAAAATTAAAACCTCGTGTGTTGTCGGACAATACATTGTATAGTGCATATAATATATTACTACCTTGAACAAAAAGTTCCCGGAATAACCACCGTGTGGCGCTCCCATCGTTCCGATTTGAGTTCTGTTTTTTTTTGTTAAATTGGTACATCTGTTGTTGATATTCCCTTTAAATCTTAGTGTCATAACTTGACATTTGCAAAAGTTACGTAGCCAAGAGTACATCTATCTCTGTGTGTGTTGGCGATTTTTTACAATTGCAGAAATGGATTTAAATTTGCAACAACGAACTTGTATTAAATTTTGCGTAAAAAACGGATTTAGTGGTGCACGGACGTTGGAAATGTTGGAAAAGTGTTTCGGCAACGATTCTCTAAAAAAAACGGTCGTTTACCAGTGGCACGAGCGGTTCAGAAGTGGTCGTGAGTCAATCGAAGATGATGAACGCAGTGGCAGACCATCGACATCGAAAGTCGGTGAAAAAATTGATAAAGTAAAAGAAATGTTGGTCAATAACCGCAAATTAACCATCAGAGAAATAGCGGAGGACTTGAACATTGCCTATGGATCCGCCCAAGAAAGACATTGTGGTTAATGATTTGGGTTTCCGTCGTGTAGCAGCAAAGTTGGTGCCAAAAGACCTCAATTTCATGCAAAAAAGAGACCGTGTTGATGTCGCAAAAGACATGATTTGCGAGGCTGAATCCGATCCCACATTCATCAAAAGGATCATTACTGGAGACGAGACGTGGGTTTATGAGTAAGACGCGCAATCCAGACATCAGGCAAGTGAATGGCGTTCACCAAATGAGCCGAGACCAAAAAAACCACGTCGTTTTCAGTCAAAAAAGAAGGCAATGCTGACGGTTTTCATGGATTACAACGGTGTAGTGCATCATGAATTTTTGCCAGAAGGCCAGAAGAGTATTATTTGGGCGTTATGAGACGTTTGCGTGAAGCAATTCGCCGAAAGAGACCAGAAATCGTCGCACAGTGCGTCGAGACCGTCGCACAGTGCTATCATTATTCGTAATTTTTTGACGAAAAATGCAACAAATACCATCCAACAGCCACCGAATTCACCTGATTTGGCTCCCTGTGACTTCTTTCTGTTCAATCGAGTTAAAAAACCATTACGGGGAACGCGTTTTAGCAGCCGAGAGGAAGTAATGGAAAAATCGCAGGAAGCACTGATGGACATACCGAAAACCGAATATAAAAAATGTTTCGAGGATTGGATCAAGCGCTGGCATAAGTGTGTTGCAGTCGATGGGGATTACTTTGAAGGGGACAATATAGATTTAGATGAATAAACTTGTATTTTTAATTTTCTGAATAAATTCCGGGAACTTTTTGTTCAAGGTAGTATATTCACTGTTCTTTACTCTCGTACAACTAATTTCAACGCTTAGGCGTCATCATCAAGTACCGGATGAATTTCCACAAGTTGAGCTTGAAACTATAAAAAGCACGTGTTACACTTCTTTATTCGGTGAGATTACTCAATCCATCTAACCAAAACTTTACACATGTACGGTCATAATAGTGAGGCATCATTTCTTTCGATCATAGGAAGTATGATATGCAGGTTTATATTCTATATCTTCATTCTACACCATCTGATTTGAAAAGAATTTGTCCTCAAAGCAGCTTCACATCGTATTAAATGATTACAGTTTTGCCTTGCAGCTTCTTCACTTTGTCTTAATTGATTTTCCGCTCTAATTATCCCGATGACTTTTTCCCAAGATTAACATCCGAAAAGAATAAAACAGCCGTGTGCTCCACCACGTTCAACCCTCTCTAATTTTATTCTCTTTTCAATTATTACGAAATCAATAACGCTGCTCAAAACTTCCTCTGGCTTCTCATAAAATTGAACATATTTATGCACAGCACAATCCATTCTCCATTCACTCAGTCAACGAATTTTCCTCGACATCATTCCCCATTATTATATAAAATTTCTTTTTATTTTATAATCACAAAAAAACCGTTCGTACGAGTATTTTATTTATTTTATTCCTCTGTCCATCCTTTATTCCCCATGCACCTCTCATATTTCAAGTGAACATTTTGCATGCTTTGTAACGTCCAATTATTGATGAACCAATCTCACACGGTCTATGCTGCTCATCATGACAAGTCTTTGTGATTCTTATGAATGATGGTACGAAGACAGTAAAATTTAATTATCCATTGCACTATTCGTTCACTTGGCAGCATTTCCTTGATAACAGTCCTGGTCTGGACATTTTTGGCATATTTTTGAAAACATGAAACTCCTGAAAGAAATACCTGGATAGCCAGCAACATATTTCCCACGCCCAGGTCGATAGCACTGTGCGTCGAGACCGTCGCACAGTGCTATCATTATTCGTAATTTTTTGACGAAAAATGCAACAAATACCATCCAACAGCCACCGAATTCACCTGATTTGGCTCCCTGTGACTTCTTTCTGTTCAATCGAGTTAAAAAACCATTACGGGGAACGCGTTTTAGCAGCCGAGAGGAAGTAATGGAAAAATCGCAGGAAGCACTGATGGACATACCGAAAACCGAATATAAAAAATGTTTCGAGGATTGGATCAAGCGCTGGCATAAGTGTGTTGCAGTCGATGGGGATTACTTTGAAGGGGACAATATAGATTTAGATGAATAAACTTGTATTTTTAATTTTCTGAATAAATTCCGGGAACCTTTTGATCAAGGTAGTATATCTCTAAGTAACATACGGACGCTAGTAATGCAGCAATTATCTTATCAGAAATAAAAACGAAATATCTCCCCGCCGTAACACCAATAATGCCGTGCAACTTATTCAAATTACCTCAATCAGAATGATAATTTGTGTTTTATAATTATTCTATACACCTTGGTTTCAATAAATGGATGTTTAAGTTCCTTAAAATATCACAATTTATTGAAGAAAAATTAGTGAGGGAGAAGAAGCCTCACTAATTTACGACAAATTTCATATCAACATTAAATATGACACCAAAGCGACAACTTTTGAACTTGAACATAAGAAGCTCTTCCTCCTAAGCTGTCACTACAGTTTAGATATAAATTCTTGGATCACAAATAGTGTGATTTAACTAAGTTTTACACTGGATTCTGCATGGTAATGTTTTTTGTTCATTCTCTGTTTAGCCTTGTAGGTTATGTGCAATGTCATATGCTTGTCTGTTAGAAAAATAAAATTTTCATTTCCTTTAAAGGAGAGAGCGAAACGGAAGAGCCGGAAAGGAAGATGGTCATAAAGTGAAGAATGTGAAGCAGCCTCATTTAACGGGATAGAACGAGTTGGAATTTAAGTGGGGAGAAATACTCGTAGAGGAGGGAAGTTATGAACGAGCGAACAGAGAAGTGCAGCCACATCTCCCAGAGAATAGGGAATCAACACCACCACAGCCCACGCTTGTGGGAAGAGATTCCGGTTTCGGGGGAGAATGAGCGGTTTTGTAGGGGCGATTCGTTAAACCTCCAGGGAATTGATAAAGCGGGAGTCCGGAAAGCCCATTTCCTCTCCACCCATACCCCGGAGATACGGTAAATCGTTCACCTTTATGCCTCTCCAATGTTTGATTCACTTCTCCCCGCCGTCTTCTTCAACCCTCCGGGTCGTTTTAAATGGTTTGCGACGGCCCCAACGAAAGGACTCCGTTATCGGTCATAAAGGCGTTCCCCGTCTCATGCCCTTTCAACTAGCTGAGCGTTCATTTTAATGAGTCTGCCTTGATAATGTTTCCTCTATCGTGCATGTACGCCCGAATAAACTTTATCGAGATGAGTTTTTTCTCGACCTAACGAAGGCTTTAAGGTGCTGCCGAACTTAAAATAAATCTAATGAAAATAAACTCTTTTGAACGGGAGAGAATTTATTACGACTGGACTTAAATTTCCCTACAAGAGTTGGGATATTACCGATATAGAGCCCACCACTCAGGTCTTATTTTTTGCCTTACAAACTTACTTTTTTCATGAGTTACATGGTTCCACCCCGAACCCATCATATACCCATGCCTCGCGTGACGACATGGGCGAGAATGAATGAGCCGTTCAAAACCCTGCTATCTTGGTTTAATTTGATGAAAGCACATGAAAGGAACTGAAACGGAAAAATTAATGAGTAATTGGTTGGCCAAATCTTCTTCTGGTTTCGGGTCATGCAATGATAACAACGGGATTTCGGTTCAAGTTGATAAAATTATCGATATCAAGAAAATAATAGTATGTTCTATGAAGAAAGTTTAACCGACTGGATGTTCACCTATCATCATCAACACAAGGTACCCCTCTGAAGTACTTAGTTTGGTGACTCATACCTCTTGGAATATTTTTGGTGTATATAAAAACCACTAAAATTAGAACCATAGTTGAGCCAAGGATAAAATATCTAGTAAAATACGAAATTATAAGTTCTAATAACTTTTAATGACGTTATACTTTGATGGACATGTTAAAATAACTATAGTTCTCTATTATCTAACCTACGATAAATAATTTAAGTCATAGGATTTTGCCAGTTATCAATTTCAATTCAGAGATTTCACATGCGTGAAGGAGTGATCCAAAAACTTCTATTACTATTATATGCCTATTTATATTGGGCACGAAGAGGTTACACCCAACTACGTCACCTCTCTCACTTCAAAATTATTGAAAAACATTCAGTAAGAAATAAAGTACTTGTTGAGCTGAATTCATATGTTTCCTTTTTCTTTCATTTTAGTTAAATTCCACAAAGGGAAGACTAAAATTGAGAAATTAAATGAGTATAGTTTGCTCTCTTCTCTTAGAATTTATCTTATCCGAGTGCTCCATCAAAGAAAAACTTCACCTTCGTAATCTTGATAATTTCCTTTCCGCCCCATCCTTTCATTTAGATCTAAAAATGTTTCCCTGAAAAAGACGTCCTTCCCTAAAGAAGTGCACACAATCATGCGGAGCGACAACCCTGTCACACTAGTGCGTGCGGATTTATTCCATCGCCCCTATTTCAAGGTTCCACTTCACTTAACTATCCGGGACCGTTGTCACTCAATTTGGTAGAAAGATAGAAGGGGCGAGAAGGGGACTAAGGGATGCGATAGGGAAAGGACGTGTTGAAAGAAAGGGACTCGACTGGAAATAGAGGAGGGGTTCCGGGATATCGCAGACATTGAGGATAGGTAGGAGGTATTTGATTATTTCTTCCTGGATACATGGAAGTGAAACAATAACGGCACCTTGGGTAGTGAAAGGGCACATATAGAAGAAAGATTTAAACATCCATGTTAAAGAAAACCAATCCTCGCACTGATACTTCCAAATTTATTGCGGCATCGAAAACATTTTCCTCTTAACTTCTGCATTTTTAATGAGATGAAACTATTCTAAAAGATGGGGGATATGAAATAATTATCCTCCCAAATTTAAAAAATGTTAACAGAAAATATTGGTCCATTTGTAAAAAATAATTAAATTGATTAAATCGTATCCTTTAAAGAAATATAATATTTTTAAAAAGAAGAAAAAATGCTACAGGAACAAGAAAATATTATGTAATGTGATGGTGACCCTTGCTGAAAAACCCATCATTTCAACATAAACAGGTCTTCTTTTAATCATTATAATCCCAGAATTACACCAATAGAATATTAGTTTCATAATTTAACAGAAACAACATTATTACTCCTTTTAAACTTGCGAGAGTATCAGATTCCAAAACACATTAACGAATAACTCAAGTAATGACGCTCAACTCTGATGTCGCGGAATCATAGAATTTTAAATTTAGGACGCTTGAAAGGAGCATAAAAGGGAAGGCATTAAGACAAAAATGCATTTATTATTGCTGATAAATAAAACAGTTTCTGGCGTAACTTGGTGGAAAATCATCATATTGATAATATTCAAAAACAAACAATTTTGCTTTTCCACTTGAAATTTTTAGAAAGTAAAGTTGCTTGTTTTTTAATATTATCGATTAGATAATAAATGAAAATAAGTGTAATAGAGAATCATATTTCATCATAGCGTCAGAGAAAATAGTTTTCTCGCACAGAGGAATTTGAGTGAATTTCGAAATAAAGATACGAAGTATTCAATGCTAATTAATTTTAAAACACAGATGTACAATAAATAATTGTTGATTTAAAGACGTTTGAATAAGCTAAGAAAATAAATGAAAAAATTTAAAATCAGGACATATGCCACCAACAATGAAGCAATAAATAATTAACTCTTCAAAATTACAAGCATAAATTTAAGATGGGCCAATTTCCACTGCACACAAATGGAAGAGTAATCTCGTGGGTCAAAAATTTCATGGAAGGTCGATCACAAAGGGTCAAATTAGGGGAAGCGTATTCTGAAAAGACAAGGGTAACATCGGGAGTCCCACAAGAAAGCGTACTTGACTTCCAGTAGATATTAATTCTCAGATAAGACTTTTTGCAGACGACTGTTTTTGCCTACAGGAAAGTCGAAAATGACAGAGACCGCGACATACTTCAAAGGAACATTAATAAAATGGCGAAGTGGCTGACAAATAATAGGATGGATATTAATGTTAGCAAATGCAAATCCATCACTTTTGGTAACAAGGAAAATGGAATCAATAGAGAATATAAATTCTCAGGAAATGTCATTCCTAGAAGTGATAGTTTCAAATACTTGTGTGTATATTTAACCAAGGATTTAGGGTGGGGGCTAAATGTTGATTACATTTTTAAGAAAGCTTTAAAAACTATTCATTGGGTGATGAGAAACCTCAAAGGGAGCGTTAGAGCAACTAAGGAGAAGGCGTATCAGACCCTGGTAAGACCAATTTTGGAGTTCGCATCTCTAGTGTGGGACCCTCATGAAGAAGGACAAATCAAAAAACTGGAAAAGGTGCAAAGAAAGGCTGCCCGATAATAATAATGCTGGGGAAGCATAGGAGGATGGATAGTGTGTCTGACATGCCAAAAACGCTGGGCTGGGAATCTTTACAAACTAGAAGGAAAGTAAGCAGACTTTGTGGAATGTTCCGCATTCTGAATGGGGAGAAATCTTGGGCAGATCTAAGGAAAGAGGCGGGGAAACCGAATTTTAAGGGAGAAATGACCACAAATTTAAGGTAAAATGCCGGGCACAAAGAACGAATAAAAAGATTATTCTTTTCTAAATAAAACAATTATTGATTGGAAAAAGTTACCTGCAAAAATTTTTAAGCCCTTTCCTAACAGAGTGCAAACTTTTAAGAAAAGATGTAAACAACTTCTCTAATCATTTGATTGATGTGTTGTATAAAATTAAATGTAACAGTTTAATTTTTTTTCTTATTCATTTGGAAACATATGTGAATGAGATGGGGATTTTCTTTTTTGGTATGTGTTACAGATTGGTGTTTGGAAATTTCCTTAAAGTGTATTTTTTCTGACTGATTTTATAAATTATCTTTTGTGACATTGATTGGATTTCAGAAATCATGTTATTTTTCCAAGGCAAGATTATTGTAATACTTGGGACTTGTGTGCCACCTGACATTTGTCTATTTACACATGTATATTTTAATAATAATAAATTACTTCATTGCAATTTCGTTCATCCCTCACGGAATGCAATTTTGATATGGTGGACTGTAATAATGAGTTCCCATTGTACAGATACATACATGTAAGTACATTGGTGGATTCTCTAATGCATGACCTTTAGTGTGTTAAGTATAGCAAAAATATGAAACAGATCGTCCCATATGAGACGGACGGTGGAATATTTCAGACACTGAGGCGGAATTCCGTATATACGCAATAAATGCAAACATAGAAATTACAGAAAATGTAAAAATTACAGAACAATAAGTTTGATATCCCACGCAGCTAAAGTTATTCTCAGGATCATCAACAAAAGGATAGAGAGAGATAGAGATGTTCATTATCAAAACCAAAAAAACTTTAAATTCAGTCTAATAGCTTTTATAGAAAAATAAAAATCCCTTTCATTTAATGGAGAGAAAATTCGGGGTTGATTGTATAAAAACAATAACACGTAAATAATAACACGTAAATCCCTTCCAGAATTTGCATTTCGGCTGACTTTATGTGGAAAAATTCTTTAAAAATTTACGTCTTTTAGATATTTAGATTTCATTTCAAATACATTAGATAAGTATAATATTTCCACTTCGTATTAATATGAAAAGCACTCTTTCTTATTTCAAAAACACATACCTAAAAAATATTGGATATTGATGTGAACACCGTAAACGGATTTCCAAGGATCCGTATTGATTGAAAAGTTCAGAAAAAAATGGCGAATATTTTTTCAGATAATTTTATTTTGTCTTAGTCATTTTGGAAAGCATCAGGGAATATGAGAGTGTTTTGAAATGTTACCCAATGAGAAATTTTGTCACGATGGAATTTATTCTCTCTCGATCAAAGTCGGTGGCTAGAGATATTATTGACAGGAGAGAGAGTGACTCTTTTGCCCCACTTTCTTTCTGAAGTACCATAGAGAAGGAAAAATTCAACAAACGCCAAGCTGAATTGGTGGGACAGGGAAACGTGGTTTGGAGAAGAATGGAAAGTGGTTTGGAGAGATAGTGTGGTGAAAAGAAGAGAACTAAGGTGTTTCCCTTCTCCCGGTTGAACGAAAGGAAATGATGAAAGGAATCGTCCAGGCTGAGGGTGACACCTGAAGGAAAAACATCGTCGGCTTTAGAATGGAATATACAGACGTGGACATTCCTCCAGTGATCTGGCTCAGTTATATAAGAGTCCAGGTATTGTGACATGTAATTGCGCTGGAAAATAATAATAACTGATGGGAATTAATGTATTTCTCCGTATTAAAAAAGGAATCTTTGATCGTAGACTTTTGCTATCAAACTTTTTCGGAAAATTCTGATACGCATTAAGCAAGTTTTCGATTGGTTTAACGCGCCGTTCTACCTAATACTGACAACGTTATCAAAAAAGAGAAAGGTGACAGAGAGTATGGATAGAAAAAAAGTGTTGGAATGCCTGAATCAAGGTATAGAATCATATCAAGTGTATCTACGTGGTGAACAGATGTGAGTTAAATTGCTACATCCTGTGGAGTCGAAAGCGCAGCCTCCACGAACAAACACGAAATACCGCAATACGGCGAATAAATATTCATTCACATTGAAACATATATATATATATATTTATATATATCGATGATGCGGAAGTACTCACGAGAGCAATATAACTTTTGGACGGCACAATAGAACACAGAATAAAACAGATAACACGTAAAAGGACACTCACACTGTAGATGATTCAAGCTTCCAGCACACTCCGAGGCCTTTTCAGGTCAGATTCTGAAGTCTGACCTGAAGAAGGACTCGGAGTAGGCCGAAAGCTTAAATCATCTACAGTGTGAGTGTCCTTTTAC
This sequence comes from Hetaerina titia, assembly GCA_037158775.1. Classification (NCBI taxonomy): domain Eukaryota; kingdom Metazoa; phylum Arthropoda; class Insecta; order Odonata; family Calopterygidae; genus Hetaerina; species Hetaerina titia. The sequence goes on along the minus strand of CM073769.1, from coordinate 89,702,000 downwards.
GTGTTATCTGCTTTATTCTGTGTTCTATTGGGCCGTCCAAAAATTATATTTACATATATATAAACATACATAGTGGGTCGCAGTAGTCCAGGGGGTTGGGCGTTGAACTACTGACCAGAGAGTCCCGGGTTCGATTCCCGGACAAGGCACTCTGGGCACCTGCAGCTCCACCCAAGCTAGTTGATATTTCGAGTACCAGATCTTCCTGGGAAACCATAACCGGCACAGGGAAAGTAACTGGCCCCCTACACATATGTGTGAATATTCACACAGCGTTAAGCTTAGTACATGGGTGAACTCTACCATCACCTACTAAACCGACCTTCAGGTTGATTGCTGTGTTGTGTATATAAATATATATATGTATATATATATACACGTCGATAGGATAACACATATATTGTTAAAGTAAACTACCGTTTAACGAAGGTTTATGGATGGACACAACTGCCAAATAAATATTTTGTGACTCCTAACAAAACAAAATCCAGCAACGTACTCTACATCAGGTTCCCCTTCATCACTGTGTATTTCCTTCCTCCCTTCATCCCGCCCAACATCCCTATCCTGTTCCTGCCCTTTCTTCGTTTGCCTAATATTGTGTGTGTGCAGATATATATATATATATATATATATATATATATATATATATATATATATATATTATATATATTATTATTAGGTAATCTACCGGTTAAGGTAGGTTTTTGGATGGACACAACTATCAAAAAAACATTTTGTGACTCCCCACCTAGCAAACTAATCTACTAATCTCGTATATCAGGTCACTCTTCATCTCGGTGTACTTCTTTCCTCCCTTCATCCCGTCCAACATCCCTATCCTGTTCCTACCCTTAACTCGGTTGCCCAACATTCTCCCCTCTATTACCCTCTTCAACATTCCACTACCGCTCAATACGCCTTTCATCCATTTTTCCTGCCTCCATATGATTTCTCTCAACAAACCCCTCTCTTCACCCACCATCTCTAGTACTTCCTCATTTGTTTTCCTTTCGGTCCATTTCACCTTCTCCATTCTTCTTCACACCCACATTTCAAAAGCCTCCAATCTACGTCTATCCTCCTGCTTCAGCGACCACGTTTCCGCGCCGTACATAGCTACGCTCCATATCAGAGTTTTTACGAGTCTTGTCTTAACATTCCTACTCAACGTCCCCGTCATCAACTCCCTCCTCCTTGAGAAAGCAACCTTGCCTAGCGCAATTCTTCTCCTTACGTCCCTACCACTTTGACCGTGTTGGTCCAAAACACTTCCGAGATATGTAAACTGTTCTACCTGCTCTATTTTTTCCCCGCCTATTTTAATATTTAGCTTAGCCTTTTTCTTTCTGGAAAATCGCATAACCTTTGTTTTACTAATATTGATTCTCATCCCATATTTATCGCACTGAACCTCCAATTCACTCAACAATGCTTGCAACCCCTTGGCTGACTGAGCAACTAATGCTTGGTCATCAGCAAACCTAACTGATTTTACGAATTCCCCTCCGACTTTCATTCCTACCTCCAGTTCTTCCCATGCCTCTTTAATCATTTCCTCTACATATACGTTGAACAGTACCGGTGACATTGGGCAACCCTGCCTTACACCTCTTCCTAACACTGCCCATCCGGACTCTCCGTTCCCCACTCGCACCTGAGCAGTCTGAGACATTACAGGTTGCGGATCAGTCTCCTGTCCCTCCAATGCATTCCTATTTTCTGCAATACTCGCATTAATTTTTCCCAATTCACTCTATCAAACGCTTTTTCGAAATCTACAAAACAGGCAAAAACGTCCTGGTTGTATTCTATATTCCTCTCAATTAGTGATCTCATTACTGCAATAGCATCACGCGTACCTCTTCCTTTCCTGAACCCAAACTGATCATCCCCTAAGTAATCATTTGCCTTACTCTCTATCCTTTTGTTGATTATCCTGAGAATAACTTTAGCTGCGTGGGATATCAAACTTATTGTTCTGTAATCCTCACATGACGAAGCCTTTGCCTTTTTTGGAATAGGAACTAACACCGATCTCACAAAATCTTCCGGCCAGATTCCTTCCTCATAGATACTACGAATCAGTCCATATATGGCCTTCTTCCCACCTTTCCCTAACCATTTCAACATTTCTACAAGAATATTGTCCACCCCCACGGCCTTATTTGCTTTCATCTCCTTTAATGCCCTTTCTATTTCATCGTCGAGTATGCCTGGACCTAAGCTATCTTCTTCTACGTCATGTTCCTTTTCTATGTCTAACTTTGTCGGCCTAAGTTCTTTACCATACAGTGTTTCTATATATTCCTTCCATCTCTCTTGGATTTTTCCTGGTTCAACTATTATCTTACCCCATTTATCTTTAACTGTTAGCACAGATCTTGCCTTCTTACTTCCCGATAATAACTTAACCTTGCTGTATAGAGCACCAATTTCACCCTTCTTCTCTAAACTTTCCATATCCTCGCATTGCGTTTTCCACCATTCTTCTTTTGCTTTATTTGTGGCCCTTCTCAAGTTATTGTTTAACTCTTTGTACTTCCTTTTGCCTAACTCTGTGTTTACATTTTTCCATCTTCTTCTCTCATCCATCTTTGCAATCATCTCATCCGTTACCCATGGTTTCCTTATCCTTTTCCCGTTAACGGTTCCTATAGTGTCTTTAGCGGCTTCCGATATCCCTTTCTTGATACATTCCCATTTTTCTTCGATAGTACTCAGTTCTTTACCGTCATCCATCATTTTCTCTACAGCCTCCTGATACTCCTTCCTCGTTAATTCATTTACTGCTTCTAAATTCCATTTTTTAACCCGCCGCCCTTTGCCTTATCTTCTTGAAACGAACATTATATTTCATAACAACTAAATTGTGGTTAGAGTCCGCATCCGCTTCTGGGAAACTGTGCGAATTTATCACACTGTTCCTAAACCTGTGCCTAACCATAATATAATCTAACTGATACCTTTCTGAATCACCTGGCATTTTCCATGTATACCTACGCCTTTTGTGGTGTCTAAACCATGTCTTAGTGATGACTAACCCTTGTCTCCCGCAGAATTCAATTGCTTTCTCCCCGCGTTCATTCCTCGTGCCTAACCCATATTCCCCCACCTCACCACCCTCTCTTCCTTCGCCTACCGTATATATATATATATATATATATATATATATATATATATATATATATATATATATATATATATATATAAAGCGTTTGATAGAGTGAATTGGGAAATATTAATGAGTGTATTGCAGAAAATAGGAATGGATTGGAGGGACAGGAGACTGATCCGCAACCTGTACATGTCTCAGACTGCTCAGGTGCGAGTGGGGAACGGAGAGTCCGGATGGGCAGTGTTAGGAAGAGGGGTAAGGCAGGGTTGCCCATTGTCACCGGTACTGTTCAACGTATATGTGGAGGAAATGATTAAACAGGCATGGGAAGAACTGGAGGTAGGAATGAAAGTCGGAGGGGAATTCGTAAAATCGGTTAGGTTTGCTTTAGTTGCCAACCAAGCATTAGTTGCTCAGTCAGCCAAGGGGTTGCAAGCATTGCTGAGTGAATTGGAGGTTCAGTGCGATAAATATGGGATGAGAATCAATATTAATAAAACAAAGGTTATGCGATTTTCCAGAAAGAAAAAGGCTAAGCTAAATATTAAAATAGGCGGGGAAATAATAGAGCAGGTAGAGCAGTTTACATATCTCGGAAGGGTTTTGGACCAATACGGTCAAAGTAGTAGGGACGTAAGGAGAAAAATTGCGCTAGGCAAGGAGGCTTTCTCAAGGAGGAGGGAGTTGATGACGGGGACGTTGAGTAGGGATGTTAAGAAAAGACTCATAAAAACTATGATATGGAGCGTAGCTATGTACGGCGCGGAAACGTGGTCGCTGAAGCAGGAGGATAGACGTTGATTGGAGGCTTTTGAAATGTGGGGGTGGAGAAGAATGGAGAAGGTTAAATGGACCGAAAAGAAAACAAATGAGGAAGTACTAGAGATAATGGGTGAAGAGAGGGGTTTGTGAGAGAAATCCTATGGAGGCAGGAAAAATGGATTAAAGGCGTATTGAGCGGTAGTGGAATGTTGAAGAGGGTAATAGAGGGGAGAATGTTGGGCAAGCGAGGTAAGGGCAGGAACAGGATAGGGATGTTGGACGGGATGAAGGGAGGAAAGAAGTACACCGAGATGAAGAGGGACCTGATATAGATTAGTTTGATAGGTGGGGAGTCACAAAATGTTTATTTGATAGTTTTGTCCATCCATACATATATATATATATATATGTATGTATATGTATATATAGTCACTTTCTTGGAAAACCCACGAACGTGCACAATAATGTGAATTCACTAAATAGTTATAGCAAACAAACACAGAAACTAAAACATATAAAAGAGGGACTCACTAGTTCTCGAATTTTCGGTGGTGGAACCACCTTTCTCAAGAAGAATTAGGAACAGAACTATATATATATATACACATATATATATATATATATACATATATATATATATCAATGATGAGGACAGGAAAATTAGAGAATTTTGAGCGAGAGATGGAAAGAGGAAATATAGTATAGATATTTATGTCTACCCGAGGTGAGATGGAAAGATAGGGTGGATCACTACAGTGATCTATATATATTTATAGAATAATATACAGCGACGGGGACGAGAGTTTACGAGGGGTTGCCATAATATTGAATAAGGAGGTCGGAAGAAGCATAGTAAACAGAGCAAACAACTGATAGAATATTACCAATAGAGATAAAAGCAGAACCAACAAACATTTCCATTGTTCAGGTATACATGCCACTGAGCAATCATATTGAGGAAGAAGTCGATAGCATTTACCAGAGATAGAAGGCATAATCGCATGTGTTCCTGCAGGAAACTTAATTGTCATGGGTGGATGGAATGCGACGATAGGGGAAGGAAGAGATGGTGATGAGGTAGGGGACAAGGGTTTAGGCAAGAGGAATGACTGCGGAGAGAAAGCAATTGAGTTATTCAGAAAACAGGGGTTCTCATTTAATTGAAAATTATTTCATTTTTGCCATCAAAATACAGACGAATTGCATTTAGAAAAATTATCCTTTAATTTACCTAAACGCGGCCAACTTCCCTTAGTTTATCGACGACTTCATCTATTTAGATCAAATTTTAGATAAGTGGTTGAGCATTGCACTATTTATTAGCAAGTTTTTTCATTAAGTCACAGATATAATTGGTAAATATATACGCAGATAAATGTAGTAGTAGTATTAGCCGTAGAAGAATGCAATATTGTTAGTGAAACATTGGGAATAATGATAAAGGATGATTTGCTTTAATCCGTAGTATTTTTTTCATGGAAAGTTTTGTAGAAAGATTTGCAAGTAAAATTTTTTAAATGAAATTTCATTATACCCCGTTTTCTTGTTGTGCCGTCAAAGATTAACTTAACCAACTGTCTGTGCACTTGTACAAAACCCTTTTGTCTTGGGTACATAAACACTTTCTGCCTTTGCGGCCCATTAGATAGGTCCCTTCTGGAAAAGTGAACATCTAGTTAATCCAGATAGGAATTAATTTCGGATATATTTGATTGAATTTCTCTGCTTGCTTTAGCAACGGAACGTATTAAATCGCAAAGTGGCGGAAGATATCAGGATATATCAATCTCGTTCCATTCCCTTGGTGACAAATTGAATTGGGTGTTCGTGATTGACCCATCTGTAAGGCGTTTAGTCCCTGGGGTAAGTGAATGGATAAATCAAAACTTCTAATGCGTCTCCATGCCTCAAAATGGTCCTGTATTCGGGATTATATTTTAACACGCCGAAGTTACTTTGGAAATCGATAAGATAAAACTTAAGGAACTTGAAATCCAAAATTGTGAGAAGTCATTCGACAGTCCGTACATACTTCCTCTGCGGCGAAGCAACGAAAGTTTTCTTACCACTATTCCGAATCCGACTACAAGGCTCCAGCTCCTTTCCTCTTACCTTCCGATATTTTTACTACCAAAATAATTCTCCTTTCCTTATCCTCTCGACTCTATTAAATACACATATTTCCATCCTTCTCCCTTTACCCGTCAACCGTCGTCTCGAATTGTTTTCAGGATCTTCTTCGCTTGTCAAACTCAGCACCGCGTTCCTTTTGGAAGAAACCCCTTAAATATTTCGTCCACCCCTTCGTTCTCCGCTTCTAGACTCCCTCTAAGATCCCCTCTTTTTCCCCCTTATCGTTTGAGGTGACGTGGCCCACCCTACAGCAAGAACAGCGTACTGAGAAGAGGATATGGTGGAAGCGGAAGATTAGTAGACAGAAGGAGGATAGGAGAAAGATTTAAGAAGGAAGGAAATGGTTGCGTGAAAGGTGAATGAAATGTTAATAATCTCCCGCTGAACACAGTATGCGGGCCATTGTGGTGGCAGATATGGGAAATATGTAAATGAGTGAAGGTGAAGAACTCATTGTGTGTCCTTCAAAGGAACCTTTTTCGTTTCTGACGGACTGGAATGGAAACGATTAGTTGGGACTATTGTTGAATACAAAATCTGGAATTTATTGAAGATTTTTGGAGGCTAAGGCAGCCCAAATTAATTTTCTCGGGGTGAATGGCGCTAAGGTCAGGTTTGATAGACATCGCCTCCACCATTAACTCATTATTCATTAACGGAGGATCTTCTCGGAATTCATCTTCCTCTGGTTGATTTAAATTCTTTTGCGCTCCACCGGCGAAATCGCTTCCTTCATCTCGTTATTTTGGTGAGTGCTGCAAAACCGTACTAAACTTGTTGAGTTATGAAAAAGGGAAGCCAACTTTGCAATCTAGCTCGTATCAGCTATGTTTGTAACTGTTTTTTTTCTTTTATGTCATTAACATTTATTTTTTAACTGATCTAAATTGGTTTAAAGGCTTTTTATTTAAAGACAACCATAGATTATGGTTATTGGGGTATTTCGGGTTTGATAAGGATTCAGTTTATAATTTAATGTTAAATAATTATGACGTTAGACCAAGACGATAAAACCGAGAATGTGGATGAGGATGTGAAATGTGGAAGATTTAGCCGAAACGAAAATGGAGTACAAGGCGGGAGTAGAAAAAATCATGAGTCAGGACGGAGAGATGAGTAAATTAAAAGGAAGGTGGTAACGCATCAAAACAGGGATATCGAATGCCGCGAAGGAAGTTAGAAGGAAGAGTTAATAGGAAAAATAACAAAGAAAGCATGGATTACAGAGAAGATGATAAAGCAGAAAGACAAGAGAGGAAATTGGATGAATGTGAGCAAATAATTAGGAAAAATGAAACACAAATAGATTAATAATACCCAGAGGCAAGGAAATAATAGGGAAAAGAAGCATGAAGGAAGATCTATTGGGATGGTATGGAAATTGTATAAAGGGAGGGAGAAATGAGTGTGCTATACAGAAATGTGGATAAAATGTCAGTAATAATTCCGAGGGAAACCCTGCACACTATTAGAGATGGTATGAAAATTATTAGTCCAATCCAAATATTTTCAAGATAGGGTAGAAAGATAATAAACAATACTGTAAAAATGTTGGGCCAGAAAGCTTACACATAGAAAGAGAATGTGGCGTAGATGAGGATAGTTGGAACCTAGCAATACTTGATTCCGAGCTAGAAAGAACATTGGAAGTTGAAACCAAATTAGACTGTGGACAATATTCCCGCGAACTACTTAAGCAGATAGATGGGTTTTTAAGGACTAATTCATAAAACTTATGAGGAATTTGGGTGTAAGATTTCGTCAAATCAGTGTTAGGTGCTATTTCAAAGAAGAGAAAGTCATTCATACGTTATGATTATAGAACAATAAGTTTTATTTCACGAATAGAGGTACCTGGGGTGTCACATTGTAATAATTTAAGAGTGTAAAAATTATTCGCCTCTCCCGGTCAAGACGAATGATTTTTACATTCTGCGGATGAATCCGTTAAAAGTTAGTGCGGTATCCCCCGCAGTTTCTTGGAATTTGTAGCTAGCGTTGTCAATAAAGGATGAAGAACAGGGACAATGATTACATAATAGACAATCAGTTTGGGTCCAAGAGGGAGAGGCTAGCGTGATGCCAGATGATCACTAATAGAAGAGAGAAAGACATAAAATTGCGATGTACCTATTTGTTTCATAGACTTCTAAATGGCGTTTGATAGAGTAAATTAGGTATAATTAATTAAATTATTGTAAAAACTAGGATTAGATCGGAGGGATAGGTGAAATCCGCAGTGTGTACATACCGGTATCTCAAAATGCTCGGGCGTGAGTGACAGATGCAGATATTGGCAGAGTTAAGAAGAGAGATAAGACAGGGATGCCTATTGTTACTCGTGCTTTTCAACATATATGTGGAGAAAACAATATTAATCATGTGAAAAACTGGAGATAGAATAGGTAAATATTTTGAGCGAGTAGTTCCTCAGGAGAAAGGATGACGTTCCTTGATTACTCCTGCACTATATTGTTAGGAAATAGACTAAGGTTATTGACCTAGATCTATGACCTAACTGGCTAGCTATATGAAGGATATTGAATGTTAAAAAAATGATTATTGGGTAAAAACATTGCTTAAAATTACAATCATCTGATCTCTTAGACTAAGTTGCTGTTAAATCAGCAAACGAGATGACAAGTTCACTTGTAAATGCCACTGGGTTAGTCTGAAGCATGAGTGAATGAAAGAATAGATGAAAAGTAATATGTAAGTACTGATGAAGTGAAGTTTTACGAAGTGACCTATGATCTCTTCTTCCCGGTCAACTTCAAGATTCCTAAATTCGAGGGTCATTATAACCGCGATGGGGTAATTCCGTCGTCATACGGTTATCAAGCTGACCGGAGGAATTAAATTAAAAGTTTTGTCTCAGGAAAGATCCCCTAAAACCAAGATTGTGGCTTCCTGGATTCCCGCTTCATTTGGGAAAACCTCAGGAGGCCTAAGGAATAAGAACTTCCGTTTGCCGTATCTACCGTAAACTTCAGATAAATCATGTTAAACCTTGTTAAACCAAACATTTAAAAGCCTCAAGAACACGCGCTGGATAAGAATTACATCCAAGGACATGGAAATGCGTGTAGAAAGGGATTGTAGCGCTTAGTGAACGAGTTTCGTTGCATATTATATTTTAACGGGATTTCCACCATGGCAGTTATTCCGTTACTGACGTTACGAAGGCTAAATCTGTCTTCGCCTTGTGGACGATGAGTTGATATTTATGCATCATGCCGGGAAATTTATTTCGGGCTTAAAGGTGATCGGATGAAAGGTTCGATCCTTCATAAAAGAATATGAAGCTGGGATCCATGAGTTATACTATGTGTGTGTGTGTGCGTGTGTTATCATCCATTCATGTTTTACATGCATACCTTCACATATTTTCATCCCCACTGGATGGAAAAGATGTAATTGACGGAGTGTGGCGACGGACGGTGCGTTGTATGTATGGTGTCAACTAGCCCATTGGTGATGGTAAAAGTGCGGTTGTTCTTTTAAGTGCCAATGTATATTAGAGCATTTTGTCTCATATCTGTTCTTCTTGGGTATGTATGTAGTGCATTGAAAGAGTGACCAGTGAGTGAGTTGACCAGACTTGACAGTTGCCATAGGGAAAATTGCCTAATTGCAACGATATACATACACACACACACACACACACACACACACACACACACATATATATATATATATATATATATATATATATATATATATCCTTTCCTAATTCCTCTTGAGAAAAGTGGTTGCACCACCGAAAATTCGAGAACTAGTGAGTCCCTCTTTAATATGTTTTAGTTTCTGTGTTTGCTATGACTATTTAGTGAATTATATATATATATATATATATATATATATATACATATATATAAAGTGATCAACCCGAAGGTCGGTTTGGTAGGTGATGGTAGAGCTCACCCATATACCAAGCCCGACGGCGTGTGAATATTCACACATCAGGGTAGGGGGGCCAGTTCCTTCCCCTGTGCCGGTTATGGTTTCCCAGGAAGATCTGGTACCCGAAAAATCAACTAGCTTGAGTGGAGTTAACTACTTGGGTGGAGTTTACTTCTTAAGTACAGGGAGGAACGATGGAAATAACAACGAGAAAGAAAGGTATAAAAATCGTAAATATGAAAACTGGAAGAGAAATCCTCGGATGGAAAGTGAAGGGATGAGCCTTTGCGTGCCTATGCGATTCAAATCTCTTATCAGGCTCTTTCCTTGCCATAAAAGAACAAAGAGGAACTAAGGCGTCTTGGAGAGATGAGAAGAATAAGGAAAGGTATTGGATGATGGCTCACTAAGCTTTTTTCTGTCTCTTAACGCTTACTTTATTTCAAATGATTCGAAGGTTCCATTTCTCCGGATAAACCAAAATGGAAATATACCTGTAAAAACTTTTTAATGTGTTCGAGAGAGCAATTTGGAGGGGAGAGACGAAAGATGCCAAATTGCCAACTTGAGATGAGACAACTTCATACTTTTCATAGAGAGAATTTAAGGCATTTTTCTGCCAATGCATTATCACAGATTCGATTTTATTTTGACTTTCGTCACCATATTCTCGTGACTCAGGGAATCTTTCAGTGGGGGGGGGTAATGTTTTTGAGAGGATTTTGAAAATCCCAGTCCAAATTAATGAATATATCCTTCAATTCCTCTTTCTTCCTGTACCCCAGCAAAAATGAATTTATACGGGGACGATACTGCTTCTCACTTACATATGTTTTAGAAGTTATAAAAATATTCTTCACTCGCCGGAATCGCGAACGACCAAACTAAATCCTTTATATCCCTGAATCTTGTAATACATTTACAAACCTTAAAAATAACCATGTGTCTTCGAGCTTGTTATCGAAATATCCAGATGCGGTCACGAGAAATTAAATTACGGCCCCCGCTTAAGAGTTTTCTAAGTAAAAATTCTTTTGTTATCGACTCAATTTCTCTCTTAAATTTGTAACCAATTTTGTATTCATTTAACCGAAGAATATTTTTATTCGTCAAAGATGTTCGAATATTTTAATTGACATTCAAAGTTGCACCCTTAAAATAACATGTCCAGGATATTTATACAAAATCTACAATAGTTTGAATATATCTGGCGCGCATCTCACGCATTCTCCTGAATCGTTCTCTCCCAGTGATAGTGAGCTTACAGTTTCATCGCTAAAGAAATCACCATAGAGAATCATTATTCACGATTCGTTGATTAAGAACATTTTTTCAATAATTCTTGTCTAACTTATTAGTTATTACCCTCAGTTTTGTTAAAATAAAAACAGAAAAATCGATACAAGTATGGTGTTTAAAAACAATATAATCAGCATAAAAAATTATGAAACCAATAATATGGATATTTGCCCCAAAGATAACATTCCTTTTTAGGATGACCAAGCGTCAGCATGGCATCAGTGAAGACGCCAGATAGCCAATTTGAAAATCGCTATCCATTCCTTCTAGCATCAACATATTATTTAGCATATATAAATGAATAAATAAATATCCTTAACGTTAGGTAAAGAGTCAAAGACTGAAATTTATTCGGAGTGAATTAAATTTTAGAGACGACTCTCTTCATGAATGTTAATTTCTTAAGATCGAGCTTTTACAAACATTTTTCAGGAATACTATAAGTATCACGGATAGATAAACATAGTTATCATCAAAATTAAAATCACCATTTAGAAAAAGGTGATAAAAGTTATCTTTTACAAGTAACTAAACAGTTTTACGAGGGTCATCCGGAAAGTAGTACCCGTTCGTGCCGCATGAAGTGCTGACGACGCGAGTAGCCGCTGGACGAGGTCAGATAGCTTCAGTGGCTTGTCTGCCTTCTCTGAGCCAAGTTGCGTGACACTAGCATTGCCTGTGTTGTTTCTGTGATTGTTTACAATGTTTAAAAAAATTGAGAACGCCGCCAGTTGTGAAGTGAGGGCAGTGATTAAATTCCTCAATGCAAGAAACGTTCGCCCATGTGATATTCATCGCCAATTAAAGGAGGTGTATGGAGACAATGTAATGGACGAGTCGTCTGTTCGGCGGTGGTGTCGCAACTTCAACATGGGGAGGGGGAACACACACGACGATGAGCGTTCGGGGAGACCGTCTGTCATTACAGACCAACTGGTGAGCTCAGTTGACGAATTCGTGAGGAACGATCGGCGCGTCACAATTGATGACATCTGTGAGCATTTTCCCAATGTTTCTCGAACAATTGTTCATGAAATTGTTAAACACCATCTGCATTATGCAAAAATTTGTGCAAGATGGGTCCCTCGCATGCTTACAGATGAGCACAAAACCAAGCGTATGGCTGCAGCACTGACGTTTTTGGGACGTTATTCTGATGAAGGAGACTCTTTCTTGACTCGCATAATTACTGGTGACGAAACATGGGTTTTTTATGCATCACCTGAGAGTAAACGACAGTCAATGGAGTGGCATCATGCTCATTCACCAAACAAACCAAAAAAATTCAAGACAGTTCTGTCCACCAGGAAACTCATGGCAACCATTTTCTGGGATCGACGAGGTGTATTGCTTATTGATTTTATGGCCCGTGGAGACACTATTAATGCCAATGCGTATTGTGAAGCATTAAAGAAATTACAGCGGACAATACAAAATCGGCGGCGAGGTCTATTGTCTACTGGTGTCATTCTCGTTCATGACAATGCCAGGCCTCATGCAGCTGGGATAAGGAGTGTAGTGTCAGAGGAAGAAGGAGTGACCCTGTATCTCAATGAGCTGGCGGCGAAGGACTATGCAGCAGGAATACAGAAACTTGTCACACGTTATGACAAATGCCTTAATTTGCTTGGAGATTATGTTGAGAAGTAGTTTAAAGTATCCTCTTTCAAATAAATTTTTTTATGTTTGTTAATATTTACTTTTGTGTCTTTATTTCACGAACGGGTACTACTTTCCGGATGACCCTCGTAGCACCCGGAGAATGCATCCTCCTACGGTCAGCTGAATTTCTAAATGTTGACAATCAATGAAGAAAAAAGTGATGATCGATGACTTGAGTCACCATTGGCCATTGAGCCAAGTTTCAGCATCTAATGAATAAGGACGTCTTATCACACGTTTAGAATTTGTCATCTAAGCACCTCACTATTGCTTCGAAGACGTGAATTCTATTAGGCAACACGGAAGTAGGTACCAGATCAACGTAAAATCAGCCAAATAATTCACTTAATGAAAAGAATGTTCAATTTAGGTGGTCCTCATAAAACATATAATGTATACGTGAACTCATAAGTTTTTCTGAACTTCCTAATATTCCTCTTTAAATATCTTTCTGCTATATCCCTTGAAAAATTTATTGAGATAGAGATGCATATTTTTAAATAAAACTTTTCCATTCATCTTTTCTAAGTTCAATCAAGGGATAGTAAATATACCAGGTTTATTATTCTGATAAACCATTGTCCCCAATAAATACCTTCCGGCACGTTGAATCTCCTTTTTGGCAGTTATTTCATTTTTTAACAGAGAAAAGTACTTAAAAGACTTCAGCTAATGTTTTAGCACATTTTCAAGCAGCCAATATAATATTTTATTTTTATGAAATGTGTTTTCAAAATACTGCACACCCCGTGTGTGTCACCTCAAACGAAAACCTATGTCCTGAGTTTCTCTTTGCTTTAGACTCTTGTGAAAGCTCTCGTTTAATCATCTGTAGATGGTGAAAGTGGTTGCATTATTAGTTCTCTATTGCTTCTACGAGATGGTTTTCCCGGACAAGAATGCTAACAGGTGCATCTGAAGATCTTTTCACTCACCTGAAAATTCATCTCATTGATCGACAAAAAGTCTGAAAATCATTCAACAAAAGAAAATTCGATATTTTTAGAACTAAACGCTTGAGAATTTAATTGAAACAAAAGACGATACATTGCAAAAATTTTTAAAAAATACGGGTTAAGTTAAGAACTGTACGTGAAATAAAAGCGTTAGAACAAAACATTCACATACCAAACTCCTATATAAATATTATGCATTTATGTTCGGCAGTGAAGGCTCAGGTAATTGCAATGCACTAATTGATAATAACTTAGAATATTCGCCACGTATTCACTAACAAAATTGTCACAGTTATTTCCCTAGGAATCATCCACAGCCAACCTCGGTGATGCGGACGAGCTCATGAGGTTGAGAAGAGTAAGATTCACTAGGGAATGGAACAGCCACACGTCACACGGCTGCATTGTCATCACGAATATATCAGACCTCGTCCCTCATAGTGTCCAAATAGGATCCACGCAAACGCCCGCAGCTTGGCCATAAAGCTAATAAGACACCTCCAGGCTCTTCATTACGTTTAATGGCAAGCAAAATGGACGGAGAAGCTCGAGAGTAGACGAGGACGCTGATGCAAATCCCAGTCCTTGAAGGGGGTTCAGTTGAACGGGGGGGGTCTTATGACAATTAATTCCTTCGCCGCCGCTTCGCCACACTTCCCCGACCTTAAAACCTTCAGCCCTTATCCTACGGAAATCCCCTCCTCGAGTGCCTCACCAATTTCCCTTTTCACTCCTAATCCCAAATATATGTCCCCCTGTTTTCTTTTACTTTCCCTCCGACCTCCCCTCCATCTCCCTCTATTCAGCACACGCAAACACAGGCCCATACCCATTCGATATCGCTTTCCCTTCCTTCCTCATTAGCCTGGAATCAAACGTTCCCTCAACTTCTCTCCCACTTTGTCTCATCTGTCACTCCCCTCGTCCTCCTTCCCACCCGCCCCCCTTATCCTCGAACCGAAATACACGAGTGAAGTCAGGATTGGAAGCTAACGAATTCAATTTGGGTGGAGCATGAGGTTTATGGGGGCAGATTTTGTGAAGAGGGAGGAAGGGAGATGTTGCGGGATTGTCGTGAGGGGCGGAGAGATTACAGTATGCGGGAGAAGATGGATAATCTAAGGAGATGGTAAAAAAAATAACAACTGGGAAGATCTGTGATGACGAATCTGGGTTTGTGATGGATAGATATCCAGTAGAGATAGCAAAACATCATCGGGAATAAGAGATAGTAAAGAGCAGGGAGCAGGGTTTCAGTATATAAAGAGGACAAGACGGAAGTTCCGGAGATTCATGGAAAAAAGGAGGGTATCTCGAGATGTCGCGCCAGCGCAGGAATGGAAGAGTGGAGTGAATGAGTTACATCATAAGGGAAGAGATGGGATACGTCAAGGAACAAGGATACTGATTTGCAGAATTAGTGGGTTTGAATACGACGGGAAGAGACGAGAATATGTAGCCAGGAATTTCAGAGCTCGAGGTGGTTTGCCGGGCTTCCTTCCTGCCTAATAAAACGGAATATTAACTCTCTTGGTAAATTTGGGAAACCTCAAGCTAATCTTCGGAAACATTGGTGTAATATTGGCTGTGAGTGTGAAGGAAAAAATAGCGATACTATTTGAGGCCGAAATCTATGCTTGGTTTTCGTTTCCAGGACGAACACAATAATTAATTATTAACTGTAATTATTACGTACAATTCCCCCGCTTCCGTTGTGAGTCATAATGTCATCTACGAGCAAATAGGAGATGTAGATGGAAATTCCATTCTAATATAAACTATGCCAAGGGAAATATCCATTTAGTATCGTTCTTTAGCATACTTTTACCTGGAGTATAATTGAAATTTTATTTGGACAATCTAATTCGCCCGTGACTTTCTCCAAGCACAACGCAAGAATATTAGGGCCTAATCTTGAGACCCTGAGTGAACATTTACACCGTATTGTATGAATTAGAAGCGAATATTATTAAAATCATTATCAGTATTTTTTTAACGTGACACCATCACTCAATGGCCGCCCCACTTGAATCAGATGCCTTTGCAGCCGCCGCTGAGGAACAAACGCTGCGTGTACTACCTTTCGTCTGGCTCCTAACCTTCGACCTATCTGGCATGGATGACTCTAGGAAGAATTATCATTGCTTCGACCAGCTGAGCTCAAGGGGTCATCGGAACGCACCAGCCCTTCCTCCACTTCAAGGTTGTAGTCCATGGGAGGGTAACTTTAATACAATAATACCCAATTTCTGGAAGCTGGAGATACACGCTAATAGAACAACTTAGATAACGAAATGATGACAGCTCAATTATTTTATGAAACGCTATTCGTTATGTTCAAAATTGAAATAGCAATATCAAAGTGGAAGCTATTCATTAAGACATTACATCTTTCAGTCCCAAGTGAAAGCAAGACGGATAAATGTAAACGGGTTGCTAATATTCTATGCTTGCTTAAATCAGTTGTAAGAATTCAAGGAGAATTCCGGAGATGCCCGCGTGAGCCTATTTGAAGAAGCGGATGTGGATGAACGAGCTCGGACGGAGGGCTTTCGGAGCATGGAGATTGAGGAGCGAACGGCGTAATCTTGAAGGAAGACGAGCCGCTTACCCGCCCTTTCTTAATTCCATCCCGCGTTCGGCGCGGGTAACAAGGAGAGACGGACAAAGATACAACAGCGACCGGGGAACAAAAGAAGGTGGGAGAGAAAAAATACGACACGGCTGAAAATGAAAATGTCTAATGCATGCACCCGCATAAGAAATATGTCGGTTACCATTTCATTTGGCGAGCCTCACGAGGCCAGGATCCTTTCCTCTCGCGAAAGACGGAGGGAAGGGCGGGGTAGGAAAATGTGGGAAGGAAGAGAAGGTTAAATAAACAGTGGTAAAATGCCATGGGAAATTGTGGAAGAGAGGTATTAAAGCGGAAATGGTGGCGTGAAGAGGTTGGATGCGGTACATAAAGTATGCGCATACGAGTGTACGATTTTTATGCGTGAGTACTTGGGCATGCACATACAACTATCTTCCAAAATTTATCTCTGACATGTTTTTACGGCGCGAATTGCGTGTCTGGCTGAAAATTTTAGGGTACCATAACTATTTTCCAGGTCCGGTGCGAGTACAATTTTTTCAATTACGTATATACACTCTTATACATTTAAAGAAGTAAAATATTTTCCACTACTATTGATTCCGATCTGCACACTTAACCCGAAAATGTATTTAAAGTCTTTACGACCAATTAACTCATCTTTCAGATCAGAAGTCCTTGTGTTCAAGTTCGCGAATACGCATATATATGAGTACATAAATACTTAAATACATAGACGAATACAGACGCAAACATATTCTCTATATGAATAGATGGAAGTATTGCCACAGGCCTGCCCATGGTGTAAAATGAGGAAAAGGGGCATTCATACTTTTTTTGGGGGAAATTTCAGTGGTGCCGCCATCTTATAAACCAGAGCGTAGTTTAAACAAAAGAAAAACTATATATACGGGAAAAAGACAAAACTAGAGATAACTACAGTTTTTTCAATCGTTCTTTCTTTGTCATTAGAAGATTTAACTTCTTTTTATCATTTTTATACCTTGCATGGCTTGTATAAAAATATCGGGAAAAATTTCGGAAAAATAGATTTATATAAAATATCGCTGCTACAGCGTTCGTCCGGAAAATAAGTGTACTGATTTTTTCTCGCCGCTCCAGGCGCGCCCAGCACCGCTCTGACGGGCTGCAATTGGAGGGGGGTATGTTGAGAAGCGACGCTGAAAAAGGCAGTCGGCTCTGAGCTGAGGTGTAGTGAGGAGCTCTGTTAACGCGAACCTCCACGCTCGACCCACGTCACGGAACGTGATGCCGAAGTTTTTGGAGCAGCGTTATTCCATCAAATTTGCGGTAAAGCTTGGGAAATCGTCTACCGAAACTGTCGGTATGATTAACCAGGCTTACGGGGAGTCAGCCATGTCCAGAAACATGATCTTTTGGTGGCACAAGATGTTCGTGGAGGGCAGAGAAGAGGTCGACGACGAACCACGGCCTGGACGCCCATCAACGACACTCACCGACAAAAATGTGCGAAAAGTTCGCGATGTACTGAACTCTGATCGTCGTCTTAGTGTTCGGATGATAGAAGAGCAGTGTAATGTGCCAAAAACAACAGTGCACGAGATTATTAGAGACCAATTACAGATACGAAAAATTTGTGCAAAGTTGGTGCCGAAAGTGCTCAGTGATGATCAAAGACTCAATCGTTTGGAAATCGCGACACAACTTGCGGATCACTGCAAAAATGATCCACATTTTTTAGAGAACGTTGTTTCGGGTGACGAGACGTGGGTCTTTGAGTACGACCCGGAGTCGAAGAGACAAAGTGCGGAGTGGCACACCCCATCATCACCCCGTCAAAAGAAAGCTCGCATGAGCAAATCTCGGATCAAGGCGATGCTCATTGTCTTTTTTGACAAAAGAGGAGTCGTCCACTACGAATTTGTACCTGAACGACAAACTGTAAATGCTGCATTTTACGTCCAAGTGCTCGACAGGCTTCGAAAACGAGTCGCCGTCCGGCCAGCGATCAACCGTATGACTGACAACCTGAGCGACAATGCGCCGTCTCACACCGCGCTTGTCGTGTCGGACTTCTTGGCTAAGCACGGCGTGGCAACGCTGCCGCACCCGCCCTACAGCCCGGACTTGGCACCACCGGACTTCTTTCTTTTCCCGAAGATAAAGAGGAGTTTGAAAGGAACGCGATACGGGACTTTGGACGCCGTCATAGAGGCCGTGACGACGTGTCTTCGAGAGGTTCCCGATGATGCCTTCGCGGGAGCGTTCCAGGAATGGGAACGCCGCTGGAACAAGTGTATCGACTCAGAAGGGTCCTATTTTGAGGAATATTAGCTTAAGATATGTAAAAGTGTAATATTTTTTTTCCTGAGCTCAGTACACTTATTTTCCGGACGAACCCTGTATGCCTCAAAATTCTTCAAAGTACATCCTTTAACAGTTGACACACTTTTGCTAGCGGATTTTCCACGAATTGAAGGCACCCTGGAAGGCGGACTCCGGAAGGCCTTAAGGGTACGCTTGCGACGTTTCCTTGTTTGACTGCAATTAGTGTCCAATGGTGGTGTTCTTTGAGGAAATATTTCGCTTTTGGAAATAGGAAATAGTCTGCTGGTGCCAATTCGGGACTATAGAGGGTTGGGGAATCGTTGCGATGTCGTGGCAGAAAGCCTTTGCAAGCAGACACTCGAGTCTGCTCTTGGTAGTTCGCCAAGACCTTTGGGACAAGTTTAGCGCAGATCTTTTGCATCGCCAAATTTTCAGTGATATTGGTGTGCACTGTCATCTTATCGATGTCAATATTATCTGTGATCATGCGCACACTTAACCGACGGATTGAATTCAGCAATTCACGCACACGTTAGAAAAACATTGTTACGTATACTTTGTATGCAAACCTTGTATATTACTTAGTGGCGTAAGATTAATTGAAGTTTTATGAGTCAAACAGCAGTAGTCATCATACAACTTTAAGATTAAAAATAATGGAATCAGAATTTGTTTAAATTTCATTTTTTCCCGTTTCATCACTTTTTTCTAATTTTTTCAATAGTGATCACTTAAATTATTAAGTACATAAGGACCATTGTGTCTTCAAAAGTCTAAAACCCGGATAATTGCGTCATTATTGATACTCAAAACAAAAACAAATGTCTCAATAAATCCCAAATGCTGCTAGTACCTTCCTTAAATCTTAAATCCATGTGCCGTCCATTGGAACACATTGAAGAAACATTCGCAAAAGTCTTGGAATATGATCTTGCAGAAGCAAACTCATAAAACCAGAACTCATTTGCACCCCTTCTCCAGATCGCTTGCCCTTTGATTTGCCTCAGTAAACCCATTACTCTGAAACCTTCCCCCGCACATTAGCAAAATTTCCACCCACCTCGTCGGAGTCCCGGAAATATAAGGTGAAAATCTTGATACTAAAGCACCTCGTAGTTGATTTATCGAACGATAGCTCCCCCGAGGGAACGTCGGGTGAGCCGCTACAGTTCGAAGACGAAATGAGGCGAAATGAAATGATGACCTTCTCCTCCGCGACTCGTGTGCCCTCTTTTTCCTATCCTCCGAGGAAACAAATAATGGAGAAAAATGCTGTAATGTTTTGCATGCCACGTCGGTATTTACGGCTCATAAAAAATTTAACTTGCCTCGGGTCACTACTCATAAAAATTTATGACTGCGAGAATATTCTGGTAACGTTATCTTTTTAAGGAAACCTAGTAATTTCTCACAATATTTGCATAAATGCGTTCATTTTTGATTGATCAACAAGTACTCGACAAAGCGTTGTAAATTACCTTTATGTTATCATATAAAGGTAAATGAACGTTAATTGAATCAATCACCTTTCCGCTTTTAGCCATAGCCGATGGAATATTTTTTCCTTAAATATATCTTCCTTTATGAATGAGTATTAATCAACAAGCAACTAATTTGACAACCTGATGATGAATTTAAGACATTAGGGGAAACATTTCTGCAGTGGAAATTTCAAGCGTTCTATACTACTGGCAATGATTAAAAAATCACGCAGTAATATTTCAGGTCATCAATTTCCGATAGCATGTCGATAACTTCCGCAGGGTCACACCGAGTTGAAAGGAGAGTGGAAGGACAGAGATGAGATACGTATATGGATGGCTTTGAATCTCTGACAACATATTAATTGATTAATTAATTCTAGTATTTTGATTGGAATTCGAGTGAAAAAAATGGGTTCTCGTTCCAATATAGAGTTGAAATATATGTCCCGTCTACGAGGAATAATTGACCGTCTGAATGGAATTGGGATTCTTACATGTATTTTTCAATCACCCTACGAGTGTGCTTGGGACACTAGAGATTTAAAGTACTTATGTATCCCTGATACATATTTTTTTAAATTTAGGCCTCCTGTTCTCACCTAATATGAGGGAACAAATACTATTGCTGGCATATACCCTTACCGAAGAACGGCATTGGGAGTATCCTTGAATGGAACAAGAAAACCAGATTTTCGATATCTACACTTCCTGCTTTCATGTCTTCTTTCTTAAGGCAAAGGCAAATACTATATCAAAATTCCCCTAATGAATCTATCGAATAATATCCTATGTGTCAATTCGCGTTTGAATCAAATTAAGAAAAGGTTTTCAGTCCGCAATACTATGTGACCAATAGCAAGATAAACTCTTACATTATACGGATGCCATAATAATTTAGTGAAGTTTTTATTAGAAGAGAAGGAAAGATTCAGCTGAGTGCCAAGGTTCTAAATGAATAGGGGATTGTGATTAACCGTATCAAGAAACCAAACAAAAAGTAATATTAAATTGAAAAATATAAAAAAAGGGGAATGTGAATTTCATTTTAAGGTTAAAACGAGTGAGAAGACGACAAGGCACTTTGACACAACTTTAAAAAACAAGATTACAGCGATATTAACTGTCGTAATGTTGAGTGATTTCTACAATTGAGAATTTTCAAGAAGAACATGTTCAGGGCCTAGTCTTTTGAATCCACCACTCGCATTCAAGGATCAGGTATAACCTATACGTACAAGTAACTCGAGAGTCGTGGGAATTACTCAGGGACATTTGAAAAATTCAGATGGATTCTTTAATCAGAATTTACAATCTAATCTGTCATGCACTCTCAAATTGGGAAATTCTGATAGACCACCAAAAGAACGTGATATCTATTGATTTGGTGCCCACACTCACAATAATTAGTAGGCAAATCAACGTTAAAATCTTCAATCAATTGGAAATATTGAGGAAAAAGTAATCAAACGTAGGCTATGATGTTTTAGCAGCACGACATACTTCATCTCACTTAATTCCAGAAAAATTAAAATCTATCAAACATTCAATTTATATATCCAAAATAACTTCAAGCAGGCCTTTATTACCCTACATATTTTCAAGAGAAAAATAATATAGAATACACTATGGAAAAATTATGCAATTTCACTCCTTTTTTTAAAGCAATTCATAGATAGGGTCAATCAAAATTAACATTACTTTGAAGAGATTGGGAACATTAAAAATTTCGGGGATTTTAAAATAGAAAAAGGATAAGATCGGCCTATGCTTCTTGTCCATGGGATACCATTTGCGAAATGAAATATGACAGTGAAAGAAAGGAACCTCAAGTGATCACTGAGGGAAAGTAATAAAAAAGTACAGAATAAAGACCAAACAAAAACGAAAATAATCATTTATGATATAATAGGAGACAATAAATCCGATAGGATAACTATATAAAGGGTGCTTACGCCAAACCGATCCCTGAATTAATCATTATTGATGATGTTTATGAGTACTTGGTAGTATTTATCTGAGATATCATTAACTAAAGGGTTCGAAAAGATATTTAATTATTTAAGAAGGCAATGATTTTTGCAATCTTTGAGTACCATTTTAAACCTTCTCTGTTTTCAATTTATTATTATTTATAGTCCATAAATTGATTGATTTTTTGAAGCAACAGAAATACGCTAGATATCGGAGGTTCAGCACCCCTAAATGTTACCTTGAAGGTTTATTTTTCATTTTTTATTAATTACACCAGCAATACATCTTTACGTAAAATTCATAACAAATATACATAAAATGATAATCGCCTACTCGATTTATTAAACTAATCTCAAACAATACATAGTTTTAGAATGGTATCATCATTGACTGAAAAAATTGTTCTCCTGGTGATTCACTTTAAGGGTAGAGTGTTTCATTTTCAAAACGCCGCTGGCAAATTTATTCCAAAACTACAAATTACCGAACGGCCGGTTTAAGCTAATGAAATTCTTTCTCGACCGTACCCCAATAGGGAATACGAAAAATCTGTTTTTCATTTTGGAAGCATCCTGCCTCTCGTATTTGGGCATAACCGTCCATATTTCGTCTGGAAGAAATATAAAGCATATTCTGTAGCATTCCTAGTCTCGAATATGACTTGCGCGAATCTACTTTAATAATATTTTGAATAGTCTCCTTATGCTTTTACGAGGTGAGGTCCAATTCATTTCCGTGTAGTATTCAGCTAGCCTTCTAATATCCCTACAGGGTATCTCAATTACAAAAATTTAGTGATCAACCGTATTTCGGCACCAAGCATTAAATTTTACACACAATTTAAAGTCAAAAATTACATAACACTTTGGCAACAACCGTAAACTGTTTTATCGGCATTGATGAGATATGGATGGATATTGAGTAATCATATTTTCGTATGAAGACAGCATAGACCTTTTTAAAAATGTAATCATACATTTGCCTAGAAAGTTGTTAAGATTTGTGGAAACTTGATCATAGAAAAATACCCTTTTTGTAGATACTTATTTTTATCATGAAATCGGACATTTTTTCGACTAAATGCCAATGAATGCCGTTCTCCATTTTGCTTGCCCACTATTTTTAAATTTCGAAAAAAATATTTTTAAACACCAAAAAACGTCCACACCGTTCCATTTTTACTCATTCGCCCCCGAAATAGCTCATCCATTTCATAAATTAAAACCTCGAGACAATGGCTGACGAAAAAAAGCAGAAAAAAAGAAACACGCTTTCCCGTCTCTTCCTCAGACAACCCGCGCGCGTTGGAATTTTAGCATCACTCCATCACTTCCATTATGGCGACCTCGTGCCTTAATGTAAACTGCAGGGGAGTTGCGAAAGGAGAAAGAGGGGAAAAGTGAGAATGACAGTGAGGAGACTCTCCCATTCAGGGAGATTAAAGGAAAAGAGAACCTTAGTCGTTGGGGTGGAGAAGACGGAAACGCAAAGTGAATCGAAAGGAGACCTGCTGTCTTAGCCTCTCTCTCTCCACTCCCCCGGAGTTCCGCCCGTAGCGAAACACTTCTTCCTTCCTCTCCCATCTCTCCTCACTTCCTCCAAGTTTCTTTTGAACAGCTCTCATAAACAAAGCATTCACGCCCATTCTCCACCAATCCCTTTTCGAACCCTCATCTCCCTACCCGACCCCCTCCTGCTCTCTTCCACCCTATCCTTATACTGTCGGGTTTTGCAGCATATTGACTGGGAACTTGGCCAAATACGCACCCTTTGTTGTTTGTTGCGCTTTCCCCCGTTCATCTTATTTCCCCTCCGTTTTCCATCCTTTTCAAACCCACCACCCCTCACTCTTTCCTCTTCCTTCGTTCCGTCCCTGGAAATGAGGACCCGTGGACTCCACGGCGACAAATAAACCAATTTAAGCACCCTCGACGTCGAAATCTCCGTCCATCCCTCTCACTTAGGGGTTGGATAGAAAAAAAGGAAACCGCTCCTGTTGCAAAACTTTCACTCGTCTTTCCTCAAAGGAGTTTCCTAGGGTAGAGAAAAATACAAATTTGATGCTGAGAAGCGGAAGTCTGATTTGCGGTAGTTGTCAATGGAACCGAACGCACTTGGTAATCCCCAAGAACTATAATTTTTATGGGAAGGCTTCGACATAAAACAGAATACTTGTATTAGAGCTGATGCAGACGAACTTGATATGCCATTACCTGATGAACTAAGGGAATAATAGAATTTATATTAGCAATAAAGATACGTGTCCAATTCCGTGTAGAATGAATTGATTCCATCAAGCTCTACGAATTTATTCTTTTGACGTTCCGGTATTCCTATTGCAGCAGAGCAGCAATTATGAATTTCGTAAAATTTCTTCCCGAAAATTCTCGAAAGTCGTACACGTTGTGTCATTCTCGTTAGTAGATTTTGACAAATCTTCATATATGATTTAACATTAAACGATTATTTCATCCCTTACAATCTCGAATGTTACAAAATATGGACTAAAACCTGTTGGAATTTAACATTACGATAAGCACGACTAAAATAAACATTCTTACCTATTGAAATACGAGAATAAGTCAATGTATTCGTAATTCACAAAACTGGATAGAGGCAATAATAATTAATCAAAGTAACTTCTTGAAATTTATTTCACTTTTCTACATATTCACTCTATACATTCAGATACTTATTTCCCCTCTTTACATGCCCTTGATAGCTACCAGTAAAGGAGTCTTTTGTATGTTGGTGCAGCCAACAAGGGTCACAAAAGGGATTTTGTGGGTGCCCGAACAAATGAAAATCCCTGAAAGCAATCACTGTCGGGACAGTGGGGTGAGTATTTCATACATTCCCAATGAAATATTTGTAACAGTTCCTGCGTTTTTCTTGCTGATTCTTGCGACTCATTAATTTACTTGCCCTCTTATATAATAATAATAATAGATAATCGATAATAGATAATGATGCGATGCTATCCATATTCTTTCTTAAAGGTTTGAGACTAAACATGTCACAGAGTTAGACTATATGTGGAGCAAGTTATTCTATTTCATGTAAGTCTTTGAAAACGTTCGAAAACTTTTATTCATATTTTTTTCGAAACTGGTGTCGATTTATTAGTCAGCCTTAGGATTTAATACCGATATATTACTATGCCAATGGTTTTAATTGAAATGACTTGAGAAATTTTCTGCCTTGCGTTCGATTACCAAAAAAATTATTAGACATCGCAAAATCTTTCGGGGAATGATTCCCCCACTAAAATATATTTATTCCCGAGAATTAGATTTGATGAGAGGATTCCATCTTTTTCCTGAGAATAACCTTTAGTTGGAATACAGACTTAATGGATTAGCTTGGCGGCTTCATGCCACAAATTACCCTGAGGAGTCGGAAGGAGTGAGGCAATCATCAACAGAGTGAGTGAATAATTCGGTCGAACAATCCTTCTCGTTACTTTATTCCCCGTCATTGCGAAGGAAATTGTCTCTCTTTCAAGTTCCGCCGCTGTTCTTCACCAGTCATTCCACTTGCAAGAGCGTTCTGCTCCCATTCGATGACGCTGAAAGTTAAACGGATGTGTCATGCGCTCTGCATATGCTTCGTCAAGTCCCCAATCCGTTTGTAATTGCCAGCATTCTATTTCCGAAGGGTTTTATGCAGAATAAGCATATTTTTTCTGGGAGAAAATTTACCATATCTTTAGTTTAAAATTTACACAATATCAGTATTATTTTATTCGTATTTACCGAGAAAAACTTAGCCAAAAGGATTTATGGGTGGTGATATCGGAACGTTTATCTTTAAATAATGATGTTTTAAGACTAGTCGAGGATGTTTAATGAAATGTTACTAAGGAATAAGAGCCCCTTGTGGTTCCCGACGTTCTCTTCAGCAGGAATAGCTGTTACAGCCAGAATAGCCAGAATGCCAGAGAGGAGCAAAAATAGACTCTCAATTTGCACCCACCCATTTCCACACACTCTATCGTAATCATTCTCCATTTCGAGAACGTTCATGGTTATTTCCCATGCGTAACATCAGTAGGCCATAAAGATTCCACTTACTTTCTTTCTCAAGATTTCGAAGGCTTCTGCAAACAGTCAAACGTCAAGGAAAGCACTACTTTTTCACGCGAATTTAGTTCCTTAGTCATACTCGTGATTTTCTCAGTTAAACTGTTCCACCCTCCCAATGTGATAACAAACGCAGACGAATGACGTCAAATAAGCATATTCAGGTAGTTTCAATTAAATTAGTTTTACTGCCTTTTAGACGCACCATTTTAGTCTCCATAACTTTCAGCATTGATGTGAATACACCGGTTTCATTCTGTATTTTGGTTAATTGATTGATTAAATGGCCAACAAAAGGATATTTAGGGAGACAGGACAGTCCGGGACAGATGATCGGCTAAATTGGCTACCGAGGGGGCGTATCTTTAGGTCACTAATTGTGACGGTTTCTTTATTGTTAAAAATTGCAAGTACAATTGTATAAAAGCTGGATCCGCAAAGAGGGAGGCCTCTGCCGCGGCGCAGGGTAGCTAAGTCAGCATGGTTGTCCATATAAATGAGAACATTGGCGCAATCGGCGCAAGAAGGTTACACAAAGCAAAGGCTTGGTAAGGCAGCGGTGGCTTCCGCTTGGAATATGGGTAGTTCGTGTTCAAATACTTTGATGTGCTCTATATCAAGTGTGGGAGACACAACGGCTCACTGCCATGGCGTGAAGTTGGTATGAATCACATAACCTATCGACACTCCAGTTATCACCCGGTGTTGGTGAAACAATTGTTGGTCCCACAATTTCCCTGTCTATTTTATATTGCGTTGGTAGACTTGTGCCACCAGGAAAATAGGGAGGCCTAGGATTCAGCAGATCAAGGCTAAGTAACCAGCGACCTTGGATATGTCGGTAGTTGAATCCAAAGTGTCAAGGGCAAGAAATAATTATGTAAGCTCAGTCACATTTTTTTTTTCTTCGTAACTCATTCCGCACGCAATTTTATATTTGGAAATATAATATTTGTATAGTCAAGCCTTCGTTTTAGACAGTGTGGTGATTTAATGGCATTAACAGCACAAATGTTAGGAAACACGAATGTGGTACTTTTGAAAAATGTTATAATATTAGTAAAATTCTTAAAACGCTCTCCAGGGAGTTCTTAGAAGATTTATTTCACTACTCTCTTCACGAATAAATTTCTGTAGGTATGTTGATATTATCTCCACACACTCGGATTTTCAGGAAACAAACAAAATAAACAAACAACTTCAAACAACAGCAAAAAACAGACAACTCCATAGTTTGTGTTTTTAAACACAAATTTTGAGGCTCAAATAAACCACGAGTGAGTGTTTATTAAGCTTTAAAAAGTTATCCCGTAGTGCTGCACGGATAATACATATTATTCGCTTTTAATAATCGACCAAAATATAAACAGGTATTAGGCTATCAGATAAAATGAGGTATCATGAAAGAAAACATGTTGGTGTCCTTCGTTGCCGATGTACCACGAAAGGTTTTTTTTTTAATTGGTAAGAGTATATTCTCTAGGATAATTCTGGACTGAAAAATTATTATGACTGCAATGGGATAAGAGAAGTAATCATAAAGAGTATCCCCGCTTTGCTTGCGAAACACTTCGTGCGCATTGTTAAATATTACTAGCCTTTTCCCTGAATTTCTAAATTTTGTATCCTCTATTATTATTAGGTAATCTACCGGTTAGGGTAGGTTTTTGGATGGACACAACTATCAAATAAATATTTTGTAACTCCAAACAAAACCCAATCCAGCAACCTAAACTACATGAGGTCCCTCTTCATCTCTGTGTACTTCTTTCCTCCCTCATCCCGTTCAACATCCCTATCTTGTTCCTACCCTTTCCTCGCTTGCCCAACATTCTCCCCTCTATTACCTTCTTCAACATTCCACTACCGCTCAATACGCCCTTCATCCATTTTTCCTGCCTCCATAGGATTTCTCTCAACAAACCCCTCTCCTCAGCCACCATCTCTAGTACTTCCT
Organism: Hetaerina titia; assembly: GCA_037158775.1. Taxonomy (NCBI): domain Eukaryota; kingdom Metazoa; phylum Arthropoda; class Insecta; order Odonata; family Calopterygidae; genus Hetaerina; species Hetaerina titia. Next base: position 89,673,767 of record CM073769.1, on the reverse strand, counting down.
CATTTGTTTTCCTTTCGGTCCATTTCACCTTCTCCATCCTTCTCCACACCCATATTTCAAAAGCCTCCAATCTACGTCTATCCTCCTGCTTCAGTGACCACGTTTCCGCGCCGTACATAGCTACGCTCCATGTCAGAGTTTTTACGAGTCTTGTCTTAACACCCCTACTCAACGTCCCCGTCATCAACTCCCTCCTCCTTGAGAAAGCCTCCTTGCCTAGCGCAATGCTTCTCCTTACGTCCCTACCACTTTGACCGTATTGGTCCAAAACACTTCCGAGATATGTAAACTGCTCTGCCTGTTCTATTTTTTCCCCGCCTATTTTAATATTTAGCTTAGCCTTTTTCTTTCTGGAAAATCGCATAACCTTTGTTTTATTAATATTGATTCTCATCCCATATTTATCGCACTGAACCTCCAATTCACTCAGCAATGCTTGCAACCCCTTGGCTGACTGAGCAACTAATGCTTGGTTGGCAACTAAAGCAAACCTAACCGATTTTACGAATTCCCCTCCGACTTTCATTCCTACCTCCAGTTCTTCCCATGCCTCTTTAATCATTTCCTCTACATATACGTTGAACAGCACCGGTGACAATGGGCAACCCTGCCTTACACCTTACACCTATATATCACCTTTTTAATATCAGTACCTTTGCGCACGTAATTAATATTGGATTTGAAACTTTTTTTGGCACCCTCCAACGAATATGTCTACCTATTACGCCATTCATTTACTGTTATTTTGCAATTATATAGCAGATCTGTGATAACTCGCCGTAAAAATGGCAAAAATTTCAATAACTGAATAACGGCCTTCCTGATGTAGGTCCAGTTTAAGTTCTTAATGTAGACGTTCGTGATATATTTATGTAGGTGTCTCCCAAAATAGGTATAGCAATAATATTAATAAAAATAACAATAGTGCCTATGTTGATGTCATAAAAAGGTCGAATAAATTAACTTTAGAAGTCTAGCGCAGGTTATTCTTCCTCGGGAGTCAAAAAGGCATAAGTTTCCAGTCACTCAAGGTTCATGAGCAAACTCTTTTAGAAGTAGTCGTGGACGTAATTCCTTTGCTTTATTTACCAGTTCATTGCAGTAAATCCAAATTCATGGTCAGATATTAATATTAAAATATATTAGTGGCTCTTAATAACACATTGAAATGTTATTCACTCATTAACCTCAACATCATTAACATCAAAACCCATAGTTCTCCGTTAGGGTCGTTAGTTCGGAGGCATCGTTACCATTCAACATTGAGACCCAAATTCTTTCACCTGTTAGTTTTCCTTAAATGACTGTTGATTAACATAAGGTATGTAGTACATTGGGAAAAATCCCACGCTTCGTTTGGCACAGCCAGAACAATTACAAATAACGTCCATAGCGGTATTACAATTCACAATCCAAAAAAGACTTTTTGGAAAAATAAATGATCAATAGTTTAAAACCAATTTCTCAAAGAAAATTATCTTATCTTACAAGTTAATAATGGTATTTGACTCTGGCTGCTTTTGCTATAATCCAGTTCAATTAAGTGACAGATTTTCGTTTAATCTATCATATATTTTTTCGGTTACATTCGCTAATCCTAATAAGGAAACAATTTTAGTTCCTTAGAACCACGTCTCTAAAAAGTATTGCGTATTGGGTTTATTCTTAGCGATTGTTGAATAAAACCAGGCGTCTGACGTCTTTCTAAGAATGATGAAATATAACATGTTCTGAGTACAAATCTTTGGTAATAAAATTGAAAACTTAAAAGAGTTGTGGATTTCTGCTATCGAAAAAGAAAACATGTGATCTTAAATTTTCAGTGAGTCAAGATGAATATTTATTCTGATTATTATTATACCAAAATGGACACGACTTTCAGGATTGGTAAAGCAAAAGTGAAAAACTTCCTCCTGAGTCTCGGAATAACTCATTCTTTAAAAAAGTCGAAACCAGAGGCGTAGGTTCAAAAATATTTCATTTTTACGTAGTAACGGAGTTGGGTGTGTTGTTTTAGGGAGGAGTCAACTTCGCGAAATTTAGGGAATACTTGAGGAACTGCAAAGATTCAGAGGAAATTCAAAAGTTTCCCATCGCAAGGAGAAATATTTTGATTGGTGCTGTTTTTTCTTGAAAGAGCGGTTGTTAACTTTTTTCCTTCGAACAGCAAAAACGTAAGGGTTTAAGAGAGAATTATTTCATTCGCTGAAATTTTCTATAGTTGTAACATAATTGCTAGCATGTTCTGGCGTCGTGATTATAAAACGTTTACATAAGATGAAAACGTTTAGCAAGAATATTCTATCTTTTGAAATGTTACACTATTTTTTATCGTATTTTATATTTATTTTATATTAAGTAAAGTTTAACATGATGCCTTAATTAAACCTACATAAAAATATCGTAAGCTTTTAAAGGCAGGTTAATGAAAAGTTTGGACGGTTTTAAATGTAATGCGCCCTTACATTCTTCTAGAAACAATAAATACGTCTCAGAAATACATTTTTTAACTAAAATTGTAACTGCATCCGAATTAAAGAAGAATAAAAGCATAAAAACTCTAGCCATTCGAATTTCTAATACGAAATGTATTCAATAGTAATCGTGTAGATAGAGAGTCACGTTCACATCGAACCGTATGCTTTCCGCCCATTGTTTTTCCTTTCCTTTCCAAGTTCTTGAAACAGCTCTGCATCACAACTTATGCATAAAAAAATGTCGGCTGAATCCGTTATGCCCTACCAGAGTCAGTCATATTTGGCCTCTTTCTTACGCATAATGGGCATTAGTGAATTCTCTGGAAACTGATATTGAAATTTCTCACACCTTTTGAACACCATTTTGGAGGATTTTTGGTTTTTTTGTTTTTCTCCTACGACCTCGAAACGGGTTTCACATTCCTACAGATTTTTTTGACCCGGGCTTTCGTCCTTGACAATGAGCAAATTTCTTATTTTTATGAGCCTGGCATTTCGCCAGCTTGACGAGAGTGCTTGGTCAATGAGTTAGCGTTTCATTTTTATCCTTTCATAAAAGATTTTACTGGTATCTAAAATCTTTTCACATTATGAGTTGTCAATTACGGCTCGCCTCCTACTCCCAAAAGAATGAACCATTGTCTCGTTAGGAGCTATTATCCCTTTCTCCGATGGTCCGGAAAACAGAAAATTTAAGTAAGTTAATCCTTTTTTTCGGTTTGTCTTTCGTGGAATGTCAAGTTTTTACCGTGCAATTTTTGCACAGTTTTCGGAAATACATATGCAATACTTTCCGAGATGTTTGTTCGTATTACGAGCCATACCATAGAGCGGCATACCGAAGTTAGTAACGACCCGTATTCACAGGTCCGTACGGCTGCCACTTCGGATATCTGAGCTTAAAAGACGCAGGTTATTCCTAGAGAAACTCGAGTCAATGTGTAGTATGGATTTCTCCAGTGAAGGGTGCGCCAACGTTACCGGAAGTAACACCTCAAAGCAAACCAAATTCAATCAATTAAAAATGGGATGGCCTGCTTCCTTAAGAAATACCCGCGTGCAAATCTAACGAATTTACACGACCAGTTGTAAGATATCTGTAGACCGGAGTGGGAACATTAAGGCTAACTTATTGGTTTGAATTCACTGAAGGTTTGTACCATAAAGATTAGCTAAACTTTCGTGCTCCAAAGATGTCTCCTAGCTTTCAAACTTTGCAAGTATTCATATAGTCCACGATTTCAGGACCAGATTTATCATTCCCAAAAACAAAATGATGGACACTATAGAGAACATGAGTCCTGGCACCTACGGGACTCGGTCCAATCGGCCGTGTGTCGTGCCCAACAGGGAGAGAGGCAAGGCTTCCGTGGTCGTCATCTTATGAAACTCTTGCAAAGGAAAAATGAGAGCAACAGTTCAGAAGACGCAGAAAAAGAAGACTAATTTACTTAAAATAGGAACTTGGAATGTCAGGACAATGTTGGGGACAGGAATATTGAAGAATATTAAACGAGAGTTTGGAAGAGGACATATAGATATTTTAGATCTATGCGAAGTGATGTGGAAGGATATCGGAAATTACTGGAGTGATAGTTATAGATTAATACACAGCGGAGGGGACGATAGCCAACATCGGGTGGCCTTAATATTTAATAAATAGGTAATAAAAAGGAGTAGTAAACAGAGCAAGCAAAGGATAGAATATTACCAGTAGAGATAAAGGGAGAGCCGACGACCTTGGTCACTGTTCAGGCATACATGCCACCAAGCAAATATAAGAAAGAAGAAATCGATAGGATATACCATGAGACAGAAGGCATAATCGCGTGTGTTCCTGTAGGGAAACATTTGATAGTGATGGGTGAATGGAATGCGACGATAGGCGAAGAAAGAGATGGTGATAAGGTGGAGGACTACAGTTTAGGTAGAATGAAGATGACCGCGGGGACAAAGTGTTAAGTGGCGTAGGAGACAAGGATAGTATATCACAAAAACTTGGTTTGGACACCACAAAAGACAAAGTTATATATGGAAAATTCTAGGTCGCTCAGAAAGGTATGTTAGATTATATTGTGGTTAGGAACAGGTTTAGGAAAAGTGTGATAAATTCGCATAGCATCCCGGGAGCGGATACGGACTATGACCACAATTTAACTGTTATGAAGTGTATATTCCGTTTCGAAAAGAAAATGTAGGGGCGGCAGGTTATAAAATAGAATGTAGAAACATTACAAGGGTTAACAAGGAAGGCGTATAAGCAGGTTGTAGAAAAAAAGCATGTATGATGGTAAAGAGCTACGTACTATCGAAGAAAAATAAGAATGTATCAAGAAAGTTATATCGCAAATCGCAAAAGAAAATATAGGAACCGTTAAAGGGAAAAGAACAGGGAAATCATAGGCCACGCATGATATGATTGGAAAGAACAAGAAAAACGAAGAATGTAAAAAGAGATTTAGGGAAAAGAAAGTACAAAGAGTAAAATAATAAATTGAAACCGGCAACAGATAAAGCTAAAGAAGTGGGCTGGAAGACGCAGTGCGAGGATATGGAAAGTGTGCAGAGGAAGGGTGAAATTGGTGCGCTATACAGTAAGGTTAATACACCATCGGGAAGTAAGACAGGAAGATCTGTGCTAGCAGTTAGAGATAAGTAGGGTAAGATAGTAGTGGACACAGAATAGATCCAAGAGATATGGTAGGAATATATAGAAGAACTAAGGTTATGGTAAAGAATATAGGCCAAAAAGATAGCTTAGATCCAGACATACTCGACGATGAGATAGAAAGGGCACTAAGGGAGATGAAACTACATAAGCCCGTGGGGAAAACAATATTCCTGTTGGACTGTTGAAATGTTTAGGAAAATATAGGAAGAAGACTTACTAACGGATTTGTAGTATCTATGAGAAAGCAATCTGGCCGGAAGACTTTGTGAGGTCAGTGTTATTTCATATTCCGAAAAAGGTAAAGGCTACATTATGTGAGGACTACAGAAAAATAAGTTTGATATCCCATGCAGCTAAAGTTATTCTCAGGATCATCAACAAAAGGATAGAGAATAAGGCAAATGATTACCTAGGGGATGATCAGTTTGTGTTCAAGAAGGGGAGAGCTACGCGTGATGCCATTGCATGATGAGATCAACAACCGAAAGGAAAATAGAATACAATCGGGACGTATTTGCCTGTTTCGTAGATTTCGAAAAAGCGTTTGATAGGTTGAATTGGGAAAACTGATGAGTATATTGCAGGAAATAGAAATATTTTGGAGGGACGGGAGGCTAATCCGCAACCTGTACATGTGTCACACTGCTCAGGTGCGAGTGGTGAACGGAGAGGCCTGATTGGCAGTGTTAGGAAGAGGTGTAAGGCAGGGTTGCCCATTGTTACCGGTGCTGTTCAACGTTTATGTGGAGGAAATGATTAAAGAGGTATGAGCGGAACAGGAGGTATGAATGAAAGTGAGCGAGGAATTTTTAACTTCAGTTATGTTTACTGATGACCAAACTTTAGTTTGTCAGTCAACCAATGGATTACAAATATTGCTGATTGAATTGCAGACTCATTTCAATAGATACAGCATGAGAATCAATATTAATAAAACAAAGGTTATGCGATTGCCCAGAAAGAAAAAGGGAAAGCTTAACATAAAAATTGGATGGGAAAAATAGAACAGGTAAAATAGTTAACGTAACTCGGAAGTATTTTGGACCAACACGGTCAAAGTAGTACGGATGTAGGGAGAATTGCGTTAGGCAAAGAGGCTTTAACAAGGAGGAGGGAGTTGATGACAGGGGCATTGAGTAAGGATGTTAAAAAAAGGCTCGTTAAAACTTTGATATGAAGCGTAGGTAAGGTATGGCGCGGAAAGGTGGTCACTGAAGTACGATGATAGATTAGAGGCTTATGAAATGTGGGTGTGGAGAAGAATGGAGAAGGTGAAATGGACCGAAAGGAAAACAAATGAGGAAGCACTGGAGATGGTGGGTGAGGAGAGAAGTTTGTTGAGAGAAATCCTATGGAGATGGGAACAATGGATGGTACTGCTCGGCAGTAGGATGTTGAAGACCGTAATATAGGGGAGAATATATATATATATAAATAGAGGAAAAGGCAGGAACAGGATAGGGTGTTGGACGGGAAAGAAGTACACAGAGATGAAGAGAGACTTGACGTGGATTGTGTTTTATTAGGAGTCACGAAATACTTATTTGGTAGTTGTGCTCATCAAAAACCTTAACCGTTAGATTACTTAAAAGTAATATATATAAATATTCGATTCATTCCAGGAATTATCATATATATTATAACCTAATTCATTAGATTCTGGAGATAATTCCCTGCTGCCCTCCCTGTACTCGTCCTACTGCAAGTTAATGTCATTACAGGGTGCGATTGAATTAAACAACAATCATTTCACAATTCCAATTGATCTCATCCAACCCAATGAAACAATGGGATTAAATCCAAAAGTAGGAGTCGCTACCTTCCCTTCAATTCTGTTACAATTTTTTTTTTACTAATTATCACCACCCATGATCCGATTTCCAATCACCAGCTCCCCTCGGAAATCACGCCACTGCCATCAACTAGATCGGTTTGAGTCGGCTGAAACCCTTCGGCGAGTTTCGTCATCTCCGGACCAGATGATCCTCCCCGCATCCCTTCACATCCTACAATCTCTCTTACAGATGACACCCCAGAGCCATCTCCCCTCCAACCATTAACCCCGCGACGGTTGGTGACCCCATGCTCAGCCCCGCCCACACCGAACACTCTCAAGTCAAGGGATTCTCCTACTGAAATGTTTGCTCCGAGTCCGGATTGATTGAGACCTCAGTTGCCCTCTTCCTCACCCACCCTCTCCCACTTCCTTCCTTCCTTTCATCCTTTCATCCACAAATCTCCCCTCGACCGTATCTTTGCCCTCCCTTCCCTCACTTCATTTGATCGAGATGTAGGAGGTTGCTTAGGTGGCCGCAACTATTTTCGGGTCGATTGTGAACTCAGACTACTATTCACGGTTTCAGCTGGTGGACCTAATGTCTAGTCTTGCAAACCCGTTTGGATTCTACTTCGGTAAGTGATAGAATGGTACTAGGTTAATCATCAATAGAGAAGTTGTCAGCATCGACATACTTCAAGCCAAATGTCCATATATTGCTCTCTCTTTATGAATGCAAACCTAATATAATACGGAGTTGGTTTTAAACAACATACCAGGGTAAAGGTAAGCACTAAATCTATATATTAATCATTGTATACATACAAGTATAGTTATCAAAATTTAATAATAAAATAGTAATAATCAGAGAAAATATATTGAATAATCGACGCAGAAATGACATGTAGTCAGGTCTTTACTAAGCGTTGACATCGAGATGAAAATAACATGCAATGGCGATCACAATTAGATTTACTCGTAATAACGTACGGTTGTACAATATTTGAGTTCCGTCAAGGTTCTGTACCTCACCAATTCAAGTTAAATATTTCAATTTAAGAATGTTTTCCACTAATACTTCAAATCGATACACCTAAGCTTGGGCATGCAAGTAATGCCATTACTCTATCTTGATTTATACATACGGTAGCATACAGCTGGTCTATGGGTTAAACGATGCATAGTAAATACCTCGGTTTTTCGTGTTTCTTCACCTAACTCCACAGTGATTTTCCACGTCTGTTTCCTTTCTTTCACTTCTCATATAATTTTAATATAATAACCCAAAGTAATTGAAAAAGCGAAATTTACAACAAACACTCATTTTTACAAATATTAAAGAATAAAATTATTTGTTATCTTTTATTCATTCGTTTTATTTTATCCCCTTACACCGTACCATAATACTGCTCTCCACAAAAAACTCCCACCAGAAGATTCTCTACAAGGAAATAAGTCGTTTTAACATTACCTAGGCTCTATTTTTGCGCTCGATCTCTCCCATAAAGAAAATAATACAACACACCCAGAGTAATCTTGTTAAAGACACTAGCGCTTACGGTTTCTCCCTAGTTTCATCCCTTGATTACCTGATCAATAGAAATTTAGAGGAAAATTTTTTTATGGCAATTACAATATGATACAAATTCTTAACTGCACTATAATGGATGGTTCCAAGTAAATAGTTTGACACAGAAATTATATTTAATAAGCTGTAAAACATTATAATTACATTTTCTTCTCCCTATCGTATTCATTCCAAATACTATTCAGCGACGAAGGTTTTCACTTGGCAATTCGAAATCCCTTGGAAACTCCCATCAAAAAATCTCCCTAAAACCGTATTGGAAATGTACGACCTTCGACATTTATCGTTTGAATGGGTGCCCCTTTAACGTATGTTTTTTATCAGCGGGCGACTGTTTTAGCCCCATTCACTCCACACATCTCCCTCTTCCCACAGTTTCTTTCCTCCCATCTCTTAATGGTGAGGGTTTCTAAGAATCTTATCCGGTTTGGGAAAAATATCCTTAGCAACCTCATGTGCATAGCAACCAAACGCATCCAGAGCGAGAACAGGTTAAAAAAAGGGAATTTATTTTACAAAAATATAAGGAAGACATGGAAATGGCTACATTGGCACAACAGTGCACTTTATCTAGGGTTGATAAGCATTCAGAGCTACATGCAAGCCTTCAAGCATCAGAAGTTAGACGCTTATTTATTTTCAAACCAATCCCCGCAATATATGCACCCTAATACTTCCTTAAGCCTTAGTTTAAAAAAAACCCTTCATGGGTTTTTATTATTTATCATGATTCATTATAATAATATTATTTACTATTGGGGGGATCTGGTGGCTACCGTACTGGCTACCCACAAGCGGAAGATATATTTTTAAATTTATTCGCCGTGCTCAAATCCCGGAGCCCGAGATATTTCCAGTGGTACCTCGATCCCTACTTGAGGTCCTTTGTGAAGAGCACCTTGATTGAGTACGCCGTCCGTCGGATGGTACGTTAACCTGTGGACCCCTCAGCGCCTTTCATTAAGAGTAGGCTAATGCTAACGCCGTGTTTCTCTCCACCCTTCATCCTTTCCTGTCCATCCCTAATGGCACAAATGACCTCAGCTGTAGGTAACCTCGCCTAAAAACTACTACTTTTTAATGTAACCAGTCTAAAAATACGCCGTAAGAAACTCAGTTTATCCTTTCCATATCTATTACCTACTAATGAATTACAGTAGAAGGCTTTGATTTTACTTGAGCGGTATTGAAATCTACGACCTTTTTACTGGTGAAGTTTATAGCGAAGGAGGTAGCACACTACTCATTTGTATGCTGGTACAGCTATTCTTAAAAAATAACGGATTTCAACTGTAAAATGCAAATTTATTAGCTTAACTATATTCTGGAGCAAATGGTCGTTTTTAGGACTAAGCGAAATGTTAACACTCATAAGAGAACAACGAACTTATAGTGATGCAAATAGTGTATGTATAAAAATCAGGATGTAACACGGGTAGAAGTGCTCTTACAAATATTTTATTTTCCTCATAATTTGTAACTCATAACAAAATACGGAAATTTCCATTACGATTTTTAGCAAAAACATTAAATTTTTCTACTAGCGAATGATGGTAAAAATATTTGTAAACCGTTACCACACAAGTGATACACTAAAAACTCTTAAATTAAAAACCATAGGAAGCATAATACCCATTGTATTTTCATATCTTAGAAAAGAAGATTATCATTCGGCGTACTTAGACGTTTTGACAGTCTATGAATAGTGTACTTTAAATATAATTTTTATTGTCATTGTAAATTTCATGATATATAGAAATTATTACGTGAATGAGGAGGTGGATTTTTTTTTGCAAACATGTCATCTGCGCTGAAATGAAATAATGCATTAAATAAAAATGTTAAGAGAATATTCGGCATTAGTTGAAGGAATGAAAATATCTTACATAAAAGGTATTTTCGCTTAACAGCAATGATAATTATAAAAATTGGTAATCAATAATTTTTTTGAATGTATTGAAATGGCTTTGACAGACCATAAAGTTCACTATTCAAATAATTTATCTTTCTTCCCTTCACCACAGACAATGAGATTGCCATTAAAATTCCTAATTGAGTTTAATAGCATTAGGTTCAATATCGAGCGTGGCGATGAAAGATTTTTAATAAAGAAAGCCTTAATAAAATTCTAACGGGTTAAACATACACTCTGGTCTTCAAAGTTGGCAAGTTTATATACTATTCTATCTTCTTCGGTGGATCGACATTCCTATCTCCCCCTAGTTCTCTTTACTGTCGAAAATGGTAGCAAATACCGATGATATAACTTTAAAACCTGAAATGATTAACAATAACCTCAACCAATCCTTCTAATTCCCTCTTCAATCAGAAATATCATCTTGATTACCCGAAAATAGAGAATCCTTTGCAATAATACACATGATAAGACTACCAAACATTCTTGGTTTGCTTCATTAGTTAAGCAATGCTTTCATCCGCTGATCTAGTAAAACGTTTCAAATCAGGAATTACGCGATTTCGTCCTTTGTTCTTGCATTTTATAATGTTTATTAAAAGTTGTTCAACCCTTCAATAATTTTAATGTGCAGAAATATCTCCAAGCACCAGACTTATAAGATGTAAAGACACTAGGGAATAAATGCGCGAGCATCATGGTGTGTGAAACAAATTAATTTTACATAAATGCCTCCGTCATTATTACGTCATCTACGTAACATTATGGAATTTATCCATTTAAAACTTTACGTAATGGGAAAAAATAATTATAATTATTTTCTAAATTAATGCAATTGTAAAAGGATTGCTGACGAAGAAATTCCTTAGAAGATGCTGCGGTGTTGAAAAATTTTAAACATTCATAAATGGCTAAAATATTGAGTTACCGCCTTACTATTTTAACAACTTATTGGATTTATAAAACAGCCTGCCTCCTAATTAATCTGGAACAGACATCTCCTCTTATTTAATTTAAATTCTTTCTGGGAGGAAGTATGACTGAAATATTTTCTGTCGATTATGTCATCTCCCTGTTTAAAGAGAGAATTAGGGAAATTTCCACACAATATAGAGCTAAAGGTTTTGATGATCTGAGGGTAGAAGAATTGCAAATTTGTGTAGCAAAGCGATCTCAATTGGAAAGGTTTCCATTCAAGCAGTCACGATAGTATTTTAAATCAAACTAACGCGTTTATGACTTCATTTTTGGCGTAATCAAGGCTTGCGGAGTACTTATCATCACTACGAAATTTTCCGAAGTCTCAGATTACAATAGTAGAATAAATCTAAAAATATTATTGCATGTGGTATAACATTATTTTATTAAAATTTCAGTGACTCAATCTGTTTAACTAAATGGATGAGGGCAACTTTAACTCCCATGATTTAAAACTGGGTCTTTTCTCACAGAATCTAACATTCAATTCCATTCTTAGTCACGGAAAAATCATTCATCACCTTTTTATATAAAGCATTTTACAGACATCAATCGGAAACAATCAATTTTTCTAATTCTTTGCCAATATTGATTTGCCAATTTATATCATCACATTTTACTTTGAATGTATGTCTCTCAAGTAACTAGTCATTACTCTTGAAAATTGATTTTTTCAATTTCAGCAAAAGCTAAAGGGTTAACCAAATAGTTTATATCCAAATAATACATTACCTAACACCTTCGGTTTTTCAGTCGTTTTTTTCAATTTCTACCAAAATAGTAGCCTAAACTGACACAAGTAATGACATATGGCCTCACGGGTTGAGAACCTTTTGCTCCAATCCTGTAAATATACCAGTTACCATTGATTGCCTTTGGGCTCAAGCGAGCTTCTGAATTTCAAAATTGCCATGTATACCCAGAAAACGGACCCTAATTAAAGACCCCTTCAGTGACCGAGCATTGACCCTTCCTGCTGTTTCTTCCTCTTTCGGATATATCTTTCCCCACTTCTTCCTTTCCCTTTTCCTCTTTTGACCCCTTCCTTCCTTACACTTCCTCTATTTCCCCTCACCTTCCAGCTGGTTTCACAACTCCGAAATACTCCGCCACTTGATAAACAGATTCATATTTCCCTTTCAATGCATTTCCCGAGACGTTGACGTTAGAGATGGCGTCAAGGGCTGCGCGTTGAGGCAAGAGAAAAGGGCTCACCTAGGGAGGAAGGGGTGCATGGGAGCGCGAGAAGGGGAAGAAACCAGTGAGTTTACGTCATCATTTATCCCATGTAATCTCCGATTAAGCACATTCAACAGTTTGCAGCTACAAAGGTGGGTACACTAGATGTTATCAAAGCATTGCTCGAAAAATAAAATGTGAAGTAACAGGACGATACACCAGTCCTTCCCGTTGGAACGATTTTTTAACTTTTAGTTGATTGAACACCAACTTACAATTGTTAACAATAAGGGATTACACTTAATCGTGGTAGTCAATTAGCAACTAGGTCTTTTTAGTCTAAGCCGGTGCTCCTGTAAGAGCGTCACATTATACTCAACGTTAATTCTGAACTCACACATCTCCGTATTATTGATCGAAGAACTCTTTGACCACAAACAACCGTGAATTAGCATGTAAAAATTTATATTTCACCAATGAGATTAAGGAAGATAGATGGGCTAATAGAAAGGACGGAGGGAGTGTGTTCAGGGTTCAACTACTGACTGAAGGGTTTCACGTTGGATTTTATTTTTTTACTTCTTTAACTTGACCAAACTTATGGTTTTTTAGCGCCAGATATTTATAGAAGTGTTGAAATGCATATAAGGAAGGTACCCCCCGATTAGAAGCAAATTTCAGTCCCTGATTCATTGCTTACTAGTGGTCTCAGGTGAGATCTAGTCTCATCTACTATGCACACCTCTGAAGGCAATTTTAACATTGACAATAGGTCTAGTAAAACTCCATTTCACCGCTTGTAATCAATGTCCAGGCATTTTCAAATTAATTAGACGTGTCTTATTAGTGTTTACTTTATAATATGGTCTATTACTTTGTTTCAGTTGGAGTGCATAAGGGCCTAAAAGAGATGGAAAGGTTGGGTAATAATGTTGTATTATCAAATCCAATTTATCGTCCAAGCACTCGGCAAGGAATTAAAATTTGGAAAGGCATCCACGCGCCACTAATCACTTTCAGGATCTGTGATCATTGTTCTTTCAGAGGCGTCGAGAATTTCAAATCTGAATTTTTTCATTGAAAAAAATTCAAAATTTTGACAACATGGATTGGAATCATTTTAATTTTTTAAGCGAAGTAAAGTGGCTTTCATCTTCTCAGAAAGAGAGAGAAATTTTCGAGAGAAATTTTTAACTCTTGATAGCATGAAAGCACTTCTGTCGTACCGTTTTCATCTGGAACAACCGAGCCCGAAGGAAACCGTACACGATCAACCTTAACGAGCACCTCATTTCCTCATTTTCCCACATCTTCTCCCATTACGGAAAATTCTCAGCGGGGTGTGCAAAGGGGGTCAAAACAGGGTACGGATATCAAACGCAAAGGCCACATCTACGCCGTCGCATCCTTTCGACGGTAGCCAGTCGCCTCGCCGTAACATGTCACCACCTTCGGGAGAAAGCTAGAGTCCAAAAGGACGAGCGGTGGTCGTTACTCTGATTGGCAGGACACGATCGATCCCCAGACGGGGTCGCGATGAGTGCCATTCTATCCAGCTCGAAGGGGAAGGGCGATGAATCCTTCTAACACTCTCCGCCCCAAAAACACCCCAAACGCCCCAAAGCCCCGTCCGAGTCGATTCCCCTGCCTGCACCTCCTCCCGCATGTAGCTAACGAAGCGGTCAAAACGATCTCAGCAAATATTTGTAGTGAAATCGTATAATCGTAACGGAAAACATCAATCAGATGCCTTCCAATCTCCGCCTTGAGCACGATGGTAGCGGAGAAAACAGAGCAAATAAATAGAAAAAATTGAAAAAAAAGGAGCAGGAGGAAGTTCAGGTTATGCAAGGACCTTAACATAGTTATAAAGAGAAATTTTACCAGCACCTCCAGCGAGTCTTCTCGACTCTCTAACAGAAAATTAGATGCAGTAAAAGGTCTCTGATTCCATTTGACACAGTTGTAACATAAAGTGATAGTAGCGACATATCCTGCACAATGATAAGATATCCGTAACTAAATTTGGATCCAATAGTGAAGAAATTAGAAATTATGGATTGAGAAAACATTAGGGCAATGCTGTGCAACTCCCACTTATTACTTAAAAGCTCATTTCGAGAACCAACCACAACAATCACTGGTTTCATAGAAGAGATTAAAGCAAACATAATGCTAAGATCAAGAATAATCATGCGTGTAAAATTGTTGAACTGCCGTGTAAAATTCATACATCTGGGTAGGGGTTTCACTGTTTCTTTTCCTGTTCAACCAATGGCCATCCAGTAGGATTTGGTACCCGAAAAATATCGCAGATTGGGTGAATTTGAGGGTGTCTAAATACATCACCCAGAATCAGAACCTCTGGTCAGTGTATTAGTACTCTACCTACTGCGTTCCTTCCAAATAAAAATCACTTAATATCTTTTTAAAACACATACTTCGGGAAATAAATTGAAAGTCAATGCTTCTGTAAGGTACGTGTATATCCCACGGAGAAAGAAGTAAAGTATCCTACATTTTTCCGACGGCATTATTGTGAAAGAGAGAGTAAGGGCTTGTTAAATTAAAAATCGTGACGAAGAAGAACTATGCAAAGATAAGCAGAACAAAGATAAAAGCATATGATAAAAAACAAGATCGCTAGGGAATGAAAAGTGAAAAATAACGGAAGTGCACTGAGCTGGAGGAGCAGTGAGGGCAGCTATGGAGAGACTAAGAAGGACGAGATGAACGACACAAGAAATGAAGGAGCTTAACCAAAATAAAAACCTGATAAGTCTGAAACACATCCCCGATATTAGGACATGCATTAAAACTTATCTGGAGAGTTTGCAGGATTGTTTCATTTGATATTATTTGCTTTCTTGTTGCCTCAATTTTCAATCTACCTTTTCTATAAAGAGTAGATTGAAAGTATTGGAAAATTGAGGCTATAGGAAAACAGTATCAAATGAAGCAATCCGAATAATTAACAAATACATTCTTGGGAAAAATTAAATCTAATTAAAATTATGGAAAGAAAAATCAATGAGCCTTTTGGTCAAAATTTAAAATTTGATGGAGTGATGACGTTGGTCGAAAAGTGAATGAGAAGAGCTACAAGGGAAGGATTTGGATGAACTACGCAATGGAAATATTGAGAAGCGCCAAAGGGAATAAATATTGCTGGCCCCGATGGAGGCGCGGTAAAGTTCTCGTCTACCAACCCAGAGGTCGCGGGTTCGATTCCGCCTTGGTGGTTTCTCCTCCACCTAAGGCTTGGGTGTACGAGTATGTAATTGTCAAATTGTTACATAAATGTTCAAAGTCCGATGTAAAGGTCGAAGTGCTGTTTTCGGACAATTTTTGAGTGAGGAATATTAAAACGCGAGTTCTATGCTTTCATGCATGGAAGGAAATAATTATATTTGCTGCCGGAGATCTACCCATTCTTAGTTGGCAAACCCCGGTGATTAAATCAGCATAGTAAAAAAGCATAAGAGTAATGAAAAAATAGTTTGAAAAGAAAAGTGGTTTATCCACTTTTTCTTAAAATATGCAATACCTTATTGATCAGCGCAAAATATACTCAAACATTTAAGTCGTTAAGAGTTTCCAGTGCCTACAAACTCTATAAGACGTGGCTGTTTGAAGAAAATAAATCAAGGAATCCAAAGTGCAACAGGTTTGAGAGATGGAAGACCTTCCGTTTCATTTTACTGTTGGAATAATGAATGAAACGTTAGTCATCAAAATGAAATACTCTTTACCTATAAGATAATTACAAAGGAAATTGAAGCATGGGGGTAAAGAAAAAGGTACACGAAGATAATTAATTGGCACTTATCGCGGTTGTCAGTTTACACAACACAGGACACTTGATTTTTTTTCATTTCGTACATTCAGTGTAAAGTTAAATTTCCCATGCGGATCTGCTCCATTTCTTCAAATTCTACGAAGCACATATCTTGATAATTTATTCAAAAGCATATAAATAGATTTAAAAAGGCAGACTTCGAATAAAAAACCTTATCTTTCACCAAAAGATTTTA
Source organism: Hetaerina titia (assembly GCA_037158775.1). Classification (NCBI taxonomy): domain Eukaryota; kingdom Metazoa; phylum Arthropoda; class Insecta; order Odonata; family Calopterygidae; genus Hetaerina; species Hetaerina titia. The sequence continues at coordinate 89,657,148 of CM073769.1, read as the reverse complement.
AAAGGCATAATATAAATTGAATGGCTTATCCTGATAGCAAACCGCCACCAAAGGTTTGCTGTAAAAACCGCAAATTGTGTTTCTGAAACATAATAATACAAATAATTATTTTTTTGCAAATACTCAATCCAATATCCACTTTTTAGCTCTTAAAAACAATTTTCTGCCTTCCTGGCCAAATCCTTGTCTAGTCTGCCGTGAAAGCGATACTCATAAAAGTGATAGAAATAATTTTGATCAACATAATGAATTTCATTAAGCTCACTGGATTTACATTACGCTCCGGAAAAATAATTTTACCGTTTTGACAAATGCATTCTTTCTTATTTCCGATGTTTGGTTAAAGTTCCAACTTCCGTTTTTCTTTGCTATCAAAGATTTCGAGAACACCTAAATGAATCACTTGAAATAATAGTTAATGGAGATTTACAATTACAGCTGAAATGATGAGCACCAGCAGAGTCAAGAATTAACTTCCCTTACCCAAAATATATTTTCCCAAATTTTTTGGCCTACCTTTAATTCTTAGAGTGAGCACACCAAACTTAATTAAAAAGAGTAAAATGAGCTGGATGACCGCAAAATCAAAGCTCTTTTAAATGACAATCTTATTGAGGAAAACAAATTTATTTATCTAGAATCCGCGAGGATATAAACTAATTGAAACGAAGCCTTGGGTCTCGGGTTCTATGAGGTAGCATTTTTTGCCGGACCGCAGGTTAGTAGCTGTATAGAAGATGAAAGAGAGGCATCAAGCTAATCAAAACTACATAAAGGAGAGAAAGGAGGAAGCAAAAGTTTGGAGGAAAACAGGACAAATTTCGAGAGCGAAGGAAAAACAGACGGAACGACAAACAAGGATGATTGCCACCACAACGGCGGAAATAAGATTTTTAACTGCTTATCGCAGTCAGCCCTCTTGACCTTTTGGTTCCCGACGAGAAGCAATATAATTCCAAAACGAAATAGATGCCACTCCTACAGTGTAAATTCAAAAGGAATTTCGAGAACGACGCGTTGTAGATTAATCGCATTCCAGCGACAAGGATTGGCAAATTTTGGAAATACGTACTCTCAATTACTCGCTTCACTGCTTTTTGTGTTTAATTTACAGAATTGAATCCACTACTTTTCACCAACTTAATCTTGTGTGACGGATCAATACGAGATATGGGAAGTGTCAAATACTAAGTATCTAATGGAAGGCTAAGTATGACTTGCTGAGGAAAACTAAGAACGGGTGGGCCCTGGTATTAAAAAAAATAAGATGGGCTTGTGACAGAGTGGCAAAAAGTCATCTGATGATGTTTACCAGGTTATCCGGATAGAAACGTGATTGTGAGCAGAAAGTTCAGCGGTGTACAGGAACCCTACTACTACCTCCAAGAGGATAAAGTTCAGCGGCGCCATTTATGTGACGTTTTTAGAATTTTTTGCATGACATAGTTTCAGATAGGACATAGAATACGGAGTTTACGACCAGAGACTAAAAATTAATAATGGATTTAATAGAATTCATAATGCACTGATGTTACACCTTCTATTAGAGATGACACACGCAGCACACCTTAAAATTGGAGTAATGCTATTCAACATCACATCACCCGAACATAATCAGCGCGTTTAATATTGCCGAGTCTTTTGTTATTACATGTCATTATTCAATTTACCTGTATTATGTAGCTTATGTAATAAAGCTCTTTTATGATGTGATCTGTTCAAATTTCACTAGCCATGACAGCTAATCATTGAGTTCAGTCTCGAGAATGTGTTCTATTAGTAGGTCTACAGAGTTTAGATATATGGTTCATTTCTCAATCTCTTTTAAAAAATAATTCTAATCGCAACATTCGAATATTAAAGGTATTTCTCATTAGTTATAATATGCCTCTGCATTATTTTCTAAAAATAGCACATTTACTGCCATAATACTGTCTTTTATTGTTAATATGATATTATATTCCTTTGCATTTTCAGAATCATTTACATCTAATTTCAATTTTCATTAGTTTATCAAAGAAATCAAATAGCAGGACGTGTATATGTCATACCATGAAAAGGAAAATACCATTAAACGATCAAAACTAATTCACGGAAAAGCTGAAGTTTTCAGGAAATCTTTTGTAGTTAGATATTTTAAATACGGCGCCATCTTCTTTATGGTGTTTTCCCTGTATCTAAGAAATATACTGTCCTTAGAAGTCATCCTTTACCTTCATAACACTAATCACCACGGCATAAATAAAAGAGGATCCGGCGCGACGCGAGCGGAGTATATTGCTGTACATCGAGCAACCAGTCATCAATTCAGACACTTCCTCCTTATTCCGGAATGACTCCGCGGGGAGAGAGAGGGAACGATCGAGTGGCAGACCATCGCCTTCGCAAGAGAGCTCACTCCTTCAAAGAGCACAATACTCGATGCACAAGAATTCGTGGTAGGAGTTCCCTTTATGGTGATTAACACGATTAATCGGTCGCTCACTAAGTATAAGGCGTGGAGCGAACGTCATTTAGGCACCTTGGTCTCCGTTTCACTTGACGATTTAATCGGATGTTTGCAAGATTTATCCTATTCAAGAAGCCTAGTTTGGCATCTTCCCTTCGGTTGAAAATAACGTACGCCAGATGGAAATGTGTGAAGTTTACATGTGTGTGTGATTTTGCAGCGCGCCGAATGAATTTTAATTACGCTCACTAAAGAGATAACAGTCCCATCAGAATTTGCAAAGAAAGACATTAACAGTAACGATGGCCATTTTTTCAACTGGATGAGCATTATCTTTAAAATTTGAAAACCTTTATCCAAATCTTGATACAATGCATGTAGATATTAATGGCTTTCAAGTAGCAGTAGAAGCGGATAAATTTAAACAAGGTTAACCTTTTATCGCCTTTATCCTCTAATATTCTCTACTTGGTTGGGATTATAGCCCCATATAGTTCATGACGGAAAGCGCGAAACAGGTTCGTGCTCAAGTGCACATTTATATGCATTAACTCCAAAAATTCCGTTCATCCGCTGTATCCACTTTCACCATCACAAAAATAAATCCTTAGGCAAAAGAAAACAACAAATGGGAATGGAATGTCTCTTTCACTGATGTTTTTCAGCATTCAATTTAAATCTTTGCGCGAAATTTGCCCTGGGTGTGGAATAATTTCCATAGTCGGGATTCATAATGCATCACTGAAAAGACACTTCGATGGTTCCCATCGGTTTATCATTCATGGCGCACTTTCATGAGATGATCCGTTCACTATTTTTAAAAATTTAATCGACCGTTGAATAATAGTTTTTCTAGGTGGGTACGCCATTTCCATCCGCTATTGGGTGGCTGTACCTATTCCTCCAGTCAATCTCAGACATGTTCTGTACCAATTGGTGAGCGTAGACGACCGTAATAGTATTCGCCCTGCTCCCATTTCCAGGCGATGAAATTTCCCATGTTCTTTTCAGCCAAAGCCAATCTGTCAGGAAACCCTTGACCACGGAACTGATAGGCAGAGAAAAAATGTTGAAATTCGATTATCTAATAAAATAAAACCTAACCCTTCCCGTGATTGATAAATTGTCTAACGCCAAGGCCAATTTCATTTCATCCCTGAGACATATATATCCAGTTTTCTCGTTAAGATGTGCTCTCAACGAAAGATAATCAATCAATAGGTCATGATCAATTTTTTTTAGTTTCCCCATCGAAGTCATTACTACTATGTTCCCAGTTGCCCGGCAACGGAGTGAGTCCGAGAGAGCGTCTACATCAAGAGGATGAAATCAACCGTCGCCTGACTGTCACAATTGAGAGGAGGAACATCATCCCGCTTCGTTGGGTTTTATTGGTTATCTTTTAGAGACACATCGACGCCGGGCATCCAAAACAACCAGGAAAAACCCAGGCTCGACAATCAGAGGGTTTCCAAGCATCAACGATCACAGTTTCATGGTTTCGTGGATGCAACTTCGCAAAACAATTGCAACATGATTCTGATGCGAATTATTCATACCAGTTCGTACGTACTTTAATTTTCCCCTTTGTTCCATTCATACCACAGCAAAGGTATAACCGAAAGTACTTCTTATGGCATCCATTGCTTATTGTGATTAAATTCTTTTTGATAGTTCATCATTAATTCAAACGTTATCTAGCCACAATAATTCCTTTATATATTACTAACCCACGTAAATAGACGAATAATTTTATATACCCATTTAACTTTTATCCCCCTACAATATTTACCTCATTTGAGGTGAAAGCTAAAGGAAGAACAGAAAGAAGAGTGGGCGCGGATAAATTCGAAAGAAGACAGAATGTAATACGCTGATTGAGATGGATGAACAATTATTACGTTATGGTTTGAGAAATGGGAATGTAGGGAAGCACAAAGTAGAGAATGCATGATAAGAAATAAAAAGTTGGTCCTGCAATGGTAATATCCTCATTTAATAATAATGTTTATTGCACGGAATCGATTTACAAAATAAAAATGCATAATGCAATTTGAGGAATGGATTACATAGAATAATGAAAATTCGAGAAAATGAACCATAGAATGCCTATGATAATTCACATATTTCTCTTTTCTTATTTCTTTTTATGGTCACATTTAGATAGCAGCCAGAGCACTTTTTTACTGTGAGGTTTTCTATTATCTCTACGACAAAGTCACCAATTTAAGTTTTTTACCCGAAAGCTTACTATAAATATTTTCCGCTGTCTCAAATTTCATTTTGGAAATAAACACACTATCATTGGTAACCACTATTAATCAGTATTAAAGAGTGCCCCAGGAGTTCATTCTTCTTTCAAAATTTAGGAGGCCTAAAGGATTCATTGAAAGGTCATAAAGCCTAGCATTCAGGAGACTACGCAATATTTCCATCAAATGACATTTGACTAACCTTCGAGATGCTAGCGCCAGTTATTCATAAACATATTGTTGAGAGTAGAAATTCAGTAGATGTAGGCGTTCATTCAGGCTCAGGTCACGAAGCAAAGTCATTAACGAAAAATGGGATGCATGAATTCTTTGCATTTCGCGACTGCACTTCGATATCGATCGCGCTCAAGAAATCTTGAGAGGTATCTCGTTTTGCGGCCGTGACACAATCCCCCCTGTCCCTGGGAGAGTTGCGCCCTTACTTCTTTTTCCACGTGGCACAGAGGATTGTAGCGGAAAGCATGCATTAGAATAATGCCTCGACATTCATTCCATGATATCCATAGCCAGGAGAGACATAAAGAGATGGAGAAGTGTGGAAATGGTGGCACAGATGACGAAAAAAGGACAGTTTTCTTAAATGGTAGTTCCTTTTCTCCAAATTTACTCCCATATCTCATGTGACCTTTCCCTCTCACAGAAAAAAAATTAAGTAAGACACTATGGTGCAACACATTGTTCGTTACTTTCTGCATTTTCTTCCATACGTAATGCTCCAAAATTTTGCGAGAGTACGGTTTGTTTCCCAGGTCATTATTTATCAACGCGAGACTAACACTTCTTAGCTCTGAAGAATATTATATAAATTTCTGTATAATATCTCTGTATTCATGCTTAAACTCATTTTCAAGTATTTTCATCAAGTGTTTCATGATTACGACTTTTATACTTCGTACATTCTTAGTACTGAATATAGAGAATGTCAAAGTTGCTCAAAGCCAAGTCTCCTTTCTCCTAAACAGTTTTGAAGCGTTTCTTTATTAACCCCGAAGTTCATTTATTGATTGGATGGCAACATACTCGAAGCATTATCAAAACGAATTTACAAATTTAATTAGAGAAGAGGCAAAGAAACTTCTACCAATACCTAGTACTTATCTTGTATAATAACTCTTTGTTTACTTCGTAGGGTACTTTATATACAATTTAATCAGATAGTCTTTTGATTGGAAAATCTAATTCTGGCATGTGGTTGAGTCTAACTTTCTTATGAGTATACAATATTTATTGCCGTGGCATTTATGACTTTGGGGGCGTGTTCATCCTAAAATTGTCACATTTTGTAATGTAATCACAACAAAAACCTTACAAAATATGGGGAATCCAAATAAAACCATCAAAATACAATTTTTCTGAATAAATAACAAGAATACTTTCCTATGTGTCTTAATTATGCCCTAATTTATTTCTACTCCTGAATTTAATTCCTCTTCCTGAGAATGAATGACAACATTCTGGTGGGCGCCTATTAAAGTAGCTTATAATATTCCTCAACATACTCCTTCGTCACCATAATTCAAGCAATTGTTAAAGTCACTGAATAATGTTTTGACGAATAACAGATTAAAAATGAGAATGTTTAGGTTGAAATACTTTCAAGTCATAAAACCTTTTCAGCACAACTGCGTCTTAAGTAAAGCGATCCCACCTTATCATATAATTATTATCGAAATACATGGCTTCTCATTATAATATTCTATACCAAATCCTTGATATTCAGTTCCAGGATCCCACTTACAAGAAGAAGGCGAATGGCTCAACTCAGGAAAAATCTCCCCCGGATGGGATTCAACCCTCCGGCAGTCCAAGAAACGGTACCAAAATAGCATCGCGCGTTTGCCAGTGAGGAAACGCTAGAATGTGCTGAAAGATCTGAATTGACTTGATATTGGAAATAGACATGAGCCAAGCTAAGGATCAAATATGGTAACTAGTATGTAACTGTAAGGGAATGGGAACAGCTGGCAGTGAATTGTGACAACTCCTTTAGCTATTTACTCAAATTAATTGCAAGGTTGCGGAAGTCAAAGATCGTCATCCTAAATTCCGTATAAACTAACGAGTTACTTCGTTTAAAATAGCTTTTCTGCTAGCATCAAAGATATTCTCACCATGATGACTATTATGCGTCATCTCATGTTTTTACATTACATTATATTTCCATATGCAGGTACAAAAAATAAATCAATGGGCAAACAGTTTTCCATAACCACTGACATACGCGAGAATAAAAGTTAGCGGCTTCAGCTGTTTCCAACGCTAGTCGTCGAAATGGATGGTAATTGCATGAGGCATTACCAAACGAGAAATTATCAATTTTTCTCCTTATGACATGAGTATAAAATAACATACTTTTGTAATCATTGTCCAAGTGATGTTTTGTCAGCATTTTGCAGGAAAAATAAAACAAGAAGAGGAAATGGAAAATATTTCTGTGATTCATTACAGATTTTGTCGCAGAAATCTGCGAAACATTAAATTAACTACGGGTGTGTGATCAAATATTTCTAATGCGATTCAATTCTCGATTGAAATTAAATTATTTCTGGGATAAGTAATAGATTAATTACCGACTGAATTATTTAATGGAAACTTTTAAGGTGACATTGTTGACGAAACGTTTCCGCTCTCTAGCGAGCAAACATCCGCACTTAAATAACCCCGAGTCATACAATTAGAGCAGTAATGATTCGTTTAGCTAGAGTGGAGAAGAAATAAGCAGGTAAATAGCGCGAGGACGGTAGATGGTTTTGCGACTGGGCGTTGGAAGGTAGCACAATAGCAAATAGAGAAACTGAGCGGTAAAAGCTGAGAGATAACGCGTCTCGGAGGAAGTAATTCGGGAATGGGGCGAAAAAAATGTGCGTACCTTTCCCGTAGCAACGTTGAGAGAATAAAGTGAGACCGAAGGTAGGAAAAAGACAGGAAGATGGGAGTGGAAGAGGATGAAAAAGAAGTGACTGGAACCATTCGGAAGACGACGCAGGAGGGTGTAAGAAAGCGGAGAAAAGAATTGTTGGAAACGAGGAAGGGAAAGGAAAAAACCTGGGATGGGAGCCGTTATAAAAGGGAATTCACTGGAGCGGGCAAATTCTCTTGGGCGTTCTTGTAGACATGAATATCAGACCGCCAAAATAGCACTCCGTAATTGAGGTGTGAGTTGTTCCAAGTCCCTAACGGATGAAAAAATCAGGTAAAATTACCAAACAATGCTGCTGGAGGACATTCGAGTTTAATATGGCCACGAAAAAGTTGGAAGATACGGTCGCAAGCTGTTTGTGCCCAGATAAAATTACATTTCTAGGTTAAAGCATCTTATTACTTGGTAACAAATGCTGAATCTTTTTTCAGCGCATTAAGTTCAACAAATGTTTTCTGCGTATATTTGTGAAAATTTTTCAAGTTTTTCCAACGTTTACCAGAGTTCTCATTGCCGCAAAACCTAAACATTCAATTTCAGTTCATAGTAATTCATTCATTTTTAGATGAGCGTAGATACGAGCACTTGATGCGTGAACTTGTGCGACGAAACTGAGATAATCAAGCATAAGTTGACCTAGATGACCCGCTAACCTAAGAATCGAGTTTACTGATGCATGTACTATCGAAAACACGAATACATAATGAGGAGAATCCATTCACTATTCGTATTCAAAATGAGTTTACGATTGCAGGATTATTAACATATATTAAAATTCAATTGGGTTTGGGCTGGGGAAAAAAATGTTACAATTATTTCCTGTGACCGCCTTTCGTTTAGAAATGAGCATTACTGCATCATAGAAAGTTATAACAATGATCGTCATCCTAAATTCCTGTATATCATCCCTTAAAATCATAAAACTGATTACAGTTACCATAAATCTTGCTTAAGACCTTAACTCTAAATTCTCAACTCTGGTCCGAATGATGAAGGACGACAAACAAGAGCTACACTATTCCTAAACCTAACGGGAAAGGATAACTCATATTTTTGTAATAAGTAGTTAATCCAATTTAAACCACATCTAACCTACCTTCTCATCATCTCATCCCCTCACGTCTATCTTAGGATGAAAAAAAGTAAAACAAAATTTACGGTGTGCTGTCAAAGAAGGGAAAATTACCTTCACCTACGACTCGGGAAAAACACACTAGAGTACGTGGAAGAGACTTACTATTTAGACAATAAGATAATAGCGACCTAAGAAGAAAAATGAGGTTTATTACAGAATAAACACCTGATGAGAAAAATAGTAGGGTAAAGGGCCGGCTCAAACTCATAAACGTACGGCGTTTCATCCATTTATATATCTTCTATGTCACGCATCCGCGGCTGTGAGAAACGTAGGATAAGAGCTGTTAAGAAAAGAAAATTGGAAGCAATAATAAAGTGTTGCGTGCAGAAAATCAATGGAATGAAATAGATAAGAGCTACAAATTAAGAAGTTCTTAGAAAAGCGGGGAAAAGTGACATATTAAGGATATACTATGAGGATCATGTAATGAAACCGGCGCGAATAGGGGAATGAGGAGTTTGGAAGGAAACGTGACATCTTGGAGAGTTACTACAAACCAATCTCAGGATTTTCACCTGCAATAATTATGATAACTCCTCTCTATAAAGTTCCCTAGTTTAATGTGAATTACATTTCTCTTCTGAAGAAACTGTCATCATTCCCTAATTAGTTATTTGCTAAATATTCCCCAAATTGAGGGCCTCCAGAGCTATTAAAACCCGCTAAAACTTTAATGAATAATATAAATATAAATAGGTAGTTAAGGGATTGAGCGCTGGATTAATGACCGAAGGGTCCGGTTTCGTTTCCCGGGCAAGCCCCTCTGGGCACCTGCAGCTCCACTCAAGCTTTCTGATTTTTCGGGTGCCAGATCTTTCTGGGAAACCACAACCGGCGCAAGGTAACGCACTGCCCCCCCTACCCTGATGTGTAAATTTCACACGCTGTTAGGGCTTAGTACTGGGTAAACTCTAACATCACCTAATATTTAATATGTATACACACAAACGCATATGTGCGTGTGTGTGTTTGCATACACACACTCATATTTCAACTGGATTACTCAATAATTTAGCACGCACAAAGTTTCAATTAATTTATGATTATTCTCGACACTATAGCGCCACTCGATGACGCCACCCCGCTAGAAACATAAAAATAATATGATGGATATAATAATGACACGACAATTCCACTGCACTTTACTTCACTGATAATATCTGATTCGAGCGGAAAAAAACAGAGAGGTAAATGGAAATACTTCTGAGAATTTTCTAACCTAATTAACCAAGAAATAAAAATAACTACGTACACTTAAAAGTGCAACTACTCAAACTGAATCGCAAATGGCACAAACATCATGGGAATATTGAATGGTCAATTCATTTCAAGATTTTTTGCGTAATATTATCATGAAATTAGTACAGTGAAGACGTTTGCGATCAAATTCATGAAAAAACAAGTGTATTTTTACAAAGTGTACAAACACTCTAGCTGCATCGCGCTCTCCAGCTTCAATGAAATTGGATGTTCCGAGTGAGATGACTACGGAAGCGTGGATAGGAAAGAAGATAGGGTTGGAGGGAAATGTAAGGGAAGAGGTGGGATGACTTGTAGGAAGAGTAATGGAGGAAAAGATCCTTTTAGAATAGCCCAGAAGTGTTCGAGAGTTTAGAAAGGCGTGGGATTCTGGCGTGCAAGACCACACCCTATTTCCTTCCGTACAAGTCATGTCTCCAATTATCCGCTTACTGTGAAAATAGTATCCTTTAATAGTAACATTGTGTGGAAATATTTTATGTAGAGATTGTGTAAGTAAAAATATTTCTGAATACTCAAACCAATAACTCCGTTGATTATAATGCATACTCCTTAGACAACATTTTTTTAAAGTTATTTTTCGGGTGGCCAAAACATATTATCGGGCTTCTTTAAAATTTAAGCAACACATCTACGAAGATAATAAACGCTTAAATTCAAAAGCGCTATTGGAAATGTAATGGCTTCAAACCTATATCTGGAGATTAGATAAGTACTACCACATAGTAGCATAATAAATAAGATGCCCAGCCAGTAAACCTGAGCAATTCAGCCAGTTCATAGTAAAAACACGACCAGCGGGAACAACTAGCGATCAATATGATGATTATTAATAACAGCATCATGATATGACAAATGAATCAAGTTTTGCGTATTGATTGTCGTTGATGAAATACCAGGGGCTTCGACTTTGTTGTTCGAGTCCTTCTAACAGCAATTTTCTACAATTCATTCCAATAATACCAGCGCCGCAAACTATTGCGATTAATCTCAAGTCCATCTCAGAAAGCGAACCCACTTGATGCTCGTTGGTCCGCAAATAGAAAAACGGGTAACGAATTTCAAGTGGCAAACCGAAAGCCTCTTAAAAAGAATTTATAAAACAGGAGGTGCAAAAACTAAGAGAGGGAGATTGAAGTGGAAATGTGAAGTTGCCTAAGGTAGAATTTGGCCTACTTTCAATTCAAGGAGCAACCTGCCACTCCTTTAAGAGTTTCAAAAATAATTTACGCAGTGGGAATGAATAATCGAGAAGTTTGCGCGAGTTTAAGGGACACAAAGCATTCTTCGAAGATGGGGCCTCGGAAAACATCATTTCAGGGAAGTTTTCTTTAATTTTATGTCCTCGTATATCAACCCAACTTTTACAGATAGAGTTCTGTAGCAATACGTAATGAAATATGGGGAATGATGAGGATCCGTATGGCAAAAAATCGCTTTAGAGATCGTAAAAGTGCGTATAAATAAGTTTAGTTTTACATTAGTGTGCTATAAAATTTATACGAATAAGAAATTCGACAATTTCAGCAACGTACAGCGTGTTAAATTCCAATCAAATCCACGCAGTTGAAATGGAGGAAGTTTGCCACTCCATAAAGGCTAGTGACCTCATTTAAAAAACTGGCGAAATAATGCATATTTTCAACAAATGAAACAAATACAATAAAATTCGTAGAAATCGGTGGGAAAACGTGCAATCAATTGAGTAAAACTTATTCTTTGATCAAATAATGAAAGTGATGATTTCAACACTCGTCCTTCAAAACTTCCACGTGTTCCAAAACTGCATATCAACAAATCTCAGGATTGGGAAAGAAGATATTAATGGAACTCTAGGTACGGACAACGGACGCCCGCCCAAGATGGATTACTGACGACAGAGTGAGACCAGAACTCGATTGTTTTTTTTTTCATTTTTTCCTTCTTCCCTCTGCATTATTCTCTCCACTTCCATACAAAAGTCTCTCCTTATAGCGCTGGGTTATGGGATTTTCTTTCAATTCCTTTATAGTGCGAACATCTGGTGGGATGTACGAGTCCGGCCTAGATGTAGATACGAAAAAATAAACAACTCCCTCCGGACGGCGTGTCTTCATCCATCACACCCGTAGCGTCTTGGACCCTCTGTCTCTCCTCTCTTCAGTGCCACACCCCGGTCATCCGATTTTATTCTTTCCTTCCCTTCCCATTACGTCTTGCTTTCATCCCATCTGGTTTAGTACGGTGTTCTCGCTCCGTTCGTCTGTGCCAACCTCTCTTTTTTTCCCTTCGATATTCCTCCCCACTTGTCACTCCGTTCCGCTTGATCGATTCCGCATATCGCCGGCCCTGACCGCTCTGAAGTTCGTGGAAAAATTCCAAACAACTATCATCTCCCGCCTCCTCCCGAAAAATACGACTTTCCCCGGTTCGTCGCGACCCGCTGAAATATCATAACTCCCGCAATTGACACACGTTTTCGTATTTTTCGCTGTCTACGGGTTTTTTTCGGCCCTTGGCCTGACCCACAACCCTCGTTGCTATTCGACCTCTCTCTTTTTCCCCGCGTCCGAAGGAGGTCCCTCCCTTCATTCTCCCCTCATTCCCAGAGTCCCACGGCGCCCCCGAAACGATTACTACGCACACAAATAAAACCCATGCCCCCAGCTCCCTACCTCTCGCCACACTCACATGCAGCACCGCCCCCGATCGCCTCCTCAAACCTGACGCCTCTCAGCCTAGAAACAAATTTCGATCCCGTTACGTTTATATTCCATTTTCCATCAAACCACCCCCTCTCCATGTGCGACTCCTATCCCCACCTCCTTATTCTTCTCTCTCCGCTGTCCATGCGTCCATCCCCTTAATATTTTATACATCATCTCGTACCTATTTTCCAGTCTGGAGGACGGCGACGGAATTATTGAAAAAGCTCACGGGAAGGGATTTAGCCTAAGACTTGAAAGCATTAATTCATTTTAATTATGATATTTTGGTCATTGTTTTTAATCTTAATTTTTCATCTTTTTAAGTTTGTATGTTACATTTCATTTTCACGTAATTGGCATAAAGAATGATCTGACGTGAGTATATGTATGACTGTCATGAAGCATACGGTTCATAACCCCTCTATTTCAAATCACATTCATAAAAAATCTTTTTATCGAACTGTCTAAAATCTTTAAAGCCCATTCAATGATCATCATCATGAAAGCATATATTTGGTATTTGTTCTGTGAAAACACGAAAAACCTAAAACCCAAACACTCCCTCTTTTTCATATTTTTTTTTAATGTGGCCGCCAACTACTACCTAAGTTGGGTAAAATTTGATAATCATGCGCGCAATAGATCATTTATGGAAGGAAAGTAAATTGAGAAGAAGATTTTTTAAAAACCGCGTAACAATGAAAGTGTAAATGTAAAAAATAGCAACGGAATCTCCGTATTTTTTTCTAATTACTGAAGTTGCGACAGAAAAACACGAGCAGGTATCACTACAATCGCAGAATACATTGGCCTAACCGCATGATGAATGAAATATAGTAAATATGTTTGAAAAGATTTTTCAATCCAAGTACATACCACATCCAAGCGGCCTTTCATGAATTTTTTCCGTTTTTTTCATAATGAAAAAAGTTTAGCGCCGCACGAAAATCCAACGCAGAAGCCACGGAAATAAGCTTTCCGTATCCTCTACGACCAGCACAAAAGTCGGAGCTATTTTAGGAATCCCGGTTGCCAAGAGATTAGACTTTTTTTTCGGAATCCTTCTTTAATACGATTGTCCCATGTACTGACCGGATGGACGTCGTCGTGAGATTTGCGCAGCGATTATTGTTGTGAGGAGAGGCCTACCAAACAGGATTAAAAGAGAAAAATTGTGGACCGACTTCCCTGGTAGAAAAAAATTTATGATCAAAATATGCGTCCCTTTCTACTTAATTCGGCTCATTTTAATGTAGCATCACTTCAGTAGTACAACTTGAGCAATTATGTTGGATCCAGAAAATATATATTTCAGTCACAGTGACACCTGCTCGATTGTCAATGTCACCTCAAGCATCAAAGTTGAATTATGATCGGATTTTCGTAAAACTGAACCTTGTACAATCACCAGCTATGAAAGAGTTGGCAATTTAAATGTTACTTTATCAGAAATAATCCTTGTGAGATCGCTCAAGGTCAAGTTTAATTCAAAAATCAAACGACAAGAAAATGACCCTACAGAATATTTTCCAAATGCGTATTCTATGCCCACATGTTCACACTAATTTTCTGACATTATTTTAGTTTCGACTACATTGGCAACACAAGCTAAGGAATTTTATCATCGGGAACAAATGTCCCCCCTTTTGCATGCGGCAATTTTTCACGCCTCACGTAAATAAGACAGATACAGGGAAATCAGTCCTAGATAACGCAATGAGTAACAATGTTTTTGGGAGGGTTTGAGAATGTCCTCGGAACTCGTTCAAACTTCCCTAGCGCTCAACTGGATCCACTCCAAATTCATCACCTCAACTTTGACTTTTTCTTCACCCATTATATTTTAGCTTTTTCTCTATATCTTTCTCCTCACCTCCCTTTCTCTCTCGGCCGTTACCGGCTTACTGCAATCCCCTCTTCTTTCCCAAACATGTCTCCATATTTGACGACAACTGCTTCTAATAGTATATCACAACTCATCGTACATCTTCCACTCCATATCCCATTTCCTGCACACATGAGTATTCCTTTTGCATCCCTAATTTCTTCTTCATCTCTCAATAGCTACAAGCGCCCATACCCTTATTTACATCCATATCTTAATTCCTCTCCCTTATATTTTTCAACAAATCAAGAAGTGGTACAAAATATTCTCTGGTGTGAACCCCACTCCACGAACTAAAAACCTAACCGAATCTATACCTGCTTTATACTATAATGTATAATTGGAAAGATGATTTACGTCTAAAAAGTCAACATCTTAAAATAAGAAATAAAATTTTCGTATGAACTAAACTTATTAATAATTGATTCTATTAATTCATAAAAGAACAAGTTTATTTTTTAATAAATAACATAACGTAAACCCTTGCAAGTTAAAAGTTATTCCGTCATGCGAAAGAAAACCCATATAATAATAATTTTAGATAGGTATCAATACAAAAAAAATTAGAGAAAACCTAGAGACCGCAAGAGGGACGAACTTCATTCCTATTTGTCATGTTTAGAGAACATTCATTATTAAATTAGTTTCTATTTTAATTCATTTTTCTTTAAAATTCGGGAAGTATCGCTATGAATTTTTGAGGAAGTAAAAATATTTATGTTAAATTATCGTGAGAGTTACTTTAGAAGCTAAATTAGATTTGATTTAACTAAGATTAATTTTATTGGTCTATGAATTTTACCTTAATTCAATTACCGAGTTACGTTAAAAGTTAACCAAGTTTACTCTGTCAACAGGTCATATTTAACTAAACTGAAAGCAGTTAACTTTTGTGGTTAACTTACCCGAGTCTGTGATATGAATGTCCTTGACAAATTATTCTTCAACATCATTTAATATCGCATTTTAATGCATTATTCGTGGCATTTAATAGCGTGTTGTGCGATCCAATATAATTAATAAATGTTCTTAAGTTCTCCTTCAAGCTGTTTTTCGTTTCCCGTTTTCGTGATTTTTCGCTGTGCGCCCGTTATAGGTAACGATGTGCAGCGCCAGAATATTTGCAGCTACTTAAGCTGCCGTCGGCACAAATTTTGCGTCGTTGAAATTTCAGTGCTCAGAAGTCTCCATACGCATCGAAAGCGAATAAAAAATATCCTGCACAATACCTGAGTCACACGAAAATAACAGTGAAATATGCTCCCTGCTAAAATTATTGCATTAAACAGAAGCAGTGGCCGTTGTTACTTTACGATTTTCCCTTATTCTAATTTGACCCATGAGTGTTATCACTTTTTCCCTTCATTCCCACTCTACCCATCCTAGTGAAAGTCTTCCGTGAAACCTCATCACATTTCTCAAGAAAAGAAGTTCATCAAACTATATTTACCCTACTCCAAGCTAAATACCGGTATATGCAATGTAATTAGTAGTTTTACAATGTCAATAATTGAAATATTACAACAAATTTAAAGTTATCGAAAATTTTCAATGGATTGGGAGAGTGAGACTGAAGATGTTAAGAAATTTCGTAAATTCTCTTGTTCATTTGAACGTTTGCCATATTTCTTCCGAGTAACTGAATTTTTGAAAATTTAAAATGTGAAGAGCAATGAAAGATGTTACGAATTTATTGAACCAACGCAATCCTGCCAATTTTTAAAGTTGGAGAAACGATATATTCCAAACATATCATTTACAATTCTCCCAGATTATCCTACCTGTGCCGATGCCCAGCCCTTAAACCCACTCTCGAATTCAGCATAAGCCTCTCAGTCGGTTCACCGTTCCCCATTAAAGGGAATTGTGGAGAGGTGAGAAGGATACATTGACCTCCGAACGCACCGACCCCCTTGTCTACACAAGAGTTCTCGTCCTTAGATGTAAAACGAGCGGGAAAAAGGGCGAGAGATACATTTTTTTTTCTTTCATGGATAGGTTTTCTTCTCCTACACATCCCTATTTCTTCCCAGACTCTCTTGAGCTCCTCTCTAGAGTTCTCGCGGATTCCAATGAAAGGAGTATAGCGTGCATTTACGATGGAGTGAAACTAGAAGAAATTGGAAAAGAAAGGTGTAAAAAAACCAGTATCGTTGAAACAGCTGCCAAAGAGTGAGAGGAACGACTCATCAAATATTGCACCCGAGTTGAGCACAATGGCAATACTATATGTTTCCCATATTTTTGGCAATTCTCCACGCCATACCGAATGCTGACTTTCTTCACTACATTTAACATCGCGGCATTTTATTTCTTCATACTATGTAAGTGGTAATCGGGATTTTCATTTCGTATTTGGTGGAAGTCCGTTTCTTAAAACTATTTTCCAGTTTACTCTACGGTAAATTTTGGGAAGAAAACTACGCTTTATTTAGAATTAACGATGAAGGTTAAGTTTCGACGCTGAAGAAAAACTATAAAGTAAACTAAAGAGTTAATGCACAAAAAACCATTTTCCAATGTGAAAGCTTGATTAATTTTGAGCGGGTAATTGAACTTCACCAAGTTAAATAGAAATTGATATATAAAACTATCCATCAAGCTAGTTTGCTGCATCATGATGAATGTGCTTCTGATATTATCTATGGATATCATATAATTCTTTACTTATGCTGTAACGATGGTTTTCTGTATTGGAGTTTCTCAATGACAAAAAACCAACAGTTCTCCAATTTAATGTTTATAAAGCGTTCTAATATATATTTGTATTTAAACATTTCGAGGTTATTCAACATCAAAAGTAAAGACACTCTCTACATATACATTAAAAATTTCTGTGCCCACTTGCTAAGTCTTAAAATTATTCCAAGGGCTGTTCGTTGTTTGTTATAAACTATTTTAGCTTCATTGCAACGCTCAGGTATTGCGATAAATCATTCGTTACATACAATACACGTAATATATTGTGCCTTTATTTTAACAGTCATTCGAGAAAATTCTTTTAAATTTAAATAAGTATTAAACGTGCATTAGGTATCGCTTGATTCCTTGTTTTAACAACGGCAAATGAAGGTACTGTAATATTTGAGCTCATTTCCATATTTACTAAATGGGAGATATTTGATCTACGGAATGCGGCAGCATAATTTTGTTTGCTTTGAAGAAGGATCTGAACTGAAAACAGCAAATTATGTTGCTGTATCCTAAACCTGAGCATCCTATGCTATATTTTTTTCATTTTCTCACTTTTCCGTAAATTAAGGGTGCTCTGATGCAGCTAATAGTCATACGTCCAAATCTGGTTCATATGTCTCATTTGAGGCTCATAATAGGTCTGGAACGAAAATGTCAGCAGAAAATAAGGAGACTTAAGTTTTAAATAAAAAAAATTTACACCTCAATTTTTCATTGATTCATTATAACTCAATACATTTGTTTGAAAACTATCTTTTAAATAAAATATCATCCAGTTTTCCTTAGCCACTTCAGGATGAAATAAATCTTTTATTCAAGAACTATTTACATTAATGTTACCAATCAACGATAGAACAATTATAATGGCACAGATCGAGGTATTAGAAAATCGTTCATTCAATTTTATTTCGAATGGACTCCCATTATCAATTTTAACCTAATCCGCACTTTTCTCAGAATACTCTCGATTAACGAGCGAATCGTAATTCTACCAGCACCATTGGACATTTTTTCTTTCTCTTTCCTTACGTGTTATTCCATCCTCTCGCATTCTCGATTTGGATAAGACCCCGCATTAGTGGTTGCCATGGATTTTACCAATCTGTTCGGAACATCCTTTCTCAACTTCCTTAAGCTGGAGATGTACTACAAGGAAGAACACCGAGAACAACCCTCTTAAGCCCACCCACCTTCCTTTCTTCACTGCCCCGGCATCCCACTCTCCTTCGAACTGCTGCCCGTTTTCCACCCAACGAATTCCTCTCTCCAATGATTCCTACGCCCTAAGAGGGTTCCTCGCCTCCTTCACCACTCTCCCCCTTTACCTACCTACGGCCACCACCATCACCTATGGCCCCCTCTCCATTCCTAACGCCCACATATGCCGCTCCTCATAGCTCGGCCCCATCCCCGACTGAGTACGCAGCGGCAATTTCCATAATCGTACCTCCGGTGCTTTCTTTCTCCCTCTCTTCTCCCCTTCTCCTCCCTATCTCCCTCTTTCCCCTTCTCCCAAAATACTCCCGCAGTGAAAGACTCGACTCAATACGGCATAACTGTGTTATTGCTGTACAGAGACGGTGTGGGGGGGGCAGGGAGTGTCGTTCCGTGACGAGGCGAAAGGTTGTCTCCATCCAGGTCCTCGGAAATCTCCTGTTATCGCCGCCAATGCTTTGCTAAGCGCCGACCCTATTATTCCATCCCTCAGGGACGAGAGGGAGAGGACGTGGGGAAGGGGAACTCAGAGATGAGAACTGGTACGGGTCAGAGTGAACGGCACGGCGTCCTTTCTGTTTGCCCTTTTATTCCCCCCTATCTACCGACCCACCCGTTGCCTCGGGCGATTTCCACCCTGAAATACAACTCGAGTTTTTTCGCGGGATTGAGGGCAAGCATAAAAAAAATATTTCAGAGCTGAACGTTAAGATGGATGCTTCATTTGCTCCATCGAAAATTCAGGTGGGGAAAGTGAGTGGACCCGTATGCACGTCTAGGGTCAGAGTTCTAATTTTCTGGAACTAGCTACCCCCAGAGTATTTCCTGAGCTACACCTTAAAAATGGTGACTGTTGTATCATAAATAGCGATTGAGATTCACATCGCAGGTGTAATAAAGGGAGAGGTTCTTCAAAACAAGTGTAGGATTGCAAATACTAATTTTTAAAGTTGAAAAAGCTTCCAATTGTATTACATATTTTCCTCTAAATAAATAAAAGTCGTAAAACTATTTGATTCAAAATTGCTTAAACACCGACACAAAATACTAAGATTTAATTATTTAAGATTAAAGAATTTAAGTACGGAGACTTAAGTGATAGTCGGTTTTCTTAAAAAATATCAAAACGATGCACGGAAATTTATATACATCAAAGGTAAAACTTTAATTCATCAATATTAAATAAAAACTAGATACTTTATTCAACATATATGACCTTTGTTTCGAAAGTACATTATTCATTAAATGGCTTAGCCAATATGAATTAGACTCCGCGTAAACAGCATCCGATTGAATTCAGGTTTTTTAGCGAAAGATTTCCCTTTATTGAGTACGTTGTAAAAGATTCAAAGATATTTTACTAAATCCCACGCATATAAGTTTTCATTTCATTCATGAAGCAGCGTGTACTTTTTATATTTGAGTAATTATAAGAAGGTTTATGCGATGATAAGTATAGCAATATATCCCATTATATTCAATACCAATACCAATATATAGGTATTAATATTCTGTCAATTAATAGAAATGGTCAAATCCTTATTTGGACCCTAATTAGCGAGAACCTTTTTAGTGACGATGCACAAGTAGTGCATTGCTTGTGCACTCAAATACCAAGGGTGTTTTCACCTAGTTAATTTTTGACAAGACTGAAAAATATAATTTTTTTCTGGTGAAGCAAAATACGTCGCATTGGAACTAATTCCAGGTTCAAATTAAATAATTCTTATATTCTGGTGAAATAACACTTATTATGCAAAAAAATGTAATATTAATGGAGGATGATCACTATTTAATATTTCTATGTTCATATTTGACGAAGTAATGAATACGAGTATCGAAGAGCATATGGGAATAATGTCAGATAAGCTAGTCCTAAATACGTTTGCTATGAAATCGCAGGATAGAAAGAATAATTTAACAAGCGTGACCCTAATGCCTCATGCAATTTCATCACTTTGATACAGGCGTTTTTCTCTCATTTGCACATCAGATAGTTTCTCATGAATTCAAAATGAATGTGCATCGTAACACTCAGACCAAAACTTATGACGATCCCTTTTCAGAGCCACAAAAACCACGATAAATTCTCAACTCTAGGAATAGTTTTGAACTCCATCCACCAAATAAGGTTTTTTATCGTGCAAAACGATCGAATCCAATGCCTCGAATTTTCTAGAAATACTAATGCGAATGCTGTTTGTCGAAAACATATGCAAAATTGTGCGAATCCAAATATCGTGACTCACAAAGTCCGGCATACCGGTAAGTAGTATATATAAGTGCTAGATTCATATAGTCTACATGCATGTAGCTTACTTAAAACAAACAGCACTTTTTATGCGTGTTAACTTAGAATGTATTCTGAAAATAAATTTACAACTGAAACTACATTAATTCTCTTTCTAATCCTCCGAATGTTTTGGTACTTGTAATTTTTCATTCCTTAACCAGCCAGAAGTTACAGTAACATCACGAATTTACGATTGATTCAGTTAGTATCGGAGAAAAGGAGAGTATTTTGAAGGTGACCAGACGTAATGTCAAGGATTAGTTGTATAAGGGTAAAGAAAAAGGTACACCTATTCATAATAAATAATTTCATATAACTGAACAGCGCATCGTTTATCAATCTACGTTTTTCCTATTGAAACTACTCTAAAGAAAACAGTGAAAAGATACCTTTTCGCGAGGCTAAGGTGAGGTTTCTTGTTAATTAATTATCCAGATCCGAATCCCCCGAGCTGACTAAACCTTAGGATGTAGGTCATGTACCTACAGATGCGTCGCCTTTCTAAAAACATCTGGGCATCCTATTTACCTCCGGGCCTTCTCAAAAGTCTTCATTTATTCTTATGCAACATCATATGTGTGCATTCTTGTTAGGCCTA
Organism: Hetaerina titia; assembly: GCA_037158775.1. Lineage (NCBI taxonomy): Eukaryota > Metazoa > Arthropoda > Insecta > Odonata > Calopterygidae > Hetaerina > Hetaerina titia. Next base: position 89,635,736 of record CM073769.1, on the reverse strand, counting down.
CGCTCGTTGGCTCCAAAATAAAATCACAAAGGAAATGTTCAGTCTCTTCCTCGAGGGAACCGTGTCGACGGCATATACTTGCACGACTCTCTCACTTGGTTTCGTGGTAGGCATTCCCTTAACGATGCAATACGTAACTCTCCTTTCATTTATTTTCCCTTCAACTTCATTCCTTTTCTCCTGAAGAGCTTTCTTAATTAATATTTCCGCAAAGTCTGGAAATGTTTCATCTTTCCAAAATAAATTAAAGTGAGGACTCTCCTCCCGAGTTTTCGCACATTCTAAGACAAAATTATTTCCTCCCACGTACACGTATGTCATTCCATTGAATAATTCAACAATTATGGGGAATAATGAAAAATTTAACAGCCTTGAATGAGTAAATAAAATCCTATAGTAGCCACACTGTTTCTAATGATAACGAGTTAATAGAAGGCTATGTAACTGGTTTTCTGGTTGTCTTCAGTTCTAATTAATCATTGGGAATTAAAGAATCGTATTGCCTCATAAATTGTGACCAATTGTATCACTTACGAATATTTATTTTGTACTTTCTAATAATTTTATAGTTCATATTAGTAATATTATTTATTTTCCATGAACTTATATACTTATATCATGAGCTGGGAGAACTTTCTCAATTCTTTGAGGTAATTCATACAATGTAATTTATAATATTGTCCCTTCTAGGTAATTTCATCCCTTTCTCTACTCTCTCCATCTATTCGTGTCTCTCCAATTCTTTGACTGTCGTTACACATTATCTACTCGGGGTAACTTAAAAAACCTTTATATAACCTGGTAATTGGGATCCCACTTCCATAAATGTATGGTATCAAGCTCTCCCAAATTACAAAAAAACTCCTTTGAGTTCCGAAGGCTTTCGACGCGATATGTTTCAAAGCGGAATGGGAGAGAGAAACTTGATACCCCTCCTCGCTCGGGCGAACTTCAATCGATTCCAGAATGCGTGAAAGGAGGAAAGTAAAGGAAGGTGCTCAGGTGCTGTCCCATACACATCCTCCGGTGTGTAAAGGTTTTATGCGATCGGCGAATTACCTTCTCACATGCATATAATATGAAAAATACTCAAGAATTGAGTGCAGGGTGCAAAGCGAGCGTTATTAGTAGTGACTAATACTGTCAGTGTTAGTTTTAGGTATGCTATATTACTGCTAAGAATGCAACCTAGACTCGAAAGCGTTGCTCGCTTCTTGCCCAGCCCAACCTCCCTCACCCTCTGTCTCTGCACAGATGCCCTGACTACCTCCCTCTACTCTCATCCTAATTTTCTTCCTTCTTAGAAGGGGAAATAAATCAGCTGCAAGAAGGAACAGCTCGGGAGGAAAAGGAAGCCAAGGGAAGTTGCGGATCAGCTCTCCCATGTCTCTCAACCCACTCACGACTTTTGATACGTACAATGGACGGTCGCCTGCCCGAAGGGTGCCTTTTTTGTGTTGCAATGGCCGCCAACTCACAGTTTCCACCGACATAATTGCAAACTTTGGAAGTGTGAGCAGCTTCCAGACACGGGTCAATCCATGCGAGAACAAAAGTGAACAATTTTCCCATTGTTTTAAGGACCTTCAGAACGACCTTGAGAATAAACTGCAAATATCAAGTGTATCGTACTCGATCCAAGTCAAAAGTCATGCATTCATATTTTTTCACGCGAAAAAATTACCTGCGAAGTAAAAAAAAATTGCTGCATAGTGCCGAGTTCATTTCATTTAAGTCCAAATATTTTCCAATTCAATGAGTATCTTACATAGAGACTTCACCTTTGAGGAACTATTTCACCTGTTTAGGATAAGATTATTTTAAAAAATAAAATCATACGACTGATATTTGCTACTATGAATTTCAGTGAAAAAGGGATGAAGACGATTATAGTTGTACTCGTACACCGTTAAACAAAAGAAAACAGAGCAAATGCCATCTTTTTCTTCCCTTGACATAACGTACTAATTGATTCGTTAAATTAAATTGATATGTTTTCACAACGCTATGTTATGCCACAGAACTTTGAAACGCTATCAAATGAAGTACATGAAATATAATTTTTTTCAATTAATGAACATCTAATTCACCACATTCCATAAAATGTGATGTGGGAGTGATTTGAAGTATAAAAGATGAAGTTACGCGATATGGTATCGTATAAGTTATGCAAGGTAATTCAGCCAAGGGTCGCATTGGGTAATTCAGACAAGGTGTACCATCACCAGTGAAAATTTAAACACTATTTTAGTATGTATCAAAAACTGACCAGATGCAAGAGCATGACATAAAAAATTAAATAAAAGTGCATTCAAATGTTTTTGCATTAGTTTTTCAACAACTGCAAAGGAATCTGGTACCCATTCGTGCAGTAAAACTATCAACAGGAAATTAAATTTATATAACTCTCTCCCTGAGAATGGATCGATAAAATTCCCGCATAACAACTTCACCTTCCAGTGAATCAAAGATAACGACAAAAGTTAAGTACAGTGGTTTATGTTTTTCAAACGCTCCTTTTCATAATAAGGCTCAGGGGAACAAAATTCTTTGTTTTACAACGAGTGATTTTCGCCTAAAAATTACAATTAATTTATTATAGGCGATTGTGTTTTCCCTACATTACGTAGTGTAAATTGGTTTCAAATAAGTGAATGTGCTGTTTATCGATAGCTTTCGTTCCTCGATCCAATTTATTATACCTAATTGGATAAAATGAATTTATCAGGAAACTGACAGCGCAGCCTATCGAATAATAAGTGCGATAGCCTCTCAAATGCACTCGATGGTTTCAGAGAGAACGGCAATAGAGTTTTGGCGTTTCGACAGCTTACTCCAACCTCCCCCCCCCCCCGTTATGGAAGCTTTTAAAATTTTTTCAACTCGAAAAAAGATTGGTGTGAGGTAAAAACCTGAGTATGAGCACCAGAGGTAATGATATTGATATTCGTTCCTTATACAGCCACAACTTTGCCAAAATGAGGATTATTGGAGAGGTGCAGTATAATTTCACGTTTAGGACAGTCAAATGTACATATTTAAATGTGTGTGTGTTTACAAAAAAGCATCGAAATAAAAGATGAGCAATACATAAAAATTATTTTTTAAGGAACAAGGCAAATTAGAAAATACATTAACACAATTTGCCAAATAATTTGGCAAGTTATGCATTTGGATTGAGCAAAATTGAACTTTTATCTTGAGAAAAATTAACATATTTTGAATTCAATGGTTTCAGGCTCTACCTGCCAAAATTCATGATCACTGGATAAGTAAATTATGCATTTTTTCGCAGTGCTTTGTTTCACTGATACCGTTTTCTACGCATTGGTGGCATCATCAGTTTAACACATTTTGAATTTGCACTGACTTATTTCTATGATTCCCATATATTACAATGAAGACTTTTTCAAATAAAGTAGGGCCGTATTTACCAAGGGTTATTTTGAAAATACACCAAGTCTTGTAGAAAACAGATTCGAAATTGAACTTTGAATGCCTGAAGCTTTCAGCAAAATCCTAGGTATCCCCATAGAGGACTTACTCAAAGTAGACCGAACATGCCTCTCGTTCCATCACATATAGCCAGCAAAGGGGAGATAGGAAAAAATCCAAGTCCCGCAATTCCAGCCATGCTGGCATCAAGAACATCGCGCAATCCTCAATTTCCTCCTGAACATTTTGGTTTCCCGCTCCGGAAGAAAAGAGAGTATTTTCCACTGCTCCGTTCGTATACTATTTTGGTTGGCTCATTACACCATGCAAATAAGAGAATGAAGAAAAAGTACCGAGACACTGATCTTTTTACCTCAGGTTAAGTAGTCTTCCTTCAAAAATAAGTAATTTGTGGTTCACTGAAGACCACACTGCACCATTCAATTCAGTGACTATTGTGTAATTGTGAAAAAATGCATATAATTCACATTAAGGGGAAAATTTTATCAGAATAGGAACTATCACAACTGAGAAATATGTTGTAAAACTGAAAATGTGTTTACTAAGAAATTCATCGGATGCCACTCATTTTCTTAACAAATTTTAATAAAACAGCTAAGCCAGGAACTAGTAATTTAACAAAACCACTTCGTCAATTTTGAGTTGCGATAACTATAATAATTATAGACAGCTAAGATTCGCTTTTGATTCTATTTGATGACATGTAAATTTAAAATTATGGCTGAACATTTTCAGAAGGATCAAAATAATATTATACCATAGCTCTTAATTTAGTGCTAAATTAAGAACCACTTTTAATGGAAGTGAGTAAGTATATTGTAACCTGCAATCGTTCCCTCAACTTCAGTAACTTTTTGACAACAGTTTGACCAGGTGCACAAAACTGGAAGAAAGCTGTCTCATAAGCCATTTCGTTGAATAACACAGTCTTCATTTTTCATTACCTTGCGTTCGTAAATATTTTTTTCTAACGAGTGGCTACTTTAAGGCTAAATGTGACCCCTACCGATAATTTTGCTACCAGTAGATCAATTCAGATGGATTCAGACAGAGCGACAATGTACCTCCGTATTTCACAAGACATTAAGGTATAAGTGACTAACTTAACGTTCACCGGAATACATTCTTAAATACCTGTAATCCATGAAGAATATTCAGAATTTGGATACCCCATAATATATTTTATTTCCTTTCCTAATTATTTTATGACTAAGAAGGATAATGATTATTTTTTCCAATCATAAAAAACATATTATTATAGAATTAACAATTGCACTATTTTCAAGGTTGCCAAAAGTTTAGTAACAGGCTTACTCATGGAGAAGAGGATAGTTTCCCATTATTAGTGGTTTCGAACTAATCATTAATGCTTATATATTTCCAGTATTACTTTTTGTATGATTTAATTTTCTTCAGCGTGGCATAGATCGCGTATATTTGTATTCATTTTCTGTGAGAGCAAACAAAGTAGTCAACCCAAGGATGTTTCCTCATTATATAAGTCACTTCTTACTACGACATTATGTATGCGAATTTCGCAGTTCAGGGAAGAGGCGCAAATCCTTTCTTTGTTCCGCCGGTGTGTTCTGAGAGGAGGAAGGATCTTCTACGAGGGTCATCCGGAAAGTAGTACCCGTTCGTGAAATAAAGACACAAAAGTAAATATTAACAAACATAAAAAATTTTATTTGAAAGAGGATACTTTAAACTACTTCTCAACATAATCTCCAAGCAAATTAAGGCATTTGTCATAACGTGTGACAAGTTTCTGTATTCCTGCTGCATAGTCCTTCGCCGCCAGCTCATTGAGATACAGGGTCACTCCTTCTTTAAGTTCTTCATCGCTGTCAAATCTTTTTCCTGCCAAAAAGTCTTTAAGCTTTGTAAAGAGATGAAAATCTGAAGGGGCCAAGTCCGGGCTATACGGTGGATGGTCGAAAGTTTCCCATTTGAATTGCTGCAAAAGTTTTTGTGTTATCCCAGCTGCATGAGGCCTGGCATTGTCATGAACGAGAATGACACCAGTAGACAATAGACCTCGCCTAGACAAATTTTTGCATAATGCAGATGGTGTTTAACAATTTCATGAACAATTTTTCGAGAAACATTGGGAAAATGCTCACAGATGTCATCAATTGTGACGCGCCGATCGTTCCTCACGAATTCGTCAACTGAGCTCACCAGTTGGTCTGTAATGACAGACGGTCTCCCCGAACGCTCATCGTCGTGTGTGTTCCCCCTCCCCATGTTGAAGTTGCAACACCACTGCCGAACAGACGACTCGTCCATTACATTGTCTCCATACACCTCCTTTAATTGGCGATGAATATCACATGGGCGAACGTTTCTTGCATTGAGGAATTTAATCACTGCCCTCACTTCACAACTGGCGGCGTTCTCAATTTTTTTAAACATTGTAAACAATCACAGAAACAACACAGGCAATGCTAGCGTCACGCAACTTGGCTCAGAGAAGGCAGACAAGCCACTGAAGCTATCTGACCTCGTCCAGCGGCTACTCGCGTCGTCAGCACTTCATGCGGCACGAACGGGTACTACTTTCCGGATGACCCTCGTATGTAATTGGTAAAACACCTTGGACGAAATTGCGGGTTCCTGACTTGCAGGTTTTACAGACCTTCAGATAGTATCCGAATGCCATCCTTTGCTATCGCTCCTCTTAGCTGTAATAAGCGATTTTTTACCTTTACGCAGCCTTATGAAATTATTGTCAACAAATTAAATTTTGTTTATTTCTTGGTACTTGTGACTGACTAATTTGCTTGTCAACCATATTTCACCTTAATCCGATTTAATTTGAAAACTACAACATATTATTTCTTTCTTCCTTTTTATTTATGTATTATTTATGAGTCTCTTAAATTCAGCACAACCGTATTTCGCAACGCAATTTCGTGGTTTCGCAATCTGTACTTTTTCGAATTTCTACATAGAATTATAATTTAAAACTTTGTTTTAATATTTGTTGTATCTTTTAATCTATGTTTGCTATATTTCGTGATTTCCTTGCCGTTTGTAAACATTAAAAATATGGTTTCAAAATTTTATCAAATTTAATGGTTTTTACTGTCGCCATGGATCCCTCCAGCGATTAACGAATGTTTACTCTCATTACCAAGATAAATTTTTTATTTGCATTCATAATTATATTCTAAATGTATGTTTCACAATTAATTGGCAATCATCGTCATTTATCCAAAATATCAGCATTTATTGTAAATATTCCCTCCTATTTCTGGTACGTTTCATCTCTTCTATCTGCAGTAGATATTGCATATAACCTGGAGGCTTGCGTATTCATACCGTATGGTCTAATATTCACTACAACAATTTTGTTTCCTCCTTTATCTCGATAGCCACCTCTTCCTTTTTGGTTGACCGTTTTCCTCCCTATCTTCACTTCTTAGTGTCTCATATTCCGTATCAGTTCGGAGCATCAGCTAACAAAAACACTCATCGCTTTTGAGGCACACCGTCAATTCAACGAATATGTCCACCTTAAAATAAGTAATTTCATTAGATTCCCCCTTCCTTCCCTTTAAAACAGGACATTACAAATTCTTTAAGACTAAATTATATTTTTAATTTCAGAATAAAGTTCAATTTAGAAGTTAGAGAGCGACTAGCTCTTATTGGTCCAAACCCACAAACACAAGCTGAGGATGACTAGGGAGAAAAAAGTGATGAATTTACTACGGAAATTTTGACTGATTCAAAAAAGTCGCGGAAGAATTAAAAAAATTATTTTACTTATTATGAACATGGCAAAGAGCGGTTGATAAAAAGTTTCCTGCCACTAGGCCGTGGCTTCCTTATGACATTCAAGTTGGGAGAATAAGTAATCAAAATGGAAATGGTACATATTTGTTTTTTTTAAGTCCATATCATTCATAAATAGCATGCGGAGAAAAGGTGAGTAATTATAATTTAACTAGCGATTATGCTCAGCATTTCTGGACCAATTCTCTCGTATAGCTGAAACTGAATTTAATTCGTATTAATGGCCTTTTTATGTACATAGGTAGTTTTTTGTCACGGTGGGGTCTGTGGGTACGCGACTTTACAGATGCTTAGGACAAATGAGATTTGATCGCAGAATGCTCTGAATCCATCTTCCCTTCCCCTTTTGGATTTGTCCCAATAATACACTCTCCTCTCCCACCGTGCCTAACACTCCCATCCTTCTCCAGGACTATATTTCAGAAGCTTTAAAAGTATGCCTATCATCCTGCTTCAATGATCATGTTTCCGTGCCGTACAAAAAAAACGAAAAATGAACAGAAATATATTACAACTAAAAATTTTGAAAGACCTTAAAATTTTGTCACATACTTAGTGTGTAATCACCTCTGCCACATATCTTAGAGGTGGAGAGCAGTATAAATAAATTAAATGGAAGCTGAGGGTGCCCAGCGGCGTCACTCGGTAACTGAAGTCTGTAGCTAAGAGGTTTACGGGAATATTGTACACCGGACTTGAGGAAGTATTTCGAAAGTAATTATGTATACGAGTCTTAACAAGAATTAACACTTTATCCAGAAACATAGAAATGAAAAATATTCTTCGGTTTTCCTATATATCCTATTCATTCTTATTCAGAGACACAACCTCGACAATTTTTTTAATCGAAAAGAGTTTTCCTCTTTAACTTCATCTGAGAAGCACATTACATCAATGCTTTACTTGCATGATAAATATTTGGAAATTCTTGGAACCATTCAGATAGTTCTAACCTTAAAATACTCTTTGTATATCTCTATCTTTAATTTGTCTGGCCTAAAAAAATATGCACTTTTTAGGGTAACTTTTAAAACTATAAATCGAGACTATACAATTTCATGGCAGCTGTGTACAACATAGAAAGCGTCTGCTCAATTGCCGGAAAAAAATCATAAAATACCAGTTTTAAAATATATAATAGCGAGATGAAATATAGAGTAGCTTAATTGTCCCTCCTTATTGAAGAGAATGAATTTAAATCGTAATTTTCAGTGAAATACGTGCTGACATCTATCCACGAAAATTATTTCTTCAATTTTTTTTGGATCTCGGAAATTTCCTGAAAATTATATTCTAATAGGACCTAGCCTATGCTACTTTAACAATGTTTATCCTATTTATGGAAAAAATTTAAAAATAGAAGAATACTCCATGCCGTCTTGGCGTGATGTGGCCCCAAATAATCAAACAAATTTATTTACACAATAATATATCAATGGAATCAGAATTATAAATAGGACATAGCGATTATTCCAGTGATTTATTTAGAAGATAATTCAGCTGAAATATTCAGCTATCAAAATTGCCAAAGAAAATATCTTATCACAATCACACAATGACATAACCTTATTTGGATTATTATTAGGTAATCTACCGGTTAAGGTAGGTTTTTGGATGGACACAACCATCAAATAAACATTTTGTAACTCCCCACCTAGCAACCTAATCTATATCAGGTCCCTCTTCATCTCTGTGTACTTCTTTCCTCCCTCCATCCCGTCCAACATCCCTATCCTGTTCCTGCCCTTTCCTCGCTTGCCCAACATTCTCCCCTCTATTACCTTCTTCAACATTCCACTACCGCTCAATACGCCTTCCATCCATTTTTCCTGCCTCCATAGGATTTCTCTCAACAAACCCCTCTCCTCACCCACCATCTCTAGTACTTCCTCATTTGTTTTCCTTTCGGTGTTATTTGGATTATTAATATGTTATTTCATTTCTTTGGTAACCCCGGCATATGTTAGGTTTATCATGATGACTCTGCAGATTAAACGGGAGGGAAAGATTCAAGTTTATTCGGGAATGTTTTTTGTTACCTCAAATATGTACACCACCATATCTCAATATGATTGCCTTAAATTTAAACATACCATTAATTATGATCAAGTTTTTTCTTATTGAATCTGGCCAACATCTATTTATGATCCCTACTTACACGATTCCCTGCCCTTCGAGTCTCCCTACCTCATTTTACATCATTCCACCTCCTCTATCCACAACCATTTTAGTTTCATCGTTTCTCTTTTATCCCTCGAATTGTTTCCCATTTTTTGCCTTCACTTAATTTCAACCGTTCTCATCTTTTGTTGGCATCTCCAATGTGACGTACCTGGAACCTGGACGGTTTCCTTTTCCCAAGGAAACCGTATTTACTTGCGCTTAAGAATCTCCTGTAAAAGGACTCAGAAGCTTTACGATCGTTTGATGCTTTATGTATTCCTGCTTCCATGGTAAAGACACGTATTTCATTCAAAGAAATTCCCTCCCAGAGATTAAACCCTCCAAACGTGAATTTTTTTTTTACAAGATTTTCTGAATGTTAACTTTTACTGTGTTTTACAGAACACACGCATCGCAGTTTTATAGTAAAGCTCCACTTTCAATTTCCCTCTGCGTAAAAAAAATAACAGATGGGTTTCACGGACACCATAAGTTAACGATCAGAGGTCGCAGAGTCCTTTTCACATTTTTGTTGCTTGCAGTGGTAAGTACCCATTTAAACATCCATTTTTCGAAAATTATGTAGCAGGAGTAGTGGCAATGCAATTTAATATTTGTAGAGAGCTTGTAATAATTTCAAAACGTTAAATGAACGATAAAAAGTAATGTTCTGGAAAGCACTAAAAACGGGCAATAAAGTATTAAGTCCTCTTGTCCAAGCGGTGTGTATCTAATAATATTCAATTTAATTTTCGCCAACTTTGCTTTATTTTTTTCTGATGAAATCAAAAGATTGAAAGATAACGATTTTATGGAGAAAGTTCTTGCGTGTTCTCTGAACTTCACCTAACTCTGTGGAAGTAAAATAAAAACAGGGATTTTGAAACTCTCATTTAGGGCATTTTAATGTCATTTATAATATTTAATGGGGTTAAGCGACGAAAAAATGTGATTTTTTTACAACGATCACATTTCACAATATGGAAAATGACGGGGCATACGGCACTGAGCTCCAGTAAAAAGAATTAGACGTGGATAGGACTGGGATGAAGTCACAATGGCTCACAACAGCAAGAGGGCTTCCTATCAAATATCTGTTTGATCGATGGTGTCTAGGAAGGGAGTGATGGCAGTGGTAAAAGGAAGGTCCAGGGAGGGAGAGATGGTATCCACATTTATGATAGATCTATTTGTACCTATCTTCCACCTCCACCCTAGAGTACAAATAGAGTGAATGCAGGGTTATTCTTTCTACTCTTAACTTTGATTTGTCATAGTCCCAAAAGTTCGAAGTATGCATTACGCTAAAAGTCTTTGAAAGTCGAGTAAACGAACCTACGCCCAATGATCTTTTTGTGCCAGTGTAGACTTTTTACTGATCAATTATCCTGTGGAGGAGTTTGTAACCCCGTGGTTAGTGCACTGGACTACTGAACGAATGTCTCATGGTCAATTCCCTGTGCTGCTTCTTAGCATTCTGGATAGATGACCTCTACTCTCACCTATCAAACCATTGTTACAGGTATGGGGTTAGCATTATTCTGTACATTGTAATTATAAATACATGGAAACTAGGGAAAGGGATGATTCCAAATGGTTGACTGAGATAGTCATACAGTCGACAATATCGACTTTTTCATTGTATAGCATTCCTAGTAGCATAGTCACAAGGATGTAAAATATAAGACATACGAGACACGACATACTCGTATTTTGGCATATTCGACATAATAATTTGGAATATAAGACATATTCGTGTTAATATCAAAATTCAGAAATCAGATTACATTGTTTATGGTTTTAAAGAAATGTATTCACATGCAGCTTTGATAATAATACTGTGGGACAAAATATTCTATACGACCAAAGGGAAAAGGGATTTATGCCCGTAAACTGAGGTGGAACCGATACCAAATTTGGCAGCTAGGCGGGTATGTAAGAGTACGGTTACAAAAAACTGGGCTTTTCATCCTTCTAATGAATAATGGCAAGGAATGTCTGTATTTTGTTATTTTTATTTACATTTAGTAGAATTATGTGAAAAAGTACACAAATAATGGAACAGTTTTTTACTAAATTTATTAATGTCATCATAATGCTTCAAATTTCATAATGGTTATAAGATTCGACGTCTTTTCCGTACTTAGATTTCCTGATCGGTTCGAAAGCACGTGATTAAGCAGGTTTCCGAGTTGCAGTGACTTCACTTTACTCTAGCCAGCTTTAATCCAAAATTCTCTGTTCTTCTTTTATATTTACATATATTACGGTATATCTCTTCTCCGTAACCTCTCTAGAAAGAATAATAATTCGAGGTTCTTATGATATCACCATCATATGAGCCCTTCTCCTCTTCGAGACCTTATTCATTATATCTTCAGCAAAATTTTACCCGTATACCTGTATTACCTAAACTGCATTTGCAGTATTAAATTATTACGTGATTGTAGGAAAGTGAGGTACGTATATTTATATATATTTTATAAGTACAAATAGTATTTTGAAATATTAATTTCCTTTTCAATATAACTAATAACTTTTGTCAATTTCCTTTGCAACTACAGTCAATATTTTCACAGGAAAGACATGGTTTGTTTTACGAAAGGGTCCCTTAAACAACTCTCTGGAATTGTACGGGACAAAATAAATCATTCTTCCAATGGATTTTCCTCCAATCCCATAACTCCTAATTGCGTCCTCCTCATTTCACCCATTGAACTCCTTAGAGAGTGGCAACTCTAAATAAGAGCATCGAGTGAACTCCAGAGAAATAACGAGGTGAAACTCACGCCGAAAAACAGCTCGAAGACCTACCAACCCTTCAAAGCCTTCGGTGAGGGAAATGTGTACCAAGCGAAGATATAACGGAGTCAATTTTCCGCAATTTGCCTCCAGTTACCTACCTCGCAAGGGAGTAACTTAATTAAGGCGCGATCCCCATCTCTCTCTCCCATTGTCTGATTCTCTCCGGCCATCACCATTATCTACCTCCTTCCTCTCCACGTCCCCTCCTCCCTCCTTCGATCGTCTGGCTCTTTGACTATCTTGCGGCAAAAACCACAGGCAGGTATCCTTTGCCCTCTAACCCCGTCACCTGCCCCCCAACCTGCCCCCTTTTATTCCGGGTTCTCCGCGCAAATGGGTGGGTGGTTATTGTCACATCGTCCACTGTAGATAATCTTTTACACCCACTAAATGTGTCGTCCGCATTTTTCCATGCCCCTACTTTGAAGGAAAGGTAAATTGGATGCAGAGAGTGATCTGAAATAAGGATATATATGACGATGTGAAGACCCGAAAAAACGCCAGAGCATACGGAAATATTTCTGGTTTTATGAAATAGACATTTCTCAAATAAGCTTACCTAAGTGTATCATGACGACTTTCCTGTGTGCTCATTGATGTACTCAATATATGATATATTTTTCCTTAAAAAGTTTTAATTTTTAAGAATATATAGGAAACTAAAATTTGTGAGTAAAATAAATGACTACCCACACAATTCAATAACGATGGAATTCTTTTTTATTGTTCTTCCATCATCCACTCTCTCTCCAATTATTGTTTCAAATATTTTTAAAATGGAAAAGTATAATGCGCCTCGGAATCTATGATTTCCCCAATACCTTACTTCACCTCATAATCAAAAGAATGGCATGCATTTTCCAATTCATGCAGGGGGTTCAGAGCAAAGCTTTATGCCTGAATCATGAGACATGGAATGTTTCATGATTCAAATTTATCCCTGGAAACATTTCTATTTCCGCCACTCCATGGAAATATTTCGGTTCCTTTTCTACTCAATTTAAGCTTTCATCCGTAGTAACCTTTAAAAGTCATGTCAACATTTCCGATGCGTTGTCAGACTCCTTTGGGGTAGCATTAGCTTCCGGGTATGGCACCCCTAGTGACATTTGCAAGCCCAAGCGTTTGTCATAATCTGACAAAGTTGAGGTGCTAAGGAAAATTTCATATTATTTCAAGGTTTCAATCGATGAAACCATTAGAGTAAATTATTCATATCTCTTCGAGCATTAAAGTCAATCTTTGCTCAGAGAATGAGTCACTCTCATAGTTCTTTTTGCTGAGAGTTCGGAAATGAATTATTCGAATATTTTTTTCTAATTTAGGCATGCAGATTGCCTTCGTGATTAGAACAAATGTTTGATTAAATATTTGATAAATTCAGAAAATTTTGAAACAGGATTTGATGGAAAATATGAGCGTGTAACCACTTTCTTACTACTGCTATGGAATAAATTTAATTTAAATGGCATAAAGGGTTTGCACGAAAGTGTATGAATGTGTGTTCATATGTGTATGTGTGCGTCCCACCCCCACTGTATTGGACAAATTGAGATTAGAGCAGTGATTAAATAATTAGTACGGAAATGTATGAAAGCAAAGGAAACCCAAGCCGACTTTCAGAACACTCTGGGGGACTCTGCTCCTTCATAATTAAATATTGCTGATTGGACAAACGACTTCGATCGGAACCCCTTATATGATGATCTGCTTTGGGGTCGGGCAAAACCTCCCACTACCACAGAAATTATTGCAAAAGTGCATAAAATTTTCATGAAGGACTACCGACTGAAAGTACGAGAAATCACTAAAACTGTAAGGATGTCATCTGAAGAGGTATATGACATTTTAACAATGAGATTTGATGTGAGAAAATTATCATCTAGATGGGTGCCGTGACTCTTGACGCAGCATCACAAACGCATCAGGACGAAAATTGTCGGACAATATTTGACCCGTTTTAAGAGCAACCAGCAAGATTTTCTGCGCCGGTTTGGGACCACTGATGACATTTGGATCCACTAATATGCCCTCGAGATAAAATCGCAGTCAACGCAGTGGAAAAATGTTGATTCATCACCACCAAATAAAGCAAAGGAAATATGGTCGGCCGGAAAGGTGATGGCTTCAGTTGCCTGGGATGCGAAAGGGATTCTGCTGATAGACTGCTGATCTTCCCGCTGGACAAAACTTCGTTAACCTCCTGGACCAATTACACAAAAGATAAACGAAAAAAGACCAGTTCTGGCAAGGAAGAAGGTAAACTTTCATCAAGACAATGCACGCGGACACAGAAGTGTCGTTGCCATGGCAAAAATACATTAACTAAGTTATGAATTGTGCCACATCCGCCTTATTCGCCTAATTTGGCTCCATCAGATATTCATCTCTTACCTAAGCTCAAAATTTTCTTCGGTGGAGTGAGATTCTATTCAAACAAAGAATTAACAGCCGAAATGGACGGATATTTTGTATCCCTGAAAGAATATAATTTTTGAGAGGGGCTCAAGACATTGGAACATCGCTGGACCAAGTAAAGCCACGCCACATTTAAAAATAAAAAAGTTTCACTCATTTATTTCTATTCCATTCCCAGGACTTTTCAAATTACCCACATTTTTTATGACATATGAATATAATAAAGAATGTGTGTACAGCAGTAAGTGAAATATTTTACCACTAAGCTTGGTATTTTTATTATTTTCCTTTGTGTCAGTCATTTTCGCTAATACATTTTCGACACTTTTCTGAGAAAAAAGTTGGCATTGCGGGGAACGCGTTTGGCTATTGCATAGTAGAGCCTATAATAAGTGAGATGATAACTTGTAAAATTCTCCATAAAACTCAAATTAATATTGCCACTTGAACTTCACAGTTTCCCAAAAACTATCCTGAATAATTTAATCGCATAGAGCGTAGGATTTATTTCCAGATGAAATCTACGAGAACCACTACCAATCTCACCAAAAGTCTTGGGGTTGATCAGAATGTTTATACTGTAATTGTGTTTTGATTTGGCTAGCTGAATATTACCTGATTACTATCCATGTCCTATCCCTCAACCATCTATCCTTTAAAAAATCTCTCTTTTCTATTCTCTTATTCTTGTAAATGACTTAAATTATTTCTCCCATCAATCAATGCCATCTCTAGAATTCCTCCAGTTATCCCGATGCATCGATTTTACGTCTTTTAGGCGTTCAAATAGAAATAATGATACTAGTTAAGACGCAAAGAAAACCATTACAGTTTTCTGGTTGATGAGTCAGAAAAATTAAAAATTGAGGCAGTTTTACCCAACTTTGCATAAAAATTTCTTATCCACGTTTTTTCCATCGGGGATGTGGTAGTCCAACGGGAAAAGCGTTCGGATGCTGAAGAAATGGACCTTGTTGCCATCTCGGTGACACCTCTAGGCACTCTCATCTTTATCCAAGACGTGATGATTTTTTATATAACAGATCCTCCTGGGAAACCATAGGTGGAACAGGGAAAGAAACTGCTCACCCATCCCCTACCCTAATACGTGAGTTTCATACACCTTTCGGCTTAATACTAGATGAGCTCTATCCTCACCCATCAAACAGACCTTCGATTGATTACTGTGGTTTGGTTGTTCAATTATAAAGCAATGACACAAATTTTAAATGTCCTGAACCGGCTGTGTCTCTTTAAGCAGCGTAACCAGTCGATTTTTAATTAATTATAGTGCCAAAAAGTTTTCCTACTGCGAAGTACATCAGAAGCGTTTCATATATTTGCAATGGAAAAAAGTTAGATGAATGCCGCAGCTCTCCTCGTCGTCCATATTTCCTTCGGATTCCCCAATCGTTCCGTTCTCCATCTATTGCGAGACTCACTTCCAACAACCGCGTAATTATCCTACCTCACTCCTCGTCTTATGACTGGCTCACTTCCATTGTGTGCCCAGCTTTGCCTGGCCTATTCTTTTTGTTTTCTTCCTCGTTGTTTCCTTCCCACCAGTTATTATCTGGGCACATACTTCAACCGTTTTTTCTCTCCTTTTATTTCTCCTTAGCACAGACTCCCAGGTAACATTCCTTAATCTTTCTCTTCTCTTTCTTTCTCTCTCTCTAAATCAGTCGTTAGTGGTCGCAGTGGAAACGAGGTCATAAGATGTTTTAGTAAACTTGAGCTCTATTCAACCTCGCCTGGGGCCTTCATTTTTAACCGCATGAAATCCGCATTCTGTCGTCTCACACATTTTTTCCAACCTTCGAAACGATTTACTAAATCCGTACCTTTTTTTATGTCGAGGTCACCATAGACGTCATGCTTTCCGTTTACCCTTGCGAATAGATCCACAGTTGTTCATTAAATCTGTCAGATATGTCCGGTACATGTAAATTACTAATATATATATACATATAAATAACAACAATAAATATATAAAACCTAATATCCGGAGAAGTCCTTAAATGCGTTTTGAAGCCATTATCTAGTCCTAATATATCTATTTTCTAATTGGAATAACTCACGACAGAATCATAAGCCACGAGAAAAATTCAAGCTGCAAATATATAACAATAAAATTTCTAATTTCAGTAATGAGGATTAAATATTTAATTGAGGCCCAGTTTTTTCGGCAGTACAATATTTTTTCCATTTTCCCCACTTTTTGGCTGATTCGAAAAACGTAAAAGAAATACTTAGCATTGCCAAAAGAATAAACAAATTTTACTCTCTCTAAAAGCACGGTTTTTACTTTTGCTATACTAATGGGGTGATTTTGAGCGAAAAATCAAAATTATTAAACTGGATTAATTCAGAATGTAATTTACCATTGCTTTCCATTTGTAAATGGGTTTTATATTTTACGTACGCGCGTCATTTTGAAAATGTCAAAGAAAGACTAAAGCTCAAGGGAGTAGTGTCTGGTCACAGATTTAAAAAAAAATTATATTACATTCAACAGATCCTATAAATATAGTAGAGAGCTACAAAGGACAAATATGGGAAATAATGTACAGGTAAAATGCAGTACAACAGGAGATTGTCGCAGATTAAAAGAATAGATCGATTTGCTTAGGTAATAACCTTAGTAATCAGTGGAAAATTAGGAAAACCCATGGAAAACATAAGAAAATGGTTACTCATTGGAGATCTTTGGAGGCATTTATTTACAAAGATATTTATTTATCGAAAATTGTGTATTTCTTGAAAAACACTCTTTTACATAATTAATTAATTTTTAAATGGAATGCTTACATTTTACATGAAGTATTAATGCTTAATAGTTGATACTGCGGATGTCGAAGAGAAAATATGCTTCATCGTTGATTGTAGTAGAATTCTTTATTACAAAATAAGCTTTGTCTCTCTATAAACAGTGAGCCGTTTCGGTATCCCTGCGGATGATTACTTCGCAGACCAATTTAAAATTCCATCAAGCGACGGGAAGCGTCGTCATTTTTTTCTGGCGGTAGGTTAAATTACTCCTCTAAATCCAGCTTGCCCAATTCGTGTTGTGACGTAGCGGCCCTGATTGCCTGAAATGCCCCTGAACCACGTTCACTCTCACTACCGAGAACCAAACCTTACGTTCAAACATCTTAAGTTTCGCTTACGCCTTCAAATATAAATTATGGAAATCGAATCCCACTCAAGACGTCACCTTTAAATTTCGCATATGCATCAGAGCACCGAGGCAGAAACGTCCCACTTACTGACTACCCTTCTCGTAGGTATTGATTTTTGAAGCGATGGAATTCACTTTTCATGGAACTTATCAAACGGAGATATACTTTGGGTAGATATTCGTCGAAAGCGACTACACCTTAGGCATTGCAGGGATATTTATGCTCTTGAGCTCTTAGTAAATTTCTCGAATCCAAGGAGTTGCATCTCACGGATCTTATTGTTTGAGAATGTTCACAATTTCTTTGGCAACCTGAAGATCTACGAAGAAACCTTTTCGTTATAAGAGGCATGACCAAAAGACTTACATATAATTTTAATTCCGATGAAGGCATAAGAAAAAGTCTATGGTCGCCGAAATTCAATGTGTTTTAAGCCCCGACGGAAAAAGGTTACGAAAAAGGAAAAGTTATGAAGTTCAAAATCTTTTTGGCCCATGGCCTACAATGTTTGTCCGGAAAAAATGTGATCAAAGGGATGTTAAAAATCATAAACTTTTGTAATCGGCAATAAAAGAGCGTTTTATTATTTTATATTAACAGCGGCACAAAAAGAATGCAACGTGTGGGAAGGCTTAGCTTCAAGAAAAATACGATTATGCCGCTTGTCTCTAAATTAGGATGAGAAATAATACTGATTTAATGAGGTCTTGCTGATTTTCTTTATCATAGCCATAGCCCGTAGGAAATCTCACTTATATTTTTCTTTAACGATTAAGTAGTTATGCAGGGTTATTATTTATCCTCAAAGGCCGATCAATACCATTTCCATTCATGCCTTTTCTATCTCACAGTGAAGTCAACCTGGATTTAATCTATCCTCAACGACATAATAGTAAACTATAATATAAGCTAGCTTACTACCAAAACTTTAGTACGTATATGCTTTAATGCTTTCTGCTGAAGCTACTTTTCTTGTCGTGCTTCCGATAGTGAGGGCGCATGTTCTCAACCTACCGCCAAACTGTTCTTTACTATGCAGCAAACTCAACAGTTCATATGCAATGCTCTTTCAACAGCTTTTCTTGCATTAAATTACTTTTACCAATATTCATTAACTGTCTCTCTGTATCGCTTTCTCCCCGAATATTTATACGTTACTCCGATTATCGCCGCCATCTATGAACTAAATCATTTTTTCCGTAACCCATGCGTAACCCCACTTAACTTTTTCCCTACTTACTGTTTCTATGGTTTTGTTTGCAGGGTTCTTTATCCCGGTTCTAATAAATCCCATATTTATTCTATTCATATGCAAGTCGTTTAAAAGATTTTCAGCTGCTACTTTCTTTCCGTTACAGGTTAAGTACACTGTTCCATTTCCTAATGATGATGCACCTTTCATATAGTCTTGAAGTTGGTATTGCATTAAATTATGAACCGAATCCTAATCCACTCCTGGGAAATTCCATCACTCAGCTGCATAATATTTACTACTCTTTATTTATGTCATTTAATTTAAAATTACTGCCAGTCTGCATTGGCTCTCTTCCTCTCCGCTGCTAATTACTCTGTAACTATTGTTCAAATAAACCCCGAAATCATTTACATCTTAACTCACGCATTTCTAACATCTTTATGTATCATCTCTATATCTCTATGTTTTCTAATGACCCTTACCACAAATTTGTCTTCCAAAACCTGCACATCGTTTTTCTTTTTTTGTAACTTTTATTTCTTTTAGGGAAATCAACATTGTATTTAAGTGAGAACAATATAGTACTGCTTTCTCCAGAAAAAGAAATTCTCTCTAGTCCCTCCTTTTCTTAAACCTTAAAATGTCTTAAACTATGAATCCTTCCACTATTTTGCATCATCTGAAGGGTGTTCAATCATCCTATCATTTTGAATACGCTTTCATTAAGAATCTTCATAAGAATAGGCTGACAGCTAATTTTTTATGGTATATGAAAACTATCAAACTTCTCCATCCATCTGCTCACATTATAAATTCTTTTTCATTTGTATTGCTCCCTCTTATCTATTTAGGTATTTATGTTTGCAGTGCAATCGTTTCAAAATTCCCGCTGTTGTTCCACCGTCTATTTTTTACATAAAACAAGCAAGTTCTCGTGCAAGTTTGTTTGTATTTATCCAATGGTATAAATATCACAAACCAAAGTGTATAATCCGCTTTGATTGTTTTGATAACTTTTTTTGTTAATTCCTGAATAGTTCTCTTCTCGTTCCTCTCCTTCTTTAGCTTCAAAATATGGTCTCAATATCGGGACCTTTTTTAACTAAACATCGTCTTCAAATTTCAAAATTCTCTTTATCGATTCTTCCGAATCGTAAACTATCTCCAGACATTTTTCAACCGTCTCATTAGGTCTTCGTATTACATGATTTGACCTTTGAATATAGAGAAGTCGTGCCTTTTATATATGTTTAATGCTTTTTGAGGTAGCTCCTCACTGTTGCATGGATTTATTCCATCTGACACGAGAAAAACAACCCTTCTCATAAGTGATCAATATTGTTCCCAATATGGAGTCGTGAAAGATATGAGTTGAAAAAAAAGTTGGTGTGAGCAATGTAGTTGCCAAAATTAGATATAGGTGAGTAGACGCAGAGGGCGCTTTCCGGTGTTTATCTCATCTTTTTCGATGGGACTCCTAAATGACAAAAGTTCGCAATCCACATTCCTCTGAAAGAAGATTCTTTCCGAGAAACTTTTGAATTGATTAAACTAGGAAAGGGTTACCGAAAAAGGAAATCATGTTTCATAAAAGAGAGTAATATGGTAACTTCATTCGTATTAAGTCAAATTCCATTTACCGTTCTATCAGGAAAGTTGGATTATATTTTCTCGATTGGGGAAAATTTTTAAATGAGCAACCTTGTTCTACGTATATGAATTCTCATTTCTCATTAAAATAAAGGTAACCTTGAGGTTAGGATAAGTGTTTGATGTCTGCAGGAACTGACCTTTACCACACTTTTAAGCCCAACCTAACCCGAGAATACACTAATTTGTAATAAAAACCTCAACTTCATTTTCCTAACTACTGAAATAGTTAATCAATGAGAGGCACAAATTATTTATCAACAGAAATAACCAATGTAATTAGATTTTAGTTAGTAAGTGAAATGCGAAAAGAATAAATTAATGGGCATGTTTTGTGCATGTAATTTTTCTGCTTAAGTCCTTGGAATTTTCTTTATCCTATGTCAAATACTGAATATCATAAATTTTATTGTCTTATGCCACTATGATACAGAAATATCAAGAAAATTGAAAACGGCTGATTGGTTGTGCATCAACTCATGTGTACTTATTATTTTATTCAAAAACATTAAACACATTAATTTTATAGGTTATGATGTAAAATACGTATAAAGAACTAAATATTCGGTATGTGTCATACAGGAAAAGTTTTTAAAAGATGAAATATTGAGAAGCTCTGAGAAACATACAAGCAGTGATTCACCTTTCTCAATTACACTACATCTTATCCATCATTATGCGCCCACTGATACTCTGAGGGATAAAATATCAAGAATACCCACGTATTCTCTTCACGCACGCAGAATCAATAACGTCAGGTCCTTAGATAGAGTTTCCCTGCATAACCATCAACCAATTTTGACGTGGGCATCGGAGAATAAAGATCCCTCTGGTCCGGTTAGATTACATAGTACCAAATATGACTCGAGCTCAACTTGCTCGAGGAGATGACTGTTTTGAAAATCAAACCCCATGACTATGAAGTGTACATTACCACAAGCTATTAGTACCGTATTTTTGCAATTTAATTGTTTACCTTACCTAGTTACTAAGCCACCATTCCCAAAAGTATTCTCGACGTTATATAATGTTAATAAACTTAAGCAATTGCTTAACTAGAATTTTTCTACCACATGTACTCAAAAGTAGTCAAACATATCTCTGACGAGGAACGTCTCCTATACCTGTGCTCTTCCACTGCAATGCAGATTCCCACAGTGATTTGGAATAAATAGCAGGACCTGACACTAGGGCTCCTTAATGAAAATCCATTTGATCCACTTAGAATTGATTCCCATTGGTGCCTTTTCAGGTTTCCTGTATTTCATTTACATTACTCTATGGTTACGATGATCTCTGGAAAATCCATATCTCCCGTACCGGTGTATGTATTACCATACCCATAAGTACAGGGTTCGTCCGGAAAATAAGTGTAATAAGCTCATTGTCTTTTTTGACAAAAGGGGAGTCGTCCACTACGAATTTGTACCTGAACGACAAACTGTAAATGCTGCATTTTACGTCCAAGTGCTCGACAGGCTTCGAAAACGAGTCGCCCGCGTCCGGCCAGCGATCAAAAACATCTGGCGGCTGCATCACGGCAATGCGCCGTCTCACACCGCGCTTGTCGTGTCGGACATCTTGGCCAAGCACGGCGTGGCAATGCTGCCGCACCCGCCCTACAGCCCGGACTTGGCACCACCGGACTTCTTTCTCTTCCCGAAGATAAAGAGGAGTTTGAAAGGAACGCGATACGGGACTTTGGACGCCGTCAAAGAGGCCGTGACGACGTGTCTTCGAGAGGTTCCCGATGATGCCTTCGCGGGAGCGTACCAGGAATGGGAACGCCGCTGGAACAAGTGTATCGACTCAGAAGGGTCCTATTTTGAGGAATATTAGCTTCAGATATGTAAAATTGTAATCAATTTTTTTTTCTGAGCTCAGTACACTTATTTTCAGACGAACCTTGTATGTACTTCCAAGACGAATTAATTACTAAAATATTAGAAGATATAAGTGGATACGGTAGTGATTAGAGAGTAGTATTCAAAACAGCATTTAGGGAGTTTATGCTGCCATACTTAGTCAATTTGGATGTCTTAATAGACGCCATCCACCAAAAGAATGAGCTCATACTGGTGTCAGAGCGGAATATTAATAAAATAGTTCGCTGACTACCCAAGATGGTCCCAATACAAGAGCATAAAAAAATGTACAGGATTTCTGCCCTAAACATTTCATATAATTTCATATAATATAATTGTCTATGGTATAAAGTTTTTAGTAATAGGTGTAACTATACATCATGTACCGTGATTAAGATAATTATATCCTGTCTCAAAAAGGCATCTATAAACCCTATCTACCAGATAACTGCTACACATCAACACGTAGCAAATACTCCAAAGCTACCAAATCATCCTATACGACGTCTATGTAATATTAAATAGGAAAACCACGACGATGTGTTTCTTTAACAATAACTACAATAGTAGAGTAATATTCAAGAATGTTTACAGTATCAGTTTCAACGTCTTCTTAGATTAAATTAATCCATGAAATCGTTAACCAAAATTCACGTGAGCGTCAGAGAATAATGGTCCCTCTGATTCCGTTGGAATACAAATTACCAAAATGAGACGGTCAAGAACTCTTGCGGATACGCCTAGCGTGCAACGCAAGCACCGTGCACTTCATATTAAGTACACATCCTAACTAGCTATTAGAAACGTATTTACCATTCACATTTTAATTCCTTCGAAATTCATCACCCATAATATAAAAATTGGTGCCTGCCAGTTAATTTAGATTTTGAATGGACGCATCAACCAGCTATGACTGCACTACTGAACCCCTCCTAAAACCACATATCTTGACACAAGATTACAATAAACTCTTCTTCGATTCCTCATATTTTCTCCTCTCCTCAATCCATCAAACATGATTATTCTTTTTCCAACCTCACCTCACTTGGCTAATCTCCTCCTCATAAAGGCTTGGACCCAGCTGGGACGGAAAAATCAGTGATTGAAACCCAATAAAAACAATTTTGATGAAGACAACAGGAAACTATTTAATGTATCCCTAGAATGTAGGACGCAAATTTCACTATGCGCATTTTTAAATATAAAGAATTTGATGAACCATGATTACATTTTAAATTGGCCGTGTTTTTTTTGAAAAAATACCTGACCTGTTTCTAAAAAACTAATAAGGTATGATGCATATTCAAAGAAGTTCACTGGATAAGACAGGAGCGCGGCCCACAGCATAGGAAATTAATTTGAAAATATAATTTAATTTCAGCCAACTTGAATATTTTATGGTATGAATATGAATCACAAAATATTATATTACGAGTGACGCCACACTTTTTTATTGAATTTTTGTTTCCTCATGCCGTAAGATCAAAAAAATAAATTTGTAAGAAACAAGCGAGTGTTTTTATCGTAAGTGAAATAACGAAATGAATTTTGGAGAAAAATTCATCGGAATACGCAAACAGGGAACCGGGAAATGGCGAAAGAAAGAAAGGAGAAATAGAGGATGGTTGACTTCCCTACCGTGCTGATCATTCTCCCTCTCTCACTCCCAAGGAAGAAATCCAAGACGCAGTCCAACAATCCGATGTAGTGGACTGAGCTTCACTTACCTGAAAGAAACAAAAGAGCGTTATGATAATTTAGGCCATGGCCGATGAGAAAAAGTCATATTTTTATCCTCACATCCTGACCTTACCCGAGCTCTTGAGCCAGGTTGGGTGTGGATGAATGTATTTAAAGTCTATTATGTTTATGAATTGTCCATCCGAAATGCGTGGAATGCTGACCGGTGATAGGTGTCTGAATTGCATGTGTGCCTCCCCTCTTTCAACGTATTTACTTGTTCTCTTCGAGTTGGCATTTGAATAGCTACTAACCATAAAATACTCGTAATATATGTAGGCCTGTTGCATCAATGGTCTTCGGTCACCCTCTTTCCACGCGGTTTTTGGTGGATCGCGGGGTGACAGGTGCATGAGGAAATATGGTGAATATACGTAAATGCCTGTTACTACTAAGCCATCAACTGTGAATTGATTTTTTTTAAATAGATGAAAATGACATTTCATATTTAATTATAATAATCCAAATACACGTTCATGTTATGAAATCTGTAAAGGTTCGGAAATCATAACTATATCAGTGATATTTTGACAGTTGCATTAACATTTTTTATGAATTGACAATCACTTTTAGAATAACCTTTGGAAAAGAAAATGAATTTAAAGGCTTGAGATTTAATCAGAATTCTTCACAAATTATATAACCATTTTAGCGATGTGTACCAATATTTTTTCTTGAGATCGATCAGTGTGAAAGATTTTTGCGCAAACCCAAAATACTATGCTAATCATCCCCATAGTATATCTTTAATATATTTCCTAAAACATTGCATCCATTTTAACAGAAGTTAATATTTTATTTAAACCATATTATATTTAAATTATTTTGATATGTCCAAATAACATTATTTTCGATACTACTTTACCAATAATGAGTAAGGTGAGGTTACCAAAAGGTTACGATTATATTAAAAATTCACGGAACCGAATTCAGGATGAAAATGGTATTTTAATTGATCTTCTTTGTAAAGTCTGAAGAAAGGATATCACATTCTCCAGTGAAAAAAATAAAACTGTGTCACCATTCATATTTAGAATTGCTGCACGAAGAAGGTATCGAATGTCCTTAAAGAAAAAAATCTTACCCTTAAGAATTTCTAACAAATAAGACGGTTTTTATTTGAACTTTTTCCAATTTCTGAATTAACGTTTTCTCTCACGGATTCTAAGTGCATTCTTCATATTTTAAATGTGCCTAAATTAAAGACGAAAGATTGAGTTTTCCAGTCCGAACGATACCTTCGGATACTGCCTACCCAAATAAACTAATGTAAGCTATTTTCTGGGGATCAGACCATAAAAAGGCAGAAGCGTAATAGATAAAGGAACTCGGACTCCTTGGCTACATACAGAAAACCTAAATCCTGTACTCTCCTTGGGATTAGCACGAGGTGAACTCCATTCACCTCAATCTTACCAAGCTTTGGGTGGATTACTAGCATTGTTTACTGTGAGGCGACTGACAGCCACAATCATATGCACCAGCACGATAGTAATTTGATAGGAGCAGGATTATTAGGATATTGGGGAAGGACAGAGAGAAACTCGGCGTCGATATTAGCCTTCTCTTAACAAAAGACGTCATGGGGTCATGTCCTATGAACTATTTCAGATCCTGCCCTGCTGACGGAGTTCTCCACTTGAAGTGCCTCCACATAATAGGAATCAGGACACCACTGAAAAACCCTGCTACCGTTAGGATTAAAACCCAGACCCTCTGATAATTAGTGTACCGGAAAAACTAGAACAACAGACACCTCTCCACCCTGCTAATCGCGTTGATTACTGAGGTTTTTAATAGAAGTATGAGGCTCATTGTCATTCTACGTTCTTGGGATTCAAGCATGATAATTTTAACTTCAAGGGGAATGTGCAAGGGGAAATAAGACCCCAAGAGCATCTCTTCCGTTTTTAACCACTTTTAATTGACGAGACGCATAAAAGCAACCTTCGATGCATTCCCGTTTAGGATGACACCCCTTAATGACACTCGCCCCTCTCCCGTCTTTTTCCCGGTGTCCTGAGGGGTTCCATCCCTTTTTTTCCTCCACCCTGATGGTCCCCCCACGATTGACGATGCCCGACGCTTTCAGAAAGTACGTAGAAACTCCCCCCGCACTATGCAAAGCAGCATTTCAAGCGAAATGTAGGCCAAACTCCACTCGCTTTTGGCACTACCGAAACCTCCCCTTCCATCATTTAATGGAAAGGAGGTGTTTCACACTCACACAATTTTGACCAGCAAACATTTTTTGTGGAGATTAACGAGATATCCTCGGGGAGGCAAACAGAAAGGATGAAAAGAGGAGCGACGGGAGAAAAAAAAGAAGATGGTTGAAAGGAAAGAAAACGAAAAGGCGGCGGAAGGAGAAGGGGGGCGAGCTATATATTAAAAGGAGGTCCTCGCGTGCCGAGATATATTCATTTTTTTCCAATTCTCGAGCTCCTCGCGATGCTCTTTTGTGATTCCAACAAATTGGGGGAAATACGCTGAAATTTCGAAGAGGCGAAAGATGGGACACTGGGGATGAATCGATTCTTCATGCCTTATCTTGCTCCATCTTTCGTCCTCGATGGATATCGAATTGTGCTCGGTGATAACTATAACTGATCTATATTTCAACCATATGATGGTATCAGATGAACAGTTAGTCGCCAATGTAGCTCTCCTTCTCACATCCAAGAAATATATTCAGACTGACCAGATCGATAATTTAACTACTCTCAATTCTGTGTGTTGCCGATACTATTTTTATAATGAAACTCTATCAATTTATTTACCCGAAGTTTATTTATTTATCGCATCTTCTGTTATGTGACGTAAAAATTTATAGGTTTGAAGTTCTCATATCTATGGTGACGAAAGTCAGCAATTCTTTTCTATAATTTTTTCTTTGAAAACTCAAATAAAATGTTAAAGATCTTCCTATGGCCCTCGTTATGTCTTTGCTTTTACCTCTCAGGTTCGGTTAAAAAACGAATATTCATAATTTACAAAGAGACGATTTCGTGCCAATGTGCCTTGATCACCATACCAAGAGAATGCAATTGCGTTCGCTTGTTGTCAATCTCACTCATTTTCATTAACTCTTAACTATTCATGTTAAGAAATAATTTTGGAATTGTATTGCCTTATTTTCATTGTGTA
This sequence comes from Hetaerina titia, assembly GCA_037158775.1. Taxonomy (NCBI): domain Eukaryota; kingdom Metazoa; phylum Arthropoda; class Insecta; order Odonata; family Calopterygidae; genus Hetaerina; species Hetaerina titia. The sequence continues at coordinate 89,608,314 of CM073769.1, read as the reverse complement.
TAATTAAATTCCATTCATTTAACTTTGCCCTTATTAATTTAGTATCATGTTTTTGTCACTGTTTTATTTGTAGACTATATATTCTTTACTTTGATTTTTCATTCGTCCTGTTCTCGCAGATTAAACCCAGAACGTTTTAGGCTTGTGTTTCACTTTCGATGCAATTTGCACCGCCAGCAGTCCACTACATTAATTTTTTTACTCTCGTTCCAATTAAAAAAGCATTAATGTACTATATTTAGCAGGTTTCATACCCCCTTAGGGGCGTTGATCATGGATGCCGTATTGTATAATTTGTTAAACTCGATGGTTTCAGGCTTCACTTTGTGGAAATCCATTCTAATAAATCAAAAGAGAGATGGTACTTTTTTCCACACTTTATTATTTAAAGTCTTTAAATAATAAAGTGTGGAAAAAAGTAGCATCTCTCTTTTGATTTATTTGTATAATTTGTGCCTAATTCGTATCCGGGAAAGATCTTCAGCCGTGAGATAATCAGAAAATCCAACGACTTATATTTTAAACGAAGAGGGTGTGAACTATTGGCAGTGAGTTTGTAAAGGGCCAATCCTATAGCCAATATTGATTTTTTGTGGCGTTCCCCAAAAATTTATATTGGCTTAAGGATTAAAATCTTACAATCATATTATTTATGACGACTGATGATTAAAGAGTTAAACATAAATTGTTCATTAGCGTGATACACGGGTGATCATTTAAATTGATGCTATATTGTTCAATTTTAATGCATTTGCAATACAATGCAGTACAAATTTCATTTCTTTGACATCAGAATTGCGACAGCGGCTATTTTTAAACGTTGAAACATATTCAGTTCGTCTAAGGCAACCATGGAGGTAATACCTGACGCTGAGTTGAAATGCCAGTTTAGTGTAAAGAAATTATCAGTTGAGGTCTATTAATTCTACATGTAGCTTATGAAAAGACTTTTCTCCCTAATAGCACAACTATGTAAAAGATGGTTTTGAATGTTAAAAGAGGGAAGACAATATATTTCCAAAGTAGTTAGACTCGGAGCTCCAGTTACTGATCACTTGGAAGTAAACATTAACACCGCTGCTGCCATAAACGGCAAAAGCAATATGAGAAATATTGATAGTTTCATCAAATGCCATCCACACGCTGTTAAAGGAAAACTTCCACTTTCTCGGAATCCAGCGTGTATAAACAGACGTGTTTGTGAGCCGTCGGTTCCGAGAATACTCATACCCGAATAACAGAACGTTTGTGTGCAGGTTAGTCCGCAGTTAAAGTTTATACCACAGGGAGATGAGGGCTTTTTATCGAAGTCTATCACTGCGGATGAAACTTGGGAATATAATTTTGATGCTAAGATCAAAGACTCTGTGGAGAAGTCTTTGGCATCACCAACACCGAATACAACCAAAGTGTGTGCTTCTGCTGGGAAATGTATGGTCGCATTAATTAGAAATTCAGGGAAATCTGGGCATGATGCCTTAACACGTCGCACCGCCAAAAACAACTGTAAATGAAGCATATGCCAAAGGGATGTAATGAAATTCTCCAAGGTCATGATCATACATATTTCCATATTAGAAAACATATTTCAAAGCAATAGGATGTTTGCTGCAACAGGATAATGTACGATTATTTCGCTGAATATCTTGCGAAAATTAATGTGGAGTATATTCCTCATCCTCCCTATACTCCGGTTCTAGCCACTCACGGAAATTCTTTGTTCCTCAATGTGAGAAAACACCTTCGTGGATGTAACAGTAATGAATATTTCTGAGGATATTTTGAAGGATCTATCAAAAAACGACTTCCAGCATTTATTTGAAGGTCTGAATAAAAGAAAGAACAACTGCATTACAGCCAAAAGGGACTTTATTGATAAGATCCACCACAGTCTCGCAGATAATTGTAAAAAAAGATGATTATTCTTTATTGAACAACCTTTGCATGTCTATTACCACTCAATTTCGCTATTTTCATCTTTAGCTTTAGCTATTTCTTATTCCATTTTTGTACACTACTTTTTTTGAGGATAGGGTTGGAGATCCTTCTTGCAACCGTTTCCCCGAATACCCCCGAATCTGTTTGACCCCGTTTACCAATAAATTCTTTTATCTGTAATTCTACAGTTCTTTGCTCCGGTTCTCAATGTTAACCCACCCGTTTGCTACACACCCGTTAACAAGGATTCTGTCCATGAAATAGAATTCTTATTGCCTAATATGTTCAGCATTTAAAGCTTAAGACCCTTTTGTATGATCAATATTGAGCTCAATATTTCCAAGAAGGCAAAATTCATTTGATCCCATTGAGATGCCACTCGTCCCCCTTCTCCTCCGTCAGTTCACTTTGATCCTTAGTCAGCATTGCATTAGAGACTCACAGGAGCTTCTAAGTTTAAAAAGAGCCGAATATTACTCGAGCCTACGGAGTTCTTCTCAGTTCATTGCCCTTCGGAGAGGAATTTCTTACCTAACGCCTAATTGATTCAGGTAGCGAGCTACGCTCATGAACGCTAGCCTCTGTTGCATCGTGCCTTATCAGGCCCAATTCTTGTCCAATGCTGGTGGAACTCTCCCTTGCGGAGCACACGTTCGGACCTCTCGTGAATATCAATATGATCTCAAGTTGCATGTAATCGTTTTTTAAAAGATCCACCCAAATATATTTTAACATAAACAAGGTGATGACAATAAACCCCAACGGAAACTAGTGAGTCGAATAGGTGTAGTCATTCATTTAGCATAGGCTAATTAGTAGGTTAAGGAATTAACTAGTAAAGTGGTGAAAGAGCTGTGGAAAATTATGTGTTCTTCTCATGACACAAGTGCAGCTTGGGTAATATCACCATACTGTTGTTTATGTATTAATTAATCCTATCATGTTTGTTGTTATGGTACCAGCTGTTCATCTATAACCAATATTGGTTTGGATAGTTTGGTTATTGTGGTATAACTGGCCTACAAGGAGAGCAAAGAAAATAAATTTATCCAAAGAGGGTTCAAATGTTCACCTGGTTCAAATGGTTCACCTGTTACTTTACAAGACACACGTCAATTTTGAAATTACTAAGCATTGTATTAAATAACTATTGACGATAATATCAAATAAACGTTTTTCTCATTGAATTAGTCAAAATTTAGTTCGCCAAATCCCCAAGTGACTTCATTAAAATGACATTAGATTATGTTTTAGGCGCCATATATGGACATATTTTTAAATCATATGATTATGTTTTATTCTCTATTACTAATCGATCCACGTGTTATTACTTTATCAATACTTCAAGCACATATATGTACGTCACTCCTCACGTCTGAAATGACCCATTCAGAAATTTCCTATTAAGAGGATTCCTTTCATTAAGTTTTGACTTCACCGGCAATGATAAATTTAAACATTTTCATAATTGTTTAATCCGTCCAGACATTATCATAATTTGTCAAATGGTAACACATGGGGTGATTAAGAGATACGTACTTGAAATTCATTTTAAATCAAATACATATCTACCATGTCATTGAAATAAATTAATCTTGTAGAAAAGTTAAGCTACTATGTGTGCATCCGCGAGCGTAGGAATTCATTCTATCATTATGATATCTCCTTGAGCCCTCTTTCAAATTTGTCTTTTACCAGCATTAATGTTTGATCTCTTTATTCATATATATGTATTGGTTTCGATTGTTTTAATTTAATAGATATGATAACTGATTTTTATTTAATCATACCCATTTTTAAAGTAAATAAACTGCATTGTCTACTATATAAAAGCTACACAAAAGTGGAAAGAAACGGCTAGGCAAAATTTCGACGAAGGATCACGAGAAATACTGCTAAACATTTCATCAAATTACAATGCAACAACACTTTTTACTGTTGCGCTATCTCCCGCAGTTTCTTGGAATTCTTCATCAATTAGTTCCATTGGCAATGCTTTAATATATCATACGTAACCGCAGATGAGCATATGTCTAGAATACCATCTCTGGTACATTTTCTATAATATATGGCTCAGTCAAAGGCCTATTTTTTATTGCCTTGAGACCCCGTCTTTGCCTTTGGTTAAGAATATTTATAGTTGAAGTATATTTTAACACAAACGTTTAATTTAAAGGACCATAGAAACCACCTCCCTCATAACAGACTTTTTTTTTAATCTCCATCTCGATTCTTATAATGTTTTTCAACGTTATTATCACTTCAGTTTTAATTCCCTTTACTTCCATTTACCATTCATAATAATTCATTTTGTAAAACTATACTTCAACACCAATGTGTCATTCGGTTCAGTTTCCATTATCACAATACCGATTATTTTATTGCATAGCCGAGCTTCATTCTGGCATTAACCACTAATTCAATGCATGAATCCTATGCCTCATCCCGGTTATGTATCCTATGTAAAACATTCCTGTAGCTATCGCTACAAAATATCTCTTACTTGGTCCAACCGATTTAATTCATGTCTTAAATGTCTTAGCATTTCCGATTGCAGATCGTTCAGTCCTCCGCAGCACTTAGGTTATCTGATATTAGTAAGCAATTATCATTTTTTGTTGAACCGCTTGACTAGTCCCCTAACGGAGAATGGAATGAAAATTAGAAAAACTACTAAACATTAACATATATTGGGTATAATTACGTATGATGTTGAATAGTTTATGTAAAGAGGAGGATGTGGTGGTCATGACTACTGGAAAAAGAACGAGGATATTATTCGTTTGCTTCCTTCAATCAACATCGAAGCCATTTAAGAGATATTTATCATTCATAGAAGTTCCAGAGATATCGTGACAGTTAATTTGAGGGAACTACCTACTAATCTGTACCGAAAAGCACATTATCAAGACTGAAAAAAAAGGTTGCAGCGCCAGTGGTCATCTCCAACTTCCTGCATATGAAGAGCGATTGTTGAGTCCCTTTCCTGTGTTATTATTACTATACTTGGTTTTGCTGTTCGGCCATTTTATTCAAAGACAGTCCTCCAAGTTCCGCCACAAGTAGTTCAAGGCGGATTAGTAATAAGTAAACCAGGAGCTGATCTATTCAATTATAGATTGACACAAAGCGAGTTTTACAGTTCTGGAAAACGTACTCTGCGGATTCATACTAACTACATATATAATACATACATAATCGAATATGCCTATAAACCGAGACGAGTACAGCGAGAAATTCACGCAGTTTCACCGCGCACGGATAGAACGGCATACCAAATTTGAACCTCCTTCCCTTCAAACTTCGGGACATCCAGCATCACTTTCTCCCGATTGCCTTCACCCTTGCAAGAAGCCATTCAAATACCCTTCCTTTTTCTCACCTCACCCTTCCAATGGATGAAGTCAACGGCCTCTGGGCCCACCCACGCACCACTTTCTCCTTTTTCTAACCTCCCGCTGCTACAAGCTGCTTGACAGACCCAAACTCGCTATTCCCTGAGTGAGTGAGGAATGGCGGGAAGGTGAGAGAGGAATCTCGCGAAAGGATAACTTAAGTTGGGAGGTATTCGTCGAAAGAAACGCTCCACCACTCCAGAAAGTAAAGGAGGGCCCAAATCATCACGAAGTAGGAGGTGGCACGGGAAAGAAAATATGTCGACGAAAGAGAGAAAAAGGGAGGGAAAGAGGAAAAAACGGTCCTGCTCTCGGATTTCCGGGGGAAACTCGGAAACATTCTCTTCTTGTCCCACCATTACCGCCAATAAATCAAAAGAGGAGAGAGAAGTCGAGATTTAAATTTAATATAACTACTGCTAAAATGACTGTATTCTAGTGGCAATGCTAACACATTCCTATTAGTTACGTACAAAAACGCACAAAAAGTCCAAAAAAGTAAATAATATACTTACTCCAAAAAGTTCATAACAAAATAAAAATAATAATTGGAGTCATTAACTTAACACATTGAAGGGAAAAAAATGTAAATGATTAGCGAATGAATGTTTCGTAAGATAATTATTCTTCATATTCAAAATAGATTTGAAAAAATTCATATAAGAATCGCAATTCATAAACTAACAACGTATATGAATAACTGTAGACAAAGGTGCAGAAAGATAATTTTAGAGATCAAATAAACAGAGAAAGTGCGGAACGAGGACGTATATAGCAAAACAGAATATATTAGGGTCATATGAAGAGCTATTAGTCCAAGAAGAACTACATGAATTGGGCACACCTTTAGGCACACTGTATAAGCTTGAAACTAATAAAAAGGGAAAATTGAAGAAAATATCCCACGTAGGAGACCAAGAGACAAAAGACCCCGCAATAAAAAAGACTAAGAGACAAGTACATAGCATAAATTAAGAAATATGTAAAACAGAAAGGTTATCAGGGGGTAAGGGAATTAACGCTGAATAGAGAAGCATGGAGGGTTAAAGTGGGCCTATCTTAGGATTAAGGCATTGATTCAAATATGGAAATAAAAACATACGCATAAATGTGTCGTAATTGAGAAATATTCGCCATTTGATTTAAAAAATTGATAAGTGATGCCCAAGTGCAACTTAAGATTATTCGTGAGGTTATATCTGTCACGTATGACTTACAGTTATAAATTTTAAAGTTGCGAACAGTAAAACATAGATACCTTTTGGCTGTAGAGATGAGCGTTAGTCCTACCATAATGGCGTTGGTTCCACTAAACTAAACTAAAATAAACTAAATATTATATAAAACAGTCAACGCATTCTTCAGCCACCGGATTTTTGGGACGCTAATATGTCATAACGCAATAACGAAAAATAAGAATGCAAAAGACAAGTAAGAAAAAATACTCCTTTTTAAACAGAACTATTTTTGACTGGAATCAGCTGCCTGGAGGTTTGTTTGAGCTCCTTCCATCCAATTGAATGCGTTTTAAGAATAAGTGTAAAGCAGTCACTGGGCGATAAACTTAATTGATCAGAGATTATTATACTATTGTTCTTATTAAAATATTGCATGTATGTGATGAGAACGGAGTGAGGAATTTTATCGCAGAAGTGTATTGCACAAATGTATTAACGGTGCGAGATTTTGAACGGTATATGAAATTGAAGAGTGGGTGATTATAGACGGAGTGCGGTGATGGACGGTGTGTAGTATGCACTCGTATGGTGTAAACCTAATCCCTGTGTGGTTGGTAATCTAAAAGTGTCATTGTATATCACAGCATTTTGTCTCATAACTGTTCCTCTTGTCTGTGTATGCATGTATGTGCCGCGTATGTATGAGTCACCAGTGATCAGACTGGGCCGTTGCCACCAGGACCGCCTAATTGCAACGTGGCTTTTCTAATAATAATAATATAAATGGGCCTCTTATCCAAGCATAGAAGTGAATTCGAATCTAAGAATATAACACCAGAGTCAATCCCAAGCGCTGGTCAATGCATGGGTCAACGAAACAACTTAGGTAATCTGCGGTCAAACTTCGTATCGGACCGAACAGTGAATCATATATTACGTAGAGCACAGGTTTAAATCTTATGGCACACATAAAAAATGTAGTGACTCGACCCGGATGAGTTAATTGAGAGAATGGGTGGGACAAGGAGTATTTTTCTTTTTTCTGGGCATTGAAAATTTCCCACAGCCACCTCCTTGAAAATATTATACTGCAACTGAGATCTCTGGTGGCAGTTTCTTGAAATTGCTTTAGCATTAGAAACAAGCTTTATTGAACATTTATAGAGGATGAAAACACTGTTAAAACGTGAAAAAATAGAAAGAAGCCCACACATTTTAGACACTTGAAGATAAAGCGTGATGGCAAAGTGCTGGGATGAAAAAGAGATTGGAGGGGTTGAGGATTGGAGGGAAGGGAAAAGGATTCGTTGCCAGATAAGAGTGGCAAAGAGGACTCTTGACGCAGACAGAGGAGTAGAACGCGACCCATCGCTCAGATGAAAATCCGAAACGCAATCCAATGGATGAGAATTCGGAGAGCTATGAATTCTAAACTCTGAAGAGGTCGATGGACTGAATGTGAAAGGAATATAGTGGAAAGCTGGAGATGAGCGAAGTTACTGCTGGAGGCCAAGCTCCATTAGGAAAACTCAGTCAGTAAAGACTTTGCCTCTGAAAATGGCCAAACTGTAGTTTTTCAGCATTTTCAGAGGCATCACGTAAATGTATTCGTTCCCAATAGTTTGAATATAATTCTGATTGCTAACACTCTGGACTTTCAAAAATCACTCCTGCCTATACCAAAGTATTTTCATTAAAAGGCGTTAGCAATCATTTCATAAAAGATAGAAGATTTTTATTTACGTTGGTTATACATAAATGTCATTGTCACAGAAAATATGGAATAGGTGGAAGAAACCTATGATATAAGGGGGTATATGGGGATAATTGGTTTGAGGACAAAAGTGAATTGGCTTTCTATATAGAATTAAGTCAGGTAGAATTTACGAAGAAATGAAGAAAGAAATACTGTAGGACCAAAAAGGAAGTTCCTGTGATACCTTGTATCCCTGATATTCTTATGCTGAGTTGAAAACTGTTATACGTAAGTCGCAATATGTATACTCTGCTCCTTTGGAAGCAGAAAGGCAATGAAGAGTCGTTCCATTTCAATAAAAATAAAAATTAACACCCCGCTACAGCTGACTGGGCTACACTTAACTTTGGATGGGAATTTCAAGGATGTTCTCTTATTTGAAGCTTCGCCAAGTTCCGTCTTTGCCATGAGGATGAGAACGAGTCTTACAAACCATTGCTGAAATTGTAGTAGTACATGGGTGAAGAATTTCATTTAAATAAATAGATTGAATGTAATGCATACACTACCTTAGTTTTCATTGCAGTTGTGAGATTAGACGACGTAAGGCATTTCCTTAAAAATCAAACTTCTAATCTTTCTACGCCATTTGGGTAATCAGTATTTACGAATTTTAAGTTGAAATTTATGAAAGGTTTTATTCGGAAAGGAACAGAACCACACTCTTAGTCCTCAAAAACTAACAAACCCATTAAAATCTAGATCAACCCATAGGCTACTGTTCCCCTTTATATAGAAATCTTCAAATTTTTCCAGATCTGCTTGGTAAAAAAAAAGTACCGGGTAGGTAACATTTTACTTAAGATGCTCCCATATTATGATCACGCAAAAGCTTTCTGTAATTTTTTCAATGAAATTTTATTCGTTTAAATACTATCGCATGCATGAACGAAATAAGTGGAAAAATACTTTTCGTCAGAAAGGAAATAGGAGGATTTCATCAAAATTTTAGAACATTGTATCAACCCAAACAACTTTTATATGCTGAATAGATATATTTTTTAAAACAATAATATTTATTTTCTAACGGAAGCTTATCATCAAAATAATTAATCCTTATTTACAGTTCTTTGAAATTTCCTGATTCGCTCACCAGGTAATCTTCCTTTATATTGTCCCTCGAAGTGATTTTCATTGTACGATGAATTAAAAAATATTACTAGAGAAATTAACTGAAAAAATGAGAGTTGATTGAGGCCGATACTTTGTGTAATTTCATAGTAGTGCACAAGGAAGGATTAAAATACTTGGCAATTCCATCGAATAACATGTATTTCTGCGAACAAGTTTCGTTACACTGCACCATCATCGGGAAAGTAATTGGCAGCAATAAATTCAATCCTGGGGAAACGCAATGTATTTTGAGTCTTCCTTGTTCCATGAAAGAAAATCTCCGACACCGAATTTTCCGTGAAAATTCCTTCTGTCTGGTCTGATCTAGACAGTTCATTTTCGGGGAACATATATCCTTGAGAAAAGTTAGAAAACTTCAGAGCGAGGTTTCGGGTTTGAAATAGCTTCTCGTCAATTTTTCAGATTCATGATTTGGATAGTAGTGTATTGAGCAAACCCTTTGACTATTTTTTTCCAGTTCTTCAATGATATTAGCACCATTTTTCATTATTTAAACTGTATCAAATCATTTCATGCGTATCGGAAAAGATAAATATATTATTAATACGTGAATCGTCATTGATTCAAACGGAAAAAAGTGGAAATTGGTTGATGATCAAATGGTCATTAAGAGTCTGCAAGAAAGGAAAGCTTGAAAAAATATAACGTAGGCTACAAAAAATAATTTGAAGGATAATACTATAATTGCAGGTGTAGGCAGTGAAGGGGTTAAAAATTATAGCAACCTTGGCGTGTAAAAATTAAAGCAACCTTGATTGGTGGTAACGGTAAACTTACAGAATTAACAATTATTAAAATAAGAAAGGTGAAGGGAGATTCAAAATTTTAGTTGTAAATGTCAGTTTTTAAAGGAATATAATGAGCAAAAAACAATGAAGTAAACTAATGATTTCGGAATCGTGCAAGCTAAGTCATAAATGTACTTCCCATGGCTTTCATGCAATAGGATATCGCTCAAACTCTGCTCTCCATTTGTACTGTTCATCGTAATGAATAATGACATAAAATCAAATTAATATTTTCCTAAAATGACCACCTGGTATGTCACTTGATAGTAGTGACCTCTACAGTAGTAAAGATATAATTATGCTTATGCTGTTGATAAAAACCGGCTATCTTAAAACCTGTGCATTTGCAAACCGTGGTTTGGACCCCACCACCATGGGTATCCATCAGGTGTAGGACGCAGTGATGACCCAGGTATCTAGGGGCGCAGACGAGTTGTGGAACCAGTGTTTCTGAAAACTCATGAATAAGAGTATATGGCACCCAGGTATTTTAAAACGCGCCAACCTGAGAGGGTTCGTCCGCAGATGGAAACACTAGCTGTTTAAAATATTTCGTAAATAATTTCGTCTCCTAAATCGCCTGCAGAAAACACTTCAAAAATAAGGAAATCTAACATCACCGATATTAAGTTTGCTGAAGTAGGTATCCATACAGAAATTTCATTGAATCCTTGACTATCTCCGCGTGGCATATCATCCCTGCTTCATTATTCAATAAAATTTACACATGAGTATCTTTACGCTTGGAATAAAGCCTGGACGTAAAATTCATGAGGGAAAATGACAAGCTTTCTCTCCGTGGTACTTAAGTCCTTGGTGGGTATTGGCCTCCTCCACAAATAATCTCCGTTTATCCTTAAATGTGGTTCCCCGTCATCTTTTAAAATTCATAGTTTCTTCCTCTGACAATCCTTTTCCTTGTCTCTTTCTCTTAAATGTAGAACCATTACTCCAGGCTCTCTTCTATTAAACCGTGTTTTGACATTTCTTTGACTCAACTACTGGATTCTACAAGTATTCATAAAAAAATCTTCTCCTATTTTGAATTCAGCTTTTAATAATATCTTGTTCTCCATAACTTTTACTTGCATGTCCATATATTTTGCTTAATATCCGTGTCTCATATATTTCTAGTTCAATTTACGATGTACGTACCTCCAGAGACTACAGGGTTCGTCCGGAAAATAAGTGTACTGATTTTTTCCCGCCGCTCCAGGCGCGCCCAGCACCGCTCTGACGGGCTGCGATTGGAGGGGAGTATGTTGGCAAGCGACGCTGAAAAAGGCAGTCGGCTCTGAGCTGTGGTGTAGTGAGGAGCTCTGTTAACGCGAAGCACTCTCCACGCTCGGCCCACGTCACGGAACGCGATGCCGAAGTTTTTGGAGCAGCGTTATTCCATCAAATTTGCGGTAAAGCTTGGGAAATCGTCTAACGAAACTGTCGGTATGATTAACCAGGCTTACGGGGAGTCAGCCATGTCCAGAAACATGATCTTTCGGTGGCACAAGATGTTCGTGGAGGGCAGAGAAGAGGTCGACGACGAACCACGGCCTGGACGCCCATCAACGACACTCACCGACGAAAATGTGCGAAAAGTTCACGATGTACTGAACTCTGGTCGTCGTCTTAGTATTCGGATGATAGCAGAGCACTGTAATGTGCCAAAAACAATAGTTCACGAGATTATTAGGGATCAATTACAGATGCGAACAATTTGTGCAAAATTGGTGCCGAAAGTGCGACAATGCGCCGTCTCACACCGCGCTTGTCGTGTCGGACTTCTTGGCCAAGCACGGCGTGGCAACGCTGCCGCACCCGCCCTACAGCCCGGACTTCTTTCTCTTCCCAAAGATAAAGAGGAGTTTGAAAGGAACGCGATACGGGACTTTGGACGCCGTCAAAGAGGCCGTGACGACGTGTCTTCGAGAGGTTCCCGATGATGCCTTCGCGGGAGTGTTCCAGGAATGAGAACGCCGCTGGAACAAGTGTATCGACTCACAAGGGTCCTATTTTGAGGAATATTAGCTTAAGATATGTAAAAGTGTAATAAATTTTTTTTCCTGAGCTCAGTACACTTATCTTCCGGACGAACCCTGTATATCACCAAACTACCAGTAAGCAGCTGTTCTACCCAGGATTTTATATTTTCATTTAATCTCATGCATTTTTTCTATTACCCCAAAAGCTGCTCATTTACAAATTTGCACGATTAACTGCCTGTAAACCCCATCCCCTTGTTACAATCCTACTGTAAATTAACAAATATAAACATTGATTTGTCTGTAGACACGTCTCGTAACTGAAATTATTAGTCTATTGGGGATTTCCGCCTTGTACGTTTTTTAATGCGACAGCTGTTTTCCTTGATCCGTTATCTTCAGGCCAAAGGCACTTCCAGGAGTGGTAGAAAAACAGTTGTTACATGAAAAACGTACCAGACGGAAATCCCAAACGAAGTATGAATACAACAGTTAAAGCTTTCGATTGCTTTTAAGCTCAACTTTGTGGAAGTTCGTGTTCAATATTTATTTTGTTAAGAACACAATGTATACATCCACTGTTCCAGAAAAGTGGATGCATACATTATGTTCTTAATAAAACAACGGTTAAAAACATCTTGGAATTTGAGATTTGTTCTCTCAGGTGTAACTTAATGGAATTTACCAAACGTATTGGAATGAAGGAAGTAAGTTTGTATTTACACACACACTTTATTTAAAACAAGACCTAGGTTTCGTCGTAGGACATCATCATCAGGTCAATTACTTGATGATGACGTTCAACGTTGGAACTGAAGTCGTGTTTTAAATAAAGTGTGTGTGAAATTAATATGTTAATTCTTTCGTTTCAATATGTTGGAATTTGAAGCTTAGCATCAAAAGCAAGGCGCATAAAAGATATCTAAGTAAGAATTGAAGTAGTAGGGCGAGTTAATTTTTATTAAATTAATAGGCTAACACTGGTTACGTTAGGTCTAATGAGGAATGGCTCCAAGTGAGTTCACACAATTCATTTTTAAAGCGAATATATTCATTTTGCTCAGCTGGAATTATATAAATAGTATTCTTCTTCAATAAAATGTTCCAGTTAGGAAATATACTCCGTGGCATAATGGTAAAAATAAGTTATTTCTCGCATGATTTCCACCTTTTCTCTTCCAATTTCAAAATATTTTAGCTACATTTTAATTTAACAGATAACATGTCTATTCATTCCATATTAACTCATTTCTAGAAGTAAAATTTTAATGAACATTAAGTCTAAAATACTTTAATATAACTGTTACTGAATTGAATTCGTATCATTATTTTGATAATATCGCGTAAATTGCTGAACTAACTCTAGTGAGTTTCCATTAAGAGATTATATTTTAAGAAAACGGATATAACAACGAGCAAAATTTAATATTAGTAAGATGTTCCAGACTAATTTAATTCGCTAAATATACATGGTATGCCGTATGTTATGATAAATTTATCAATGCAAAAATATCTTTAATAATACCAAGAGAAAACAGAGAGATAAGGAAGAAAAGGGATGAATAACAAAACCCAGAGTTTTGAAGGGAATATGGTATAAAATGAAATATGGAAAACATCCGGCTTAAAAATATTACTTTCTAAATACAAAGGAAATATTCCGTGTGGCAATAATGTCTGAAATGATAAATGTCATCTATGCATGACTGAAATACGTAAATATGAACCTAAAAACAATATTCAGGGGAGATGAGAAGGTATTTTCAGAAATTCATCACGTGTTTAAAACAGAAATCTGTGCATTAAACGGTTAATAAAATCGTAACGCAAGTCACGGAAGCCTTCCGGCCAAATACAAATGCCAAGACATTTGAAAAATCAATATTTAAATTTTTTCATACAATTCTATAGGCTATCAGGATTAAAACCCCTATAGATTTATATTAAAAGTGCACAAAGTTGTACTCTCGTGAATTATCCGTCATTGAGTAGCATTTGAATATTATTTTATTACACACGAAAAATAGCGATTGGTCTATTTCTGCCTTCGGAAAAATGATAAAGAGCATAAATTTCAATTTTAATGGTATCTTTGTCTCTTTTTATTTAAAGAGTTTACATTCCATACGTTTCACTCTCACGTGGCTATCCATTCCTTATCATGTGTGCAAGAAAGAAATAGTGAATTTTCCATATTAATCCCAAAATATTCTTCAATCCATTCCGGTTACTCGTTCCGTTTTGTGATGGAAGTGAAAGAGATTGGCGGTTTCTTCCATGCCATGAAGAAACTAAATACAATTTCGCACACTTCAACAGCCACGAATTTCCGAATTAATTAAGCATTAGGTCATCGAGCTCTCATAAAACTTTTTAATGGAAACGAGAATATCGGTCAATTAAAAACTTGAGCGCCGGAGATTATTGAAAAAAATATGATGGAAAAACATGAGGGCTATGCTATAAACTTTGAGTGAAGCTGTAAAGTCACTTTAATTTTACACCGCTTTAAAAATAGCGGTAGTATTTTCAAAGCAGAATGACGCACTTCAGAATACTAATGCATTTTCGACGTCAACGATCCACTACAGTGGTACGAGTCTAAAATTACAAAAGTACGGCATGGACGTGTAGAGACCGACTTAAGAGTTGATCGATTAAAACTTATATAGTTATGATCTGAGACACAGACGACAATGAGGCACACTGTACTTCACAGAATATGCTTGTTCAGTTTAAAATATCCGAATTTTCAATTCTTAATGCTGTTTCCATGCAAAACATTTGACTATTAGAGTCGATATGAAATAGGTGAACAGAAATATTTCCGATTCAAGGTCTTCAACAATAAAAACTCGTTTTTCAAGGCTTTTTACTCTCATTTTTACTACCACGTTTCATCGTAATCCTACAAACGCTGGTAAACTTACATGTACAAATATTGCATCAATTTACACTGTATCACAGATGTTCATGAGTAGATAACTTATTTATGGTAAAAGTTTCAAAACCTTCATGACTTAAGTGAATAAAAATGTTGCTAACCATAGAAAAATTACCTTACTTGTTATGTTGGCATTTTAAACTAGTTTGTTCACATTTTAAGCATACAGATGAAAATAAGTTGTGCCATGACACCTTATTGCGACTGTTTTGCTAACATTAAGGAAATTTATATTTGTAAGCGGGTTTACAGGAGACTATCAGTTCACACCTAGTGCTGAAGAGGAAAAAAAATTCTTATTATTTATTGTATTTACCGTTGGTATTTTCAGTAAAGATGAAATTTTACCGCTGTAGCCTCCATCAAAGAACTAACAACCTACAATTAAGTACCACTCTGTTGCAGTGCCGCAGTAGTTAGGCTGTTATTTCGTTGCGCGATGCTTGGTTAGCCCAATTAACCGCACAATTACTCATTCAACCCCCACAGATGTAACATATCTTTGCCATTTTTTCAGGGGCATTAGTTAGCAACCTTGGAATTAAATCTGGATAGCTGTTTGATTGTTTTTAATGCAACCTCAAAATATTCAGTTCACCATGGCAGGTCCACTAGAAGATTTAAATAGCAAAGTGGATGAAAAAGTGTGGGGGATGAACCTCGGAGTGGACCTCGAAATTTCATAGTTGTAATCGATGATCGATGGATTTATTCGTGATTACCGAAAATTTTCTTTTGAAATGATGGCTGATGAAGTTCAAACAAGAGTTAGAACTGTTCACAATATCATCCATAACTATTAAAAGTACTGAAAAATCTGTGCGAGATGGATTCCAGGCAGCTTACTGATGCTCATAAAGAATCGAGACTTTCCATCAGTCGAAACCTAAAGCAACAAAGTTTGATTGAAGAAGACCTTTTTTTGAAATAAAAGTGACTTTCGACGAGGTTTGGATTCATATCCAACATCCTTAGACCAAAAAACGTATGGAGTGGAAACACATCAGGTCTCCTTTTCGCAAAAAATTCAAGGTACAACCCTCCGCGGGTAAAGTGATGCTGATAATTTTTGGGACTAACAGGATCCAGTCTACTGCAATTTCCTTGAAGATCATGGAACTATTAATAGTCAATACAACTCTGAAACAAAAACTTAAACCAGTTATCAGGAGGAAAAGGCGTGGACTTTTGGTAAACGAAGTCATTTTTCAGCCCGACAACGCCCGCCCTCATATGGCCCAGCTTAACCGTGATAATCTTCAAGAATTGGGTTGTGAGGTCTTACCTCATCCCTCGTACAGTCCAAATCTTGCCCCATCTAATTTTTACGTATCTAAATCACTTAAAGACAATAGTGTGAAACGGGGAAGTCGAGGAAGCGGTGCAAAATTGCCTTCGGGACCTAACGAAAGAATACTTTGTCAAAGGAATTAGGTAGTGACAATAAAGATGGGACAAAGGCATGGCTGTTCTGTACAATTATGTTGAAAATAGCCCACATTTTGTAAGAATTCAATCAATCATTTCCCAGTAATAACTGTTTCTTTACTTATTGAATGGGCCTCGTATGCTTTAAAATTTGATGACTTCAATTCTTTAAAATTCCAAGTTTGACAGAAACCATCATGAAGAAGAAATAAATACTATGGAGTAGAAACGATCGAAACATGAATGAAGGGTAGGAAAAGAGGAAAGGAAGTAAGTTGAGTCTTATTTATCTCACCGCAAAGTAAGCTTCATACTAAATTGAAGGCACACCCATCTCTACCTCCCTACCAAATTCTTTGGCATGGTCAATTCCTGTGAGTGTTGCTTTTCCCGCTTGCCATTTACGTCCTTCACTACCGGACTACCCAAAAGAAAAAAACCGAAACATGACAGCTTGAAAAATTACACCAAGAGAGACGCCCAACGAATATCGTTTGAGTATCACAACAGCATGGCAACCCATCCAAAGAGTTCAAAGTGACGATAAACTTCCAAATTCGTGAACAGGAGATGATGAAGGGACAAAGGCTTGAATAACACCCGACCGGATGTTGAAAAGCTCCGACGAACCGTTCCCTTTCGTCCGGTAACAGAGCAAATTCTGCATTGAAAACGGGAAGTCTCTTTTACTCTCAGTGACTGAGCACGTATTTCATGTCTGTGTCAAGAGTTTTAAATCAAACTTCGGTGACTTTGGCTCATCCTCATCTGTGAAAGCCTTCTTTCTCTGTTGCAGATATTTTTCCCAAGCCTGCTTCAGCTTCCAAAGGATGTGAGATCTAATCATTTAAAGGATGATATTTTTCGCAGTCCATCAAAGAACATTTTCTGAAAGAAAACCTTGGCAGGACAGTTTTATGATAGCAAAACTATTTGCAATTTTCTTGAACGTAGTACCCATATTTCAGCCATCTCCTATTCGTTATTGTCTATAACACATACTGTAATGTGACGTATATTATCTGCCCCTATCTGAAGATTTGAACTTTTAATGATGCTAATGTTTGATTGATGCATTTCTGCTTAGAGATACCCCATTTTAGGAAGCGATACACATTGCTTTGTTACAGGAATGCTGTATTGATACGAATTAGACGGGCGAATCACTTACGTTTATCAGAATACGTAATTTGAGAAAATAAGAAGTATATAATAAGTATTCAGCAATTCTTCCAAATGGCGTGGCCGATAAAATAATATTACAAACAGGTTTTAATGTAAAATTTAAGATTACAAAAAAATGGATCATGTTGTTCTGTGAGACACTAGAAATGGGCGAAAATATTAACCTTGTCTCTGTAGGAAATGTTCCAATAGCCACTAAACCCAATACAAATTTAAATTCGTCATAAAGTCGTATTTATTTTATTTCATCATCATAAAATAAGAATTCGAGGGAGCACATTTAATTAATAACGAGCAATAGGTAGATACAAATGTTGCTCAATGGTAAGAAATGGTTTGTTTGCTGCTAAGAAATATGAAGATTTAAGGCTACGTGAAAAGTTTTTGAATACAAAGATCTCCTCAAGAAATCAAATAAAATGTTAACGACCTGATCAAGTGATGGTGATGATGAAATTCACAATAAATATTGCGACCTTAATCAATAATTTTCTCTCAAAATTTTCCTTGGTGTGAGTATTTCCTATGTCTCGATCTCAATTACAACTCAAGCTAACATTGCTCTTTCTTTTAATATACAATGCTAATAACAATTAATAGTAATTCTAGGTACCCTCAGGATTTAATAAAACTTAATAATAATTTAAACAGGCATCCAATTTTTTTCTCGGGACTGGGGATTAAATATAAGGATGTGATACATGAACAATGATTCAGTGAAGAACAAGTTCCATCAGTAAACTGGGTATAGTTCGTACTGCTCCCATCGTCATGCACACCAGTATTACTATCCATCTGTATGTTTCCAAAACGACTGCCAGCTGGATTTTCGAAATTGTCGTGTAGCACGTTGTTTCAGGGGCTAACAGTTTCCCTACTTCTGAAAGTGTCTTCAGATCCAAGCAGAACAGAACTGGAAGCGTCTTCGGCCTTTCAGAAGAGGGAGGAAAACCGTTGTTACCTTAAAAAATGTATAAGATGGCAAACCTGGTACTACGGTACGAATTTATGCCTAAGCACGTAGAAACTTATCAGTCAGTGAAAAGACCGTTCCGGAACACTTCGTTCATTTCTGAAGCGATAACCTTATGCGATATGCACTTTGATCTTCATTTTCACGGGGGAAAAATGGGGTTTGTGACCTGCTGGATAAAAATAGAACCGGGGGAGGTGACCGCCCCTCCGACTGATGTGGTATGCGCTAACTGAAATGGCTCCCTTATTGCCATGCCAGTCTGATTTATGCCCAGTCCGTCACATTAAGCGTGGCGGAAGTAAACCCGTTTCAATTAAGGAGACAGCAAATACGGGGAGGATGAGTAGACCGAGGGAAATGAAAGGAGAAAGTGGAGAATGAAAGGATGAGGGAGGACGGGAAGAAACTCAATATTTAAGGCGATCCAGGTGGTAACAATGTGGCGCAGTGGCCTGTTTTAAACTAGTATTCACGTCCTACAGTTTGTCGAAGATCTTCTAGCTAAGAAATTGCGAAAGGAATGCATACTATATACTTTCCTTTGTTAATGAAGTCGTTTTAATTAAAGCCCGGCGGCACTTTGCTGTCAGCATGTCATCCTGGAAACATTTCCATTTCCATTGTCGTCCTAGAAGCAGCTCATAATTTATTTTTGGATTGCACCATATGGTAAGTGATGTTAACGATCCACCAAGGATGATAACATTCTAAATTTAGTGCCGGTGCTGAATAAAAATTCGTTTTTTAACAAAGCCTAATAATAATCAAATTAACTGGAACTTGAGTAAAAGCCAAATTCCGTAGGCAGCTAGTTTTATTCATAATATAATAAAATTCTTAGAAATGAAACCAGAGAGAAAAATAATGAGACATATCTTTAAATAAAATGATTTAAAATCTCATATGAATGTGGAGATCATCCGGGATGAGTAAACATTGGAGTAAGAAGAGAAAAATACGTTTAATCCCTCACTTTCAGTAATTTTGTTCAAAATAATTTATGTCGAATATCACTATCGATTAAGTACACAAGTCACACCTATCCAGCAAAAAGAGATACATTTTTTTTCAAAATATATGCCTATTCGTATGACATGGTATTATGAGATTCCAATCTGTTATAAAATTCGGCATAAAATAAGAAATTCTCCAAAAATCACTCATGTAAATCCCTGATCCTTCGAAAAGAGTCCAATCATTTGTTGTCATATTTTACTTTTCTCTCCGCTCTTCTCTCAATCGTCCTCATTCTTTAGCACAGATTCAATCAGACACCCCAAAGGTTTGCTTTCCGGCTCTGATCCAAAATATTTCCAATCGATTGGCAAACCTCTCTTATTTCCACCCATTGTACGGCCCTCACGCCGCTCCCTCTCTCTATCTTACTCTTCTCCCATCTCAATTTTCACGCATATTTTGCACCCTTTCTCCTGGCTCACATCCCACCCTCACAAAAGCTCCGCTTTTCCAAGTAACTCAAAGCGAAAATCATATTTAACTTCTCATTGATGCCCCACCACCCTTCAAGATAAAAGCACACTCAATCCCAAGGACTTTTCTTGAATTATTTCCCACCAACGAGAAAATAATAATACATCAACAATGGGAATGTGCGTTTGCAACCTATGGGATGGCGTTGTCCGTGAAATCATCTCCGCATTTTCGCCCACGGGAACCGTAAATATTTTCCCCTACCCCCACCCTTAATCTCCCTTCCGTCAACATACTTTCACCACTCCTGCTCATCCTCGTGATTCGTGAGAACAGCAAAGGGTGTTTAATATTTTTTTCAGACCAATCCAACGTCAGCATTGTCCGTCGACATTTTCTCCTACCCACTTCCACTCAGTGAGAGATTTTAGACATTGATAGACGTGATCATGAGGATTGGGATGAGGCAACGGAACAAAATATTACGCATATCTAAATTTAGATTGTGGTTCACACGAAAGGACACCAACTTTCCACCCGAGCTGTGAAGAATACCTTAGATGATGCAATCATTTTCGATACCCTCTAACATTTCTTTCCTTTTGACCACCCACAGTTTTCCTAATTGAAAGTAGATGTTTTATCGTCCACACGTTTCTATAACGTTTCGAGCCAAATCTTCTGACGGAATAAGTTCCTCGCAAGCAATATTATTAATAAACTGCTCTAAAATACCTGGGGAGTCTGTTTATTGAAGAAATATGCACTGCGATATCTATTCTAAACAATATTATGATAAAATATACTATTGCTAAAAAAAATAGTCTACGCCATCTTTCTCCTATTCTCTTATTGAAATAAACGTATTCAGATTGAGATAATATTCTGGTTCACAAGAGTACAGTGACCAAGTATATCTGTGTCAAGTGTTGGGTCACTCGTCATCAGCGAATATATAAATTTCAGGAGTTGTATAATAAGGAGTTCAACAGAAACTTCCGATTACAAAACGCTCCAAAGTTTAATTTTGAATTTAACGTAAAACTTCATTCACGTAAAAGACTAATTTTGGTCACAGCGCATTTTATACACCCTAAATTATTGCCTGAGTATATTGAAGGGCGTTTTCAAAAAACCCCTTCACGGCTTTAGGAATCATTATTTAATGCAGGGGATCGGATGGCTAAAGTACTGGCTACCCACCCGGAAGGTATTTTTTAATGTATTTACCAGGCTCAAATCCCGGAGGTGGAAGATAGTTTTCAGTGTTACGAGTATTCCGATCCTTACTTGAGGTGCTTTGTGGAGAGCACTTTGAGTGGGTACGCCGTCCGTCGGATGGAACTTTAAGCTGCGGACCTCTTGGCGTCTTTTCGTTAAGAGAAGGCTAACGTCGACGTCGGGTTTCTCTCTACCCTTCCTCCTCTCCCATCCATCCCTAATGGTGCAAATGACCTTAGCTGTCGGTCGCCTCCCTAAAAACTACTAGGAGTACACATAGCTATAAACCTAAAATTGCCGTCTTAAACTCTTGTAATTAAAACAGAACTATAGTTTACCAAATCTACCAGCCGAAGACAATTATCGACATTTAACAAGTCCTGCTCATCAAGTCTATTTATTGAAACAGAAACACAAGTATACAGTTGCTAAATGGCTTATTAAGTTACATCGAGCGTATGATACATAGTTAATGTATTCATAAGTACGTATATTTATCTTTGAGCAGGTCTTCAAACTATATAAGTATATCAATGACAAGCACAACCTCAACTGCTATCATTTTTGTAAGGTGTGTTTTGTCATCGAGTTTATGAAGGCCTGGACGTCGATATAAGAAGCACTTCAAATTTCCAAAATTAACTTTTATTGCGTGCATCAATATATGTTCAAAATCTGCCAAAAGAACATGAAGTAGATTACATTTAAAAATACCTTGTTATCGTTTTCGGTGCAAAACACTAATTAATATCACTGATAAACGAACATATTTTCTCCTTTGTACTTTTTTTATCTTTTGCCACATACTTCATCATTTACGAGTTTTCGTATTTACCAAAGACTCAACAAACACTTGTGTGGTATAATTTCCTCTATATTATGAAATTAATTACTTACTTAGACTATGTTCTTATTAGATTATGTGAAAAATTAAAGAATTTAAGTACCAAAGTATGTGTACCTTCCTAGGAGGACCTAGACCTGATTCTAAGGGCTCAAAAGCTGATCCTTAATATTCAGCATCACAATATGCCATTTAGGAAGTGATAGAGGTTTCGGTTGATTGCTGTTATTATAATATATTTGATGCACTGAGTATTTGCAACAAGGCTGGTGTTTTAAGTGAACTGCTGAATTTTATCGTAAAAATTAAACCTAATGGGCTATAGCAATGAATCTTTGCTGAATTTTATATAATATTCCAACAGGGCTATAATGTTCAATCCGGAAAAAAATAATTAAAATTCTTCATCAAAAATATATCAACTAATTCTGTGATTTCTATACATATATTATATCGACATTATCGATACACGATATAGATATATTACGTTTATATGTATTAAGATTATCGATATACGTGTATTATTATTGCTGAAATATTAAAGTAAGTGGTGATGACCTCTCACTTTAATACATTAAAAAAACCTTACGAAATTCAGTCATTAGCGCCACTTAAGCCACATATTGAAAACATTTGGGCCATCTCTTTCTTAGATTCTTACAAAAGAAACGCCACCACTAGCAATTACCTATTTGCATTTAACGTTAGTAAAATTAAAGATATATCTCAGTCAAATATACTCCAATTTTACGTAAAAAGCATGGAAACGTAATTCGTTGTCCTCGTGAAAAAGTCAAATTTTTCCATAACAGTCACGTGTCATAAAGTTTAAAACCATTAATGACCATGGATGAGCCGTCACCCAAGGTTGAGATCAGTTCGGTTCAGCTCATGTGAAACATATAGTACTCCGCTTACATCTTCAGATCATCACTCCGTGAGGATGCGTCTTCATGACGAGGATCTCGTCTTGTTGATATCTGGAATTTTTTTCGGGACATAAAATATTTCATTGTTCGTCGAAGCGTATATGTTTACGAAAATGATGAGAAAGCGCACCAAAAAGATCATCAATTAATATTCAAGTCAAAGCAAATTTTTACCCGAGCCGCTCTTGATCATTTTATTGCTCTCTTCTTAGGCTTCCTCTTCAGAATTAATATTTCTCTGATATTTAACCATCAAATACACTTCCGATTTCGATTCAAAAGCGGTGTATCTGGAGATTTTGAGCTGGAAGCAGTGTTCCTTTTGTCCCTTCATTTACTTGGAGTGTATGAACGGCAACCTACTCTGCGATGTCGGCCGGGGTTAAATCAAACTCAACTTACACATATATCATGAGATGACATCTCGACAATTAAACTCGATGCTTCCTGTGGAGCGGAGTAACTACTATGAGCTAATGGTAAATAAGTAAGGTTCTCGTTATTAATTAGGAATGTAAATACAGGAAATATGAAACGTTTCATTTCCTCGTAAAAATGAGTCGACATAAGTAAAAAACATGTTACATTCCGAGGAGAACTGTTAATGTGCTATCAATGTCCATTGTCACGTATCTTAATTGATGAACACTCACTGCTAAAGTCATTTCATAACCAAACCAAACAATACCAGCCTAATCAAAACAACCACCCGTATCATAACAAAACACTCCGCCTGTTTACGCTCGGTCTAGTTAGCATACGCATTACCCTTCAGGATAAAATTAACGACCCCCTTGTCATCTTCGCTTGTGTTGGCAAGAGCAAGCGTAAATCAACACTCTGTTTTGCCCGATTTTACAGTTTGGCTAATATACGATTACCTTAAGCTCATTACTTAAATGTTAGACAATGGTTAGATAACCGCGATTCATTAATCATCCCCTCGGATATTTAAGATGAATGTTGATCGAACTCATCTCGGCCTTTTAGATAACAAAAAAGCCAATGAATGAAATTCGTTTAGCTCAACTCGGGGGCATATGATCGTCAACACTGACAAATTAAGTGGATACTGGAGAACTCTCTGCAGACAGAAATATCGAAATACAATAATATTCTCTTGATGACTAACGTTGAGGCGAGTAAAACCTCATGATAAAAAAGATATGATGGTGAATTTTATGAGTTTTTTCGTACTCACGTAAACAAATGGGTATTAGGAAAATAAATTCCTTGCTAAGGAAACAATTGCATTTTTTATAGCTCTCCAATGACCATGATGAAATGATGCTAAGGAATGAGGTTTACGATGGCTTTCTGGTTTGATGTCCAATCGTCAAAGGGGACTTTAGTGCAAAGAGAGGTTCACCAGGCTACAGTCAGCCTGGTGCCACCGAACATACTACATTAAACTGTGCAAAGTTCATTGGCGACTCAAAATCTAAGTGCCTCTTCATCTATCATCTAGATGAAGTACTGATCCATTAAATTTATCTTACTTGAAAGCTTCTCGCTTGAAAGGAAAATGAATTACACTTGGCATTCAAGAACTTTAATTCAAATAAATAAACAACAGATCACAAGATATTTCAAAAACAAAAACTGGCCGCAATTGCACATCACTGATAATATTTCTTTCTGCAAAAAGACATTATATTAGTCAGGAAAAAAGAAGGGAAACAGAGAAACTGCTAACCAACTGGCGAAGAGAAATTCGAAGAGAGAAACAAAATCCGGCAGCGTCCGAGATCCTAATGGAAAGATACTAATAGAAAAAAAAACATTGGCAAAAGACAGACGATATGAAATTAAGTACTACACCAAGGGCCCAAATACTTGAACATGATTAAGTTAAAGAAGATATCGTGAAATAACAAGACAAACGTCTCAACAGAGATATTAAAAAGCAAATTTGACCAAGCCTTGAAAGATTTGAAGCACAATAAAGGCAACAGGAATCAAAAACATTGTGGAAAAATGATAAAGACATTCGGGGTCAAAGCGAATTATTCCAAAGCCCTCTTTGGAATACTGGAAGATAGCCACGACAGCGGAAAACCACCAGAGGACTTTGCAAAGTGTGTGTCAGTCTGATGTCTCACACATGGGCAATACTTATTTGGATAATTAGCGGAAGAATAGAAGGAAAGGTAAAAGAACGCCTCACAGGAAAGGAGTTTGGTTTCAGGAAAAACCGAGGAACAAGAGAGGCAATTCTCACTTAGGGGTACCGGCCGAAAAAAATGGTACGCGTGAACAAACCTTAATATGTAGAATTCTTGAATTGACAACGTCGAACAAAACAAGATGTCCGAGTTGCTTGGCATGGGCTAAAAAGTGAGAATAATAACCCATTATCTCTACGATAATCATGCAACAACAAATTTTCAAATGAAAAAGGGAACCAAAATAGAAGCCTAAGTTAATAAATGGTTTAGACATGGATGCAGCGTCATGTCTACATTATTTAGAAGAGGCAACGGAAGAAGCACAAGAATTAGTTATTTAAGGAACCAAGGTGAATTGTGAAGAATTGAATTGAGGTTCGCAGATGATATATCTGTATTTGCAGAAACGCGAGAGGACCTGTAAGCAAATCTGAATGGACCTAGTACCTTGGGAATATAATATAATAAGTACCAAGAAGAAGAAAACTAAAATATTGTGTGTGGAAGGGAAAAGCTGAGTACCTGACATCATTAGGAGTGAAACTACCATTAGTGGATCCTTCATCTACTTGGGCAGCAGTATATAACTTTAGATAGAAGAAGTTCGATCAACAACAAGCGAAGATTAGCTCAAGTTAAGGAGATGTTTATGAATAGGAGGCAACTACTCGTATAGAACGTTTATAGAACCTGAGATTGTAAACAAGGGAGCAGTTTAACAAAACATGGTGCTAAAAAATAATTCTGAAACTCAAATGGACTGGCAGAGTGAGGAACGAGAAGAGAGGTATAACGAAGAGCAGAAGTGTAAAGGACGGTACGGAGAACTTTCGGGCAAAGAAGAACTAAATGGTCACTACTTAAAGCACAAAGCGTAGAAACTAAAAGAGCAGTGAATGAATGGTGGTGAAGAGGGCAACTTACGAAGAACGTAAAACAAAAATAACAACGCGTGAGAAAAATAATACGAAGTGTAGAAGAATTCGGGGTTGTAACAAGCCGTTCTTTAAATTGAAATACTGATGATGATGGGAAAAAAATGTTTTCTCCAGAAAGAATAAAACGATGCCGAAGAAAAACATTAGAAAAGTTGAAGCAAATAAAATATTTTGGTAGTACAAAATGAAAGAAAAACACTCAAATAAAAAGAAAACAGGAAAATTTTTTGAAGCAAAGACATATTTTCAACATTAGATAATGTAAAATAAAATGAAATAATTACCTATAAATGAACGACAGAATTTAAAATGTTTCTACTATTTGATGAAAACGTTTCTGACACTGACTCCTTTTGTAAACGTTTTTATTGTAAAAATAATCAGACAAACTATTTTGGTCATCGCCACGATCACCACTGGGTTCAATTATATAGAAAAAGAACAAGCTTAAACCAAAAAAGCATTCACTTACAGACTCACAACTTTTTGCGTGTGTTGGTGTATTGTATTGTCTTTCATCGTAAGGGTTGAATCTGTAGGAAACTTTGATTCTTCTGAATGTAGGATATAAGATGAGTGAAGGTTTTCCTGATGAAAGCCGACAAAAAGTAATTTTTGTGTGAAGTAAATTGACGAAGAAGCAGAGGTTTTGGCGAGTGAGGAAAGAAGTTTGTTTGGTGTGTGAATGAATGAGGAAAAAAAAGAGTTGACAGAACAGTTGTTCGAATTTGTATTTAGTCGTGGTGTAGTAACGTGGCATTATGTAGCGTGGTGAAGTAATAAAGGGAGGAATTTCGGATTGGTAGTAGAAGATGAAAAAAATTAGATCCAGTTCAAATTATATAATGAAGAAAGAAAGAGCAGGAAACTTGAGGATATAAATTCATGAGAGTGAAAATTCTTGGTGTCCTAAGTCAAGGAAGTATTTTGTTTGAGGAAATATTTATTAATTTTTTCGCTGACTCAAATGTAACGAAGGAACGTAAACAATTATATCTGCAACTGATCGAAAACATCCAAATCAATGATAAAACTTATGACATTGTGGTGTCATCAGGGATTGACGAGTAATTACGTAGGAGTTGGATGTTCAGGAAAGGTGGAGAGAAACCCGGTTTAGGGGTATCGGCAGTAACCTACACTTAACGAAAGGCGGCATTGGGAATTTTAACTCGTTTCGAAGGACCACACTTTCCTCATCGAGAGAGAGAGAGTTTAAGTTTAAGCAAAATCGACACGCAACCTGTGGCTCCACCCCCTACGTAGTCGCTTTAATTCGTGAAACTGTACACCGGGGCAAAAATTCTGCTGCGGCCGCGTGAAAAGAGGCAGAAGGCGGGCGTGCGAGTCCACTCCGCCACCCTCCTCCCCTTCATTTCTCCGGTCCACTCCCCCGCCCACCCAATCCTGTCGACGTTACGTACCAGCCGACGGCATATCGACCACGGAAAAAGGTGAGAGGGTCGCGAGAAGAAGAAGAGGGCTGCGTGGCGAGTAGGTTGCTCCCCGATAAGACGAAAGGTGGGTGGATAGGTTTGGTGAGTGGGCGGGGGCGGAGGGGTGGGAAGGATGTAAAAGTGGTGGAGAAGGATCGGGGTCATGTGGAAGGAAGCACAGTTAGTGGGCAGAAGGGGTGGAGTTGACGGGAGAGACGTAGCAGTCATTCGAGCCTTTGCGCATGCCTGGGTTGAGGGAATAGAGGTTCCCTCCAAAACCGAAAGATAAAGCGTTCCCATAACCCACATGGTTCTGGCTCATGGAATGTGCCTACGCCTGAAATGATTCGACGGTGTCCTACACGACTGCTGGCACACGCTAACGCACGCCTATATCATGGGATAAGGCTTCCACTATAGAGATTGCCTCTCGAGAAAGCTGTAATGACCTATAGCCGGTCAGCGTTTAACTTGAAAACGGGTGTTTTATTGATTATATGAAGTCCTTTATTTTGTGGTTATCTGTCCGTTTCATCTATTACCCGCAAAACAATTTTGCGGGCACTCTATTTGACCGAACTCAGCTTTCTTTCAACTATCATAAGGATTGAAAAAATATTCTAGATTGAACTCTCCTTTGAGCATCACCTCGCCTAAATAATAATAAATCAATACCCATAATGGCGAACTGATTGACGATTTATTGGTAATACAAGACTTGAACAGTAGGCAATTATAGTTTTAATACGCCTTCAAATACATTTAAATTCATATAGAAGAAAAATATTAAATATTTTTACTAATAAGCTCATGAAAATACAGTTTTTGCAAGAGAAATGATGAAATATATTATTATGAGAATGAAGTGCTCAATCAAATTTCATTGTCAAAAATTAAAGAACAATTGCTCTTTCATTTGCGTAGCCCTCATTTCGTTTCTCATTTTCTGTTCGGAAGCCAGTTAAGAAGCTAAAAAAGATCTATATTATACAATGAATCGCTCATGTTATTTAGTGGGCGAGTGGAAGGCTTTCTAATGTGTGATAATGAAAAAAGAATTGGGATATCGAATCAGATCTAATAAAAGAAAATTGCCAATTAAAAATGAATCAGTTATATACCAGACCATGCATGTGAGGTAAATGAAAAGATGAAATCCGGACACCCTGCGGGGCTGATATGTGCCACAATCTAATGTTTCTTAGGTTGAGTGTATAAAACGTACCCACGGTAAAATATTTCTAAATAATTCTATAAAAGAAAGACAATATTGAATATCTTTCTTTCTTCAGAAATGAATAATGTTATGCCGACATGCCATTGAAAACATTCAGGAAAACACTACTGAAATTATTTTACAACACGAATTTTAATATTACTAGAGTGGACTTTAGAAATAATAAATTCCAGGTTTAAATCGAAATTATTTTGTAATTATTTTAATTGTGAGTGAATGTTCAGAAAAAATGCTAAATCCTTACACTTTAACTCGATTAACTACCATTTTTTAATAGTGCTCTGGATTTTTTGTTATGTTACAGTGACAATCCTACAGCCTCCCATAATTAATATTAAACTATATATGCAAATAATTCAATTACTGCGTGACACAATTACTAACTTAGAACAAATGTTTTGGACATGTGACGAATATGTGGTAGGTTTTGACGTTTTTCAAAATATGTGTTCATTTATTTCACTCCAAAACGTACTAAAAAACAAATCTCGTTGGCAGATTACTACTACCCTAGCTCTCTAATACTTATTTTACTCTTTTATTACAACATTCAGTGTGGGTACTCCTATTAATATTCCCTTGGTACCCAGTCGGCTTTCGCATCATCACAAAAATTCAGAGTAAGCACTGTGTTTTCCTACAGACGACATAGTGGTCCATTTGTTCCTGGGATACTATTAAACTACTCCTAACTCGTCATCATGCAGCCCAGGAGCCGAAGCAAAAGGGCTGACGAAATATGTACGCCTTGCCCTATGCTGGACTCGAATTTAACAACCTTTGTTGTGGTAGGCAGAAGTGTTAACCACACGACGACCCCTGAGATAGCAACGTAACTAAAATGTCATAGAAACACAATAACTAGATTTCGACTTAAGAAATACGGCATATCTTCATAATAAATTTCTCTTTCAGCTTAAAGATTTTATATAGTATTGTTCTCTCCATAATGCGGCTCTTTAATTTTCCAATATTGGTTACCAACTGATAATATTCGGCTTAAATGATTTCAATTGATTGGTACATGAGATCAGTGAATAAATCATTTTTAAAATTGTTTAAATGCCATTAATTTACGCCCTGCCCATCTCCTTTGAATAAAGCAATGGTCAGGGGTTGTGAAGTGAACTCCGTCCCATGACTTTGAAAACCTCCAAGTTTGTGGAAGTACGTTAGTGGGCCGCGAGAATCACTCTGATTCCAGATCACGACCCTCCCATCTTCCCAAGTTTTACGCTGAATATTTCTCTTACCAAGTTGGTTCTTCAGTCGAGGGAGGAAATCTGAAATTCCTATGACGGAGCCTTATAGGAAGGAAAATGTGAAGTAGACAACACGGCAAGTCCTCGACAATATCGAAATAGAATCAGCTATTAAAATGACGTGAGAGCTTTGACAACTAACGAGAAATAGCACTTAGAAAATGTGTCTTTTATGGCAGCTGTGAAGAATCTCAAGCGAAATAATTTAATGCACTATTTTCTCTTGAAGGGGTAAAAATTGGAAAATGGCCCCTGAAGCCTATGAGTTCAACATAAAAAATACAATTTTATGACAAAAGCATTCCCCTCTCACGTAATAACATATTTTTTTACAAATGAATAATCAATAAACGAACCATTATGACACCGAAATAAAAATTATAGTCAATGATCATCCACTACATAAGATAGTTGAAACATTGTTCCATGTTGTTGCAACTAAACCTAGAATTTAATTTTCTCAAAAATAAATGGTCACCAATATTCTCTAAGGAGAATATAATGGCAGAAAAAACTTTCCTCTAAGTTCACTATCCCGCTCCAAAATTCCGCGCGATGGAAAAAATAAATTTAACGAACTATATGACAATCGTTTTTTCTCATTAATATTTTGAGCTTTGTCATTACTCTGGTTTCGAAAACATTTCTGTGTACTTCAGTACACATTTCTAGTACTTCACAATGTATCTATATCATTTTATATAATTAAAACTTCACTGACTAGAAAAAATTTGATCGAATAATATTGAATGAAATTTTCTGTGGGACGTTTCCTTTTTGTATTGTAGATAATTCTATGATTCATCTGTTTGATTGATTTTCTTATATTTATGACCATTTTCGGAAATGTTTTTTCTGGCGCTTCTTATTCCGAGGCATTGTAGTGGCAGCTGGAAGAGGTGAATTCGTATTAAGATTTCTCGAATAAAGACAGAAATTAATATGAATTGTTTCGATTTGACAGGGAATTTCCCAAGATTTCCCGTAAGATCGAGACAAGTGTTCCTAACTCGTTAGTCCTCAATGCAAACTTGTAATTCCCCGAGTGTGAAGAAAGGTGAACCTTTATGTTTCTCAGAATCAGAAGAGATAAAATGCGCTTGCCTTCATTCGGGGGGAAACTTAGCATCCACCAGTTTTCCTTTAATGTATTTGCTCTCGGAAGAATTATTTTAAACTCTAGCGAGAGCATTATGAAATTTACTTCATAAAAATGTACTTTCAAAAGAAATTCATTTTGCCCATTTTTTACGTCCTAAATTCTAACTTGATATTTGAAAAAGGTCTAAAAAATATTGTTAATAAATATTGGTTAATATCATGTAATGAAGAACACAAGTTCCAAAGAACAGTGGAAATATATATTGTGTTCCTTTTTCCATGAGCATAAACTGCCACAAAGTTGATCCAGAAACTATCAAATACATTATTTATTTAGTATAGTTTTCCTTATTGTATTTGCCAATGAATTTCGGAAGTATCGTTTGGAAAAATTAACTGAAGAACATTTCAGACTAATGAAAAGATTTTATAGTTTAAGCCCCAAGTTAAGCATCATCGTAATCTAACTATGCAAGTATTTAAAATGTGGTTAATAAACTTTTGCATTTATTAGTTAACAATAAATTGTGTCAACAAAATAATATTCTGATATAAATCAGTCTTGAACAAGCGCCTATTTCCACCGAAATTTCTGTTAAAATATAAGGTAACCATCACCTGACCGAAATTTTGTAAAAACTATTGGCATTTCAACGTATTCTGAGCTGATATTAAATTTATTAAAGCCTTTAAATTTTACTACTTTTCACTTTGAGTTTCATTTTCGCCTGACGTTATCATTTACCCGAAAAAATTTTGGCTGAATTTTGTTCATCATTAGGACTGAATAAGAGTACGAAAGAAATATTTCGACATAACTCCACCGTTTAGACTGCCATTGAATCCATATGACGTAATGTATTTCTCTTCATTACACAGAACTAATTGAATAATAAAATAAGAATTAATATTGATTCTGGGAGAGAAAGGGAAAACGTAATTTCTTTTCTCCGGAGAGTTTTCTACGAAGTATAATGAGTAATTCAAAATAAGGTATCATGAAACGTGTCACCGTCAACTGTGAAAATATTTTTGAAATCTATTTCAAATTTAAAACAATGATTTTTAATACGCTTTATGATTACAGATTCAAATGGTTTGCGTTTATATATCAAACGAATTGCTTTCGCATTGATGAATCTCTCAAAAGGAAGCTCTAGTTTTCCTACTTTACCTCATCAATCACAAAACACTGTACGAAAGGAAACTAAAGGGAAAATAATCCTTGTATTGTATGGCCTTAATAAGGCAGGACTGGAAGCATTAAATGGGAAATTTGTACAAATAATCTCGGTGGAGCAGCGAGGTGGATGAATGGGCAAAGTTATAAAATGTATATCACAATTCGTAAAGAATAAAAATGTTGGCATAATCTTTCACTGGGTGATTTTAAGGGTGGCGAGATCACGTGGGTGCGTCTGGTCCTCCCTCTTTCCGCTCATTTTGGTTTTTGCGGGGGAGGATGGTGCGAAACACGTACAATACCCTTCCTTCTTCGTCGTTCAGCAGCCACTAATCCCGTGGCAGGGACCAAATCCCTTAAGCAAACCCCAGAGTGGATCCTGGGACGAAGTGACAGGACCCCGGAGAAACGGAAGAGGCTAAGCCCTTAAAATCTTCTCGAAAGAATGATTGGGTGGAAGGAGGCGTAATTCACTCCACATCGCACTCGCCACGTGCTATAAGTACGCCACCGGCTCCACCTTCTTTAGTGTCCCCTCAGGAGGAGCGCGAACTCCCGGGAGGGGAGGGGGGTGAAGGACAACCGACGTAACGAACACTAAAACGTTAAGTCCAAGGGCGACTTGCCTACGCCAGCAGAACAGGGTATCGACATATCACGGAGGAATTTGCCATTGTCACTTAAGCCGTGACACTCCACGGCCACCTTTAATAGGACTTATGCATGTCTCAATGAAAACTAACGAACGAACAAGGGAAGATTTAAAAAAATAGGTTATTCAGACGGTATTAACAAGGTAGTAAAGGACAGTAGTGTTTCCTATACCGGATTTAAAATGACACGACCGGTTTTGTCCGTTGCAATTCGCAATCACAGTTCAATATTATTATTAGGTAATCTACCGGTTAAGGTAAGTTTTTATATAAGAATTCACCCAGTACCAAGCCTCATGGCGTGTGAAATTCATATATTAGGGTAGGGGGGCCAGTTTCTTTCCCTGTGCCGGCTATGGTCTCCCAGGAATATCTGTTATCCGAAAAATCGCACAGCTTGGATGGAGCTGCAAGTGCCCAGAGAGGTGGTGGATATACGGTTTAAGCAAATTTTTGAACGTTGAGAATGGCTACTATTAAATAATAAATTATTACCAAATGTAATGATACATTTATTTAAGTAATCACAAGTTATTCTATAGGTGGTGATCTAACACCAGCTGTAACTGATGACCGTGGGTAATGGCAGAATAGATCCTAGTGCAAATGCAGCAGTGTAAAAACAGTTGGACCCATCTCTATGAAGCGTGAATGAAATCAAAATATAAATCAACAGACAGTTGAGTCAAACTGAACGGATAAAGGACTTGAACTGGAAATCCAATATACGTTATTATACGCGCTTTTGAAGCATTGAAGATATTTATAAATTAAAACTAGTAAATTTTAATGCTAATAGATAATAATTGTGATGCAAAACAAATTATTTGCTGTTCATATTTTTATTTATAAAGTGAAATTTCTGAATTAACCTCGCATTTAATATGTGGTCAAATTATTGTTTAAGCACTTCAGTGATCAAATACTAAAGAGGTTTTCTTAGGTTGAGGGTCGATCTCATGACGAACCAAGCCTTAGAGCGTGAAAAATTCATGCTTTCAGGATAGAGGGATCAGTTCCTTCCCTGGTGGCCAAACCTTCCTTTCCACGAAGTTCTAGTTTCTAAAATACCCGACTGATTTTACAAGGGGTTATCTCAAGATATATCCGGGGTGTTTGACTCTAGGTCCTCCTTCCAATAGTTCAAAACTTCGTTTTGACATCTCAATGAACTATCCAACCCCATTCACTGGGGCTGCTGGCTGTAATATTTTGGGGCTAGGACGCCCCTACATAACTTCGAGCAGGGCAACTATTAAGTACAAAGACAATGCCGAAAGAGATTTAATGCAATATGAGAAAAGTTTCTGTCGAGTAACTTTATGATTTCAAGAAAATTATTCTGAGTGGCCGAGTTTTCACTTTATCTTCAAATGGATAAGTACAAATCCTACTATTTTAAAGTAGAAGTCCGCCAGTACAATAATATCGCATTAGACACGATGAGTAGAGCCTAATGGAGGATATAAGAAAATTGAAGTTCTTGATATAAACGTTTTGGGAAATTTCATGCAATGAATGGTGAAACCCTACGCCATATTAATTCGATCATACAATTTTAACCTTTGGCAGAACAATGAAGATCGAAAGACAAAACTATCGTATACAATCAATGAAATAAAACTAAAGGCTAAAGAGCACATGAATCAAGTCAGTAAGTATATACCGCTTAAATATTATTCCATTCAACATTTATATTAGTTGTATATTTCATTTTTGCAGCTGAAGATTTGGTTCGCCGCCGTTATTTTTCAATTAAATGGACGATCAAAACATCCACCATTATGTGAGGGGATAAGACCAATCGTTATATCAGAAGTAAAGTTTTGAAAACGGATAAAACTTGAAAGAGGCTTTGGCAAGAAAGCTCTTTTTCCCGAAGGCACAAATATCGCACCCAATCAGTTGATTGCACCTACTATGGGATGGGTTTTTCAGGAAGGCGATTGGTTCCGACCAGAGTTCTTTCCTTCTTACTTTTCACTCGTTACTTCCCCAATCTTCGCCTCATTTTTTTCCAATTTCAACAGTGAATTAAAAGAGTTTGTATCGGACAGCCACATCTTCCCATCATCGCTGATAACACAAATCCGCTGTCACAACTATAAAAAAACCTCAATAAGTTACCTTTATTCGTTTTTACTCATAGATTAGCCGTAAATCACAGGAGAATAACAGATGCGTGTGATGCGAAGACGAGATAACAGTACCCATATAAAATTAAAGTGGATTCAGTTGTAAAGAAAAAAATGTGCAAATTTGTGATCTTTTATCGCTCTCCCTGAAAAATATTCTCATTTTACATAAAAGCAATATGACACCAACAAATAAAAATATGATAATTAATGTTTACCATCTTCTTTTCTAATAGGTAGAAAAATTTTGAGGGTTGGCCTTCATATAATCCAAATCTTTGTAAAAAAAAGTATTAATGATTGTAACTATAATGGTATATGG
Organism: Hetaerina titia; assembly: GCA_037158775.1. Lineage (NCBI taxonomy): Eukaryota > Metazoa > Arthropoda > Insecta > Odonata > Calopterygidae > Hetaerina > Hetaerina titia. Next base: position 89,572,753 of record CM073769.1, on the reverse strand, counting down.
ACTAGAATGGAATGATACTGACTATAATGCTGATAAATATTAAAGTGAAAATATATTTCGCAAAAAATACAATTCGCACAATATGGCTTTTATTATTTATTTTTTTCAGTCAGAAATTGATCCTTGCAATGGTTCTTAAACTTAAGTAGTTTTCAATATTCTGAGATAAAGACAAAAAAATTCATTTCCTAATTAAAATTGAGATAAATCAAATTTGTTTTTAGTCATCATAAATATTTTTTGTCAAAAAGAACACAATCGCTCGCAATTTTCCGAGCTGTACATTATGATGAAATTCTTATATTCACCGCATAGACAAATTTAAAAGGCGCATTGCGGTCTGCGTGAATCTCATGGATAGAAATCACGCATACCTGCCGACCAAAGAATCACGAGACCGGATCCACGCGATACCCTTGAGTATCTCCGGCCTTACAAAGGGTGCCGTCTCTTTCTTGCAAGACCATTCTCGAAATCATCGCAATGATGGCGAATAAAATGCCTCAGTAGAAAGACTTCGTGCAAATCGAGATTAAAGACACTCAGTTCAGCTGCATCTTCGAAATAAGAAACAAAGTATCCTACCTTATTCATGTCCCAGGATCGAATTGCTGCTGTAAGGCCATGTCGCGAAAATAGACAAAATATCCTAAGGTCCTAATGTACTCTAATTAATGGTTCCTATTGTATTCAAGCATATAATAGAAGTTGGAATGTTATGTTATAGTTCGTGCACCGAATATCACACCGCTGATCGATAGTTTGTGAGCTCTCCAAATCGATGCCCACTTATTCAAATCCGTTCCAGCGATGTTGCCGTCAGGAGGGAGATAGAGAGGACTTGAAGCTGTATTATTCAGCATCATGGAGTGGTGGTCGATCAGAAATTGTGAATGCATGTCTGCCGCCACGGCCCTGGGTTTGTGGCGAATCAAACCTCAGGTTTTGGAGGTCACGGTATCCTTGACAACCACCAAAACCGTTATTTTCGTCTTTCCTTCGATTAACAATTCATCTGTCGCCGCCCCCTTAGACTATACTCTGGGGGACTAGGAAAATATTTTCAGATCCGCTGTTGAACCCAAGGAAGAAACCCTAAGATATCATATCAACATCGATAGAAATCCTCCTCGGAGAAAATTTGGAAAAGATTAGCGCAAATAATTACTTCATCTTAACAACACAGCAGTCTCACGATACCTGAGAGAGCACGAGTCCATTCGGATTAACATATTTGAGATAATTGTTCAACATATATATTTTCAAACAAATTAAAAAGAGCATTAATAGCATTAACGATGCAAATTATTGACTCTAATATGGAAAAAAACATATTATTGAGTGCTACAAATCCTAGCTTCGCATTTACCTTTATATTTTGAAGTCAATGACAACACAACCATGTAACTCAGTAATCAACTTAACTTTTGTTTTAATGGGTGATAGAGACAGAATTCCAATCGTTCCAAGGTATGTGAATCCAAATATTCAGGACAGAGGACTCCAGTTCTTTACCTTGTGCCTCTGCGGTTTCTAATAAATTTATATCCAGAATAACGCAACGTTTTGGTTATTTGCTTGGAATTTCTATGGGTAATCACTTGGATTTGGACAGCAGTCTCCCATTCTTTACTTACTATTCTATCCCGTTACAATGCAGCCTTTTCATGTCACCTTCGCATTGTGTCTTTGGCTATTGGGAGTAACTTTATAACCTTGGTTAACCTAGAAAGTCGCTTAAATGAGCTCTGCAGACGAATATAAATGAATTATTTGCTGGCCAGAAGAAATTGGATCTTAGAAAAATTAAAAAATATACTCTAGATGTCCTAACTAAAAATTATATTGGCATGGATAAGGTATAAAAGTATAACTTTTACTTTTACTAAATACTAAGTCAATTCTAATCATGATCCTTTAATATATAGTTTTGGATAGTTGTGTGCTAATCATATTACGTAACCCTGAAGTGCCAAATGTAGGTCCATTTTCTCCCATTTGGTCCGGGAAGGAAGTAATGTTTTATTTTCTTCCAAAATAAATATACCTGCGTAAATAACGACTTAACTACGTTTCAGCCTGCAATGTACTAATGTACTCCTGAAAAGTTAAAGGATTTGCTCCACACTCTGAGATGATACCACCGCTTTCCACACTTGATGGCAGTCGTTATTCCTTGCTTACACACTTAAGCGTTTTGAACCGGCGGGAGGAGAATCCAAAAGGGGTCATTTCTCTAAACTTTGGCGATGGGCGACGCGAGTTCCTCTCGTCTTCACCTATCCTAGCGCAACCTGCGGAAGGACTTGAAAGAAGTTCTTTCAATTCCATTCCATTTTCAAATAACATGGCTCTATGTTTTCTTCCCTCTCTTCAGTCCGCCATTTTGGCCCCCCCTTCTGCTATCTCTCTCGACCCTCATTTGCCTCTTTCCTTTAGCCTCCCTCCCCATTCATCGTCCAGCTAATTGGGGTCTCGTCTTCAGAGCGAAGACAGCACGTACGTGGAGTCTATCACTTGAAATCTTTCAGAGGTTCCAATCTCTAGCTTAACCTTTGCAAAAATATAGTTGTAAATTTTGCGACGAGAGACTACAACCGGCGTTCCAACTTTTGTCAGTCTGACCTCCATCAAATGTCAGAATGCACTGAGGATCTGTCTCATAAAACACACCAAAATTAAAACAAAATACTCTGCTCTGCTGCTCATTTCTGTAGAAAACTGCAACCGAAGAACTCAACTTTGAACGTAACTATTACAGAACATGAGATGAAACCCCGTAAGGAGACGGTAACTTCAAAATAATAGTGAAAAAATGCCCAATATTGAAGAAAAATTACAACTTCATTACTATATTGACAAATGAAGACTGTGCTCAAACTAAATAGATGGGCTCTCAAATAAATGGATATAGGTATTCATTTTTTCCCGTTTCACCGTAGAACAAATTAAACGAAATTTTAGCATTTAAAACATATCTCCTTTCCACAGCTCTATCTCTTTTTCGGGCCATCGACTTTATGGACATTTATCGACTACATTCCGAAGAACTTTACAAAAAATAGCATTTATTATGTACGTGTATAATCGCAACGCATATTATTTCGCTTAGAAAACAAAAGATAAATTTTAGGAATAATATTAAGATATATCATCGTAACATCACGCAATGTTATCAGGGAGAACCAAGAAATTCTTGGTTTAAATATGCACTTGAATTTCTTTTTCTACCTGCACCAATTAAATGCGCAAAAACTTTCCTTTGCAATAATCTTTTGCTTCTTCCTTTCCCTTTATCTTCCAAATTGTCCATTGAAGTTACGTTGGATGAATATTCCTCTCCCTTGTCTATCACCACCAACTTGATCCCATGTTTCCTCACCCCTTATCCCATGCGTTATTCCTACATTTATATGAGTCTCAAATTTTCCCATTGTAAATTAGCCGGGTTCGAGGCTGCGGAGATGAGCAGGAGTGAGGGATGAGCCGGGAAAGGAAAATTTACATGGATGAAAAGAATCGATGAGAAAAATGCCACCAATGAGAATAACGTAAAGCACTTTTCTTCATCGAAACTAGTCACAAAGATGAGCACGTCAGCAAATTTGCTGCAATGAACCCTTCTTCGGTGGCGTCAAATAATGTACATTTGATGAAATGAAGTTGTTGTTGATCGTGAGCAATAATTACGATTAAGCATATAAATATTCTGGAGGATACGCGGTATGCTCCTAAGGTAAAAATAGTTTGAAAGAAGAGAAGAATGAATGAGAGGCAGCAATAATAAAAGTAAGAACGAATTTATTTTACAAGGAGGTCGATATTTCTTCGGATCAGCGAATTCCCAAATATCCTTGCCCCCGAACATCATTTAGGTATTTTTACGGGGATTTAGACATATGTCTGCAGAATTTTTTGTTTCCAGAATAATCACGCCATTATCACATTATTTTCAATGATTACAAGTACCTATTCGGCATAAATAGGCAACGCTGGAATATAATAGGCAAAGATTTTCAGTTGGCTACTTTCGCGACTAAATTTCATTTACATACTGCATCAATGCCATGACCATTTATTGTCTCCAATAGCCTGCGTCAGGTTGGAGCGACAGATAGCCGACTCCACGTGCACCATTTGTAACGGGGGCGGGAGAGAAAGGAGGCTATCATCAATCCCGCCCGACGCCTTCTAACATTTCGCGGGAATCGATCTCCTCCAGCCATTCCTCCTTCCTCGCCCCTCCTCCCTCTCGTCCTACTTTGCTCCAGGTCGCACTCTTTTCCTCTTCCATCTCGTTCTACATCCTTCCCCTTTATTCATCCATCTCTCTCCATGCCCGCAATTCATCCAACCCTCGTCCCATTCTCTACAGTTGTCTTCTTAACCTCCCGGTTAACTTGCCACTCCTCTCCCTCCACTCCCACCCCACCCCCGCGAAGAGCCTTCCGTATCTTCCTCTCTTCGATTCACTCTTCGTAATGAGAGTCGCTTGAGTTGATGCCAAGGAAATATTAAAGTAAAATATAGTATCAAGGATGAGTTCGAACGCTTTCCTTTCTTCTTCAGTCAAGTAGGACGGGAAGATACGTGAAATTATTAAAGTTTTATCAGCTGGATACTTTTTTTTTCGTTAGATAAATATTAAATAATAAGGTACTACATGGTTAAATAATTATCTTGGAAGAGAAATCCTAATATTCTTCACAAGCATTTGAAAGTCATTAAGGATAATTAACAACTTTTGTGACATTTACTAGGAATTCTTGGCAGCGTAACGTAACCGTAATGATTAAGGAATCTTTTCGATAGTTACCGAATAACTTATAATTCTGATGTCAAAGTAACCTGCTCACCTTTATACGCTAGACTGAAAAGTCAAATGAAGTGTAAACGTTATGTTAGTCTCGGGGAAAATCTCAAGTAAATTAACTACGTATTTCAGTATATCGCACTCTCAGGACTAATGCAGCTATGGCTAAACGAATTCATGTCGAGTATTCTTCTGTCTCTTAGAAAATAATTAGTAATGTAATAACTAGGATGCAATCCAAAACTGCAGTCGAATACAGAGCCCTTTGTGTAGTATTAGTATTTTATTTTGCTATATAAATCTGCCAAATTTCACCCGATTAAATTTCCACTTTTCACTGAACTAGGAAGAATTAGACAACAAAATTTTCAGACGCCGTTTTCGATTATCAAACAACTTCAAGCGTCAAATATGAAGGAGAATCATTTCCCCTCCAAAATTCCAAAAAGTTGTTCGCAATTAGGTTTACTTAAACTCACAAGCTCTTTTCAAGCAATAAAATTCTAATTAAATCCTGATGTAATATATTTAGTTTTTAATTAAGTTACAATACTCATCGTTTGCACAGAGGAAGATATGGGATGGAAATAGACTCAATCATTTTATATTACTTACTTTTCTGCTAGAATACCATTATTTCTGATATTAATTTCTAGAAGCTTCACATTTATCAATAGAGAAGATATTATTGTTCACTGGCACTGAGGAGTTTTAAAAAGGCTGAAAAGTATTAGTTGTATTTTTTTAGATACGCAAAGATTTGACGAATTCAATACCATATTCATTATATCAGCACTGTACGGATTTACTTTGAATATTCTTATATTAAACGTATTTTTCTTTCTATAATTTATTTATTCAAGAAATTGCTTCTCAATAGCCTGATATAAAACGGAAATTATGTCTATCATCATTCTTTATTCAACTTCAGTTTCCTTACAAACGTTCGTTCAATAAAACTTAAAAAGTAAAAGAATTGAGCAAACCTTCCAAGCACTGCCATTAATGTTTAAAAACATTCTAAAAATGGAAATAATTCTATTTTATATTTTAAAGAAAAACCTCCAATGGACAGGGGCAGCAATCATACTGGCTGAAAAATTCGTTACATAGCTTAACCCCCTGTATTTTTGCATCAATGCAATATGAAGGCGCTGGAATATATTCATACAGTAATTTAAATCCATTTAATAATACTCAACGCAACCATGTGTAAAATATTTGCTCCGAGTTTGCTTAGGCGGTTAAAAAGAAAGTGCCCGACGACTAACTATGTAAAAAACGAGTCTACAATTTATCATAGTTCTGATCTGTAAACAGTGACTCCAAGAAAGAACTAATTACTCGATAATTTCTGCTTGTCTCCACTCAAAAGAGATTGACAGCCATGATTTTACCGTTTTGACATCTCTCGAACTCTCACGTCGACCCAAGTTACGCCGAGTTACGTTGTTGGTGTAACTGGGGTATCATCCACGCAGTGCAAGTTGACGATTCCCCCTTTGAGTAGACAACCCACGCAATTCAGATGCACTGCGTGTGCACATCCTGTACAAAATGAAAGGGCGACGGTTAAGCAGGGAATGCGGGATCCGTCCACGAGCCATTGAATTCGTATCAAACTCTTCCATTCTCGCAAATTTACCTCGCTACATACATCATGTCCCATTAAATTTATGATGCAAGCCTCCTGCGGACTACATTTCGTCGCTGACTGCTTGATGAAATTCCGCTTTTCAACCGCTCCTCAACATGATACGACTCGGTCTAAGATTTCGTTTCTAAGTTACATCCACGTCCAAGGCCAGTGTCATTTTCGTCTCGACTTTTGTTCGTCGATATTTTTTCATTTTCTGTGGGTTTCCTCCGACTCTTTCCACCTTCTCTCCCCCTCCAACCCGCCATGACGTCATAGGGGGTTTCTCTTTACCATTTTTATCTCTCGTCGTCATTGTTCCATCGGTAGGTTATTATGGTTGTCGTTACTTACATATGCTAGCTGCTGAAGTAAATTAGAGCAGACTGATTACGAATCAAAGTGAAACTTAGACATTCCCCTTATACAAGAAGTACAAGAAGAAAATATGATTATCAAAGACGAATATTTTGTAAAAATAGAATCAGAAACTTTTTAGCCTGCATAAATTACGGTCACGAATTTTTTACAACATGAAATTACTCTACGAAACTTAATAATTATGCCTAACCAAATAAACTTCCCCTTTTTGAAAACCATAGCTAAATAAAAACACAGTAATCAACCCGAAGGTCGGTTTAGTAGGTGATGGTAGAGCTCAACCACGTACTAAGCCCGACGGTGTGTGAATATTCACACATCAGGGTAGGGGGGCCAGTTCCTTTCCCTGTGCCGGTTATGGTTTTCCAGGAAGATCTGGTGCCCGAAAAACCAACTAGCTTGGGTGGAGCTGCAGGTGCCCAAAGTGCCTTGCCCGGGAATCGAACCCGGAACCCTCTGGTCAGTAGGCCAACGCTCTACCCCCTGGAATATGTCAATGATATTTTTGCATTCACTCACACAAAAAATGAAATAATTTCTTTTATAATACAAGTCACACGAGACCTATTGGTTAATACAATACCTCTTGTTTCGGAACCCAAGTATTTCAATGGAAGCTAAAAAGTTGCCCATAACTCAATGCCAACCTTAAGGGCTTAAAGACCTTTGAAGTCTTATGAACATAATCGTGAAAACCGGAATAGCCTCCAAGTGAAATTAATTATTAAATTCTAATCCCCAAGTTATATTACATTTTAATATGAAGGCTCACGATAGGCAAGGATACAGAATGTGTATTGGAATTGACGTCAGCAGTAGCAGGAAAAACATTTCCAACATCAAAGCTCAATAATATTCCTTGCTATTGAAACACTTTCTTCTACTCTCTTAAAAAATATATCAGAAACGTTGCGGGCATTATGTATCTGTTACGTAAATATTGATCATATTGGCAATGTAGACATGAATTTGCAATTCACGGGTTAATTATTTTTCTCAATATCAAAAAACTAAATAGCCAAATTGACCATAGTGATTTTTTTGGAAAGAGAAACTAAGCCGATTATTTTGTAATGAGACTTCATTCTCCATTTGTGGAGCACTCTGCCTGAAAATGTAAAAAAAAAACATTATCATCTGTTCTAATTATTTGGCTTGATCGGAGAATACTTGTATAAATTCAAAATAATAATTAATATATCCAAATATCACCAACGCTCTGGTTGACAACCTTCTACCACATTATTAGAACCTATTTCCATAAACACATTTCGTAATGTCATCATTTAAAACACGCTCTAAGTTTGGTCAATAGATATTTCTTAACGATTTCATTTATTTGAAAGATTGAAAAATTGTACACATTAATTTTTTACTTATTAAATTACATTAATTACGAAACTATGATTACGAAAATATACTACGGCGAAAAATTTGATCATGCGAGAGATAGAATTTTATCAGAAAATAAACTTTTAAGATATGATAGGCGTAGCTGGAATAAGAGTAGATTATCCTCCTTTGCCAACCTTACAATATTAAGAATGCCTAGGTCAAGCCAAATCATGTCTCATATTAATCTATACCGATTTCCGATTATGGGTTTCAATCTGGAATCCTCCGACATACTATATGCAGATCTTCAACTGACAAAAATGCCAAAGCTTCTGACATTCAACAGCGCATTTAACCCCATGTGACGATCGAGGGATTGCAAAGGTTGGTGATTTTGTACTACCACGTGGTGTTGAATCATTTCTCGGGAGAAAGTGGCGGAAAGTTTTCGCAACGGTCGCAATCTTCTACGTCGAATTTTCTGGACACTGGCTCTCGACAAAGAGTAAAAGAGTGCACTTCAAACGCTGTGACGCAGTCATCTTCCATCACTCCGACCCCATCTCCTCTCTGCCATGCCTCGAATGCTTTAAGGCGACCAAGAAACCCCGTAGACCATTTCCGAAATCGATATTTCCTTCCTTAAAAAGAGGAAAATTTTGAATTCTTGCTGTATCGATTTTCCGTTTAATAACAAGGTGCTTAGCTATTTGTTAAGCATGACACAAATGCTCGTTTTAAAATATCCTCTTCCATTATATGACACTGTTTCAAGGACATCAATCAGCTATGAATGTTCAACTACCTTTAGCTAAGTTTTCACATGCGCGATAGGGTTGGAAGGTCATTCACCTAATAAGGGGAACGGATTAGAGTCGCAAAGGAAGTATTTTCCCGAATCCTTCCTCCTTTCCAAACGACCTAAAAATTGATACGCTCGAATGAATGGAACATTGGTTTCAAAATTAAACTTGTATTTCAATGGTTACGGTGTTGCAAATCCAGCTTTTGCCGTGAAAATATTTAGTTCATTACCAGGAGGTTTGTCTTTTCTCACACATCTCGCTTATATTCCGCAACAACGACATACGTACTTGCAAATATTTTCCGAGCCCTCCCTTCGGGCACTAAAAATAGTTGGCCGAAATTTTCTTTCCTCTGTGGCTCGAGGTCGTATTGAGGCTCTCTGTTCTCCCTCTCTATACCCATTTCCATCGATTTTATACAAGTCGATATTTCCTTCATCGCACGTACATATGCAAACACACTCGTGCTGTAAGGCACGAGCAAGCACACACAATAACAACACTGTATGTTCTCTCTTTCTAATATTCAATCGCAAACTACTTTCATTGTTGATATTACACCTTATTTATGCCGTAATATTATGAGATGATATCTATACAAAAACTTACCCAAATAATTTTCTTAAATTGATTTTATCATCATATCAAATTAACTATAACCTTTCGTAACAACTATGTAACGTCCGTTTCAAAAAGATAAGGCGGGGTGGCGGGTTAGGAAATGGAATGTAGAAGCATTAAATGGATTTACAGGAAAGAAGTATCAGCAGGCTGTAGATAAAATCATGGATGGCGGTAAAGAGCTTAGTACTTTCGAAGAAAAAAGGGAATGTATGAAGACAGTGATATTGAAAGCCGCAAAAGACACTATAGGAACCATTAACGGGAAAAGGATACGGAAACCTTAGGTCACGGATGAAATGATTGCAAAGATGGATGAGAGAAGAAGATGGAAGAATGTAAACAGAGTTCGTAAAAATGAAGTACAAAGTGTTAAACAATAAATTGAGAAGGGCCACAAATAAAGCAAAAGAAGAATGGTGGAAAACGCAATGCGAGGATATGGAATGTTTGCAGGCGAACGGTGAAATTGGTACTCTATTCAGCAAGGTTAAGTTATTATCGGGAAATAAGAAGGCAAGATCTGTGCTAACAGTTAAAGATAAGTGGGGTAAGATAATAATTGAACCAGATAAAATCCAAGAGAGATGGAAGGAATATATGGAAACACTGTACGGTAAAGAACTTGGGTCGACAAGGTTAGACATAGAAAAGGAACATGACGTATAAAAAGATAGCTTAGGTCCAGGCATACTCGACAATGAAATAGAAAGGGCATTAAAGGAGATGAAAGCAAATAAGGCAGTGGGGGTGGACAATATTCCTGTAGAAATGCTGAAATGGTCAGGGAAAGGTGGGAAGAAGGCCATATATGGACTGATTCGTAGTATCTATGAGGAAGGAATCTGGCCGGAAGATTTTGTGAGATCGGTGTTAGTTCCTATTCCAAAAAAGGCAAAGGCTTCGTCATGTGAGGATTACAGAACAATAAGTTTGATATCCCACGCAGCTAAAGTTATTCTCAGGATTATCAACAAAAGGATAGAGAGTAAGGCAAATGATTACTTAGGGGATGATCAGTTTGGGTTCAGGAAAGGAAGAGGTACGCGTGATGCCATTGCAGTAATGAGATCACTAATCGAGAGGAATATAGAATACATTCAGGACGTATTTTCCTGTTTTTAGATTTAGAAAAAGCGTTTGATAGAGTGACTTGGAAAAAACTAATGCGTGTGTTGCAGAAAATAGGAATGGATTGTAGTGACAGAAGACTGATCCGTAACCTGTACATGTCTCAGACTGCTCAGGTGAGAGTTACATAACTTCCTCATTTTAACATTGAATGTACATTTTAGTATGAGAAGAAGTAGAAAGAAGGGTTATAGAGAATAATTTATGAACCATAGAATGCAGATATTGTAAAGAGACCACATAATTCAAAATCTTTTCGACGACTTCACAGTTTCCGCAACTTGGAAATTTAGTCATTATTTTCCCCATAATATTTTTTTAACGCCTTCAAAGTCAGAACGACTTTGGACCAATATTAAAAACCAAATATTGGATATGAATCTTTATGAGAACACTAGTTTAGGAGAATCTTCATAAATTATGGAAGAGTCTTCATGAATGACCTTTTGATTTCACGTGATTAATTAAATTTCAATTTAAATACTTTACCGGAGCCGATTTATATGTTCTGAATCTTCAATGCGATATTTCGTGTAAATTTTTGAGAACCCATTAATATTAGAAATATATTGAATTTTTAGACTTCTCATTTTGAATAACTTATTTTCTATGACAGAACTGCTCTATTATCTTACCATAAAGAAGTTTCCCATCTTGCCTCAACTGGTGTAATAAATACGATTATAATTGTTACTTTAAGATACCGTCATTAAAGCAGGCTTTTTCGCTATATCGCTTCAGATTAGCAATCATTTGGCAATCTTTATTTTATAAGTAATTGATAAACCTGATAAAAAACGTTTTGTGTTAACAATTAATACTCATTATTCGAGACGCTTTGAAAGTTTTTACTATCTTTCAAATGGAGCACCTTGATTAACTCCATCCTAGTCATTGACATAATATCGAGCGGCATGAGCCTATTTTTCCATTCATTCGATAGTTGGAACGCATCAAAACCTAGTGTAGAAGAATAATCCCAGAGAAGTCCATAGTAAACTGAAATCTCCCATGATGTTTCGTTGAGAATAAAAAACATAACCTCATAACACTCTGTTACCCCGCTCCACCGCGCCTCCCTTCCCTCCACCCGAATCCTTCGACCCATCCCTAATCCCCCACTCCTTCCTATTCCCAGCAGGGCGGATGACATTCAACTGATCAACGCGCGTACTTGTGATCGGGAGATGCATGCTGGGGACCAATTCCCTTCGGAGACCCACAATATACGCTACGTTCGATACAGTCCCATCTATCTGTCTACTCGGTCGTCGTGATGGCCAAGTGCACCTCAGGACGTCTATTGTGAAACTTTCCGATGATTCCACCGTATAAAAACTCAGTTTTCTTGCCTTAACTATTATGAGATAGCTAAAGATGGCTAACGGCATTTCAGTCAATACCTTTGGATAAGGTCTGATATAGACGTCCATTCTCAGACACTTTGTTTGACGCATGTCTTAATGCCTCGATCCAACAATGATAAATATGATTTTCTCACTGAGATGGCTAAACCTCTATGATCCATAGACCAATTTTGTCTCACAAATGACTCTGACCAGCAACGTTGAACCAATTTTTTTACTCCACTGTCAAGAGTATCCACGTTTAGGATGAAGTGTCCGGCGCCAGAAGCGTGGTAGATAACTTGGAAACTGAAATGTCTTACATTGCAACAATTTAAGAGAGTAAAAATCATTCGCCTTGACCGGGACCAATGATTTTTACACTCTTAAATTGTTGCAATGAAATGCGTAAGAAACCGTTAAAAGTTACTGTTGCGGCATCTCGTGCAGTTTCTTGAAATTTGAAATGTCTTAATTCCTTAAGATTCAAACGTATGTTCAAATATTCTGCATTTCCCTAAAATATAATTGTATTCTTGACTGAGAATAATAAATATATAAGTTTCTTTAACAACATAGATCGTTCATGTTCTCAAATTAATACAAGAGTCTCACCAAGTCATCGTATTTACAACTTATTAATCAAGTTAAGATAACATTACGGAGGGGAACCGTAGTTTAAAATTATTAGAAAAGTGCATCAGATAAACGCGTTAATTGCAAATGTTTACATCATGCTACTTCTGTGAACACCAGAGAATATCACGCGTAATTGGCTGTCAACACTGTGAGTGAAGCACGTGTTTGGGAGTAAAGATATAAAACTACCATTTTTTCAGATTAGTTAGATTCATTTTATTGAACATTGGGTAATTCGCCATTGTTTTTGTTATTTATAGACTTTTTAATCTGGGAATTTTATTGGATTGAAACGTGAAATAAATGATCAAATGTTCAACGCTATCCAGAGGAAGATATTTAAAGAATGAAACTAATTTTAAACATTTAAATCTGTCTGACGAAATCGTTATTAAATATTCCGTAATTTTTTAATTTAAAAAATCATCTTTGTTTCAGTGTTAAGGAGTTCTTTTACATTCAATTCCCCTTGAGTCATCTTAATATAATGAAATACCTAAATTTATCTAATTTAAGGTAATCAAATCAAAGTCTCAGAGTTACCAAAGCTACGAAAGAGGTAGGTAGTAAAAACCTTTCATTAATCTCTTTCCATTTTTTCTTAGTGATGAATAAGATTTTTGTTACAGTATCCATGATATCTTAATATTAAAATTCAATTTTATTAATTTGTGAATAGTGATCCTAAAAAATTAGAGAATGCACAATTCGTCGGGAATTAAAAGTTTGATGAGTTTAACGTCAGGAAATAACTGGTAAATACGAAATGAATAATCTTTGGGAGGTTCTTCATAATTAACATGCGCTACTGCTGTAATAGGGCAGAAAGCTTTCTTTTATCATTCTTTAATTAATACATTCTTTTAACAATGAGAATTATCACAGATGATTGTTTATCGTCGTTGCCAATATTAGCAGTGTATTTAAAAGCTTCTTTAGCCATCTCATTCTATCGCCCTCAAAAATTAAAACTTTTTCAGTCAAGTAGATGAGTTGTATTACCTATTTCATAAATGTATTCACTTAATACGGAAATGTATACACGTATATTTATTTAGAGTAATTATAATAGACGAAACTACTAATAATGAAAACTAAATATTAATATAACTTCTGATATCAAATTTCTTATTCAAAGTAAGAATTATAACGATTAAAAAAATAATAACATTTTTAAACATGCATATCAGCTGTTTCGATTGTTTCTTTTAAATTTTTTTATCAAATTACAAATTGAAAAATAAAAATGATATAATCCTCAATGGCATTTTTGTTGCTCTTTGTCCCTGAATTTTTGTCTTTGGGTCTGCCTTGAGTATTTTGATTTAAAACAAGACTGTCAACTGATACTTTCGATTTCCCTCCGCTTCAAAATTTTTGTTAAGCCTACGAGTATAGTTCATTCAATATATCAAAGGTTGTCTCAATTTTAGGAACTCCCATTTCGAAGATCAGGTCCAATTTGATTCCTCCTCTTATCATCGTAAATACAAATATACATATAACTTGACTATTCAGCTCTTAGCAATCTTCTTTCGACATTTCTCTGGGTAGCTTCATTACTGGCAAGAGAAATTATCCACTCGCCGACGGACTCGAAAACTACCTCCACTTTCTCTCTCTCTCTCTCTCTCCAACCGCAAAACCTTCCTGTTGTTTGTATGCACAGACAGATACACGTTTCTACCGACCTCTTTGTGGCATATATCTCGCCTCTCATTCGCAATTCCCTTTCCCCCGCTATGGAATGTTTTCCTGGGTACCTGTTTACTTCGTCAAATGATTTGAATCGGACGTTTCTCAGTGTTGTCTCATCTTTAATTATCCTCTAGAATGGAAACACCGCGCAGGTAGTTCCATAAAACACCTTAATCTCGGAAATTTATAAACTTTCAACACTAAAAAGTTAGCTACATACTTTTTTGAGTGGCTGAGGGACAAGTGCGAGATATGCTATTGAGATACAACGTGCCCACAAAGGGAATAACTCCGTACTCCACAAGAAAAAACTCACCTTCATAAATAAAATCACCTTCATACTTTCTTAGCAAATGTTAATACTCCAATGTGACGACTGTGCTGAAAAAATTGTTTCACGTCTTAATGTTTGGTATTATTTTAGTACTTTTATCAAAAACAGTTAATTGAAAAAAAGATTAATTAAAAAATTACGCCGACGACAAAATTAGTATCTACATTCAGTTGGCCTATTTTCTTTGATACTCATGCAATTTCTGTATTTTTATATTTTATACGGTTTTGAATGGAGAAAGATATCTTTATAAAAGTAGCTTGAGCTACTGAGCAATTTTCTTGAGTACCTTGAGCAGTAATGACTTTTTGAGTTTTCATCATTCATGAAAGAAGTGAGAATATAATTTAAGGTTGCAAAGAAATGTTCTATTTTTGAGATTAAAAGTCTGCTCGCTAATGAAAACAATGCCACTGTGGTGGGTTATTTACCTAAATGTAAAATCACGCTGTCAAACGATTTCTTTCTCAGAGCTGGAGACTCACCAGTAATTATTTCTTACGCAATGCTTTTCAGGATTTGGAGCTAATTGGATAAGTAATCCAGCTCGGAATAGAGAAGAGGCAAATTAGTCTCATCGTGGAGAAGAAATTAGTTAAAGGGGGGAATATGAAAAGTACAATGGTATAGAATACATTGGTGTGTGATTATGAGTAATGATTTAATTGTTTCAGCTAAAAAATTTCTCTTGTGAAACGTATTTTATAAGAGCAATTATTTTCAATTAAAATTGAAGACCGCCATGACTGCCAAAAACAATTAAAGAAAGATATTTACTACTCACTCAATAGTATAGGACAGTAGGTAATTTAAATTTAATTAAATTAAAATTATCCTTAAGAAAGACAGGAATTTTGTAAAATTGCAGTAATGTTGTACCATATGCGATATTTTAAATTAATATATCCTAGACGTAAATTATCATAGAGAGTAAAGGATTTAAAAAACTCTGGTGTCCGGTTAATTCCTTGAAATTAGATCATTTTGATACCGAATATATTCAAGAGGATTGACCAATAACAAATGTAAACAAAAGGAAGTAATAGTGAATAGTATCTCAGGAAATAAAGGTCAACTTCTTTCAGAAGACAATGCATAAAAGTGATTTGAGAATTAAAAAAATATTAATATCTTTAATGAAAGCATGAATTTCTTTAATACGATTAATACAAGTAGACGTATTTTATAATCAATATTATCACAAAGTATCTTTATGATATCCTCTAAACTTTTAAATATTCTGGAATAGATCGTTAACACTTTGTTTGAATCATCATACGACATATTGAATCCGCCTTAGATAATCCTCTGATGAACACCGTCACTTATTCTAATGGAAATTGAAACAAAATTATCCTATATAAAAAGTTATGTTATTATTAGGTAATCTACCTGTTTAGGTAGGTTTTTGGATGGACATAACTATCAAATAAATATTTTGTGGCTCCTAAGAAAACCTACTCTACATCAGATCCCTCTTCATCTCTGTAAATCGTTTAAATTTTGCGGCGGGTTTAACGAATTATTTCCCATCTAATTCACATGGAAAACAATTCTTAATGATCTACAAGTAAAGCTATTTTTTCGAAAATGTTAAGTTGAAATATATTTATCAAAACAAACATTTCATTGAATAATAATTCATTCAAGATTTGTTTTCTATAAGCAAATGAAAACTGGTGAAATGTAAATAGATCAGCACACAAGTCAGTTTTCTGGACTTTTCTACCTTACCATCTCGCAGGATATTATATTAATGGACGGTTCACCTGGAGGAAATGATTCCGATTGTAAGCTCTCTCTCTCAGACTTAGAATCGAGCATAAAAAATTACGCCTTTTGTGAGAAATTGAAGGAAAACATTTGAAACTAATTTGATGACACTTTGAGAATTTTCAAAATGTTTTGCCACAAGCCAACTACTTACTGGTGGCTCTTGTTCAATGTTTGGCTTATTTTATCATTGATATAACTATTGTGCGCCTTGTTTTCTAAATACGACTACTAAAAGAAAGATGAAAAGGAATGCCACAAATAGAAATTAAAATCACTTATCATATTAATACGTATCGTATTTGTATCAATATGGCATGTTTCAACATGTCACCTTGATGACAAAGAAGAAAAACCTTTGTAAAATTTAATGATAAAATTAATAGATTTTAAGAATGTCAAATAATTTGTGCTAGTGGGGTCGATTTTTGGCACAAAATACTTCGTGTCAAAAAATATACCAATGATGAACAAATAAAAATTTTACATTAATTTAGGCTTGAGAAAATGGTAAATTTATATAATTTTCAGGCCATGAGTATTGCTTTAATGTATCCTTATTCCTTAACATAAAGGCAATTATATCTAAGACAATATTAAATAAAAAATAAATAAACTACCTGAGAAGTGACATATTCTTTCAAATTTAATAAAAGTTACCCTAACTTCATCTTAGCAACTTGATGTGGTCCAAGAATAAATTGAAGCCGTTCTCTTATCGTTTCTAGTTTGAGGAATGACAAGTACATCTAGTTGATTGAGGACTCCGAAACGACCAATGAAAACAGTCATCGCTGAATCCCACGTACAAGACTCAACTCTAACAATCATTACTTCACCCCATCTTCATAATCGAGGTTTCTATCGGTCAATCCAATCTCCTGCCCTCCAACCAAATAGCCTCCCACTCCCGTGTCCACTTATTTTTCACCCCACCTGTGACTACAGATGCCACCACTCGGTATCATCCGCCAAGCATTCCAGGGAGGACAATGGGCCTCTGTCAGAGGAGAAGTGGCAGGAAAATAATGGCAGAGATGGGTACGACGTGCGTGAAATATGAAAACGATAATAACACTGAATTTCGTAGGTTTTCTTGATGAGAGATGAACACGATTTGCTTCACATGGTTATGGAAATTACAATACAGCTTCCCTAAAAAAGGAGACAAAAGTTCAACCGAGAAGTTCTTTGTCAGAAAAATTCCCTCCAAAAATTAATTTCGGATCCGCAAGAAAATGGATCGTGTAGAATGGAGCTAATACAATGAGTGCAATGTTATGATATCATGACAAGGATAATCAGAAGCAATGTTCTCAAGCGAAAACCTAGAGTAAATGCTAATTAACGCTTCAGTAATACCACTTCCTCATTAGGTCATACAAATCCCAAAAATTAAAAAGGAAAGAGCTATTACAATTCACATTTAAGGGATAACTCGGTTGAGGGTTCTGTCGCGGTATCTCTCCCAGTTCCTTGGAAAGAGTTCTTGCCGACCGGAGTGAGTAATAAACTGTCTGGCAAACCTTCGAGGCCTAGGGGTAGGAATTGTGAATATTTTCTTTCCACGAAATTGATTCCCTGGAGCTGAATTTAGAGTGCAAAATAGTCTCGACCGCCTTTGCGTCCAAAAATATCAAATCCTACTGTGAGCTTTCTCATTAAGAATTACTACGAACACTTGTTTGAGTTTGCATTGCAGTTAACAATTTTACAACTCGTTTTAATAAACAGACGTTTTCGTGCAGGGTACCGCACGAAAAATAATTTGGCACTCTCCACAATACGGAACCGCACGCCTGTGGATTTTCGACTCCTTACGACTTTGAAGCTTAAATGCAGAGCATTTACGAGGTAAAAGGAGAGTGATGAAGGCATAACCGCAGTCATAATATCAAATCTTACTTTGTTATCTTACCTCGAGACTACGATGAACAGAAACCCACACCTCAAAAGCATTGATGCGCGAGAGATAAAACTGGTAACTTCATGTTCTGAGAGGCTTGGTGGAAGTTTTAACCCCTGAAAATACAAACCTCAAAGGCCGGAACTACGGTTTGGGGATGCTTCATCGTACTTCATGGTTGCTAACTATCCTGTGATAATTTATCTCCTCATTGAAACTCATAAAGCATCGGAAATGCTTTCCTACAATGAAATCGCTATTACATGTTTAGAGCTTATATGAATCTCCGTAGCATGGTCTCATTTATTTGATACAACCTATCTTCAAGGTAGGTTCACCGCAGGTAAGCACGAAATACAGTGAAAATATGTTAATTTCGGCCAGCCAATTTAGCCAAAAAATATCTTTTAGTTGTACTCTTTGCAATGTTACAGGAGTATACTGCGCAATATACACAGTAATTTTTAAAAACTACTGGTTCGTACGCTTGAATAGCATTTTATCTTGTGGAGTTACATTAGTATGAAATTGGTACGTACGATATCTACCTACGTACGATATCACATATAAGTATTCTCTAGTTCAATCCGTGCAATATATTTATCCTTTCTATATTTTCAAATAATTAATGGTAGTTCATAATTTACCTCAATTCAAGTAAGGTTGAACATATGTGAGGACTTTTTAATCTTGATTCGCCCCGACTATAAAGACATTTTACCTAAATACCCATCTTCCCTCAAAGCTTATATGACTTAAAAGGCTTACTACCTAATTTTTACCTTAAGAATAATTACAGAAGTGTTCTAACTTGATGGCAAACTCATCGTAAGTCCCTCCAGGTGGAAGTGGCACAAAGGACAATCCCTTCGGAAACTTCAACCACCACAAACTTCGTCCCAGTTAAAATTGATGTCCCTACGTCTCTGTCTTTGCCACGTCGAGATTTCCCCTACGAAATCACCCAATGTAAACTGATACTGGTAAACCGCACATTCTTCACAGAGGAACAATAATTTTCACACGCTACATAGAAATTCTCATGCATTAGCACAAGTGACACATCTCTTATGTAAATCTACGTGTGATTTATGGCGAATACAGAACATCTCTGTTGATTATACGAAAACTTTTCTTTGACTGAAGGCACAATATAAGGGCTGAAGAAATCGACTAGGTATATGTGATAGGAAATAGGAAACATCTATCTGTCGCCTAACAAATTGAAGAAGGAGAAGTAAACTACTATCCATTTATCAGCAAATGCTTAACGTCACGATTAGAGTAAATATTTTTGATGAAGTGGTGAAAGTGCTCAATGGAACAATTGTCAAGGTACCTTAGTCGACAAAATTGAACTCGTGTTGATTAAAGTAAATTATTTTTCCAATTAAATATTCATCCCAATATTTAGAACCATTTTTTGAACCTTTTCCCAAATAGAACGCAATGTTCTCCGTCATTCCAGCTTTGAATGGCAATTTTTGTTTTCGAATACTCCTTCAGGGGTATGTTCTAATAGCCTTTTTTAAGAATTAGGAAGATTGCAATTTATATGCTATGGAGATATTCAGGGTGTCACGGCAAGGATATCCTAGTTTGGAAAGAAATTAATCGATGAGGTAAAATAAGCCAGTTGGTAAATGGTCAGGCACAAAGAGCCAGACAGCCGAAGTATTGCAGTTATTATACAGAAAAAGTGCTTGAAATTGTGGGATGAAAATCAAATTAAGGTCATTCTTAAGCAAAATGAAGTTAAGCAGCAAAATAGAAGAGAATTACTGCAGCAAATGAGGGTAGTTCACGGATTTGGGAAATATTCGGAGAGAAAAATGGATGTTTTTAACTCTTAGGAGAAGAATTGCTTTTCATGCTTTCTATTGTTTCAGGCTCAACTTTTTGGAAAATCATGTTCATTAAATTAAGTACACAATGTATAAATCCACTGTTCTTTATTCTCGTACAACTAGTTTCAACGTTTAGACGTCATCATCAAGTAACCTTACCTTTAGGTAATCTTAATTTCATGAATAATTGCTTTGGTAGGAGAATCCTCCATAAGAAGAGGGGACTGATGATTGATGTGGTAACTTAAGGTATATTAGAGAGATTAAGATTTCAAGCATTTTTCCCACGAACGACGTGGGCTTAGAATAAAATAACTTTTGTCCGATCGCGTTAGGAGGGATAGGTGTTTTTGGGTCAAGAGTAGTCCGCTGTGTAATCACACCTAACACACACTCTAGCGGTGAGTTCCAGGGTACTAAAAAACTAAAGCTAAATTGAACTAAAGAAGTAACGAAAATATTAGTAGAAAATTAAACATGGAGCTTAACGTCATATGATTTCGAAATTTGGTCTTGAGAAACGAGAACACAGAGAATGGAGACTTTTAAGATGTAAGTATACAAAATAATGGATAAATTCATTTGAACTGAGAGGAAGAATATAGTAACAATGTTTTGATTGGAGAAATGAGAACGTTGCCTGGTGAAAAAGAAAAAAGAGAGGAAAGTTGGGCGAAAGAAATATTGAGAGTTAGTTGCGTGTAAAAGGCTGTGGTAGAGGGGCGAATTTTAAGTAATCGAGGAAGATAAAGGAAGATAACAAGATTATGGCTTAGTAACTTAGTAGAAGGTATGAGTAACTGAAAAATAAAATTATGGTGAAAAAAGAGAAAGTTCTCGCGTCACATAGACAATAAAAGTCGCTCAAAACCTACCTTTAAGACATACATTAAACTGAATACTATTTCATTTTACTCATTTCTTCTTCCGTACTACAATATCATTGTAATTACTTTTGAAACAGATGGATTACTTTCTGTCGTTTTAATTGATACCAGCTTCTCTGGAAACGAGATCGTATTTTCCGGTCAGTAAAGCAATCTAAAGGAAGAAACTACTCTTTCTAGACTGCATGAAGGTAGAGAGAAGATAAGAGGTACTGAAGAAGAAAACAATATTCGTTTCGTGCTAACAAGAGGAAATTCATGTGATACTTAGTAGAAAATATTCGTTAGAGACCGTCCAATTCCTACTTTAAATGGGTAGATGAGCTTTGATTGATTGATTGAGTGTAGAAGAATGAAAATTTTATTTCAAATAACACCTTCCAGTTCCCAGCAGAGTCTAAAGCAATCTACTGAGAACATGACGCAATATGAACTCTCCAGCCTCTTTCTACCGAGGTCACTAATTATGCTTGGCGCTTCTCAAAATAATTTACAGATTTAAAATATGATCGCAGGCATTGCATTCTCAGTTGAAGGGAGCTTCTATAAATCATTAATAGTACTATCGGTGCTTGCATTACTTACATGGCAAGAGTATCTTGTATCTGCGTGGCTAATTTAGTGAAAAGTAAACATTCACGTTCAGAATTCTTGCAGCCAAAATAAAACAAACTGTTAATTAAAATATTTAATCTCATAAATGTTTTTGCATCATCGAATGATTTTATGCCGAAGAGACAAAATAAATTGTTGGAAGTCGTTTGATATAGTATGAATGATTTTAAATACTGCAGAAACGTTTTTGGATTTATAACTGCATGCTTTTGAACCGGACACCGTGCGAGGCTGTAATTCAACTCTAAATTTTTATAATCATTTCACAAAGACAGTATATTGTTTCTCCCTTTTTATGACCATTTAATTTTTAAGGATTTTATACTACGCACATTTAATGCAAACAGACTTAAAGCGCTCTCTTACCAGTTTCATTAAGAGTTATTAAATATGACCTTTTTTCATTCTTTTCAGAGTACCCCCTAATACTGATACTTATTCTTATATCCCTATTCCTCCAGTATATGTTTCCACTACTTTCTCGCTGTAGAATCAGAATCAATTATCTCTGGTAAGTGAGAGGTGTTTAAATCCTCAGAATATTTGAGATTTTCTGAAAGCATCGACTGTCAAATGGAAACTAAGGAACCTATGAATTTAAATGAGTGATACACTAATAAAAACGATATTCACCTTTTTAGCATAGAATAAGAAAATATGGTAGGAAAACCTTTCCAAAGTTTCATAGAAATTCCAGTAAAAGGGGTAGCTACTTATTTACATTGAAACACTATTTTGCATTACGAATACTGCGACAACTTTGAATGAAACTAGAATATTATTATTAGTTTCTCGATAGTATGACATTTAGCATGATAACTCAGAAATGACTATTACCTATGAAGAAACTGTTTCGAAAATTTTCATAAATTTAACAGTTACTACAAGAATGTCGAGAATCTATCAAACGTTTTGCTCGAGTAAAAACATTTTGTTTTCCTAAAACACTATATTAAGGGAGATCAAATCAAATAAAGCCGTGGGGGTAGACAAAATTCCAGTGGAACTGTTGAAATGTTTAGGAAAATGTGGGAAGAAGGCCCTATATGGACTGATTCGTAGTATCTATGAGGAAGGAATCTAGCCGAAAGATTTTGTGAGATCAGTGTTAGTTCTCATTCCGAAAAAGGTAAAGCCTACGTCATGTGAGGACTACAGAACAACAAGTTTGTTTTCCCACGCAGCCAAAGTTATTCTCAGGATCATCAACAAAAGGATAGAGAGTAAGGCAAATGATTACTTAGGGGATGATCAGTTTGGGTTTAGGAAGGGGAGAGGTACGGGTGATGCCATAGTAGTAATGAGATCACTAATCGAGAGGAATATAGTATTGAATACAATCACGACGTATTTGCCTGTTTCGTAGATTACGAAAAAGCGTTTGATTGAGTGAATTGGGAAAAACTCATGCGTGTATTGCAGAAAATAGGAATGGATTGGAGGGACAGGAGATTGATTCGTACCCTGTACATGTCTCGGACTTCTCAAGTGCGTGTAGGGAACGGACAGTCCGGATGGGCAGTGTTAGGAAGAGGTGTAAGGCAGGGTTGCCCATTGTCACCGGTGCTGGTCAATGTTGAGGAAATGATTAAAGAGGCATTGGAAGAACTGGAGGCGGGAATAAAAGTCGGCGGGAAATTCGTAAAATCAGTTAGGTTTGCTGATGACCAAGCTTTAGTTTGTCAGTCACCCAAGCAGTTGCAAGGATTGCTGAGTGAACTGGGAATTCAGTGCGATAGATATGGGATGAGAATTAATATTAATAAAACAAAGGGTATGCGATTTTTCAGAAAGAAAAAGCCAAGTTAATACAAGAATGTCGAGAATCTATCAATTCCCTCGAGAATGAATTTTCCTCGAGTGAAAAAATTTTTTTTCCTAAAACTCGACAACTGAGGATTTTTACTCTTTTCTCATGCTAACTGAAAATATATCGTAAAGCTTAAAAGATAGGAAGTAGAAACTTTGTAATATTAGGTATTAATTCTGAAGTAATGAAATTCTGATTTCACCTCTTCTCACCCAATTATTGTAAATGTTCATGTCTTCCTCTGTTTACTCTGGGAAAAAGCAATAGTTAAATATTCCGCCATTTTCCACCTACTTCATACTCTTAGAGGCCATTGAATAGAATGCAATTTCTTGAAATGGTATATAGATTTCTAGGTAAACTCGTTTAATTCCTCGTTTACAATGAGGTATCCTTCAAAATAGAGTAATAAGGGTTAAAGTTGAAATCATCATATGCAGTTAATGAGATCAAATTCAAATATTTCTGCCAGGAAGCCAACAAAATAGTTCGAAACAAGCTTTAAATCAGATAAGATCGACATATTTTATTCATTGAGTGTCCTTCGATATCCAAGGGAGAATATACAGTTGGATTAAATGTTTAAATATCACAATTCAAACGTAATCCGATATCCATGCATGCCTCTTCTTGAGGCAACAAAAGTCATTGCAGAGCCGAGGCATGCGGAAGCCTTTTTTTATTAACAATTTGTTTAATAAATGTGTTTAATCAGCGATGATAAACCTCAAGCAAAACATTAATGTTGAGAGATTTTTTATACCTTGTGTCACCTCTCACATGTTTTTCGAAATTACAATAGAAACAATACCTTCAATGATAATAATCGTGAACTAGGAATAGGATCGTCTTGAAAGGCCTTGATTTTGGTATAAAATGCTAAGAAAACTGCCTCTTAAAAACTTTTTTGGCGAACATTTTGCGAAATTTTGCCTCTTGGAACCGTGAAACTTCCTAAAGCAGAAAATAATTAGATGGATAGTTTTCCCGAATATATCGCCAGATACTCCCTTGGCGTCTTCTGCTTGCTCTCTTCTTCTCAATATCATGTTTAACCATGAAAAACCATCATCCGTCTCTCGAATCGTTTTTTATCTAAAATTTTAAAAATGTTCTAATACATTTTTCAAAATTAAATTTTCTTTTTTTTATATCATTTATAAGCTTACTTTTACTGTAATGTGCAACAGAAAATCCCTACATTTGTTTTCTCAAGTTAAAATAGAATTCTCCAAAGGCTTTTTTCTGACATATCATCAATAATAACGTTTTTGATTCATGGGAAACTTTGAAATAATCTCCATAATAAAAATTAGATTATATATTCCAAAATATTTGTTTGCCAAACTCAATTTCAAATAAAATATACCTCAAGTGAAATGAGAGCGACGAGCAATAGTATAAAAATATTTTACGTTTCACCTTTTTTTTCAAATTGGATAAAATCCCATCGAGCGGCTTTCAAATTAGCCCTATAAAAGAAGAATATGATAAGCCCTTCCATTTTCACTTTATTTGAGGGGATAAATATCTCCGGAAAATATCCAGCTGGTGACGATATTAAAATGAGGGTCTCATGACAAAATAATCCATCCCCATTACGGAGCTAAGAGTCGAAAAATTACCCTACTTGGTCCAAGCCAAAAGAAAAGAAGAGTGGCATGCGAAAATAATAATCAATATCTTACATATTGAAGGTATCCTAAATAATATTTTGTTTATAAAACTTCAAAATGTAATCATCTACAAGGCTTTATACCGGAATTAATTGAATTGAGGTGAGATATAACAACTGAGGTTGATTGCTCGCTTTATTCCTGTGATCAGAAGAGTAATTGGAAATCAACCTAATTCGGTTAATTTTACGTTACAGGGCCTTTCCATTTATCAGTGGTTGCCCTTCAGTTTTCTCCGACATTGCAATCTTCCTCTCACAGCCCTCGATCCCTCAATATTAAGGTTATTTCTATTCTCTAGGTTTTCGTAAGCTGTCCACTTTGCCTTCTGCTTGGTGGTGATAATTCTAATAGAATTTATGCCCAGCTTTCCTCGTTCATTCTCCAAAACATGGTTATACCATCGAAGAGCTCGTTTTTAGATTCTTTTCACTACTCATTTTTTCATGTCCCTTTCCTGACTGAAAACATCCGAGTCTCCAGTCCCATCTCCATACATTTTATTTTACTTTTCAGGCGTAAACTAAAACGTCCATATCTCTGTCTCATAAGTTAATATTTTCTTTACAATGTTTTTTCAGAATTCTCTTTTCTCGAATGTTGCATTACATACGGAGGTGAAGGGCTGATAAATACAAAGAAAGAGTAATTTCCAGTGGAGCAATGCATCCCATTCCGTTCTTGTAAATGTTAAAACGTAGGATTTTTTCAATTTTATTACCGAGTTATATTTTATTATTGAGTCGGAATTATTTTTCAGTAATTAAGTCACAATTGATACAAGTTATTTGTTACAGAGATATAGTATTTCTGTCTTTTGATTAAAAAAAGCAAAAATCACTCATTCATTAAGTGGAGCAATATCAATACGTCCCTTTGGAATGATGGGCATCCAGGCATTATCCGTCACTGTCTTGTCACATAACACGATATCACTGAATAAAATCCATTTCATTGGGCTTTCTCCATATCTAAAAAAAATGTGGAAACGGACAATAAATTCACGGGACTAAGGCCCGTACTGAGATCGTCTATCTAAGTTTGCCTTCGCTCTCATTTGCCATGATAGCGCCTTCGTACTTCGTACCGAGAGTTGAAAAAAAATCATTCACATTCGAAGACTTCTTTTGTTTGAGCTTCCATATCGAAAGAAACTCTAGGCTAACCTTTCTTTTCTTTGTGTAGACTCCATTCGGAAAAGAGAGTCTTACGATTCTCCTACAGAAATCCTTCCTTCGGTCTTACTTGCGCCTTAGTTCGCAAGGTTTGCTTCGAAGGAGCGACCCTCGGTATGGGCCTTAATTAGTCATCGAGTACTACGGAAGAGTTAAAGCCGTGCCATCAAACATAAAAAAATAATCCAAGTCCACTCCCAAGGAGGTATTAGAGCTCGTGAACATGAACTGAGGTCCGGCCTCAATACCTACCACAGAAATTGCTGGTTTATCAATGCTGCCATCTTCTCTCTTACCGCATGGAGAGAACTCCGCAGCCGCCCCAAACATACTGGGCAGCAAAATAAATGTACGTAATGTTATCCCCAAGGTGATCGCTCCAAATAATCACACGAATGAAACAGAGTTCCCTTAGGAATGACGCTTGGATGCTTTTTTCACTAGACTGCTACTTATCAATAGTATTTTTTTCCCACGCGACAGTCAAAAAGGTCGGATCAATTTAATGTCTTTAGTCCCCGAGATTAACGATTTGATACGTGAATGGATGTGATTTACTGAACCATTCAGGGGATTTTAATGGGTCAAAATTTCTGTTATTCATCTGTATAACCCTAATATTGTTGACAACACTAGAGTTAAAGTCTTTGGTTAAATTTCTCTCATCTACTATTATTGTGACAGGATTGGGTCATTCTTGCATGAGAGATTTTTAGGGATTGTTCAAACTTTGTCTCATATTGGATTGTTAAGTATTCGTTATAATAATATTTCATCCATTATTTATTACAGTACTTTTAAATACACACATACGCACGCATTCACACACACGCACCGAATTAATTAAAAGTAGCTTCCATTCAGGGTTGAATTTTCTCCCATTCCCAGGCTTCCCACATCTCAATAAAACATAACATTAATTAATACTTTTTTTGGGATCAGGGATTAATCATATTCCTATTAAATTTTCTGGCTAAATTTCCTTTTAATTAATGCGAAAACTTCGCTTTATTAAATTTTTGAATAATTATCCATAAATGTGTATGTTCAAAATGTAACATCTTCATCGTTTTTACAAATCAAATCGAAAAATATATTGCAGTATACTTGCTTATCATGAGCTTGATAATAACTTCTACTCTTTTAAATTGAAATGAAACCTTGATACGTATTATTAAAACAAAATAAAGGAATATTAAGATTAAAGACGTGCATGTTTTGTTTAGCAAAATGAGTTGGGTCTTAATATCTTTAAGGAGACCTACGGCATCAAATGCTTGTAAATATTTGTCATTCTTCCAATATATAATATGTAAATTGCACCTCAGAGTATTTTTAGTAGCTCCAATCACCAAGTTTATCCATTACCTTTCATTTTCTTGTCTAAGGAATGATTCTTGTCCTTCATGACTGTTTTCATATCTTAGAGAAATAAGAGAATCAGAAAATATAAATGTTGTGAACGGAGAGCACAAGAGTTGCGTTATGGGTAGAATCCACTTAATGGACAATAAATAGGAAGATCAAAAGTCTAGACTATCTTTTTCATTCGGTTGGACGTCATATTTGTTACTACTCAAGCTCAGAGGAATGTAAATTCATTATCATTTTTAGTTCAAACACCCCTGAAATCTTTTGTCATCACACTACCTGAATATCTGTCGCTATCTGCCTCTTCACATGGAGTGATCTCCCTATACAGCCATATTAATTTAATACTTTGTATTTTATTTAATTTTTGTCTAAATTGATGCATAAAATGCTCTTCTATCGTAGGGTCTTGAATTAAAAACTCAATAACGACTGGCACTGCGGCATATTTAATAAAATCCAAAATTTGCCGTATCTATGATAAATAATTTATGTAAACATTTAGCGGTAACGGTAAAGCACCGGAGCCATTCTATCAAAGTAGAAGTTTTAAGCTCCATTGGTTAAATTATTAGGTG
The DNA here is from genome assembly GCA_037158775.1 of Hetaerina titia. Classification (NCBI taxonomy): domain Eukaryota; kingdom Metazoa; phylum Arthropoda; class Insecta; order Odonata; family Calopterygidae; genus Hetaerina; species Hetaerina titia. The sequence goes on along the minus strand of CM073769.1, from coordinate 89,544,375 downwards.
AATTTCACTTTTAACTACCCTCAACTTTTTACAAAACATCGCCGTAGTTGCAAACAATTCTCTTGCCAAAGGATCTCAAAACCCAAATCGTGTCTTCGTACAACGAAACGGGTGGTAATTTCGTCACAAAAATCGTTATTTTCATTCCATATGGCCTCGTAATTTTCTTTCCTAGTTGACTCCGCCCTCATTTCTCCTCTTGGTATGGGCATATTTCCTGAGACAACCACCGGCAGGAAAGGATCGTAGTCTTAAGAACGAAGAAGGAAAAACGGCTTATCGATGTTTGTCGTGAAAATAAAAACTGGGGTGATCGCCGCTTCGCGTCCTACCGTCCCACTCTCTCCTCCAGGGAGGGAACACTGAAGTAGCAGGGATCCGCACTCCTCCTCGCGGCACAAAACACACATTGAGACGGGCTTGTGAGCAACTACGGCCTCACGCACCTCAAGTTCCACCTGTTGAACGATGCCAGCACTCGTTCTTTCCTTTTTCCTCTCTCCCTCGCAATATTCTGCTTGAAGTGACGTCATGTAACGACATTTGTAATTACGGCATCATGTTATGATGAATTTTTAGCATCAGGAAGGTCTGATAATCAAGATGAGGCTTATTGGATCATCAATAAAGTCCTTTATAACCCAAACTTTTGTAATAAAACCTAAGGATGTGTGAGAATGGAACAAAATATAGAGGTTCTGGGTACGTGAAAACAAAATAATGCATCGTAGCTGTTTCGTAAAAGGAAGTGAACTTCTTCCTAATTTATAAAGCCCCCGCTCTGCTTCATCTTTGTTGCGTTAACGAGGGGAGTCTTCTTCCCCTTACTCTTGCACCTTACCCCTCTCCTACGCTCCTCAGCACCGCCTCTCCCGATGGTTACGTGGCACCGCGAGGAATACCGAAACGAATTTCGCGAAGTCACGCGCTCGCAACGTTAATTAAACATGCCGCGCCCATTTCATTTGCGGAGTGCTGATGTCCGCCGCTAACCGTGGGGATTACTTGGAAGGGGGATCGAACGCCTGAGAGGCCAATTAGCACGAATCGAGAGGAACATAGCGAAGAGAAGGAAGGTACGCGGCCGCCGCCGGTGCGCCGTCCTGCGGGAGAATTGGAAAGCACTCATCATTTGATGATCGTGGTGTGAGCCATAGCCATGAGAACTGAGTCAGCGCCTGCAGCAAAGGGTACAGGAAATATCGGGTACTATCCCCAATTTGGCGATTCTCCCGCAAGAAAGGCAAATTTTCTTCATCAAACCCCAATTAAGACGGCTTATTTGAGCTTCACATTTACTAGAACCTATATTTACTTTTTTATTTAATATGCCAAAAAATAAAATTTATCTAGTGTCCATAATTTCTTTTTCATGCTTGACTCAGTTTCTCCAGTTCCTTCGGACAACTCTTAATCTTATTCAAAACTTACTTCACATACATTTTTAAGCATTCAAACTTTCAAAATGTCTCTAATTAATGAACTTTTTCGGCCCCATTGCCATGCGTACGAAGAAATACAGCACTCTCTCGTCATAGTGTTTATTTTTATACATGTGATTTCCACCTACTTTCCGTTTCCACCAATTAATAAACTTAATTCTCTTTACTCTTCAGAAATCGATACTCTATCCAATTAATTTTCTTTTCAATAACAAAAAATGTTCAAGATTTGAAAACATATAGCGTCGTCAGTAAATGTATCCCGTCTTTCAGCACCTCGACGTAGTTCGTATTATGACTGCTTCCGACGACTCAAAGCGAGAATGCATGAAATAATACCCGTCAATGCCTGACACAGAGTTCACGCAAAAAAAGCCGTAAGTTTAATTCATAGAGTAGGACTTTATCTATATATTTTAGGGACAATCACATAATTTACTGTTCACATTTCAGAATACAGATTACTAATTTTGAGTAGAAACTGGAAAAGTTTTGAAATTATTTGAAACTTCTCCCAGGATGAGAATCATGTCACTTGGAGGGAAAGCATTTTCTGAGAGAACGCCTTTTGTAATAAAATTCTGAGCTCATCTTAGGCAACTAGAGGAGGTTGAAGATGCTTTAAGGAGAAAACACTTCAGCCAATTTACTTGGAATTTTTAAGCTTATTGAGAGGAAAAATGAGAGCCACTCTTGCTATTTCCAGATAAAAATGCCACTGAGAGAATACCTGTACGCTATAAAAATGAGTAAAAAGGCCATTTTCAGCAGTGAGCACTATCATCAACTTCAACGTTAATTCTTTGAAGGGAATGCGAAGCTTTGTAATGTTTTTGCTTTTTTTTCTACAATGTATACAATAAATCACCTTCTTGGTAGCTTTAAAAATCTATTCGGCTCCATTCCCCACTTACTCTCCACTATGTACTGGGCTCAGGTTAAATAAATATATTGATTGAAATTCTCTTTGAATTCTATTTGTTCCATTGATAAGCCTACCTCGAGAATTCTAAATACTGGTCGAATGATATCAAATTAACCTAATTCTGCACTGATATACATGTATAAAATCCTAATGGGTAGAGACATTTCTGTATGAGTAGAGAAAAACAAGCTAATATCGCATCAACCCACATATTTACAACAAAGAATAATGGAGAACAAATAGTGAACTGCTATGGCAAAAAGGCGATGGTAAGTATTTTTATCAGTATTATCAAAAATAATTATTTATCCATCATTTTATTAGACTGTAACGGGTCATATCATTAATATTATTTTATTTACGCTAGAGAATAAGAAATTGTACAGCTGCAATCTTGAATATTTTCCCTTAGAGATTTTAATAGATATTATGCATATTTCGCGGCCTTGAGAACACACTGACACGTTCAGAGATGTTATTGGGCATATATATACTAATTAAAATTAATAGTTAAAAGAATAGATCATGTCGCTAGCTAACTGATTTTCCACATTATGCTTGATTCCGGAAAGTATAATTGCTTCACGTCAATTAATTTAGGATTTTCTTTAATGACCTGAAATTAGTGATTAACGCTTTGCGAGTGAATAATATTTCAGCTGTTTCTCTCACTCAACGACGGCATGTCGTTACATTACGGTAATTTCAAGCTCAGATTATTTTCAACTTAAAACATATCTTATATTGCAGAAGTAGTTCTCGGGCTGGACTGCGTGAGCGACATTTTTGGCTCAACGTTTCTCTCCCGTTGCAGGGAGCGTCTTCAGGAGCGAAGTGAAGACGCTCCTGAAGACGCTCCCTGCAACGGGAGAGAAACGTTGAGCCAAAAATGTCGCTCACGCAGTCCAGCCCGAGAACTACTTCTGCATCTCTCAACAGCTGCGAAAGCCTACGATCTACATATCTTATATTCTTAATAACTATTAGTACTAGAGGTATGTTTTGACCTTAGAAAATTTCGGAGATATATATTTATCGACCAAAACTCAACACCATAGCAAAGATGAAAAACCGGCACTATGCAGTAGCTAAACCAGTGAATCAACTGCCACGGCTGCACCAAAATTGTATTCTACTTCATATGGCCGTAAGAGAGAGCTACTGAAAAGAAACGCTCGAACAAACTGTAATTAATGGAAATGGACCTAGATCGGCTTTTTAAATCATCATATTTTTCTTCAACATACTTTTCACGACTCTTCCCCACCAAGGAACAGAATAACATACTCTTTTTCGGATTGGGTAAACATTTATTTTGCTTCCTCAACTACATTCCTAATTGAAATCCTTTGCAGTGTTACGGCTTGGTTAAAAGTTTGGTAATAGAAAACTGTACATTAAGTGTTTGGTGTTATTCTGCATAAATGTCTTGTCGTGTATTCCTTTAATGAACGTACTTTACGAAATATAAGATATCAATAAATGCAAGATCAAATATTACAAATATTTTATCTTCCAAAGTTTCTTTTCTTTCACATTTGGGGCATATATGTTTCCTTAATTTCGTACTCTCAAAGAAGAGGGGACGCATGTGGCTACTTTGGTAGGTAAAATTCTTTTAAGCGGGCGTCAACGCTGCTGAAATGTTAATAATATTTATCGTTTTTCATTTGTGATACAGATTTTTTCCATTGTTTTCAGACTAAATAAATATAATCAAGTTGAAGAAATTATTAATCCAAGCGTCAGACCAGGTAAAAGCCTACCGCTGGTCTCGTAAGATAAGACCCCATACCTGATATCCGTCGAAGGTCGAGGTCGACGACGATTTTCATTTAACTTTTTTCCTTTGCCTAATACCATTTTCTTTCTTTCCACTTATGTCCTAAAAAAGCAGCGACAACAACCATATGCTTTCCCTAGACAGTAATTTCTATTGAAGCAAACGTAATTCAATTGGAATCAATTGGAGAAGTAAGTTGCGTTCAAATTCTCCATATTCTTCACTAAAAACTTTTGAGTATTGCAAGCTTTGGCGAGGAAAACGTCTGATTTTCAAACTTATTAACACCCTACACTGCTTTTGGTTTCCCAAGAAACACCAAATCGTAACTTATTCCATTGATTTTGGAATATGGATGAAATTTTGGGAGCGAACAGTAATTATTATATTAAATATATTTTTTCCGAATTCTTTTCCGCAAATTTTCGTTAAAATCGAAACACCATCATTCTTAGAATAATTTTCATTCATATTTATTTCATATTTTTTAATGCAACTCTGTTCATCTCACACATGACTCAGAATGATAAAAATTTACTTTTATTATTTCTTAACACAAAATCGTACCCATAGCACATTTGACTCTCCTTAGGCTTTGTATTCGTTTTTAGAAATTTACTGGTTGTATTGTTCACAGCATTGTGTTAATTGAAAATTCATGTCATGAGATAATTCACCACCGCTGCCATTGACTATTACACTATCAAAAGTCCTTAACATCCTAAGCCATGGTCCTTTTTTCGAGGCGAGCTCACCAGTAGAAAGATATTGCCACTTTCCTCCACTATTCAAGACATGAGCAATAGCGGACGATTCAATAGACCGAGTACAATTATTTATTTTTGCGTAACATCTTAACCCATACTTCATAGACACGTGTCCTAAGCTAGATGATTACCACGGGAAATTTTCGCTTTCATCATGAAATTAAAAATATTTCATTATAGAGCGGTTCCAATGCCCTTTGACTATTGTTTTCTATTTTTTTAATCACGGAGTTTACCTGGAAAAAAGATACTTTTTATCACTTGGCCCGCCGACCTATTTTTTAATATCTCAATTTTGGTCTCGCTTATTAAGGTTGCTTTGGATCCAAGTTCCTCCCTAGCTCCCAACATTGAACCTATATTAACTGCATTCTTTCTGTGAAAGTTTATAGTTGACTGCTTATTTTCATCAAATATTAAATGAGAAAAATGCGAAAAAGATTAAAAAAAGACTAATATGGGGCCTAGTGCTTTATCGATGTGAGACCTGGTCTTTGAGGCTAGAGTATGAGCAAAGATTTATGGTCTGGGCGTGGAGGAGGAGAATGAAGAAAATAGGTTGAACAGTGAGGAAGACACACCCAGAGGTTGTAAATTGAGTAGGTGAAGGGAGGCAGTAACTGGGGGAAATCCTAAAAAGGCAGAGAAAGTGGATGGAGGATATATTGAAAAGTTTGCTGAAGGTCGTGTCAGAATGAAGAACGTTGGGTAGGTATAGTAGCCGATAGAAGACAGGAGAATGATTAGATAATATGGGGACAGGAAGAAGAAATGAAGAGAGAGTAACATAGGGAAAATAAAGATGACGTTCTCGCAAACATTGGGAAATAATATTCGTTAGAAAATCTACGCAGCTATTGGGAAATAATATTCGTTGGAGACAACCCGAAACCAGAGATAGAATACCTTGAATAAATGAAGTGATTAGGTTAAAAATTCGCCCTTTATTTACCGGGCATTGATGAGGGATGAATGAATCGATTCTCTTCAAATTAATTTCACAACACCTTATTTACCTGTATCATAAAGTCATGGTATTTATACCGTCTCTTATGGATCTTATATCATAAAAAATTTTCAAGTTTAATGTATCCAATTTGTTGAAAGATGAATTTATTTTAGCACGCATTTTCAAGGTGTGATCAAAAAAAGACAGGGCTGATTTTGTAATTTGTTTATTTCGACGGATACATCGGTTCGCTAAACTTAATCTGTCGAGGTTCTGCCCGAAAACGACTGTACCACTCAAAACACTGGCTTCTACTAATAGCTTCATTAACAAAGGCTTGTTGAATTATTCCAAATATCTCCGTAGCACTTTTGTCAAGTATGAAATAAAATTTCACGCACACACACTGTTCTTCTAGCTCCTTCATTGCTGCCGTTGCACGCGGAGACGAACAGGTTAAGTAAGACGTGTACCGCTTCTGCTGCCCAACGACTCGACGTAAACAAACGCAACACCTCTCGTTTTAGTCGTCAGATGAGTCGCTAGATGGCGCATAGTGTCTCGTTTCGATCCATTGAACGGTTTGTGCATAATAAAATCAGTCCGGTCTTTTTTTTATCGCACCTTGTAATTTATGCTGAAGTGAGTATATTGCCCAAATTACTGGAGATTTATCTCAATTTTAACTAGTGTTTCTTTTGAAATTTAAACATTAGGTATTTATCAAGAGTCTTGGTTCTAATAAAAAAAATCAAATTGTGTAAAAGTTGCAAATGGAAAAGTACTTTTTTAACATTGTTGTAGTTTCTTCAGCAAGTGTAACATTCCTCTAGTCACCTAGTCAATTTATAAATAATTTACTTAATTATTTTCAAAAATATGGGATGGTATAAAAGTATGTTCAAATGAAGTTGTCAGAGGTACGTTCGTTTCACTTTTCTCTCAGATTCGATTCAAGCATGGGATTCCAACAAAAAAATCAATTCATTATTTTAATTCACACACTCACGGAGCAGCTTGATACATTCCACTAATGAGACATGATGTACTAAGTAATATTTTTGTAGTTGGAACCGCTACCATTTATTATTTATTGCATTCCTCACATTGCTCTGTTGACTCTTGGAGTCTGATATATCAATTTGTCATGCAACCCCATCGTTAGTTCTCCGCCAAAAGTGAAGTACTAAAATTTGCCGAAAGTTTGCAGGCACAGATGGGAGAGATAAGATGTCACGGAGCGTGACGAACTACGGAAATATGTCGGTCCACTAACCAACTCTCGAAAAATAAAGGCTCTAGGTTTTTTTTAACGCTCGTTGGTGCAGTGAATATTAACATTTAAGCGAAGAGTCAGGACGAATTTCGGTTGAACTCGCAGGTTTGCCGCTACTTGATTCGTCTCTTCTCTCGCTGTCAAGCTCGTATGATGAGATTCTGTCGCCGGTCGCTCTGTCCTTCAATCAGCGTTGCTCAGGGAGCAAAGCGGAAGAGACGCTCGATTCGGGGCGGGGGATCCCTACAGACTTGCTCGCGAGAGGGAGAGGGAGAGTGCCAGCGGTGGATGGAGAGACAGATAAGGGTGTGGTGGGGATGCTAAATGCTGGTGGATTTACAGAGAGGCGAAGAGTATGGTATGCGAACCCCGCGCTCAGTGATGTTCGAGCTGTGTCATGGGAATATGAGGGTGTATGTGTAACGATAGGCGCGAGTAGGCGTAGTGGCATAATGGGGTAGGGTAGGAACTGGGAGTTTGATATGAGGGAATGGATGGCATGAAGAGAGAATGTAAAGGAAACGTGGTGGGAGTGTGTTCAGAATGGAAATGAGAACCTTCGCGAATGATGGGACGGGAAGAGACGCTGAGGAATTTGGCCTAGGAGGTCGGTTCGTCACTCGGGGGGTATCTCTTGCCATTATTTCGGCGTATATCATCGGTTGCAAATGTTTCTACTCATATCTACTACACCTCCCAAAAAGCTTTAGTTTCATCATCACCATCATGGGAAAACCAATGGTTAGTGACAGTTAAACACGCTATCTTTAACCTAACCATCACATCATCCCTTCATATGGATATTAGGTGACGTCTTTCATCATGTATGCAAATGAGTTACAGCAAGAGCGACATTCAAAATCAAATTCCAAGGAAGTGAATTTGTGGTTAAGATACAACCGCTGGGTGAAGCACGTAATTTTTAAATTTTTGTCGAACTTTTTTCCATGTCATGTTTATAGAATCTTCCACTTTGCCCATCTCAAACGCTTCTGAGTTATTTCTTCCCTCATATCTCTGTTCACAAAGGTTATTATTAATTATTATCAATAATTATCAATTATTAATTATATTAAACGTACCCTTAATTACTACTCCCCTACTTGGTAGAAAATTGTAGAAACGTGCCGAAAATAGTGGTACCATGCCTGAAATTACACCCATGTGAGAAGAGAGTGAGGTTTCAAGGAAGAATGACTCGAATGGCGATGCGCCAGAAGTCAAACCCGAATGACTCAAGTTTTTTGGATCGACTACGTATTAAGACAGCTTCAGCAGCACTCTTGTTCCACTTGAATGTTTTAATCATTTCTGCAGGTTGAATATCGACATAGTATGGTGCCGTCTAACGACCAGTAGCATCTCCAAGTTTCTTATGAATCAAATTCCAATTGTTCTCATTAGATTTCAAAAACTTTTAAAACAATTAGAAAATGTGGTGGAAGTTGATATTTAATGTAATGATACATGTTATTATTAGGTAATCTACCAGTTAAGGTAGGTTTTTGAATGGACACAACTATCAAATAAATATTTTGTAACTCCTAACAAAACACACTCCAGCAACCTACTCTACATCTATTGATGATACATATAATAAAAATATAAATAATAATATAAACCAATCTTAGTTGTTATACAAATTACAACATTAACTGCAATTTTAATAACTGCAATTTTAATATCAATTAGACAATAATACCAGATGCCCTTGCCGTGCTACATTCAATGGAAGAATAATGCTAGAAAACAGATGCATTTCGTAAGGTTTTAAGATGGAATGAACGTAAAAATGCAGATTACCAGCTTTTACCAGGAGAATTACAATGAATTAAACAAAATGTACCTTAAAATTCATTATTATTTAATAATTTAAACAATATTCCTCATAAATTCATTTTAAATTGCTGGTTTTTCCGCAATCTGACTAAAGCAATGACTAATCCAAATGCACGAAGTGATATCTATATTCACCACAACTTTCATAACGCAGCCAGAAAACTCGGAAAATATTTAGTACGACCTATTTATGTTAAAAAATTACGCATGGCTGTTGCGAGTTAACATAATCCTAGGGCTGGAGAGAAATTGCCAAACGAAAAACAGCCACAGCCATGCACTTGTCCAAGCCAGGAAAATGCTCCCTACCAGGCTCACAGAGAAAGTGGGTAGAAATTGAAGTATCTCATAGAGAGAGAAGAGCATGCAGGCCATTTTTTCAATGCTGAAAATCGAATTGCAAGCCCTTTTAAAAGTCTAAAGTGAAAAAATAGTACATAAGATCCTGTACAGTGCATTACAATCAAGTAACAAGTATTTCGCCATGCATTGACATCAGCAGTTTCTGTCTGTGCAAATTACACAAACATGTAAACTGACTTCTAACATTGAGAAGTGAGCTCGGGTGAGCGAACGAATACTACTCCTTAATGTCTAAACGCAAATTTGAATTTATAGAGTGGAACCAAAGGAGAAAAAGCATTATCTTATCTCACGGTTTCTTTACATCAACTGCGAACCCCAATGTTATATTTTAATGCCTCGATATTTGGATTGGGCTTAACTTTCTCAAATTTATATCCCCTCTTTCAGAAATATCTTTTGATTTTATGTTAATATTTTCCAAGGACTTACTATTTGTGATACGGGTAATATTCAATCGACAGATGGAACATAAAATCGTTAAACTGGTTTTAAATGCCATTACATTCCTCCAAAAATCACGCCACGCTTGGCCAACTCAGATGTAAGATTACTTCTAAAAGGCATGGAAAGAAGGAATGAGATTTAATGGAGATATTTCTCTGCACATTAGATATTTCCACCTATACTGATGACTGTTTTTACATGTTTAATATACTTGCCGTGATAAATAAGGTGAGAGTTCTTTTGTTAATATCTTTATATAGTAAACTTCACTGTATTCACAAATATCATCAAATACATGACTTCAACTACTTTCATTTTATTTTATGTTCATAATTAAGCAATTCCTACGTAAATTTTAAGTAAAAACATCAGTTCAATAAGGTGAAAAGAATATTTATGTATTTCTTGGTCATAGAATTCAGAGTTATTATGGCGAAGTCAGGCAAAATGCTAAGGAAAAGTAATCACACAGTTTCCACTCTTTCTTTTCAGTTAAAATACAAAGCAACATTTTCTATCATAAATTAAATATGTTAATACACCATATTTTATATTTATGTATCTATAAATGGTTGCTAATTACCTTTTATTTTTTCATCCGTCACCGGAGATCCCCGAAAAGTTGTCAGCGTGCAACGTAAAAATATTGCCTCCAGCACTTTCCAATGTCTTCATTTTCTTCCTGAAGTCTCTTGATGAGAAAATAATTTTTGTTCACCACACGATTAATGATAACGATTCACAATTTCAACAGCACTTTCTTCTTGAACGGTGAATTGCGACATTTTACTATTTATAAACTTAATCAAATTAATTTCGCCAGATATAACTTCAACATACATCCCGCCAGCACATCTCGTCTTAATTAAAATAGCTGTAAATGATTAAAAAATCTACGAGGAGGCAAGGTAAATTTTAAGAACCTCGATAGAGGCTAGCGCGGCAACGGTAACCTCAACTGTCTCTCTCTTAATTATGATACGATCCCGAGAGTTTTTTAAAATAGCAAGCATTAAACGAGATCGGTGTTCCAAGTATCTGCTCAATATTATTTTGATTTAAATTAACTCATTGACCTAATATCAACTCAAAATTAATACTTATTTGAATACATATGAATGCACTTGATCGCAAACGTTTCCCCTACGTCAGTTAACTCCCACGAAGAAATTAATGAAAGTTAACGTTGGAGCCGGAATATATCGATGAAACTACATGATAACATGTTTCACCACTAATAATACATTATACTTCCAAATTATAGTTCATTACTCTAGGCAGATTAGATAATTATAATTCTGTTACAGTACCTGCAGTTTTGCTATTTCAATCAAAATTACAGTCAGTTTCGAGCACTAAGACTGACAAACAAAACTGACTAAAACTGACCCTGATGCAAACACCCGCTTTCGATCGTGCTATCTTTTAAATAACTTTTTCCTCCATCCACTTCCATAGCCTCCTCCATAGCCTTCTTCCATAGCCTCCATGTTAGCCTCAATCAGTGCTATAACGATATATCGACTGGGAGATGGTTTGTCCGATAATCGAAGCCGAGCCCTCCCGTCAGTAGTCCAACGTTCTACCCCTAGACTACCGCGACTCACACAAAAAAGCCATAGACTATACAAAACCACACCACCACTGCAAAACTATACACACCATAATAAATAACCTGTGAGGTAAAAGTATATTTCTAGAGATTTTTTGTGTTAGGATGCTGATAAAATGAATTATTCAACCACACAGAAAAATTAACTACACAGACGCCAGTATCAGTTTGTCAAATACATTTTACGATTTCCTTTAGGTTTAAATACAAATCGCAATCACTGTTAGTTTTTAAGTCAATTACACTGAATACTATAATATAACAATAAACAAACACCCTTAAATGAAATTAATTCATACAATAATATACTTTTCCATCGCAATAATTCTAGCACAAACCGCCTGTGATTCGAGATCCTTCCGACATTGCAAATACAACGCTTATCATTGTTTGCAAAGATAAAGCTACTCTTTTCAAAACTTACTATCGTAAAGCGTATTTCATTAATCACTCACCTGATCTACTATCGCAAAGATTCTCTATGAACAAGCTGCATCTATCACGAAGATATTTTATGAGACTCACAACCGTCCAAACACGCACTGTGAAACGCTCACCACCGACTGCCTTCTCTTGCGCTTTCGATACTCTTTTATTCTTGTATAGCCTTCACCCATGATAACTGAAAAATTATCAGCCACTGAGAGTATTTCAATCACAGTACCAGTTAAATTATAACGAGAGGCCTGGAGACAAGGCTACGACAAGGAAGCAGATCACGTGATACATGTCAAGCCGGTGACATCTGCGTGGTGTGCATTACCTCTGGCGGTTGAAAGAAATATTCCAGGAATTCAGAAAACTTACAAACTATCAAATGACATTATTAGAAGTCAAGTCGAGGAACTCACCTAGTGCGTTATCATGTGAAAGGCCAAGCTAAAAATTCAAATAACGTAACGGATTATTGAATTATACGCACATTTCTGTTAATAAAACCAATGTTCTCACTAATCAAATGCCGATACGATGAGAACATAAAAAATTTGAAATAAAAATGATCCTTGACTACCAGGCGGAAGCCAGGGCATGAACACCGCGTTACGGATGCCATGTTGTCGTATGCACACAGATCGTCAACCAAAAAGATTGGTGAACTCATACTTCAATGTTCCCATTTGCTTGAATTATCGTATTACCATTTAACCTTTGACGACACTAGCCAATGTCCTCCGCGTTTAATTGATCAGTGCAATAAATAATTATATATATATATATATATAAGGAGAAGAATTGCGCTAGGCGAGGAGGCTTTCTCAAGGAGGAGGGAGTTGATGACGGGGACGTTGAGTAGGGATGTGAAGAAAAGACTCGTAAAAACTCTGATATGGAGCGTAGCTATGTACGGCGCGGAAACGTGGTCGCTGAAGCAGGAGGATAGACGTAGATTGGAGGCTTTTGAAATGTGGGTGTGGAGAAGAATGGAGAAGGTGAAATGGACCGAAAGGAAAACAAATGAGGAAGTACTGGAAATGGTGGGTGAGGAGAGGGGTTTGTTGAGAGAAATCCTATGGAGGCAGGAAAAATGGATGAAAGGCGTATTGAGCGGTAGTGGAATGTTGAAGAGGGTAATAGAGGGGAAAATGTTGGGCAAGCGAGGTAAGGGTAGGAACAGGATAGGGATGTTGGACGGGATGAAGGGAGGAAAGAAGTACACCGAGATGAAGAGGGACCTGACATAGATTAGTTTGCTAGGTGGGGAGTCGCAAAATGTTTATTTGATGGTTGGGTCCATCCAAAAACCTACCTTAACCAGTAGATTACCTAATAATAATAATGGAGCGTAGCTATGTACGGCGCGGAAGCGTGGTCACTGAAGCAGGAGGATAGACGTAGATTGGAGGCTTTTGAAATGTGAGTGTGGAGAAGAATGGAGAAGGTGAAATGGACCGAAAGGAAAACAAATGAGGAAGTACTAGAAATGGTGGGTGAGGAGAGGGGTTTGTTGAGAGACATCCTATGGAGGCAGGAAAAATGGATGAAAGGCGTATTGAGCGGTAGTGGAATGTTGAAGAGGGTAATAGAGGGGAGAATGTTGGGCAAGCGAGGTAAGGGCAGGAAAGGGGGGAAAGCGAGGAAGGGTGGAAAGAAGTACACCGAGATGAAGAGGGATCTGATATAGATTAGTTTGCTAGGTTGGGAGTCACAAAATGTTTATTTGATAGTTGTGTCCATCCAAAAACCTACCTTAAACGGTAGATTACCTAATAATAATAATATATATATATACACTTTTTTGGAAAACCCACAAACGTCTAATGGGTCTAATGGGTAGAGCGTTGGACTACTGACCGGCGGGTCCCGGGTTCGATTCCCGGGCCATATATATATATATAAATATATATATATATATATATATATATATATATATATATATATATATTCATTTAAAATTTATAGAAATATATGGGTCGTGGTAGTCCAGGGGGTAGAGCGTAGGACTTGACCAGAGGGCCCGGGTTCGATTTCCGGGCAATTCACTATAGGCACCTGAAGCTACACCCAAGATATGTGATTTTTCAGGTACTAGATTTTCCTGGGAAACCATAACCAGCACAGGGAAATGAACTGAAGAAAAAAAATACGAGCTGTGTTCAAAACATAATGAGAATTTTTTCAATTCGCGGACTTGGAGAGTCCGATTGTCAAACTTTTTTGTATTATGTTGGAATAAAAAATGGAAGAATGCAAGCTCAGAGTTAGGCAAAATGATGTACAAAGAGTTTAATAATAAATTAACATGACGTAGAGGAAGATAGCTTATGTCCGCCATGAAACCAAAGTTGTTCTTAGGATTATCAACGAAAGGATAGAGAGTAGGGCAAATGATTACTTAGGGGATGATCAGTTTGGGTTTAGGAAGGGGTGAGGTACGCGTGATATCACTAATCGAGAGGAATATAGAGTATAATCAGGACGTATTTGCCTGTTTCGTAGATTTCGGAAAGTTGTTTGATAGAGTGAATTTGGGAAAAATTATAAATATATTGCAGAAAATAGGAATAGATTGGACGGACAGGAGGCTAATCCGCATCCTGTACTTATCTCAGACTCCTCAGGAGCGAGTGGGGAACGGAAAGTCCGGATGGGCCGTGTTAGGAAGCGGTGCGGCAGAGCTGCACATTATCACCGGTGCTGTTCAGCATATATGTGGAGGAAATGATTAAAGAGGCATGGGAAGAACTGGATATAGGAATGAAAGTCGAAAGGGGAATTCGTAAAATCAGTTAGGTTTGCTGATGACCAAGCTTTAGTTTGTCAGTCAGCCAAGGGGTTCCAAGCATTGCTGAGTGAATTGGAAATTCAGTGTAACAGATGTGGGATGAGAGCCAATATTAAAAAAACAAAGGTTATTCGATTTTCCTGAAAGAAAAAGGCTAAGCTTAATATTAAAATAGAAAGGGGAAAATAGAGCAAATAGAACACTTGACGTATCTCGGAAGTTTTTTGGACCAATACGGTCAAAGTGGTAGGGACGTAAGGAGAAAAATTGCACTAGGCAAAGAGGCTTTCGCAAGAAGGAGGGAGTTGATGACAGGGACGTAAGGATGATAAGAAAAGACTCGTTAAAACTTTAATATGGAGCGTAGCTATGTACGGCGCGGAAACGTTATCACTGAAGCAGGAGGATAGACGTAGACTGGAGGCTTTTGAAATGTGGGTGTGGAGAGGAATGAAGAAGGTGAAATTTACCGAAAGGATAACAAATGAGGAAGTTCTAGGTATGGTGGGCGAGGTGAGAGGTTTGTTGGGAGAAATCTTAAGGAGGCAGGAAAAATGGATGAAGGGCGTATTGATCGGCAGTGGGATGTTGAAGACTGTAATAGAAGGGAGAATGTTAGGCGAACGAGGTAAGGGCAGGAACAGGATAGGGATGTTGGACGGGATAAAGGGAGGAAGTATACAAATATGAAGAGGGGCTTATTGCAGAGTAGGTTGCGGGGTTGTGTTTGCTAGGAGAGACAAGATAATTAAGAGTAAGCATTTATCTACTGTAAACTAACGAAACTTAACAACAAGTGGTCCGTAGTTTAACGTCCCATCCAACGGACGGCGCACTCACTCAAAGTGCCCTTCACTGAAAAACATTCGACCCCGCCGGGATTTGAACCTTCGGGTGGGAGGCCAGTACGATAACCACCGCACCATCTCGATCCCCAGATTAACCGAAATAATGTATAAATATACACATGTATACATGTAAACACACATCAATGTATTGTAGATATCGGAAAACGCATAGAAATACTGGCATAAAGCATGGAAAGAAGGTTGGGGAATATGAAAATTTCCTTGGGTCCGGTCAAGGGACCTTTTATATTTGGAATGATTGGAGAAGACGCCCGTAGGTAACGGCACATAATTAAATGTTTAATAAATTTTACCTAATGATGCTGGTAAAACTCTTTGAACTGTAAACTGGTTAATTGATCGCTATGTGGAAAAAAATACGTGTTTGATCTGATGGCCATTACAAAATCTGATACCTTCTGAACGTTTTTTTTCCTGATTTATAAGAATGGAAACATTTTTTTTATGTTTTCACGAGAAAACTTGAGCTAATCCATATGTATTATGATTGACGCCTTCATTGATCCCAGATATTTTTATATCTCCTCATTTTGATGAAATAGGGTCTAGAACTCTGCGTTCCAATCGGTGATTGGCACGGATGGACACCCAATGCGAGTGAGCATCATAAGTGATGATTAAATGTTTAACAATTATTATGGATGTAAATAGTAGTTTCAGTTAAAATCGATAAAAATTGAGAAGAAATGAAAATTGAAGTATGCGGCAAGAATTTTCTTCTCTCGTTCAGGGGACTGGGAGAGATCCTTTGGTAGGAATAGTGTGTAGTTTTCTTTATGATTTCAGCGGGTTGGAAGTAAGTTCATTGGCCAGAACTACACCAAATGATGTCCTCATAAATGTCGTCCATTCATGTTTAATTATAATTCTGCTCATTTAGGGCCTGCGTGCACATCAATGGCGCATGACCATCTATTGGCTACAATATCCCCCTTCTCTCTCCTTTCGTAAGAATGGCCATTCGTCCACCACACCCCCTTCGCACACATACATACGCACACTAAACCAAGCACACACGTATCCGCAAAGCTATCCCTACCAATCCTACCATTGTTTACCGTGATCGGTAGAGATAGAGAGAGTAGGGGTGGGAAGATTGGTTGGGGGCTAAAGGATGAATCGCGGAAAGAATGGATCCGCATGACCAAAGAAATGGAGAGAAGGGAGACGAGCTTTGATTTTCTTTCACCTTTTATTCTCTCCTGCGTCTTTCCGCTCCGCTTTGGAGGGCTGAGTGAGTGGAGACCCTCGACCTCGGCACACTCCTCCTCGGCGTCCCCTGGAGTGGACGATGTCGGAGACTGCGCGCAACGGTGGGGGGAGGGGGGAGGGAAAGCGTGGGTGGATGGATCATGGAAGGAGGCGCGCATCCTTCTCTCCTACCTTCGATCCCCTTCCACTCCCTCACTTCATTCTGCTGCCAGGAAAGTGGGTGTGTCACAGTTTGTGTGCTTTGCGAAGAGGACGAAGTTCCCTTTAAACATACAGTTAAGCCTTAAGAATATCTCCCGTGGAATTAGACGGAGTGAAGACTCATCGCGAGGTGGTCTTGCGGTCACCGTCGAGGGTGAAACGCACTGAAGTCCTCTCCCAGAAGAGGAATATCCGGGGATCTTCTCGGTGGAATCCCTTTTTACTACCCTGGCGTCGTGCGCCAAGTATTTTATTTATTAGGGTCTAATTTTTACCCTACCAAAAACAAAAGTTGCTTTTGGATCGATCCTAAACGCATGGTCCACACTTAAGAAGACCACACTACTGCCCGATCTTTTAAAGCACTAAGAATTTCTTTAGCGCTTCACAGCGTGGATGTCTTTGCCCGTGTAGTAAATCATTCTGTAAACCCGTATAATTCCGACCTCCTTTCATGCCGTATGCCTTTGGGTACCGTAATAAACCGTTGGGGTACAGTAATTGGCCCATAGCATGGAAAATTCAAATATAGATCCCCCTATGCTCTCCGTCAAACTTTCCCTGAGTCGTAGTCGAGTTTATCCCTTCACTTCGTCATCACTGGACTTATGTTACGGAGACATAAGATGGAACGTAAGCAGATTTCAATCATAAAACTGCGACTCTCTTTTTTTTAAATTAATATTCATATGATGGCGATAAAAGAAATCTCCCCACTTTTAAAGATTCCCGTATCTTTCTCCGTTTTCCGAACTTTTTTCCGTTACTATGATAGGACTTATTCCAAGGGGATAATCGTCGAAAGGAAATGTCGTATATGGTGATTATATATTTAGTGGATTTTTTGCCTCTTTAATAACTCTTCGACTACTCGCGAGAAGTTCAAAATGATCTTCCCACATAAATTTAGCCGAACTAGTTGTGCCTGTCTTCCACGAGAGCCCTCCGTGGGAGTACTCGATCGTTAAAACTCAGGAGCGACTTCCTTGATCTTTCGAATCGGTGCAATGCTTCCATTCGCAGTGGTGGAAATTACTCCGCCGTAAGTGCCACGGGCGAGGAAACCTCCAGGAACCCTTAATCATGCCCCGGCGTAAATATCCGTCTCTGTCCCATATTCACGCAAACGGCCTCAAGCGGTCCCAGAAACCATTGAGAGCTCGCAGGATCACGATAACGGGAAAGGAGCATTTATTTCTCTCGCTCCAAAGTAAACACAAAGATTGCTTAGTCATAAGGATCAATCACAGATTATTCTTTATTTTTTTCTCAATATTTACAGACGCAGGAAAATATAACTGCGCATTGCTCTTTTTCTTCCCTTTCGAGTTCCCTTGGTGTTCTTCGCAAAAATTTTTAGCCTCTTCGGATTCCGATAAATTTCTAACTTATCAGCCGGTGTTCCAGGGGCAGAATCATCAGAGTTGACGATGCCCGATCCATCCCTGAGGAGTGACTTTAAAATTGATTCGCCCTTCGTAATAATCATTCAACATAAGCCTAAGGAATTGACTTAGAAATTCGTGACCAAAAGGACAAGATTGCAAGTACCCAGATGTTTTACCCTCTATACCTCTGACAGTTCAGCTGTTGAGTGACTGTCAGTGTTGATCTTTCATTTTAATCACCCTTCATGCAATGTTAAGGTGTTATTTTTTATGGAGCGTTTAATGCTGTCAACTATGAACCCGAAAATTGTTTTTCTTTGAATCTTCAATGAGCATTTTACTTTTCCCATTATTTCTCGATAAACGTGACTACCGCTTATGAAATCATCAATTAATTTCAATCGAGGAACAAACAGGTGCAATACTCTCCTAATCTTTTTAAGAGCGTCACGTTTATTAAATAGGACGCTTTAACTCTTCCATGCAGCATTAGTGTGCATTTTTGTATTATCATCGTTTGGGTGTCCCTATCTCTGTGAAAAATAATTGTCACAACATATGTGTATCTTTGCTCTAATCAATAGGGTTTTCGCAGGTTTTTCACGCCCCCCTTCTCTTCGTGGGTGTTTTTCTGCGTAGGTTTTTACTAGGTGAGCAATGGCACGTTCTCCCTAGCTTTTCCCACAAACCTCATTTTTTGCTTAGACTGTCCCAATTTAATTGTTCTCTTTTTTTAACCGTCATTTAATTTTAGTAGGTGCTTATGTTTAGGTGTATCTTTAATTCATATATGTATATGTATGTATATGTATGTTTATGTTTGTATATGTATGTATATGAATGTACATGTGTGTATATGTATGTATATGTATGTATATGTATGTACATGTATGTACATGAATGTATATGTATGAATATGTACTTATATGTACGAATATGTACGTATTTGTACGTATATGTACGTTTATGTACGTATATGTATGAATATGTGTATATGTATGAATATGTACGTACATGTACGAATATGTACGTATTTGTACGTATATATACCTATATGTACGTATTTGTACGTATATATACGTATATGTACGTTTATGTATGTATATGTATGCATATGTATCTGTATGGATATGTACGTATATATATTTTTTTCGGTGTGCAAATCTGTTCATAATGTATATCTGTCTGTCTATATGTATTTATGTGTATGCTTGCATTTAATTATAAATTTTATGCCTAATATAATACAGTATGTATACGACGATGGGTTAAATGGAAGAAGGGAACATTTGGTCTCAATTTCGCTCAAATAAAGACCTCTATCTATATATCCCTCGGTGTAACTTAAATATATTTTTCTAGATTAGAAAGGAATGTCTAACCAGTCTACACGTAATTTTCAGCCTCTACCTGCCACAAAGTGTCTCTGGTGCTTTCAATACACCAAAAAGCTTTTTGAGAGAGTTAATTAGAGTATTAAAGGGACAGGTTTCACGCGCGCATGCGTGTTTATGCACGTTTTCTGATACATTTAGGCCAATTCCACTAAGAATAACTCTCACTACGTCTTTCCTTTTTGGTCTTCAAAGGTTTCCACAGACTTATTCCAATAGTTTTATGTGCTCATCCAATTCCTAAATACTCAATCCATGAATAATTAAGTGACAGAAGAGAGGCATTTCGAAGTAATAGGATCATATATGCGTGATTGCATAGTATTAAGACGAAACTGCAAACGTATAGCAAAATTATTTCACTACAATAAAGCTCTTTATGCTTACAAAATTAATTTTGACTAGATAATGTTTTGTCGTGCTCTTAAATGTAACATTAAGGACACATAAATGAGAATTTGTAATCGATTCACTCTAGGCTAATACACTTTTCCCTTTCTAAAACCTTCCTGACCGATTACCACGCACTGATCATGACGATATTTTTCACAGTCATTGTCTCACAAATAAACCAATGTGAAAAGGTTGCCGAAGTTTAAACAAGATCCCAATAATTCTTATTTAAAAAGGTATGTACGAGCTTAATATTTCAGGAACTAAGTTTATCACGAGTTATGACCTATGAGAGACTGCAGATGCTCCGTAAGGAGTGAACACCGTAGAGATTATTACCAAGTTACATGGGAAAGTCTTAGAGACCGCAGTTTCTCAAATATGGCTCTTTGAATACTTATTCATTCTTCAAAGTTGGGCCGAAACAAATAGGCATGATGGAGGTACGCAGTTTTCTCATTCGATGGTTCGAATTTGAATATCAAATCGTCTAAAAAAAATGCATATCAAAATAAATAATTAACCACAAAAATTAACAGTAAAAACATAAAGCCAAGTAAAAACAGTGTTGAATCTATATAACTAGTATATTAGTGTTGAGCTTGCTTTGTCAGTAAAAGGCAAGGAGGAGCAAAAGAGGAAAATTGTCTTGAAAACATTTGCGTTTAATTTGATTTAATATAAGTAAAGAGTTTATGGTTTTAATAAAATATCAAATTTTAAATAAACAAATAATTACATGCATCACATTTTCGTTGTAATATTTATTTGTAAAAAATACTTTCTATTAAAAATTTGGTGTGCTTTTTTCAGCCTGAGTTCTTTCCCCCAAGATCCTGTGTGGTCACTTCCGACTAGATTGTAATGCTACGCAATTTCCATCGGGAAACCAACCAAGCATACGCTATGAATAATGGATTGCTGTAGGGTATGAAACAACTTCCTCCAATAAAATAATAAAGTGAGATTTACCACAATTCATGAAAAAATTAGGTGCATGTAAAGAAACAGAACTTTTTAATCAAGGGAAATGAATCTCTTACTACGACGGCCCGACGACCCGAGTTGTCTTATGTGCATGCATATAAACTTTTATTCCATGGTTTGGGCAGAATAACAATGCTTATATTCAGAAAAAACATGTTGAGAACCTTAAAAATTCAGGCTTTAGTGTGACAGCATTGACGTTGTTTTCCAATATGTCAAAGGCAAAGAATAACTACTGCTCGTCCCAGAGGTCGGATTCTTATTGCTACCTCCAAACGACACCAACTGGTGCCCTGTAAAGAAGCACAGATGAACATGAAATCAAAGACCCCAGAAAAATCCACGAATTAATGTCAGGTTGTTTAAATTATAGAGGTTCGACTTTTTTGCTCCACTTCAGCAAAGAGCACGTTCTTCTGGTTCGTTCTTTTTTTATCATTTTCTCAATTAAGTTTGAAAGCTTTCAAAAATCAAGTTGAGATACGGGCTTGTAGAAATGAAATTTAGTTACATAATTGACTGCAGAAAGAAAATTAAAGCAATTCAGTCAAGCAAAAAATATTGATGAATGCAGGCATTCTCAGTCATTGGTATCAGTAAGTCATTCGAAAAATGTTCCACGAGCATAATAAAATTATATTTTCTATTTTTACATGTATTGATCGATATTCCCACGGATACCTCGAAATGTCAACAACTGAATGCTATTTCATTAGTTTATGGTTTAAAGTTGCTCATTTTTGCAAAAACACAAACGCAGTTTTCCAGGGAAGTCATCAAATCTTTAAAATAATGGCGTGATTCACCATTGTTTTTCGCGTAACTTGTAATATTTTATTGGATACATATGATAATGGATCGCTACAACAATGCACAAAGAAAATACTCAGTTAACCGAATGATTTAAGCAAGCAGCGGTTCAATTTTAGTCATTTATTATTTATTAATTTTTAATGACTACCTACATTATTTAGTTATAAGTTGGTGCATAAAATATATGGAAATTATGTGCTACACCTTTTGTATGAAATCAAAAATTTTTGATTAAATTTTTTTATGCGGTAAAGTTAGTCCTTGAAAAATTATTGTATGAACTGTGCACTTCAAATCAAAGAAAGGATATCTAAGACAGTGGAGTTAATCTAAGTGACACCTCGAAATGGCAATGAACCGCTTGCATGCAATCACTCATGAGAGCTAAAAAGCATTTCCTCGCCATAAGAATACACCTTGGGTGTGACGTCCGTTTCCCTAATTATGGGTGAAATATGCATGTGCTTGCTCGTGAGGAGAGGAGAAGCCTCGTCCACATGTCAACGCCCAGTGCTGCTCGTTTATGCTCTTGCAATCTCTGGTTTTTCCCGGGAAAATTATACCAGAATTTTATTTTTGAAATTTGTGCGAGATTCGAAATTAGCGCATGACATGAATGAGTGTTACCCCCCGGGCAAGAAGGAACAATGAGAAGGGTTTTCGGGCCGGGAAAATAGAGAGGAACTGAGGGGATGAAAGCAAGATATTTCAAAGCCGACGGTGAGAAGATAACCCATCCCCTTCCCAGGTATGAGAGTACGGGTGCGATGTAATAACAAGAGAAAAAAGGTGAAATTAGCCAAAATATATAAGACCTCGAAGGAAGGCAACGCTACCCCAAGCAACGAGCTAATTCAGCTTTCAGCAGAGTGGATGGTCGAGTGAAACTTTCAGGTTCACTCTCAGTCATATCATGAGCGCTAATCGTTCGTTCGCCAATTCTTGTCTGTTCACACAGCCGAGGTCATTTCACCATTCGCCCTCTGGTCCATATTACTACACTTAACTGGAAAAATATAGTAAAAAGGAAAAGTTGAGTCGTAAAACGTAGATTTTTGTTCCATGAGTCGTTCACACATTAAACAGTTTCATAAAAAGATACTTTTTAATTTTTTTTTCAATTTTGAAAGTGCGGTAAATGTTATACCTGTTTCACATCATTAAAATTTCCAAGCATTAATGCGCAAAATGTAATGCGCAAACATTCATATTTATAGTTTTTTTTTAATTCGCCAAACAAGCGTACGATAACTACGACAGATTAAACGCAACTTATTGCTATGAAATATGAACAGCTAGCGGAAATACTTGTTGAAATGTAACGGGTAGAAATAAACTCGGTTGATGGTCATGAACAGGTATTTTTAATAGTTTAAAAGTTTTTAATATTGATAAAAAATAAATAATCAAAATTTGCTGGCGTAATTCACTACCTACTTGGCATATGCATGCGGAAATATTGACTTTATTACATAATTATTCAACTTATTCTCCTCACCTTCACTTTATACCTATTTTATCCGTTAAATCATTCTTGTTTCACGAGAATAATTTAAGGGACCTGAAAACTTGATCAGTTGGTCCCAAATACAACGTCGTAAAATCACCGCTACGCTCCAAATTTTCCTACAGCAGAGCTGGGACCTCAAATTATTACAATGTTACTTATCATTAATTACTGCCTCAAAACCAGTAACGTTTATATTTAACCATCTTAGTGTGACTCAGAAGAACAATAGTGGTGACAGTAAAACTTCCTGCGTTGTGTGTATTAGCCTCATAATGAGGGTGTCTATTTCGAGGACCCAGAATGTGCGAATAGAGGTGGACTCTGTTTTCCTCAATACGTAACATGACTTGACATAATCTTTTTCTTTCCTATACTCATCTCACCTCACCTTTGCGGGTAGTTCTTGTGTCCGTCGGGATCTCTCTGTCCCCCATTCTCGTCTTTCTTCACGGTTAAACTTTCAGCGATCTATTTCCTTCTCTCTCATCACTAAGGTGCTATTCATTTGAGAGAAAATAAGTATATATCTCTCGTACCACAAAAAGGAGAACATTTTAAAAGATACCGTAATGCAATTCCGAAGACGTTTTTAACATGGTAAGATAAAACTATAGTTTTTCATGAACTATAATAATTTTGAGAATATCCTTTAAAGTACTTGCTTTAATGACTTACTATGAATGCAATAACAAATCATAAGATCGTTTAATAGCATGTCTTATATAATTGGGCAGTGGTAGTCCAGGAATAGAGCGTTGGACTACTGACATGATGAGGTAACATGGTTACTCTCAGTTTGACACGAACTGTGTGATTTTTTCGGTACCCAATCTCCCTGGGAAGCCATAACTGGCACAGGGAAAGGATCCGCCCCCCACCCTGATGTTTGAATTTCACACGCCATCGGGCTTACTACTGGGTGAACTCTACCATCACCTACCTAACCGATTTTCGGGGAGATTACTAATTTTATGGTTTTTTAATGACCTTATTCAACGGATTCTCCAAAATAGGTTTAAAAATAAATTTAAATCATATAAACAAAGAGATATATTTTAGTTTAAATATTCCAGTAAATTATTTGTCAAGAGGTGCCTAGAGTGGATTGCCCAGGAATCGAACTCGGGCCCTCCGATATATACACATTCAAACACGAAATCCCGCCATACGGTGAACAAGTATTATTTCACACATAGAAATAGATATAAGGAAAGGGGATAGGAAAACACATAAAAGACGAATACAGGAAAGGTGGGGAAGGCGGATTTGAGCATCCCGAATAAGGAAATATTTTTACATTCGTGATTTTCTCAAAAAACCTCCTTCCCCACCTTTCCTGTGTTTATCTTTTATGTGTTTTCCTATCCCCTTTCCTTATATCTATTTCTATGTGTGAAATAATATTTATACATATAAATATATATATATGTTTTTATGTATATGTGTATATGTATGCATATATAGTATCTAGTGGCAAATAATGGCAGTTATATTTTACATTATTTCCATGTATTTCATCGAAAAATGTTACCGGAGCACTTAAAAGCGAAAATAAAGATCATGTCAGGGATGAAGAAAATAAGTTTCAGGTGAACAATTGCTTTTCAAAAATTGCATCACATGAACTCTAAATTGAATCTGAACTTTTTCTTTTCCATATGAAATTCTCTCCGCCACATCTTTACATGCACATACGATATAGTACGCAGCTCAATTCGACAAGGATTATGAAACCTCATTTGGAAGATATCCACTTTAAACCTACCTTACTAACAGCTTTAAGTTACTGGATCATTCAATGAGCAACAGCGCATCGGGTAAGTTTTCCGCATTATTCACTGAATAAAGCTTTTTCGCACGCCCCTTGTCCATTCGCTCGGAATGTAATATTAAGAATTTCTTGGTGTTTTCATGAAACGGCCTAATTGGCAAGAGTCTAATTAATAATGGATGTATGATTCATGTAAGTTTTGTGAGAAAGTTTCCCGACGCATAATATAAGTTATAAATAGCTCGTGCAACCCATCCACGATCGTTGTGTAGCTTCAAAAGGCTTTGGTATCGATCTCTAAAGCGCTGATAAAGGTTTTGAAAACAACCGAGAAAAGCTTGATTAGCCCTAATCCCCTCCTGTATTGTAAGAAGGTACTCACGGTTTAGAAAAAAACCGAAGGGCAGTTTTATCCCAATATTAGGTACCAGAACCTGGTTTTTGAATGTCTAAAGGTAACTCCAGTCCCTTCCGAAATCTTTTTGGGCACACTTTTGTCTTTCAACGGGTTTTTTATCGACGGTTTTTCAGAGTTGCAATGTTATTTTTTCAAGTTCAAAATAATTAAAAAGATTCTATTCTAATCACCAAAACCACTCATTTAAACTTGATAATTGGTAATTACGGAAATTGACATAGGAGAACTTTTGCACAAAACTTTCCCCCTCGCAAATGTCCATTGGCGTGGATTCAAAACTAAATTTCTTTTAACTCAAACGCAATAAGACTGCACACCTTTTCATTGAATATTTTTCTAGTGATTTTTAACTCCACCAAAACCTCTCCCCCTTAGATGTGAATCATATTTAGATCAATTTTTTCTAGTTTATCTTAGGTTCTTTTAACTTCCTCCTGAATGACCTCCGCTGATCTTTTTGGAATAAAAGCGTAATAGACCTACAGTATCTCGTTCCAGAATCCTTAAATTTTGCCATGTAAATAATTTGTAAGTAATAATTTGCGCCTTATAGCTGCTACAAGTGTTATTAATATTGTACATAGAAAAAATGGAAATGATAAACAAAAAGGGATCGTCCTTTCTTGTTAGCGCTTTGTTGCAAGGCACCATTGGCTACCAAATCGTCCTCAAACTTGGCTTTCACCCAATTCTCTCTAATTCCCCCATTAGCATGTGCCAAGATCTCTCCTTTTCTCTCTCCTCCTCTTTCATGTATGCGTTGAGTGTAAATCTTCATCTTGATTTATATTCCATTCCCATTCATTCTTAGCGTCATCGTTAAAAGTAATTTTCTCCCATTTAGACCCGTTCAAACATTCATTAAAACAATGTTTTTACTCCTTGCCTAATCTTTAACTACTTGTATCGTATGTATTCGAATAAATGAGTTAATATCATTTTTACCACCAGCATTTTTAGCAAATTATATATTTGAGCAGTATTTAAGGTATATTTTAGTTTAAATTGCCTTAATAGCAGAATTATGGTTGTCATTTCCAGACTTCCTAATTCAGTTTTATTTGCCCTTCCCCATCCCCTAAGTTCCACTCGTAAATTCTTCACCCGCCTTGGCATCTATTATGCTAGTTAGTTAGTTATACTATAAACCACACTGCAATACCCTACGATCCTTCATGAATTTTTATGATGTTATCATCATCACGGGTAACTATGCGTCCGAATATTGGTTTCCATCATCTTTCCACAGTATTCTGTTCACTGTCAATCTCTACCTTCCCTCTCCGCTCCTCGCACTGGCGATTGACATTGTTTGCTTCTCATGGCTTACCCTTGGTCCTATTCTTTAATTCTTCTCCTCTACGTCTCATTCAATTATGGTCTGCAGTAAGCTATCATGCCTCAGGATGTGTCCATTTAGTCCACCTTATCTTCTTGTGCGCCCCATCCATAAGCTTCTCTCTTCTCCCACTCTTCGAAATATTTCTTCGTATTTCACTCATGCGGGTCGCGGTGGTCTAGTGGGTAGAGCGTTGGGCTACTTACCGGAGGGACCCGGGTTCGATTCCCGGGCAAGGCACTTTGGGCACCTGCAGCTCCACCCAAGCTAGTTGATTTTTCGGGTACCAGATCTTCCTGGGAAACCATAACCGGCACAGGGAAAGGAACTGGCCCCCCTACCCTGATGTGTGAATATTCACACGCCGTCGGGTTTGGTACATGGGTGAGCTCTATCATCACCTACTTAGCCGACCTTCGGGTTGATTACTGTGTTTATTTCACTCATATCTATTCATTTTATTATGATCATTTCTAAAACGTGATAACATTCACCGAAGTTTCGGTGTGGCTAAACTTTGGATTTCGCTCGTCTGCATCATTCAACCATTTGTGCCGAGCGGGGTGAATCCAAAATGTCTGACTGGGTTGCGTGTGGTTGAATAGCATTTTGATTCATGTGCGTTTGCATTTCCTTCCAGTTAACTTGCGATTTTACACACTCTATCGAAATGAATTTACATGCTTAATACACAATTATCACGGCTATTTACGGCATTATACTATTTATTGTACGTTAAGTTTGTTAAATAATTGCCTGTAAAATGTAAATGGAATTTTTTCATTAATGTGCACACGACATCTATGCATTTTAAACAAATTATTTTTGGAAATGTTTATTTTCAATCTTAAAATGAAAGGCATATCTTGATACGAAACAGCAAATGGGGAAAATTTCATGTAATTTCAAATGCGAAAGTCGAAATGTCAATTGCTAATGAGCGCAAAATCGTCAGCAACGAGAAGTTGAGCAGTGACCGGTGGAGAGTGGTTTAAGATTCCATAGCCATTGCAGTTAGGTCAAAATAAATTGAATATTTACTCACTTAACTGAAGACCAATCCTCATATTTTCCGTCTGCACACTGTACTTCGGTGGGGTTATGGGGGAACAGGAAATTAATTAACAACAGCGGGAGATATATGGTGGAGGAGGGATCGTACGTCACTGTCTCGGCTAAAGGCGATGGGGGTTACGTGGCGCAACAGCCAATCCATTAGGCAAGACATTGTGCATAAAGGGTCCACAGCGCAAACCGGAAACGACATATCACTGCTTGCAACCATGGAGAATCCAGCGCGAGTAATCGAAGTGATTGGGGGTGGGGACAGATTGGGCGGCAACGCCTAATGCGGAATAAATCAATAATGATAGCGCCTTCGGATTTCTTTTTTCAGCTCCCCACGGCTTCAAACGGTTGCAAATAATATCTTATAATAATCATAACGCAATAATTGGAATCTGAAAATTATAAGTTGACCTTGAAGAGATTAAAGTATTAGAAGAGCTGGATCCACCACTCAATGCTCAGACATTCGGAATCCAAGCACCACACTAGGATTACCCTCCTATTCAACAAGTAGATGAGCGTCCTTGATGAAAAGATATTCCCGAGCGAACACCACTCCCGGGATGTTTCCGAATATCCGACGGGTATTAAAGGACTCAAAGCAAACCTTTCGACAAAAATGTTTTGAAAATGTTTCCACGAATGCTTTGCCCTTTCCGACATGCTGTTCTCGGAATGTGAAGACGAAATCCAATGCGGAAAGAGAGGGAAAACCCACACATTGACAACTGTGTTTTGCACTGAGTTTTCTAAAGTATGAGTAGGGCATAGAGTGAAACGCAGAGGGGCAGAAGAAGACCAGCCAAATGTCAGAGCGATGTCCAACCTAACATTTGTATGGATCCCTGTCACGACACACACGACGCTACCGAACCGCTATGCCCTCGTCCCTCCTGTCCTGTTTACTCTCTCCACAGGTCCGCTCGCAATTCCACCGGCGCTTGTTCCTCACCCACACTAAACCCACAAGCCCCCTAATGAGCAGGGAAAGAGCATCAAATAAACACGGCAACGACTACCAAAGACTAGGCACAGGACGAAAAACTCAAGTTTTGCGAAGAACTATGTGACCTCGGGGTAAGGGTCACCATGAATCCCCATAAAATGTACGATACTTTTATATTTGTAGTTTATCATTAACGCCCATTACAAGGCGTTTTGAGTGAAGATAGATAGGGACGAATAGGGTCGTGGACGGACTAGAAAGGGACGGAATGGATAGGGATGGTTGGAAATAAAAAGAACGATCGGGACTCTTCATGAAGTCCGGTTTCAATTTCGTGACCAACGCCCTTCTCTTCCTTCCTCCATGGAAATAAGCAAGATGGAGTAATAGGTTTATGTAAATGGTTCAGAATTATTGGCAAAAGTTTGCAAGTTAGAAGACTGGCAGGCGACGGAGTTTATATTACTTTAGATCACGCCTCCATTGTGTTTACTCTCTAGCCTACGCACACGAGCGAGCAGACGCAATAAAAACGTGTAGACATCCTACGCTATAGTATGCAGGCGAAGGTGGATCCAGGCTCGATACTCGGGTCATTCTGGCCGTAATATTGAGCGGAAAGGGAAGAAAAAATTCAGTTGGTGAGGAGGGAAATGTAGCTTTTTTAAATTAAAATATATCCGATTCTTTCACGTTCCCTGGATGAAAAATATATTTAAAAACCTAACAAAATAAATTCATCATGGATAGTGTCTCGGGGAGACTTTTATCGTCCCTTGCCTTTCCCAATGGGTCCTCCATTGGGTGCAAGAAATCATAATCAAATGACCATGTGGTATTTAACCAAATCAAAGTCTCAGTTCCATCAAAACAATAAACCAATGGTCAAATGTTATATTTTACCTTATATTCATTTCATTCCGCAGAGTGATAATAACTTGTATTATCGATGCGGCAGTAGCTGACCTAATAATGACTGTTTCTAGTTTGGTGCAACTTTTATTCACCCCATTTGAAGCCAGTTGATTCAACATGACAGTACATTTTACCTCTACAAATACATATTCATCCTTTCTATGTTGCTTATGCACTAAAACTAATAACGTTTTAATTTCCACAATTTGTTGGACGAAATTTGTTCAATACCTTTTTAGGAATCGGCTTTTTTCTGGTGACCTGGCATGTTTTATTATGAATGATCACAAAAAATAGGCTCCATTCAATGTATCAGACTCAACCTTGTGAAATTTTATCTTACGGAATCAGAAAAAAATTGTAGATGCCGCCAAAATTCAATGGTGTAAAGCCGTTTTAATCATAGTTGTGACATATTCAGGAACAATCCAGATCTCCACATTCACCCATTTGATTTCAGATATTCACACATGGTGTGTGTGTATGTATGTATACATATAAATTTAACGCAAATGAAATGAAATCGCTTGCATTGCATTTCAAATTGGTAAAATCTACAATTTTCGTTATAATTCCTAAAAGCTGCTTCATTTTATCATGTACTGACATTAGGTAAATGAGCTGTTTAAATTGTATCCATCGCATCAAATCATTTTCAGTCGCGGAATTTTTCTTTGGAAAACCTCAGGAGGTCATAAACCTCTTATTTATGAAAAATCAAAGTTCATTGGATGAAAAAAAAACAGAGCGTGTCATGTACTTACCTCGCTTCTTACTCCACGCATTCCAGTTTAGCTCCCAGAGGTTGAAGGATAATATTACAGCAATGGGATCGCGTGAGAAACATTTTATGTGAAGTCAATTGGCGTGTCACTAAGTGTGACCCAACGTTCGTTCCGAGATTATCCACCATCTAACGTTGCAGTTCTTCAAAACGTTTATCTGTCAGAAATCATTTATCTGACCACAAAACTGTCGTCAAAATAAGTCCGGTTGCCGCAAGAACTGCCATTATTTGGTAAATATTTAATATCTCCATTACGGACGGATACAATGAGTAATATTAGGATGAAAGTAATTTTTATTTTTGTTTCTGTATACGTGTGTTCGTATATTCCCTTCTTTATATCGTAAATTCAATAATTTCCTCAATTGAAATAACGAGTCAACGAGCTAAAGCAATAATAGGTGAGCAGGAAACAGAGAATGAAGTATCCTTTTTTTTGAAACGGAGATAATAGGGCACATATTACTTAGCAAGTGAAATCTCTAATATTTATTGAAAGAGTGCGTAATCAATTTTTAAAAATAATTTCGACGATTTGTTCGATGATCCCTCGGGGAGAAAAATGCCCGCGCGCAATCCCCCTTGGACTCCCCAGTGGATAGGAAATGACCATCGAGGGAAGTTCATTATTTCAGAGCGACACTCAATGCTTACGCCCAGGAGTAGTTGGTGAAAGGGAGGAGAATTGAGGGAAAGAGAAGTAAGGATACTACTGACTCATTCAAGAGGGAGCGAAGAGAGAGAGAGAGAGGGACAAGCGGGATGTGGTGTGAGGAAGAGGAGGAGAAATCGCTGAAATATTAATCGATCTGGTCAGCCACTTGGGTTGAAGGGTCGCCATGGCTGCGCCGCGGGGAGATGGGGGGCGCCACGGCACAAGGGGAACAAAAGGGTTGAGCAGACGGCGTGGTCGATGGTGGGAGAGTTCGGGAGGGGACAGGGCGGGGTGAGACTCACGGGAGGTGGACGTCGACGAAAAATCCCATCTCACGGACAAAAAAGAGCAGATGCCGTGGAGAAGAAAAAAGAAAATTCTTTGCGTTCCGTGTTTTACCACCGCCACCGTGGTGACCGCGATGGGGAACTACATTCTTGGCTTCAGCCCTTCATCCCACCCCATTTCCTTCGGTGTCCGCGTTGGACAGATATTCTTTAATGCATGTGTGTGTGTATATATATATATATATATATATATATATATATATATATATATATATATATTTGTATATTTATATATTTATATATATGCAAAAACACATACTTAACCACGTATGTAGATGTATTATCGTGGTAAAAACTTTCCCATTTCTGATACACATCGTACTTGCATATTTAATGATAGAGAGATTGATAAGGAATAAAAACAAAAGAATGAGGACGCTTCGGGACCTATTGATGGTCACCTTGTCAGCGGAAGAATGCATGCCCAACGTCCTATGCTTTAAGGAAAGGGTACACACAAAGCCTTGAAGGGGGAAAAGATTGAGGAAAGAAGGGGGAAATTGAAGGGGGAAACAGGTGAGGGAGTGAGGGTGGCATATTGAATTAAAAGGAGAAGGAGTAAATATATGCATGTGTGTCTATTCCGTCCAATAAATTGTGCTTCCATTTCAAAGCAGTCAATTTTAAGTGTTGTCCGTAAATAAATATGATAAAAACTTAATTAACAAATATAAAATTAACTCAGTGCATAGAAGGATCACACTTCCAAATGCATAGTTATAATTTTCTACTTAAACTAAATATTTAATTGACTTTTGTAGAAATTCCATCTACTTATATTAATGGTGAACTACTTATTTTACGTATTTGCTATATTTTTACCAT
Source organism: Hetaerina titia (assembly GCA_037158775.1). NCBI lineage: Eukaryota > Metazoa > Arthropoda > Insecta > Odonata > Calopterygidae > Hetaerina > Hetaerina titia. The sequence goes on along the minus strand of CM073769.1, from coordinate 89,511,911 downwards.
GAAAAATGAATGAAAGAAGTTATTAGTTTGGGTCAGTACATACAAGTATAAGTGTGTGCAATGCTCGCATCATGCTCAATAACTAATAGTATTAAAGATGTCGAAGTTCGTACCGCACATTAAAATACGGATTAATGATACCATAATAAAATGGTGGTGTTAGTGCTTAATAGAGAATAATCAGTTTGTCGCTTTAAAAACACGTTTGGGGAACTTTTTGTGTGATTTTTATCAAAAAAGAATAACAATAAGCATTTGAACCCTTTGCAATAATTTTAACGTAGGTATCAGAGTCCTGCGTCAATCTTTGCAATAATTTTAACGTAGGTATCAGAGTCCTGCGTCAATTTTACCTTATTTAATGGTAATTAATTGGAAAAAAGTGAATATCCTTCCTATTGGCTTCTCCATTGTTTTAAGTGTTATTATAATTAATAGAAAACATTTTTCGGTTCGACTTTGAATCGCCAATCGTGGATGTACAGTTTTTTCGGGTGGTTTTACTACAACCTTACATGAGGACTGCTCGATAAAGAGTAGTTCATATATTTTTATTCGTATAATTTATTCGTAAAAACATTATTTTATTAATTTAATACAAAATGCAAAGTGGTTCAAGTTTCATTGATTTGACTCAAGTATTGTGTCAATGGCAGCCGTAACATGTTCAGTTCGCCCATGGAATAGATGGAGGTAACATGTGAAGAGCAAATCCCTGCATCGTATATTTAATTCCAACAGAATAAATCTTCATCCGGCGTCCATGTAATGCCATTGAATCCTTATGCAGATTGTGTTTTTCCTCAACCCGGATAAAATTTTATTTAAAATATTTAAAGTGGGGTAAAGGGAGATAATTTCGAATTAAGTTCAAATGTGACACTGAGATAGTGTCACTGCATATACGGAAATAAAAGTTTTTGCTGAATATCTCGCAAAAATAAATGTGCAGTGTACGCCTCATCCTAAATATAGTCCCTATTTAGCCCCTTGTGACTTTTACATGAGTCCCAGTGTTTATATGCGTGTTCGCGGAAAGCATATTTCATCATAAGAACAGGAGTAGGCGAACTGAATTTGTTTTAACTTGAAATGGCAGCCGCTGGTGCAACATTGTAGACATAAAATGGAACTTGAATCACGTCTATTTTACACATTAAGTTAATAATATAGATGAAAATTAATGTTTGCGCAATAACTTATTTGTTTAATAAATGTATGAACGCTTTTAATTTATAACTTATCGCATCCCTCCCACCAAATTTCGCGCTTGTAGACCGCTTGGGAGCCCTCAAGCAATTACGTAGATCGGTGAATGATGGTTGTTGAGTCAGGTGTAGCTATATATATATATATATATATATATATATATATATATATATATATATATATATATATACACACACAATGTACACAATGACGCTGATGTTCGTATTGGAGAGAATTTGCTTCACTCAAGAGTTCTCTCACGGGTGAATACGAGTTCTTTCGAGTACCCATTCAAATAAATAATCCTGCCCTAGCCCCACCGTCTTGGATCGGAGAATGGCACTTCTAAGGAAAGAGCCTGGAAAGAATAAAACGGGTAGGATTGTAATATTTACAAAGGCATTCGAAGCACTCGCAGATATTCAGACGTGATAAAAGTTTAGTAAATGTTCTCAGAGTCGAAATTTCCCCAAAGTTCGGGAAAATACTGAGTGAGTTACCAAAATTTCGCATAATTACGGACGCTTACTCGTACTCCTCTTGTTGGCGAAAATAGTGGTGCACCAAAAAAACATTGAAGCTTTTATAAATTCCCGAGCAATGAGAAGTTCTGAGTCACTGCAAAGAAAAACATATTAGCAAGACGGATGCAATTGTACTTCTTTCTTCCCCATCAGTGGTATTAAGAAGTAACAGTAAAACCAAAGTTACCGCTGATTTTTCCAGCAAAATTCTCAGTTGTGCTATCGGTATCACCATTATCATTTATAAAATTTCTTTTCCGCCATGCACTAATGTTATATAAATAACAAGTTTATTATTAGTTTAAGAAATTAACAATCAAACTGGGGACATGGTAGTCAATTGGGTAGGGCGTGAGGCTATTGACCAGAAGGCTTGGGTTTGATCACGGGTGACGACTCTGGGGTCCTTCAGCTTTACCCATGCTATGTCATTTTTCGGTTAATAGAATTTCCTGTGAAGCAAGAGGCGGCACAGGGAAAGGCCTCCCTACCCTGCTTTGTGAATTTCACGCGTCATTGGACTTAGTATTAGATGACCCTACTCTCTCCTATCAAACCAACCTTCACGTTGATTGATGTGGATTGCTGGTACGGTTAAACTGAACGAAGGGGCATTATTTCCGACTGGCAAAGTCGTAGGCCAGTGTGAGACTGCGATACATCCAGTGGGTTTCTATGTTAGTTTTGATGTCAACCTGTCGACACTGACTTAGAGCGTCATCGAAATATGGTGTACGATATTGATGTCGGCGGCGATATTAATGTCGAAGGCGATGTTGATGTCGAGGGCCCTATTAGTGTCGAAGTTGGTAATGATATCGAGGTTTAAATTGATTTAGGCATCGATGTAGGCAGATCTGTGACGAAACCATTCATCAATGCGGGAATGAAACAAACGGCTCGGTATATTTTGGGAATATACGACACATGTGCTACGCATTCATCCTTTACGCCAAAAGATCAAGGGATTTCACAAGCGTCAATAATGAGTCCTTATAGAGAACAACCATGGTAAAGGAAATCTGACAAAACAATAGTATTTTATGGGTTTTAGGGAATACTCTTCCCAGTGCCAATTAATTCACCCAATAAGAATCGTTTTGGGATAAGATATATAATATTCGATTTTTTTCAAAGTCAAGTCTTCAGTGATGGGTTGAACAGGCTAACAGATTAGCAGAGGAAATACCAATAGAGATATCGACGTATCGACGCGGCACTGGATGTAGACAATATATGAATATCCATATCGACATTGATATTCATAAGGACAATGTGTATAAAATTATCGGTAACCATTTTTTCCTGATAAGTGAGTGAAGTGTTGAATTTAGGCCGTCGGGTAAGTGTGCGTATGATCGCAGATGGCATTGGTATTTATAAGATGAAAGTGTACACCATTATCATTGAAAATTTTGCGATATGAAAAATCTGTGCTTTACTCGTCCTGAAGGTCTTCACGGACGACCAAGAGCAGAGTCGAGTGTCTGCTTGCAAAGCCCTTCTGCAACGACATCGAGATGATTCCCCAACCCCCTTACAGTCCCCTTACAGTACACAAAAGTGAAATCATTCCTCCAAGGACGCTGTCATGGGACCCTAAGTGCCGTTAAAAAAGACAATATTGAACGCACACCCTTATTGACCTTACGGCATCCGCCGACCAAGAAACCTTCGAGTCGCGGAAAAACCGCTGTCAAAATTGTGTCGACGCTCAATGGATGTACTTAGAAGAATTTTCATCTACATTTAAATAATACCTTGCAAACCGTCACAAGGGCGTAGGGCGTATGGTGGTGGGTGTTAGGTCACCAGCCGTAAAAGAGAACAAAACCATATGCAAAATCAACATATTTATTTATGCAAAACTACACCCGCAGTGGCGTATACATTCATGCAAAAATCTTTTTAACTTACACGCATGCAAATATATATGCAATCGACTAACACAAAAATGCACCCTAGAATGTAGTGAAATGTATCCAATAATACGCCAAATAGAACAATGGTCAATGGCACAATGGTCTCCGCCCCCAAGGACGAAGGAAGTGAATGTTTTACAACGCTGCAGGCAGCGGAAGGGTCTCCCCATAGAGGGAGACGAAGGATGAAGGAAGCATTTTAAAAACATACAATGCAGAGCACGCAATACTGTAACCAACGCAACATTCTTTAATGGCAGTCCCATGCGGTCATTCAGGATTGGTGTTGCCAACAAAACACCCGAGGTTAGTGAAAGTGAGGCACTGTAGTAGCAATATATGAAATACGATCGTAAATATAGTTTTCCGAAACTTTTTCCGATACTTCTTAAGTGCAAACAAAGTATGTTTAGGAAGAGCCAAAATTGCACGGATATCGTGTCATGACATCAAAAATCCAATGTCGCACAGCCCTGCAAAGGCGGAAGCAGGTGGTTCTGGGCATAATTGGAGTTGTTCTACCAGAAAAACTGACGAATGAAAAACGAAGTTCAAGAGCCTATCGTACGTCAAGATTTTGAAAGCTTCTGTTTCAAGCTATTACTTTATGTTTAATCAAATTAATATATAATTCCAACAAAAGAGGAACATGTAAGCAGAAACGATTTTTTAAATGTTTCAATTGTGCTTTTAACTTTATGCATGACTATTTTTTCGTCAAAATCAGGTATTGAGAGAATTACCTGAACGTTTTCAATTTCCATTGGCTTTACCTGAGTCTGCTTTACCTGATATCAATATTACTGACCAAAAATAGAAACTTTTTAGTTATTCAATTGAGATACCAATGTTTCATGGAAATTTTTAGCTGGGATACTCATAAAAATTAAATCATTCGCTCTTATTGAAAATTAGTGAAAATGGTTCCATTTCTGAGTTTCTTAAAATTCCGACATCATTAGTAATTACATTATAACAGTCCAGCATTCGAGAACTTGAATTTTATTTTTATTTCTATGGAAAGATCACTTTAAGAGCATTCAATTCCTCACCGAAATAAACAAAATGGTATGAACATTCAGCCTAAATCGTCTCATAACCAACCATACTCGAAAAGACTTACGAATATTTTTTCCAACGACTTTTCGGATTGGTTCAAAGCTCTCTTTTGTGTAACTTATTCTAAACTCCACTCGATTTTCCCTTCATTTATAACAAATTAAAATATATTATTTTTCAAGCACATGCTCTTTTCAGCCGTATCATAAAACTTCCAGGTTTTAATCTCCCGAATGTTTCGCCTTTTCATTTAATTTTTGGAGTATGCAGGAGCTCCTGATGCAACGGAAATGGCCAAACATTTTTAATAGAAATTTATTAATCAGTTAAATTTTAAAAATTAATCAATTAACTTTTCTGAATTTGCTCCTTTGCCTTAGACGATTTCTCTCACTCTGGTAAGAACATATACTCTGGAGCTGGAAGGAGGAACTGGAGCTCTGCCAAACTCATATTCTCTACTGTGTTAAACACCTACAGACTTCATCTTCTGTTCTCTAGGGCTGAAGTCCTTAGATGCATGAATAGCGCCGGAACTTCAGTTAAAATCCACAGGATTTTAAGAATTTACATTTCCTACTTGGAGGATAGTGATAAGCCAAAATCACTCGCAATCTGGAAAGTATTTAATTCTGAATTCAAGAAGTCAAAGACCCACCAAGTTAACATCGAGTCACATGAATTGGCGTACACCATACAAATAGTTAGACTTCATAAAAGCTTTTCGTGTTTCCTGATTTATGAAACTGAAATAGAAGAAAAATTGAGGGGGCTGGTGTTTATTAGTGGAAATTTCATTTCAATTTATATGTTCATTCGTCTATCAGGCATTTTTAAGTGCCCAAGTTACAGGAAAAACCACTTGGAGGTTTTAGAAGCAATCTTTTAGACGAAGCGTAAGTCTGATAGTAAATAGAAATGAAATATAACATATTACAAGCAATAGTGCCTGATCATGGTCCAAATTCAAGTTCTCCTACTTGGATATTCACGCTATGCACTATATAATGCACGCCTCCAGCACAGGGCGAAGAAGACTCCAATCATATCCTTGTCTAATTCCATAACTATCCACGTCTTTGATCCATCGAATTTCACAAATTTCTGCTATTGGTTCGTATAACAATTAGTATAAAATATGCTCCATACCATTTCCAGACTAACTAGTTATTCCCTCATTCTCTCACTCACTCAGTGTTCTCAGGGTTCCGCGAAATAGTCTTCACAAATGATATATTCGTGAGACAGCATTGACAATAGTGCATAAAGTGTCTTGTTTATATCTGCATGTTGCTTATTTGATATACATCGTTTGAACTAAATAAATTCTCCAAGGTAAATACCTGTATAACACGCGTGATGTACAAGATAGGACCCTGAAACTCTTGGATGCAAGGAAGCGGTGTTACCGACGAGTACATATACATGAAATGTGTTCCCTCTGCCCGTCAAGCTGCAGGAACACAGGGCTTAAACTAAACTCCCTTTTGTTTAAAATCTCATTTTTCCATCATAATTTAATTCTCTCATGCAATTAATTTTGCCACATCCAATGTTTTTCCCAATTTCCAAACAGATTTTTTCACCCTAAACTGAAGAAGGGCAGTCAACAATACTTTTTAATCAAGGATTCAAAATAGATGGACCCGTCTTGGCCAACAATTGGAAGTATTCTTCGAATAAAAATGGTTTAATAAGATGTCACCTCAAATCACTACTCGAGAACATTCACCTTCTATGTCACGATCAATCATATCAGCCGTCAACCTACGCCATGGATATCACTTCCGCGAACATCCATCCATTCGCTATTGCGTGATTGCGTTCAAAATTGATGTTTTCACGTGGCTATCCCGTTCACCGCTGTGATTCAATCCCGATCTACCCATGCATATGGGTAGCTTCCTGCGAATGTCCGTCATGCTGCTAAATTAAAAAAATTCGATTCTGTCTCGATATCCACTTCAGAAATAATTTGCTCAGATGCCATCATTCATCAAAAGCATTTTCCAATCTGAGAGGGTAACAATTATTCATCCATTGGTGTTCCAATTTGAAGATCGGATGGATGGCCTCCAACGCTCCATATACCAAAGACTTATGTCACATGGGTACCATTTCTTTCTAATGTTCCTCAAAATTTAGCCTTTCCCATTTACTTGTCTTTCTCGTGAGACGTATACATCTATTAAGGAGGTTGTATTGAGACTGCACGAGTTAATGTGTCACCTTCATTACGAGTGATGAAAAGTAATGCAAAACACATTCATGCGTAGTTCGTAAACAGATGTCATGCGAAGATGCTTTTTCAACCTCACCGACAGTATTATTAATGTTTTCAACGTGCTGTAAAACTTATTTTGGAATAGTTCTGATGTTCCAAATTTTGAAAATATGCAATTTTTACAGGTTTTTCCAAAATTTAATTGACACCATTCAAACAAAGGTGTTTCGATGCTGTTTTGTCAGAATGTTTACAACTCGTAGAATCTCGAGAATGTTTTAAGTTTTTGTACAAACTACATATATATATATACGAGATATTGGTCCTCGTATTTCAGCGCTTTGTCTTAGACTGCTGAAAGAGTATGGATAAAATCTTTGAATTTCAGTTTGATTTTTCATAAAAAATAACATGAGAAAAATATGTATTGTGATTGTCTATGCGGCATTATTTTCAAAAATATTAACAAAGTGGCAAACAAAGCATGTGCATGTCAATGGACTGTATGCATGACATAGTGATTAAACTTTCTTATGTCCCTAATAAATCCAATGTGTCTCCACGATTGCCCAATCCATTTCGTTATTCGTTCCCGTTTAGAGCTTTACCAAGTATCTTTCAAATCTACCTGTATTTTTGGGCATATTCTCTCTTGACCTTCCTTATTATGCCTCCTGCAACGCCACCATCACAGGGTGAAGATCCAATTATTTCCCAGCTGATTTTACGATAACGATCGTATTTCGTACAACGATCTATATCCGTGATCCACCGAATGTCACACTAGAATATTCACACCGGTATTGATTCCTTATTTTTAAAGGTATACTTTCACAGAATCATAGTTGCGTTACCTTAACTTTGATTTTTTTTGTTTTGATTTCCGTCCAATTCCATGAACTCCATGTTAGGTTACGTTCCGAGATAAGTAAAATATTTCACATGCTTGTACGTATTTCTATCCTCCTAAAGCTGAATCTTCCTTCAATTTCACCAAAACTCATCCTATGCTTTAATTTGTCTTGAAATCGATTTTCATGCTTGCCTTTTTGGCTGCTGCACACATTGTGCTCCTCTACACCATTTAATCTCGTTTACCTTCCACTTTGACGGTGATTTTATCTGCAAAATGGTGAATGTTAATTTCTATATCATTCAAATTAATTCCCTAGAAGTCCATTCCTTGTGATTACCTCTTTCAGCTATGGATTAAACAGCGATGGGGTGAACAACATCCCTTAATCCATTTGATACTCTATTTCCCTATTGTCTTGAATACATACTCATTGTAGCTACTTGGTTCTTGAAGATCTGAGGCATTATTCTTGTCTTTGCATTTAATTCCAAAGATTTCCAGTAAAATGAAACATTTTGGTACACTCGGTGATTTCAAAAGAAAAATCGTTCCTCATTCATGAATGACATTAACAATGGCTCACCGGAATCGTATTCCTTTTTCTCCAATTGCCTTCGCACTAATAGGTTAGGCTATTAAAAATGAGCGCATGAGTAAATTTCAATATACTCTAAGTGGTTGTGAAGGTTTTTAGAACTTATTTGATGATTTCATCCCTCTTCTTCATGACTGAAAAACTCGAGTTTTAGAAAAATACACTGGGAGTTTTATATATCCATCGCGGCGCAAATAAATCTGAAATTTATAAAAAGTCAAATCAGTTCCGTAGGAATGAAAGAAATTGCATGTAATTGCCTTTGAAATTAATGTTAGGTTCTCCTAAATATTCCAAGTATTTTCATAAATATGAGCTTCTGAAGTCGACAAATTTACGATTAATTTACTGTTTCGTAATTCAAAGGATATATCGTTTTCAAGCTTAGTTGATGCGATTTAAAACAGAATAATGAACAAATTCAATCATCAAGCAGCATGACGGGTAGCCAACGGGACATGTGCTCATAGTGGAACTTTATTTTATATACTATTTCATTCCAATTCATATCCTTATCAGTACAAATAGTTGCTCTAATTATTGAAGAAGAAAAATTGCGACACATTAACATAAGTTACCAAAGCCAAAGGGTTAAAATAGTAAAACACAAAGCCCGGTAAAATGTAAATATAAAAGGTCAAACATTTTCAATTTAATTTATTTTTTATTAATTTTTATTAAAACTTTTTTTTTTAATTTTGAAAATAAACAAAATCGAGCGTATTTGAAGAACACATTTCTCGATTTTCATCCACGGACAATTCCACTTGTCGTTCGGGGAAACATAACATAAACATTACGTGTTGCCCCGCAGAAATAATTGTAGACTCGCAGTTTCGAGCAGAATTACCATACATATTTTAGGCAAAATTATGAATTAATTAAAATATTCGAAACCCGCATTACATATTTGGACATGAATATTCATCATTTTATTAAAGTGAACTGTGGAATTGAAGAATTCTTTAATTGCGAGAGCATTTTTCAAGGCCCTGACACTCAACTCCCTATATCCCAATGTGTTTGAAGATAAATCGACTACAAAGGTTAAAAGCCGGCTCCGTTGGCGGTGGGGTAACGTCATCGCCTGCCTGTCTAAAGGTCACGGGTTCGATTCCTGCCTGGGTGGGTTTTCCTCCACCTAGGGCTTGGGCGTTTGTGATTGTGCCCGTTTCTGTATCATACTTATATGTCATTGTTAATAGTCCCATGTAAAGGTCAAAAGGTGCTGCTTTCAGATTAATGTTAAATAATGGAAAAGTGGCCATTTTCGGCGTTCGTAGCAGTGGTCGTTACTGGGGATAAATCAGCTGTTGGCATCGAAGACGTTTGTTATAGAAAAATGATAACTTTAGAGTGGTAAAATTTAAGGAGACGAAAAGGTGTGGAAATAAACCCGGTGTGGGCATTATTAGGTAGTCTATCGTTTAAAGCAGGTTATGGATGCATATCAACTTAACAGGAATGCCTCACTTACACAATTGCCTCTCCTACTCGTAACAAAACAACCTGGCACTCGAAACTTAATTAAACCCTTCTGCAATGTTATTCTATTTTATTCATTTTATCTACTTTTTATCTTTCCAATGTATCCCTCCTTTTCCTATTCTAATATTTTTTTCCTAACAATCTCCCCTCCATCACAGTCTTCAATAGTCTATCCCTTATTTAAATGCTCTGCAACCCCCCCTCTCCTGGCTCTTTTGGATTTCACCCAACCATCTTCTCTACTCCTCCACCATGCCTAGCACCTCCTCGTTTGTTTTCCTTTCCCTCCATTTTACCTCTTCCTTCTTTCTCCACACATGCATTCCCAAAGCCTCTAATCGACGCTTATCACCTTGTTTCAACGATCATATTTCCACGCTTTAAAAACAGCCCTCCGCATCAAAGTTTTCACTAATATTTTCTTAATATCCTTATTCAGCATGTCTGCCATGATTCTCCTCTCAGTTAAAGCTCATTTTGTCTAGCACATTTCTTCTTCCCATATCCGTGCTCCTTGGACTATATTTATCCAAAACTCTTCATTAATAGGTCTAACTCATTCAGCAAATATGGTAACACCTTGGCTGACTGATTTTATGAATTACCCATCGACTTTCTCTCCTATCTCCAATTATTCCAAGGCCTCTTTTTCCATAGACTCCACGTATACGTTGAAAAGCACAAGTTATACGAGTAATGGACGCCCCTGTCTTATTTCTTTTGCCAACACCGCCCATCCCAATTCTCCAACATCCACTCCCACCTGACCTATGTCTGAGATATGCAGAGGTAGTGTGAAAGACCCCTATCTCTCCAATCTGCACCTGTCTTCTTAAATGCATGAATTGATTCTACCCCATCTGTCTTTCGAACGCCGTCAAAAATCTACGAAAAAAGTTAATAAAAACCTGATTTTTCTCTATGTTTTTCTCCATCAATGGCCATATTACTGTTTTGGCATCACGCGTCCCTCTCCCCTTCCTTAACCCAAATTGATCGTTCCTTGAGTAAACATTTGACTTCCTCTCCTTATTATCTTATTGAAGATCCTGAGACCCACTTTAGCTGCTAGCGAAATCAAACTTATCGTTCCGTATGCCACACATAAGTCTGACTTTCTCTCTTTTGAGATGGGAATTAACGCTGAATGCATCGAATGTGTCCATAAAAACTCTTCCACACACGCTTTCCTAAACCCTTAAATAGCTCCACGGGGATTTTATCTATCCCCATCGTCTTATTTTATTTCAATTCCCTAAATGCTCCTTCTATCTCGTAGTGTAAGGAGACGCCATTATTCATTTTTAAATAATAAAAACTTACAGTAAATGTAACCCCCGCCCATTTGTGAACGCACAGAGATATGTTGCTCATAGAAATTTTTCTTGAAATTCAAATTTTCTCCACTTTTGGGGAAGGAAAATCATGTGCGGTCTGAACGTTATTCCTTTGTTTTGTAATGCATTACTTCATAACCTAACCATTTCAATGGCTAACCGAAACACTTCACATCAAGATGAGGGATAAATCCAGCTCACAGAATGAATTCCAAGCAATTAATTTTTTTTAATCAAGTGTCATCTATGTATTTGCACACCTTGTTTGAGATTGAAGAGCGTATCAGTTTCCAAATTAATCTAATTGCAATTCAACACCGAGCGTCATTCTCTTGATCCTACATGCATTAAAATGGTACTCAATATCAGAAACATGGTCGGTTTCTATTTAAAGCTTTGTTTGACAATTCATCCAAGAATTGAGAGCGTTTTCCGGTAATGCATTCAAATTCTGTATCATTTCAGAAATAATGAACATGGAAGAAAATGTTTAAATCTCTCAAAGGTTCTTTGACATGTGTAATAACTTCTCTGTCAATCACCCCTTTCCCCAAAATCCAAGCAGTTTTAGCTTATCTTTGTTGGAGTACGCGTATGCCTTCCCTATATCCAAAGAAAATTACTTTTCCCGTTAATTGGACCAATTCCTGCGGTATCCTCGAATTTCGACTCGCCATAACGACGCAAATAGCACTCGTTTCCGTTCATTTTCTGCTAGTTGACTGTGATCGGCCGTCGCGGGAAACTCTCACACATGTTACTTATCACGAAATGAAATACCAATCGCTTTGAAAAGGATAATTATTGGAGTCTTTTATTTTCGCCCTCAATGGCATTTGGTATTTTATCTTACTTCGTCACGTGATGCCGCGCCACCAGAAAAGCTGCGGGACGAAAAAGATTGATTGGTTGGTTACTTCAATTTTATTTTTCCCAAAACTTAGAGAGACTGAAATTGACGCACTATTGATTGACCTTTGAGGTGAATAACACGCAATCCTTTAAAAGTTCCCCAAAAGGGAGAAGCACGAAATGCACAATACACGGCCACCGAGTAGAAATGATATGGGCGACTGCACAGAGACCAATTGGTATCGTCGTGCGGATGAACGAATCTCTCGAAAAATATATACTACTACGGATTGTGATACGCAAAGTACATTTCCTAAACGGTTATCCGTTGCGAAGCGGGCTACGCCGAGGCTGGTTAATGAGTGCATGAGAAGTTCACACTCACCGCAGCCCACAGCTTTAGGTCATCGCCGTAAAAAAGAAAAGCTTTGTTAATTCGTGAATATTTAGTGCGCGTATAATCGCGAATTTTGCTTCTAATATCTCCAAGGAAGCTAAAACATAACATAGTAAAGTCTTCATATCACTAGAATAATCTCTAGAATTAAAATCATTCTCTATTAAAATCATTCGTGAACCTAGTCGTGGAACAACATTTGCAGGATTTATTTGCATTCCATGATTAAGTTAGTCTTATCATAATTTCAATCAAAGTCCATTTCCTTTACTGGAGAAATTATTAATGATATTACCGGCGAATGAACTAGTTTATGAAATCCTAATTTTAAATCAACGCATTGCCTCATTAGCGTGTTAATATAGTTCTTTTTTATATGATATGTCCGAATTTTATTGACGTAGCAGGTGAAGTCGCTGTGATTACGTAAAGATTAAGGTTTATGCCAGGTAAGGAGTAAATTTTATTTCAGATGATATTTTCTCACGCTCGTGACCTGCAACATTGGGCCTTTCGCGTCCATAGTAGTGCACACAACGAGGACAATCTCATGCAAGCGGTGTATTTCATGGGGTTTCGACGGAGTGAGAGAGACGTCGAGGAACTTGCATTACGTTCCTTTACCAACGATAGTGTTCGATCCCAGCCTTACAGGTAACGCATCAGCGAGCGGTAAACACGAGACATCGACGGTCGGGAGTGGTTGGAGATTTTTTTTTCGGTGCCGCGGGGATAAAAAATTCAGAGCAGGTGTTCGAGAGAGAGGGGTAGAACGGGAAAAAATTCGCTCGGTGGAGTTGGGACCACTTCGGGCGGGCGGACCGCCCTCGCCCGCAACTAGCTTGACCATTCGCACGCCGAGCCTTTCGCATTTATCTCGGCGTAATGCTAAACGCCCCAACGCAACGCCGCGAATTCTGGGCGCGGGGGTGCGATGCGCAACTTTTGAATCTCCAGTGGATATGCCTCGACTCCAAAGCGATGCAAATGTGACGACTTTCCCTCCTTGAGACTTCAGGGGACAATTCTTGCGGAGTGGGACCACACCTCATCACGACGGGGGTGAAAAGTCTTTTCGTCCTTCTGGAGCCGGAACCCGTGGGGATTCCCTATCGACCACTTCCGAGTTGAGCACCGCCCGACAGCGTCCTCTTGTTTTATCTCTTCTAATATTCGCCCAACCGTTCTGGGGCTTTGGAGAGATGGGGTGAATGATGTGCGTTCTTAGTTTAACACAATTTGATCGAACCAACCGAATTAAGATAGGTTTATACGAAAAGTACGTGTGATAAAGACTTTGCTTTTGGAAGTCGACTTGAACGAACCAAGTAAAGAAAGCGTTGATTTTGCGGAATCAGTCTAAAAGGAATAAAAGCTTCAGTTATGTCGTAAACGCCGGTTTAGATCCAAGATACTGAGACAGCGCTCCCCGCAGGAAATGGCGAGCAACGTTTTCATATGGCGTCGGCGATAAACAATGTAAATACCTACTGCCAATTGGGGGCTTCGTGGGAAAAAACGTTCCCCCTTTAAGGAGCCCGAAAAGGTGTACCGCTTATGGACTCTGCCTGCTCATTAGCCATTCCTAATTGAGAGGGGTATACATTTGCCGTACGTCAGGTATCGATTTCAACGCCCTGGGGAACGGTTTAGTAGGAGTTTTAATTGCTGTCAATTATGGACTGGGCTCCCCCACCCCTAATCGATTAAAATTTTTCGCGATCCATCAGCAAGTGATCCGAGGCCGGGCGCACGCTCGATTGCAAGGTCGGAGTCATGTATGGCAAGGGACGACGAGAGATACTGTCGGATTCCCTGCGGCCGGGAATCCTCCCGGCAAGGTAGTTGCATAACTGAATCAAGAGGGCAACAGTCGCGCTCACAGCCGAACGCCATCAATTCCCGAGTGCGTATTTATTTGGCTCAAGAAACGGGTATGGTGGAAAACATCGTTTGAATCTGTTGCCGTTCCGTCTCCACATTCATTTCTCCTTCCAAGATTCCTAAAAATGGGGTACAGGCGCAATAAAAAGAGCAAAGAGAATGAGATGGTGATTTTTTCTCTCCCCTACACGCCTGCCCTCCTCTCTTATTTTCAGACGACTATTTTTTTGCCAACAATTCGTCCATAAAAAGCCAATATACCTAATCAATCATAATGTTACATGCTCTCCAAATATAGCATTCTTCCAATTAAAGTGTACGGACAAATTAATCGAACAGGTTAATTTTAATAATATCCATTGCTTCACGTATAGAAGATATGTTATTTTGTTTGGGAGTGAATTAAACATGTTGTTCCAAATGATATTTAACTCCGGAAGCTCGGATGCAATTTTGAAATCGTCCATACTATCCAATAATCACGGAAGAATCAAAGAGAAATTCACTTGCTTCACAAGAGTGGATCAAAGTGGTACATGATAAATAAAACAGTTCCTGGCGTAACTTGGTGGAAAATCTTCATACTGACTTTTAATAATCAAACCACTTTACTTTATGTGGAAAAGTAAAGTGGTTTGATTATTAAAAGTTGGTACATGATACACAAATGGCCGTTTTTGATAATGCTGACATCTTGCGGGAATATAAATCGCTGGAAATTTAGGTTACACTAAAAACTCTCCATAGGCATAAATAATTTGAATGTTTCCTATTTTAAACCTGGCGAATATAACCCGAATAGTGAAAAATTTAATTCAATTGAAGCCTTTTAATATGTGTATCTCTTGCGGTACGGTTTCTTGTCACTTTCCCAATAAAATCCCCTGAATCTTCCTCCTCCACAAATCGAATGATATAATGGAAAATCAAGAGACCTTTGACCTCTACGTATTCCCAGTGAATCGAGAGAGGAGGTGATTCATCTAAATCAAATGGTTCTTCCTCCTGAAAGGGAAAATTTTTACTTCCGAACAAACACTTTTAGTGCTCTTAATCTCATCATTTAAATCACTAGCATGGAGCAGAAATGAGCTGCGACGAATCAAGAAGGCATGAAGTGAACTCCACATTGGCGTCTCCTCTTCTCTCCCTCCTCTAAATGTGTATTTTATCACTTCTCTCTCACGTCGGCATAAAATCACGTTCACGTAATCACACACCACCTTAAATATTTTGCTAAGCTGCGTAAATCCGCCAAGCAATTGTAATCAACTTTGTTCTTTGTTTCGGTAATAAATTACGCTCCCGATGCAGAATTCTTTCCCCGAAAGAAAAGGAGCATGGTCAGGGAGTTCTCAGAGTATGGCCGCGAGCATTTAATCAATGAACACCCTGTTCTGTTAGCCCTGCGTAATCAGCCTCTAGGTCCGTACAGTTTTGGATAATTAAAACATTGTAAGGCTTCTCGTATATCTTCCTTCGAAAACTTTCACTTGCTACAATAATTAAAAGTCGTCACGTTTAAAGATATGCCGCCTAAGTTTTCAAACGCCACAATAAGAGAGAGGGCAAGGGAAAACCGAGGAATGGGCTCCGGAACAGTAGTTGGGGGAGGGAGGAGAGGAGGCAGGAGTAGCCAAAATAGCCGCTCTCAAAATTACGCAAAGTGCCAACAAACAAGTTCGGAATAGGGTGGCGGGGATTGGGAGGGGGATGTTGGTTGATGACTACACTTCTGATATGCACTTCTTTCCGCGAAATTTTCCGCGTTCCCGTACCCATTCGAGTGGCACATGACACACGGAGACGGGCACCTGAGGAATGCCTCGGAGTGGGTACATGCAAAGAGAGGGGGTGGTCCCACCCTCTCGATTCGATCGCGGGCACCGGGAGGAAAAACCCTGGAGTCAACGGATGAATCGGACCGCAGTGACGCCCAAATTCACGTTCCTGCAAGTCCCTCCACCCTGCCCGGGAAGATACCGTCAGGGAAGCTTTAGGATGAGATTTTATTGTTGTCGGACGGAGCGATGCTATTTTAAACTGCACAAAAGGAAGGGTTGGTGTGCGTGCGTACGTTTGGCATTTTCACCAGAAGTAAACGTTCCCAGTGAAGGTGGCACCATGATTTCACTGCAACGCTACCTATAGCAAAAGCACATAGGCTGCAGGGCGCCACTGGGACTGGAAGGATGAGGCCGGGGGGGGGGCAAACGATCGTGAGAACAAAACGAAATTCACGTCCAAATCGGTCACTAACTACCGCCTCAATATGAATTGCAACCCTTCCACGCCTCACGGGATACCGCGTACCATTTGTGAGGGGAGCAAGTTAGAAATGTGATGATTGGCGAATTCATCGCGTGTGTCATTATGGCCCTTGTAGTGTTTTTTCTTTTCCCCTACCTTTCCCCGTCGTCGTTGAAGGCGTAGTCTCCCATGATGAGGTCCCGGAACCGGTATCTCGGTGGCAGCGGCGGCACCACCGAGTCCTTGTCGCGGGGGCCCGCCTCATCGGGGGCCGCCATGTCCCCGTGTGGGCCCCCGAAGATCTCCACAGTCTCCGTCGCGGTCCCGTCAGTCTATGATACCAGAGGAGGCCATGCTCCTCACTGGTGGGGCGAAGGATGGTGTGGGGGAGGAAAATGGGGGGAGGTTTTTGAGACACTGGAGGGAGGAAAAAACCCTGGCCTCTGATCCTACCGGGAGGTCGACTCCTTGCCCACCCACCCGCGCTCCCGATGGAGTTGGAGGATGTCCAACAGAGGATCCGATTTGAACTCGCCACTTCCCTTTTCCGAATGGGTTCGTTTGTGACCCCTGGAACACCGACCGGTGGTGGGTGTCCACCGCCCCCGCAAATACCCGCCCAAAAACCCACGCAACCTCCGCCCCACCCCTCCCCCTCTCCGAGGTTCTCCCCCAGCCCCTTACCACCACGAGTCACGCACGTTGTCAAAAGTGGCGCAGATCTCTCCACTTATTTTATTTTTCTTTTCGTATCCCTCCCGCTCTAAAACTCCACCCAAGAGGAAACTCGCGCGTGGCGGAGAGCGTCGTCGTACCTCGGGGCTCGCCCGCTCTCCTTCGCTCCCTGCCTCATCAGCCAGCCCTCTGTGCCGCTCCCGCCTCGGAGTCGGCACGTTCCGCGACGGGCGACTCTTCTCTCGCCTCGGCCTCCCCCCCCCCCGCCCACACACACCCCCCTTCGCCCATCTAAGCAGCGCAGGTGGCGCCGCCCGCATGAAGGTGCGGCGGGAGGACGAACAAGGACGCTGCGAAGGGTGGAAACAAGGGGAGAAGGATACTATAAACTTTCGGATTAACCCGTTGACAATTAGGGAAGTGCATTTGAAGTGGGTTGTACTGTGTTTGGCAAAGCCTCTGATTCGGTGACCTCGCCGACTCACCAAAATTATCAACATGGAGCGGACGCGAGTATTGGAAACTTCCGACGACCACTCCAGGTTCCTGCTTCCCTGCTGGTTTCAGGAAGGACTTCCGTCAGCCAAACTATGAGGGAGAGCGATTTGATTTTCCTTCAGTAGAGAATGTCCTCGAGCAATGTTAACATTGGCCAACGGGCGATGCACCCTGTACACGTGACAAGCAAGATTAGCGTAGCAAGGGAGAAGAGTTAACGATCCGCTCGGCCACTCGCATCTTCGTATAAATGGCGTCATTGCGTTGCGATGTACTACACCGAAGAAAGTTTGAAGTAGATGGATTTGAGAAAAGGAACCTAGCTCCACGCCAAATATAATTTTTCTGGTCATCGCGAGACATTTTGTTCTTAAATCTTAGTCTGAATCTCTATGTGCTGTATTTTAATGGATTACGTAAAACAGGAGAGCAATTTATGAAATGCACTCAATAAAATTTGAAAATATTCATTCAGGATTTTCATTTTTTAATTACCGTTAAAGAATTTTGTACAAGAGAGACTCCAATGAAAATTAATGTCTAACCATTTCCAAGAGGATTACACGACATACGAGTTTGAGCTTGATCCATGTGGAAAACTAGATACAAAGTTTCATATGCAATAAGTTGATCATTCAATTACATCAAATCATTAATTACGTTGATTTGCCGGAAATACTTTAGATCACATAGAGTAAAAACATACTAACCCATTAATAGACTGCCATTTTCAAAGATTGTTTGGACAAATGGTCACTGATGTCGTCTTTTTGTACCTCGCGTCAAGGAAAAGGGCAAATCGCTAGAATTTCGTCGCCGTGACATTTCACACTAAAAAAACCAGAAACTAAATTTCCTCCAATTTAATGCCCTAGCAGTCTCACCAAATTGAATGAGTCGAACCTACCAAGTCATCCTTTAAGTCCGGCCTACTTTTCACACATTGTATGTACTCTATATGTATGGTTTACGTTTTATTTTTTGTGTCTATATTTGAAGTGTTTTTATGTATTCACGCCCATGTGTTATTTTTAATCAATAAACACTCATCTATGAGTGTGTGGGTATATATATATATATATATATATATATATGCGGGTCGCGGTGGTCTAGCGGGTAGAGCGTTAGACTGCTGACCGGAGGGTCCCGGGTTCGATTCCCGGGCAAGGCACTTTGGGCACCTGCAGCTCCACCCAAGCTAGTTGATTTTTCGGGTACCAGATCTTCCTGGGAAACCATAACCGGCACAGGGAAAGGAACTGGCCCCCCTACCCTGATGTGTGAATATTCACACGCCGTCGGGCTTGGTACATGGGTGAGCTCTACCATCACCTACTAAACCGACCTTCGGGTTGATTACTGTGTTTATGGTTTATATATATATATATACACATAAAAATATACATACATATACAGGGTTCTTCCGGAAAAGTGTATTATTAATATTGATTCTCATCCCATATCTATCGCACTGAACCTCCAATTCACTCAGCAATGTTTGCAACCCCTTGGCTGACTGAGCAACTAATGCTTGGTCATCAGCAAACCTAACCGATTTTACGAATTCCCCTCCGACTTTCATTCCTACCTCCAGTTCTTCCCATGCCCCTCTAATCTTTTCCACCACATTTACGTTGCACATCACAGGTGTTAATGGGCAACCCTGCCTTACACCTCTTCCTAACACTGCCCATCAGGACTCTTTGTTCCCCATTCGGGAGCGGAGGCGTGTTTGGGGATTGGGATATGCTCCCAATCCGAAAACACGCCTCCGAACAAAACACTCTCTTTGACAAATGGTATAGTGTATCCATCTTAGCATCCCTCCCACCCTCAGACCCTCCACTGGAACTCAAAAGAATAGGGCAAGCTTTCATCTGGCTTCTGGATTCCTGGAATCACCCAGCTATTAATATTAGACATTAATTACGACTTTCTATGAATAATTTCATCCCCCCACCGCAAAACCCTGCATATCATCCCCACCCTTTTAAAAATCCCCCGTCTTACTCTTCCCCTCGCATACCTTTCCCCACCTTCTCCTTCCATCCAGTGCTTCCGGGCCCTCCTTTGCCTCAGTTCCGCCCCTTCCTTCTCTTGAAAAGGGTGGTTAGACCACCGAAAACTCGATACCTAGTGATTTGATCTTTTTTATGGTTTTCTGTGTTTTTGTCCTTGTCTACTAGGGCTAACTCCATTTACATTATTATTCACGTCCGTGAGACATTCACAAAAGTCTTATACATACGTAAGCCGACCCATCATTATATTACAGCTCTTGAATGGATGAAATAACAAAAGTGAATGTTTGGAATTTTATGACCTCAGCCTTGAAAAACCTCATTAATATCGTGGAAAATAATTAAAAAAGCTCATCCTCTTTTATGATACGATAACATGAGTTCTTTTTTGATGATTTAAGGCCCGTCCGACCAATTACACGAGTCTTTTAATGGAAGGAGAAACAATAAATATATAAAAATTTCAATAAAATTTCAACAAAACATAACAGCTTGTTTCTCCGAGGGAAGTCAAAGGAGGTGGGTCCCCATGTGCATCGATTTGTTCCTTGAATTAAGTAGGCCTCAGCCCCAACTCGTATCGCTCAATAAATGTGTACTCTCTCACTCTGCCATCAATGAGTGCCCTCCGAAACGAGCTCCGTCTTAAATTCCTTCATATAAAGTAGGATCTTCCTTCCCACGCCAAAACCGGGTTTTACCCTTTAAAATCAGTTCAAAGATCCTCTTTTGTGGAATTATTTTAGTTGTTTATTTTTATCATTTTTATATTTTAAGTTTTACCATTAATTCGTATTATGACTTGGGAATAACGAAACCGGTTTTTTTTTAGTCTCTCTAATCCAGTGAAATCGAACCTATTATAACGTCCTTCAAATCACAATGCCATTGATTCCATCTAATCACTAATTGTGTATATTTTGGTCCACCTTTCATTCACCATTCATCAATCCCTACGCATTGAATCCCTACCGCAATTATGATGAAAACAATTAACTAGCTGTTCACCCAGTCGTTACAATTACATCCTGCGTTATCAGGGACAGTTGAACAGTGATAATAAAATAATGCGTTGTCATTTAACACAAAAACAAAGC
Source organism: Hetaerina titia (assembly GCA_037158775.1). Taxonomy (NCBI): domain Eukaryota; kingdom Metazoa; phylum Arthropoda; class Insecta; order Odonata; family Calopterygidae; genus Hetaerina; species Hetaerina titia. The sequence goes on along the minus strand of CM073769.1, from coordinate 89,491,023 downwards.
TTTTTTTTGCGCCATAGTAAATCAATGCGAGGGCGCCTGTGACAGGCAAGCCCCCAAATATCTCATATTTTCACACCCTTCCTCAAGCATCCCCGGAAACATCCAGAGAAGCGATAATATACTACTGCGCTGGCCTCATAAGTAAAGGCAGAGACTTTTTGCCATCCGGTATTAAATGACACCATTGGCGCGCATATTTTGATGTATGACCGCTTTCAAGAGAAATAAAAGGAGGCATGCATATGAAGTCTCAGGAGTTTATGGTGAGACGAGGCTACGTAGTGCCCCTAGTAATTTTAATGCGACGGCTTGGGAGAAATTCCCGTGCTTAAACGTATTATAATTGCACAGTTTTTTAAATGAGTACGTCCATAGCTTCAGCTTATAGCAATGAATATAGCGTAGGAAGAGTAACGTTTAATTCTTACATGTTCGTATCATTGCTCTGTCATTCCAGCCTCCTGAATATTGTTTTTAGTTTGTTCCTCCATGTTTCCGGATTTTTTCCTTTATTTTTTCTATTTTTTTTTTACTTTTCATAGACTTGTTATTTCCAGACACCACCTTCTGCTAATTCGCTTTGCGTGTTGAAAAAATATTATTGAAGAGCAGAAAAAATTTCATTTTCCGTCAAAGGCTTCCACTAATTCAACGTGGAATTAGCTTTTGCATACGTCGAAATACTGTCGAAAAATAAGGTTTTTGTGGAATTTACAAACTTTATTTTATTTGTAGTTATATTTGATTTAGCATGTCTGTCTCTTGGTCATTTTGAAGAATTATCTTCGTTTTTAATTGTCTCATATAAATGTTTGCAACTAGTTATGGCCAATTTAGCAATTGTGACTCATGAGAATGATTAGTGTACCTCCTCTTCTCCCCATTCTGCCCCCTATCCTAGTCTTCAGGCTACTCTCTTTACTTAACAGGTAACTCATCCAAACTTAACAGATCACTCTTACTTGTCAAATTGAATTTCATTATGCATATTTTTATAAAATCATGTCTTCATAAGATTATTTTATAATTGCCAAGGTAGTAAATACGTACGAAATCTATGGTTTAACGATCCTAGATCGAATTTCCTTCAGTCGTTAACCCTCAGTAGAATCTAAAGGATTCATCATGAAAGGTTTATCTTATTACATGAATATTAATAAGTATTGCCATTACGCCACCATCAGTAGAAGCCATTGGGAGTTCTCTTTCAAAGAATTAATTTCCTTTCTCACGTTGAATTTGAAAACTTGAAAGGCCATCCATCGAGCTGTAATCAACAATATCCAATATTGACACTAATAATGGGAATTATTTTCTCAATTTGTGAAATGAGATCGAATCATCAGCAGAGGTGAACTGTTTCGCAATATAAACATTTTAAATGGACAGAGGCTACCAAATACGTTGACCCATATGGACTTTAGAATCTTTCATGTAACAATCCAGCGGCTTAAAAATTCATCTTTGGGATTTCAATGTCCACTTGCATTAAATATTCAATACTTGTATACATTATTAATGGAATATTCCAAATTTAGTGTAGTCTTCCGTATCCCATGGTGGTAAAGGTACTTTAAAATATTCACCGCGTTTGAAATATTTCAAAGGGTCAGCTTTCTTTGGTTTCCTAAACCTCTCCCAACCAAATTTCCATATATATATATATATATATAGTGACAGTACGTAGTAACTGAAGTCTATGACTCCCAACTTGGGTACATTTCTGCAATGCACCAAAATTTGAATTATGAATGAAAAAGGCTGTGATAAGTGTCTTTGCTCTCCTTAATTATGCTTTGAATTTCAATACTGCATTTCATTTCCAGCTACTGTCCAATTAAGACTAAACTTATTTCATTTCTTTACTTGTATTTAGTTTTATTACAAAATAATGCACATTTAATGCAATCATTTCTTATTCTCCCGAATTATCATAAAAATAAAAATTCGATACATTACTGGTATAAGAACACTTCAGAACAATAAGAAACCAAAAAAATGCTTAAAAAGAGAACAACATTTCGAGGTAGTCCTTTTGAACGATTGAGGAATTTGCTTAATGATGTTTTTCCACATTTCTTTCTGGGAGAAGAAGAGATGTGTGTACAAAATCTAGACACAATTAAACGAAGAAACATAAATATTGGGCATCCACAAACATGATTGACGCATCAACACGCATCAAGCCGTCACCCTCAGAATACCGTTCTCTGGGAAAGAGCGGAGAGGATATGTAAAGTCGGGAGAGGGAGCGAGTGAAGGGGCATGGAAATGAGGGTCTGGCGGCTATTTGATCGCTTTAGTAGGCGATATTTAATCCGAAATGTTTAAAGGCTTTAAGCTCCCATATGTGAGCCATTTCGCGTGTTCTAGCTTATGTGTTGTCAACGGATTTGGGGAGGGTTCACAATTGTCAAATGATTGGCGGAGGAAAGCAAAATAAGCAGGGAGAGAATAATTGAGGAGGGCCGGAGATTAAATTGAGTAGCGGCGGTTATTCATGCGGAGAGGAAGGTTGGTAATGTCTTCGCCCACGTGAAAGGCAGGACAGAAGGGAATCCGATGTCCGCGATTTGAGAGAGAATTGGAAATCAAGCGTTTGGTGTGGGTTGGGTGGTAGCTGCGAAAATGTACATGTTGCAAGTAGTTAATAGATTTCGTATTTACAGAACAAGGTGAATTTGTGGTTATGAAGTGAAATGTCTGTGTCAAGAAATATGGTGGTGGCGTGAGAAATAGAAGAAGAGAATTTGACAGTGAAAGAAGAATTTAGGACAGATAAGAAATTGTTTAGGAACCCTGAGCTATGTGCCCAGAGGAGAAAAATATCATCTATATAGCGGACTTAGAAAAGTGGTTCGAGGGGTTGCTGCGAAAAGGTCTCTTCAAGGTGACCCATGAATTGATTGACGTATAGACAAATATACCTGCGAGTCGCTATGGTATTCTTCTACGTTGAGCTTCACACAACTTGTCACTCCACCAATTAGGGGAAGCAATATTCTTGACAGCGAACATACCCGGAAAAGTCTTAAATATAGAAAATATTAAAGGAACTAGTGGCCACAGAACAGTAAATGCTAAGTTTTCACTGTATGGAATCCGAATTAAGAACCATAGAAGAAACATTTACTCGTTTAAAAATTGAGATTATAATGGCTTGAAGTGCGTGTTACAGAGTTCAATTACAATTTTATGAGAGATAATAAACACCGAAATGCTGAGTACACATGAAATCACTTCCTTGACATCGCGCGCTCAGCAGTCAACAGGTTCATTCCAAGTAAATTTATAAAAGATAACATTGAACTTAGATGGGACAGCGCGGATGTTGGACAAATGTTATTACGCCAAAGGCTTCATCACTCTATGATATAAATATGAAGGAACGATAGTTCTAACAAAGAGAGGAATGAGGTCCTTATGATTATAAGATATCAAGGGCGACTGCCAAGGAGGAATTTCGGAAAGCATTATGCGAAATCAAAAGGAAAAGATTAGCAGAAAATGAAAAAAGAGAATCCAAAAGTATTTTGGTCGTAATTCGAGAGGCTAAGGGAAATAAGTTGAGTGTTAATGGTAAAATATGATTAAGTCAATCAAAAGTGATAAAGACAAAGGAGTAACCAGCAGTTTGGAAAAGACCGATTCATTAAATTTATTCTTTCAAAGCGCCTTCATCAATGTTTCACCGAATGTCTCAAAAGCTTATCAAATACTACACGGAAACCGATACCAATAATTAAAATTTAATATAATGGGATAGAAAGTTTGCTGAAAAATATTAACCCTAACAAATCCTCTGTGCCCGTTCAAATACCAGCTTGTCAATTAAGGGGCTATGGAAATAGCGCTGATCTAGAAATCATGTCAATGGAATCGCTAGCAGATCACAAGGTTCCCAGTGATTGGAAATCAGCTAATGTAACACCTTTATTCAAAAATGGAGACAGGGAGGAACGTAAAAATTACAGTCCTTTTTTCCTCACATCCACGTCATGCAAAGTCATTGAACATATAGTTGCTAGTATGATCGTGAGACACCTCGATAGTCAGGTGTTATTGATGAAAAATTAGCACGGTTTCCGAAAGGGTAGATCCTGAACTTAGAGACAACTTGCGCTTTTCATTCGTGATATTCTTATTTCGGGGGTGAGCAGTACTGCAGTGGACGAGGTTTCTCTAGATTTTTAAAAAGCTTTCGAAAAAGTACCTCATAGTAAACTACTGACAAAGCTAGAAGCTTATGGCATAGATAAAAATAACCTTGTTAGTTATGATAGAATAAATGTTAGAATAAAGACTTTTTGGTTTGGTACAAAAAGTATTCCCAGATGGCTTTAGCTCTAATGCAGTAGTAGTCACTTCAGTTGTTCCACAGGGAAGTGTTATTAGACCTTATTTTATTAATGTTAACGACATTAAGTCCGTGGTCAGTAGTAAAATACGTTAATTTTCGACGATGCAAAAATTTTGGAATAAGAGCACTTCCCTCCCTTGAACCGGCTTCATCAGGAATAAGCATTACCCTCACTCACGACCTCTTCTTGGTGGAGCATATAGAGGGAATATAGTATGTGGGCAATGGAAAAGCCGTACGGAACGACCCAGAACTTTCCTATGACGTTTAAACCTACCTATGTTTTACGAACGTAGGTAGGTTTGCTTTACGTTTACTTATGTGGAGAAGCTAATAAAAATTAAGATTCATTAGAAATGTATTGGGAACATTATTGGGGGCCTCATTTAGAATTTGCTGATAAATTGGAAGAATAACCCTTTAACGATTATGTTGAAAATGTATTATAATTGACCCCAGCTTGCTCTGGGTGGCGAGATCATGTAAATAAAATTCGAAAGCTAAAGTGTATATCAGATAGGTGTTAGAAGTCATTTTTCGCACGAGCGACAAGAGATCAGAATAACGTTGTCCGGCCGCGCTAGGGGGGGAAAGTCTTTCGGAAAAAATGTAGTCTGGTGTGTAATAACCCCCTGTAATACACCCTAGCTGTGGCTTGCAGGGTAATGTGTAAGGTAAAAAAAAATCTCATTAAACCCAATTAAGTCAATGTAAAATCCAAATCCGATCAGCTTGCAACGTGATTATTAGCTTAAAATCCTCTAAATTTCTTGCAGATAAGCGCGCGTATTTCTAAAAGGCTTCCATCTCACCTTTAATAGTGAATAACAGCCATAATTCACTTGTCTCTTCGGTGCTCAAGGAAGCAGGAAGCCTCCCCGCTACTATTTGTGCTTAAAAACTTCCCCAAGGCAGACTTCTAAAGCTCTTCCGTTCACATTTTGTTGGCAGACAAACGGCTAGAAAATGTTTTTTTCAGCTAAAGTGACGGCTAATATACGATGGGCAACGGCTTGACTTATCACATTACTATAAATCATGTAAAGTCCATTCTCATCCGAAAGTTCTATGTGGAGCATGAGTACGGAGAAGCATGTCTTGTCTTGTTTCGTTGATCTTAAATATTTAGATCCGCTGCGGTTCCCTTTGCTAAACTGGTCATATGACTCTTCCTGAAAAATGCAGGCAAAGGAATTGAAATTCCAGAAAACGAGCGCAGGAGGGAAAGAAATGCAATACTCGTATATAGGCTAGATGCATATTATAAAGGGATAGGGGTAGGTGAGCACTGCGCAATTGTATGATACATTGTCTCAAATGGAAGGCATTTATGAGGAAGTTTCGCTGAACTTTCTCCTCCCCCCTTCCCTGATGTTTGAGATGTTTCATTGACTTAAAGCGATATTGGCCCCTTACAATCCAGGGTTCTTGTGTACAAGTGTTGCTACTCATATAAGTACCAAACTTTTTCGACTTTAAATGCAGCTGCACATGCATGCTTCAGATGAAGTTTTGATGTCAACCATGACACTCTTTCTCTCTAAAATGTTGCCATGACATATTTTATCTTGGAATTAATGTGACGAGTCTAGATGCTTTTCGAAATTTTTGAGTCACCCATCTCTCCCAGTTGTCCTACAGCATCAATCCACGCTAATATATGGAGAAATATCGATTAAAATCACATACTGAGGAAAGAGAATGTTATGAGAATAGTTTTGCATTCTCAAAGGAATGTTAATTATTCATAATATTGGTCATGTGATTCGGCCTACGCGTACATTCTTTTTTTCTTCAAATTTTCGTTTTTCTTTGAATTTAGTCTTTCTTCGTTTACCTAGTGATGTATTCTTTGCATTTTTCTTGCTTCCTTCCAAATGACTAGACTGACTTCTTCCTGGTGAGTCAAGTCAACAGCTGACATGCTTCCAACACCTTACCTTTTTCTCTGATTTTCTCTGATTTCTATAAATTTTGAAGCTGCATCATAATTTTGCACCAATCAGGCATCACCAATCACCAAAAGACCGCTGAGCTGATCTTCAAACTCCATCTCCAAACACGCTTCATTTTGACCCTGAGACAGCGTGTGTTGCATTTTCCTCAGCTGCGTGGCTAAGTTGTCAGGTGGGCTATCAAAAATAATTTAGGTCCCCTTCGTAGGAATTGGGACAATCTTGAGGTTAATTAAAATTAGCAATTTTCCACAAAAATAAAATTTATTAATACGACCCGTTTCAATGCAACTACATCATCTTCTTCACCAGAAGATGATGTTGTTGCATTGAAACCGGTCGTATTAATAAATTTTATTTTTGTGGAAAATTGCTAATTTTAATTAACCATGTTATTCCACCATATCACGCCTGAAACGTCTCTTTTTTAATCCTGAGGTTCTCTGAAAGGGCAACTTTGAAAACACAAGATAGTTACATGATCCTCATTTACCATAAAAAAGCTTACATTAACTGCATCAAAAGTCGTAGGTGTAATAAAAGTGCTGAAAAATTGGTGTGTTGCCTGGGTCTAGGCCGCCCTGACTCATGGCCCCTTGCAATGTGGAGTTCTACCCCCACTGATTACTGATCTTCCTCCACTCATTGGTGGCACGATCAAAGAAACTCGATTCCTGGTATATTTTATGGAATTCATTCCTGCCCAAAAATTTGAGTTCTTTTCCTACCCTTTTTTTTGGATTACATGGAAGAAGGGACCATATGGTTTCAATTTCGCCCAAATAAAGACCTCTATCTATATATCTATCTTTTAATAAGTAGAATCGGAAGTCATTACATATGCTCATAATGTGTTACCATTCATTCTTCTGCAAAACTTGATGCAAAGTAGATAGGCATACACTCTCATTTAACCCGAGGGCATCATTTCGAAATAGATCATCAATATCTTGACTTTATATTGCCAAGGGGTCTTTCTTTACTCTTCTTTTCCCCTTTCCTCAATATAATGACAGTCTTTGTCCTGGTCATCTACTGACTCTTTATCCTTTACAAAAGATGACTCCAGGGATACCTAATCCTTACTTAGACATCTAAATCTTTGCATTTTAAAGGAGCTCACTCACTTCTTAAGGCTCTGACGTTCCTCTAAAGTAATATCCCACTTCCAGTTGTCCCCACCCTAAGATTCTATTGATTAATCGGAACTCTTTTGCCTTAGAAAAATATTGTCGGGAGAAACTATGTCAATAGAAGGCTGCATCTTTAGGGGAGGAATAATTTGGTGATTTTCTGTTGCCTTGCACATCACATCAATGTAATGCGACCGATAGAGTGAACTTTGTCCTCCTCCAGTGGCAGTATATGGGTGGTGGACCGATCTTGTTGTGCTCTTCGTAGCCTTATCGTGAATCCGTTACTTCTATTTGGGACCATGTAAATAGATTGGAAAGACCATTTCCTCCTTGTTTTCTTCGACTAACTCATTTCGGCATCGAAAATTATTTGGCATCACCGGGGACGCACTTTCCTAGTCGGACTCATTACTCCCGGGTTGCCCTTGGTGACTAGGAGAGCCGCCGTGTGGATGCTAAAACAAATATTATATTAAACTCCAATAATGTATAATGAAGGAATATCCCAACTATCAATTAATTCTGAGTGCGTAAATGCATTTGTTTATGATGTGCTTGGATCGTTATAAAACTTTCACGTTTTCATATTCTGCCCAAGATATTACAACATACAAATAGTCAAGAGAAACAACAGTATTGATAAACTCAGGAGCCAATCGGTTGCTGGGATCCTCCTCTGAAGGAATGTTAGTGAAGAGCAGTTCCCATTTTTTCAGTCTGTGAAAAGGTCCGTATCTCCACCCTTCTAAACGTTCATTAGATGACAGTATTTCATTAACCTTCGAGAGAGGCGAAGCGGAATCAGTGGCAGAATTCGATCTGTTTTACAGCAACCAGGACACTGAGAAGTAACGTAACTGAAAAGAATATTTCCACGACCGACGGACGGCTCAGTGAGTTGTGTCCTCCACACTGCACTAAAAGACAACGGCCGGAAAACTAACGATCAATTCCGCCACCTTCGAAATTGCAACCGCGGGAATGGCTTATTTTAATCCAGCTTGCGGCTTGTCGACCGGAAGATACCCGGTTCAAAACCGACCTCTGAACGCTCCCCGGCTATTCTATTACTAATAAAGCCTCGTAAACCTCCGCTGACGCAGAAATCCATGCACGGCAAACGGCCCTCTATCCCTCCCCTACCCCCAACCCTGAATACGTGATTTCACGCACCGTGGGTCTTAGCACGAGGTGACCTTTACCCTCACCCATCAAGTCGATCTCACATTTGGGAACCACGGTTGGCCGAAAATAACGGACACCTGCCCAAATGACTGCGGAATCAAACCTTGGCGTGGGAGGGGTTCATTATTTAGAAGAATAAAAAATGCGAGGCGATCCCTTGATCCCTTCCTGCGTTATATTGCTGAACTCTTAAAATCACGTCACTTCTATAATACGATCATGACTGCATGAGACGAAAAAAAAAGATTTTTTACACATCAAGTTTTATTTTTATTATCTAATTTCCCCTCGAATTGGGAAATTTAAAAGTGGCATTATTTTATTCCATCACGCCACGATCTTTTTACATCCATCCCGCAAAAAGGGGGCATTTTTTCAAGACAAACGAGCAATCATTAGAGAAAATGAACTTTTGAAAAAAATTCATTTCAGGAATGGCAGCCGCAATTACGTGAGGTTCTTACCACGAATCTAGGAGGTTAGGTCAACGGACCGAATTGTCTGATTTCCCATTTCAATTGGGTTGTGAGGTCAGGGAAGGCAATATTCCCCAGTCGACGTTGCGTCAAGTTGCAGTGACTAGGTGTTCAACAGCAGGAACTTCTCGCTGTGAATCACATGAATCGATGAGGATGCCGCCAGAAGGATTTACAGACCACGCGCCGCGTAAGCAGAGAGTGATGATACAATCAGCGTTTGCTCTGCTTTGCGTCTCCATCGTAACGTACATCGTACCACCGTTCTTCTTCAGGTTTCCTTTCAAAGTGAAACGAAGGATAGTTCGAAGGAGACTCCCCGCGAGCTCTTTTCAATTAGAGCTAAGCCGTGCTCTTTTCACTAAATTACTTGACATTTCTTTCAATCAAGGCCAACGGAATTGAACCATCCATTGGAGCATGGTGTGAATCACGACTCTGGGAAAACAATTCCAGGATAAATCCATTGAAAAGGAAGGAATGCCTAATTCCCCGGGACTGTATTTCCAAAAGTGAAGTTCATGGGGCGGGTCGACATCCAATTAAATACCAAAATTAAAATATAATTTCTCATTGGGAAATTGGAAGAATGTGATGATTTAATTTCCGTTATAAATTAATGAATGTTATAGATTTTATGATTACTCTTTAAAATGCGGGTGGCAAAAATATTTCCTAAGTCAGAGAGGGAGTGATTGTCAAAGAGAGATCCAAAGAATTCCGAATCGTTGATTGGTTCTTTGGATAGGTCATTAATGATTTGATTGTACACACTTGAGGACCTTGGAGGATGAGCTTCGGTTCGGATTTTAATTGGTGAAGAAATATTAATTGGATTTTTTACGATTTAGCCAATAAAGGGATGACATCCCGCTTAAATTTGAACCGTTGATATCACAAATTTTCCACAAATGCAAGTACAAATGCAATGGAATTTCAATGAAAAATGCTGCTCCTCACTTTCTCCATTACATCATTAAACCCTGGAGCTCGGTGTACGAGCCTCGTATATAGTATTGTTGATATCTTACCAATGGCCAATGAAACGTTTGACCAATTGAAGTTCATGGAATCAAGCGTTTCTGGTGGAGAGGAATCGTCATTTCTTTCTCTCGTCAAACATTCCTCGAGAGGAAATATCCCCCAAAATATATCATACATACAAGTACCTGAGCTTATTCTATTGTTAATGTGACGTCCCATTCTCAATGAACAGAGCAATCTTCCCGCATCATAGAGGACTTGATTGAATCTCTACTTCACTTATGAAAGCCAACGGTATAACTAATGTGTTTAACGTTTGATTTTATAGTTTTGGTCACCCTAAGAATTTTGACACTAGGTACCCCTGACGTGCACCGTTTTCCACCTCTCGTCTCCCTGTTCTTCCTCTACCTCCATCAATAACTATCTCCTTAGGATTTGTGATCACGTGTTCATAAAACACTAACATCATTTTCAACATTTCTTTAGGCTGAGAAAAAAATAGAAAGTTCAATTGTAAACTAATTTATTTTCAAAGCATTTCCAATTTGGTGAGGATGACAGGTAATAAATACCAAAATAATAGCTCAACTTTAGTTTTAAAGTTTTTTTTACAACATACGACAATGCAAAACTTACTCGATCGAAACAATGGGATACGCAAACAATTTTTGATGGACCAGTTGTGAACATTACCGCATAGCGAACATTATTGAATGCTCACTTGGTATTATGGAAATTTAAACGTAATATTTCAATCATTTAAAACATAATTACTCTGGTGAAATTCTTAAATTATAATAAAGCATATAAATAAGCGACAAAGATGAAAATCAAAAAACCGAAAACAATTGCTCCTGCCACACACCCTAGCGGTAGCTTTGCAAGATTTTTAAATATATTAATAGAATGGTAAGACTCGGCTTTCATTACGTTTCCCATACAATCTTTATATGCCTTTATATTCCTCTGCTTTTATATTTTGCCAATATCTGATCAACTAATAGCATCCAAGGTTTTTCTTTATAGCTATCTCCTTTGCTTCATATTTCATCCTTTACAGTTGCTTGCGTTCAATCAAAAACTGTTCACAATTGTTTTCCAAGGGCCGTCTTTCATAAAACTACGTTCGACGAATTTCCGTTCGATGATGAAATAAAATTGTGAATTGATCCTTTGGAAAGGTTCTTTATCTTAATATTGGAAAATTTTAAACATCAGCTAATAATAATTATGGCAGACTGAATAGGATTAGTCGCATTATTTCAAAGTTTTATATTTTATAAGGTTTCAGTCATCATGACTTTCCTGTATTTGCCTTTATAGAATATTACTGCAAAAGAATTTTTTCATTACTTTGAAAAGAGCAGTTTATTCCTTAATATGTTAATTAATAAATAGAATTTCTTCTCTCAAGTAGCAGTCAATATGTGCGCATTGGCTATGGTGAAGTTAATAGGATTTTTAGAGCCACGGGGGATTACTAGTAAGATGCAAGTCATCTTTTTTGCGTGAATAATGATAAAATATTCTTCAAGTCAGACAGTTAACATAATCAGCATTCAGTTTCTTTTTCACTCTTATTTCTGTCATGAACCTGAACACTTGTCAGGTTTTTATACTACAAACGGCATCAGCTCCATACGTATATTTTGAAATCCCCGGGTATTCAACCAGACAAATATCTCATTTTTTTAGTGTAGTTCACAAAATAGTCACATTGGCGCTGACATCACGAGTTATTCGATTACACGTCAATATATCGAAAACTCGAATTCTAACAAATCTTACTTGCATGGATGATCTGTGACTTGGTGCAAAGGAGGAGTTCGCCGGTATTCTGAGTGAAGTATTTCATCGAAAGCTCGTCCTTACAATACCTATTAGTTGGCTTTGTGGAAAGAGCTGAAATGGCAACGAATGAGATAAAAATCGTTAAATCAGAGGCTGACGTTATTCTCGAGCTGTGTTCTGTCATTGAAAGTCTGTCCAAGATTGCAATAGATCGTGAGGATGTATTTAAAGTTGGATTATCAGGTAAATTTGTTATAATTTACACAATGTTCATTTTGAACCACACTTTGTGTGTATCTATCCAATACGATATACTTTTTGGTCTGATTTGAATAACTCAGATGATTGATTCCGGTTTTTTCCGGTATCCTCCCGTAGTTTCACATTGGTTAAATCAATTAGTCAAACTTCTCCCCAATGTATACGGCTGTCATACTTTTCATAAGCTATCGTTAAGTTGTAACGTTATTTCTACAGGTGGATCCTTGGTTAAATTTCTGTCTGAAGGACTTACGAATATAGATACCGACTGGTCCAAATGGAGACTCTTTTTCTGTGACGAAAGAGTGGTTCCTACTGATAGTGCCGATTCGACTTATGGCGAATACAAAAATAAATTAATAGGGACAGTACCGTTGACTGAAGACCAATTCATTAAAATAGATCCTGATTTATCTGGTAAGCAATGGTCCTAGCTCTTAAATTTATTGTTTTGAACTAAGTTGAAACTCGACGTGTCTTGTCGTCGACTTGTCATATGTCTCCTTCAGGAAATATAGGGGCGTATATGAGAATTAATTAAAATTATTATGGCATTTGACATTTCTTCGGAAAAAGCGTTATTCCTTGTTTAATAGTGAAATTATGAATTCAGTATGCGAGTTGCCTGACTGAAAACGGATTATCGACTTTTGGTGCAATATTTTTTTCTTATTTCAGAAGTATTTACTCCTCATTTATTTAATGTGAACTTGTAACTGCGTTCCTTATGCCAAACCTTTTACTGGGCTACTTCGAATAATTTAAAACATTTTTGTGTCAAATACGTTATAATTATCGGAAAAACCAATGTGTGTCTGGTACTTACAGCTGAAGCAGCTGCGAAAGATTACATCCAGAAGATGGCAGTTTGGTTTCCACCAGACTCCCTACCGAGGTTCCACTTACTGCTCTTAGGCATGGGACCCGATGGTCATACGTGTTCCCTTTTTCCCAGTCATCGCCTTTTGGATGAAACATCTGTATGGGTTGCACCAGTCACTGATTCACCGAAGCCTCCACCAAGTCGTATCACACTCACTTTCCCTGTTGTTAATAATGCAGAATGCTGTGTATTTGCTGTAGCAGGTGCTGCTAAAGCAGACATGGTGAAGGTAAGGGAAATGTCTTAATGTTCTATCCTTGATCCATAGTTTTATTTGATATTTTTATACTTTTCACAACTTGTGTCAAAATGTGAAATTCTTTAGGTATTTACCATTTTTACATTATGCATATAATTATTATGTCCTTTATATATTGATTAATATAATGATCATATTCCGAATCATATACTTTAAAGTGTTAGTGTACAATTAAATTGTTTCAATTTGAATCACTCAAAGAACTTGATTCGAACAAATTACCTAAAATAGCCCTAGATTTTTCAGGAGTTTGAATTTAATTTAAGGTAAGTCCTTTCAGTTGTCAACTTCCAATGTTTCATGTTCAGGTAGCATTTTGAAAGCATGCTGTTTCTTCTATTGAGGAAGTTTGGTGGAGTTAGAGGAGCACAGTAACAGAAATCATTACACTTTTCCCATTAGTGGTTTTGACATTTGTAAAGGTATGCAACTCTGAAAATATTTCCTGGTTCTGTTATATCATGTGTTTGAGGAACGAACTAGAGGATTTATTCATGCATATTGGTCAACATCATAACCTATGAATGCCAATTGCAATAACATAATTACATTTCATTCTTAAGATGTCAAAGATACTTTCTCTTGTGCGTTGTAACTTATAATATAGTAATCAATAATTGGATTGGTGTGAAGCTAATCGGAGCTATCCTCCTGACCATTTCCTGCTTCTTTTTTTATTTCTCTTCCTAGTTCTTCCCATTCAATATCCAGAATAGTCTTCAATAGTGTCCAATAAGTGTATTCTTTTTATTTATTTATTTTTATTTATTTGATGATCTTCATTGCAATTAGGCATTTGTCCTGGTGACAACGGTCACATAACATACAAACAATATTTTAACAGTTACAATAGTATACAAATCACTGATCAAAGGTTTAGGACTTATCTTTTGGCTCAATCTTTGGAAAACTTCCTCATTAATTATTTTACTTACATCTGCTATGTCTGTAGGATTTATATTTTCATTTCTAGCTTTCGATGCATCAGCTGTTGCCATTTTCCACATGTTACGTAGATTAAAATTACAAAATTAAATGATTTATCTCTCTTATAAAAGTACATATAAGTTCAAGTTATTTTACCATGTTGTCCGGCAAAGTGATTAATGAATTAAAATAAAATAAAGAATGTAATATAAATGTAATCTATAAATGTAGATAAAATTATTGGATGGTTAAATTAGTGATGAAAGAGGTTTAGGAGTGCATTTGATGCATACCCCTCATGGTATTCTGATATTATGTAGAGTCCTAAATGCTGTTGCAAATCACAGGCTACTAAAAAACTATGCATACTGTTGCATTTAAGTTCTAGCTGAAAAGAGAAAGGAAATTAAAAATTAGGAGCTTGGGTGTTACTGGAATGCATCATAAAATTTTGAAATTATTTCAAAGTGCATAATTTCTTCAAGCATGTTTCTCACTAGTTATTTTGTGGAATTGTCTGAAATGCAAGGGTGAAATACTAGACTGAGTAGTCAAGTAGTTATTATAAACACAGTACATTAATAGAGCAGCCCTCATGACCCACTGCTTATCATTGTTCTTTTGATAATCCTAGTGTTGAACGAGAAAACTTGTTATTTTTTAAAATACTTGAATTCTTAAGACCACTCCGATTGAATTTAACTTAAAAGAAGATGAAAGGAAATGGCAAATGCTTCAGGTCACCAAACGCACTGTTGACTATTTGATCCAATGATTATTCAGAAGATATTTGCACATCATATTCATCTATCTTATGTATATTATCCAATTTTGCTTCATCCTACCAAGTAAAGCTTAATTAAGTGTTCATACCGAGAGTGATGTTCAGGTAAATATTGTGACAAAGCAAAAGAAATTTTTTCTTACTCTTAGGTCATCTATGGCAAAATAGTATTTTGCTCATAAAAATTTGAGGAAGCATGTATGAGGTGAAATGAAACCAGCCATTTATCCTCTGAATACATGCATTTGATTTCATATTTAAGTGAGAATTAGCTTGCTGTTTTAATAGGCTTATATTCATGTGTTTTGACTAGCTCTAATGATGACAACTAGCTAACCGTTAAGCATAAATTCTAATAATGAGAGAAGAATTGCAAACTTAATAATGCAATAAAATTTCACTGTAGAAATTAAAAATGGCTTGGATAAACATTTCTTTTAAATTAAACTGGATAATTTCCTGCAACTTGAGTTCTTCACATATTATAAGGTTAGCTCAGCCTATTGTATAAAAAAATTTTGTTTGGTGTCAAATATAAGACTTGCATACCAATATACCTCCGATGAATAGTTTTTTAAGCATGAGATTAAGCTTAGTTGTGTAGTTGTTGTGTGCTTGTGTGCACAATAAACTCTATCAATTTATTTCCTCTCATATGCTTTATTCAATCCTTACCTTCTACTTAATTCATAATATATTGAAATGAAATTATTGAATTTGTAATTCTACACACTTTGTGTGTACTTACAAAGTCGATGATTTCATCTCGTGGCAACGTGTTATGTAAATTCCATAAAGTTACACCAGAGACAACAAATTTTAATTCAAATTTAATTCAAATTTTGGTTATTTTGAGTTCCTCTAGGTTTGTGTGAGATTTACATTGTCTGAAGAATGGGATTAGTGGTTATCATTTGTAACTTACTCTGACCAAAAATTGGTCAACTTTCCTCGTTATTATTTCTCTTTTGACCACTCCTTCTTTTACACCTCACTGTTACCTTCAATCGAGTGAATACTGACAGTTTTAGAAGTCTCTTTTTTCATCCTCTTCATAATTTTCCTGGGTTGTTTTATACTATGGTAATTTGAGCAGATGTTCTAATAATTCCTAATGGTCTGTCAAAGGCCTTGCATCAATTGATGTAATAATCACCAAGTTGGACTGATGCAATGT
Source organism: Hetaerina titia (assembly GCA_037158775.1). Taxonomy (NCBI): domain Eukaryota; kingdom Metazoa; phylum Arthropoda; class Insecta; order Odonata; family Calopterygidae; genus Hetaerina; species Hetaerina titia. The sequence continues at coordinate 89,474,842 of CM073769.1, read as the reverse complement.
TTTGTTGCATTCCAGAGGATTTTAAAAGACCGAGAAGATTCTCTCCCTGCCAGTCGTGTGCAGCCCTCAAATGGAAAGCTCATCTGGATTGTGGACAAGGCTGCTGCTTCCAAGATGTAGGACATGAGAGAGGACCTCGGACTGAATCTATGATATCCATCCGTGCATGCCATACGTAATTGATATCAGTTTTCTCGCTGTTTTGGTGGTGACACTCAAAGGATAGCTTTTGACCAGGTGACAAGTGATTATTTGGAAGAGGTGAAAACAAGTTTTTGATCTCCAAACAAAGAAGACCTTTTTGTCTGAAAACACATCACTAACCATTTCACTTTTGGAGAGGTACTTAGACCCCAATGTAAATAAGAGAAACTCTACCTATGGCTCTGAGTCAATCATCTCTATTCTGTTCTTTACTGCCCATTATACGGAAACTATAAAAAAAAGTGCAAGGTATCCTCTCCTGGAATTGGAAGTTGTTCAGGTGCACAATTGATTCACCTTTGTTCTGTGATTTTTTTATTGCTGAGAATTGAAGATTTGTCGACCTTATTGGCATGTAAAAAAAATGTTGTAAACTTATATATCATTGACATTGTGATTGTAATCTATTTGATCCACTATAACGTGTGTGGCCCACCTGATTATTGATGTTATAGTGATCAAATTATATTTGTGATTCATTATCAAAAAAGTGGAGCTATGGCTTCAACATGCATACACTGTGATAGGGATTTTGTGTATGCTATCATAAAGGGTGGGATAAATGAGGTGGATGGGTGGTTCCAAGATTTTATTGCGTGTTGCAGGTGCTATTGAGTTATGAAATGGCTGTTTCTGCACCACTATTACTAGAAGTTCAGCTATCAACGTTTGCATGCAGTTGGAATTGGGGGTGTGATCTGAATTGGTTTCTTTTTAAGTCATTTAAGGTGGTGATGCATTCCAATGGTTATTCTCTATTAGGAACAACTATTTTGCTATCTCTTTTGTCAACATTAAAGTTGATCACAAGACTGGAGTTTAATAGACATTTAGATAATTTAAGGATATCGGATGAATCAAAAAATTCCTATTGATGAATTTTGTTGCAGATGCTATTGTTTAAAGGCAAGGAAAGTGCTCATGAGGTTTTTTGCATTTGTAACTCCACATTTTTATTGGTTCATCATGGTTTTAGATTAAAAAGGCCAGACAGGTTGAAATACCAGCCATGCCATTGAGCATGGTGCATTTCAGGTGACTGCGGTGGGTGATGCGTGATGTGAAAGTTCACTGCACTCCAATAGCAAACCATCACAGCGCATAGTTAGCCAATTTTTTCTATTGCAGCCAATGGGGCTTTAAAGGTATTTTATGTTATGCTGATGTTTTTATTTTTGCCTGCTGTATAGCAAGTGAATAAGACAACAAATGTTCCTATCTTTATTATTGACTTAAAATATTTGTTTGTCTAAGGTTATTTAAAGGAATATCAAAACCGTGGAATTCATTAAGAATATGGTGCACCATTTGATATTGACAATTTAAATTTGATCTGATCAAATAGTTGCTTGACCTTCTAGTTGCCTGAGCTATTATTAAACCACTTGCTTTAAAGAAATTACAAATAATACTTTGTGGAATGTAATGTGATTTTGTATGAATATTTTGAATGAAATACATTATATGTATAATGTGTGTGTGTACTTTCAGGTTTTCGGAAGTTTTCTAATGAAGTAATTAACATTCTTTTACAGCCCCTCATGGTGTATAGTAGTAGTTAGTTAATGGTTTTATGGGTCTTGTGGAAGAGTTTTGAATTTAGGCCCTAAAAACAATGATTTTTTCAGTGATGACATTCTTTTATCCTCTTTCCCTTCTTATGAATAATGGCATCTCATCTAGTCAATTGTCAGTTGTATACACAAACCGTAGTTTTTATTCAAGCATTCCATTTAAGGCAGAGTGAAGTCACCTTTAATGAGGAGGTTAATTGTAGCTAACATGTACATCCACCAATTTAAATGTAGAAATGATAAAATGAATTTGAAAACTAGCTCCAGACTCTCTATTATTGTCAAAACAAAAGTTAGATATGACCAGGGGAAGTGTAAAATGTTTTCCATGTATTTCAGCATATTTTCTATGATGTTTTTCTTAAACATAGTTGTTACTTATTGTGGAAGTGCTAATTTATGCTGTACTTGCTAATGAAGGTCGCAGCTCTACAATGAACAGCTCTTTTGTTCTACATTATCAGAGTCCAATACATCTCTAATGGATATTATAAATTAAGATTAGTTTAGCTCTTCATTAAATACCAGATTTTACTGAAATGGCAGCATCAGTTTCTTAAGGTCCTAAATAAGCAAATTCGCATAACCAATGCCTAAATAACTAATAGGTGAGCTCTCAATCCATCACCTCATTCAAGGTTATGAATTTTTATGTAGGTAGCAATAAAATAAACTTCATGGATTAGTTGTAAGGAACATTTACTAAAATATAGATAACATCAATTGAAAGTACACAATTCCTAGAGAGAACCACAGTGAATCCAAAATCAGTCATATTTGAGTAATAGCAAACATTACACAACAAAAAAATGGTAGTCATGTGTTTTACTCTCTGTGCAATTAAATATTTTCTGCACTTACAAGTGTAGTAATCGCAGAAGAATGCAGGGTCAACCGAAACATGAAATGGCTCACTTTTTTCCTGGTCAACCACTATGAATTTATTTTTACTCTTTATAGCTTCACTTAATGGGTGAAGGTGGGTAATGATCAGTCATTGATATTGAAATACATAAATACTTGTACACCTTGTGGTTAAGAGTACAACAAATATAAGCTTGTAGTTGCATGTGTGAACAGTAATAAAAGATACACTACAATCATAGCAGTTCCAGGGCAGACTGAAATCGAGCACCAGCAAAAGATATAGTTGTGTGTTTTCATTTGGCTTGTGAGTAAATATGCAGTTCAGACATTGTGAGCACCTATATGTAGGCTTCTTGATTGTCTGCTATCTCACTGCAGATCGCCATTTGACATAAGTACATAATTATGATATGTTGCAACCTTCTAAAAATCACAAATGTGCATAGTGATGGAAATTCAATGATTTGGTGGTATGGATGAGGTACTTGTTACCAATATGCAATAACCACAGTTTGTCAATCTACTTCAAGTCTTCTGAAGCTGCCTGGTAGGCTGGTAATACCGTTGCTGGCTTTAGGTGTACTGGTGCGTGGCTTGTACCCATGCATCACCTTGTGTGGCTCCATGCTGTCTAAAGACAGTAGTGACTCTCTTTTTCTGGAAACCTCTTTCATCCACAAGTCTAAAAAAAATGTTTAAGAAATGTGTAAATCCATATCTAAAGGGGAATTAATGAGAAAACTCTAGAAAAAGCTAAATGTCATATTTTTCACATTATAAGCCCTTGTGTTATTTAAAGCCATAAAGACTATTGCAGCAAGTTCTCAATAAGGGAAAATTGAAACATTTCATGATTTCCAAGTTCTTGAATGCTAAATGTAGGAAAGTGATTGTAATTCTATCACAGAGTGACAGAACTTGGATGAATAGCAACTGCAGAGTAATAGTTGAAAGGATACCACTAATAACTACTGCATATGATTGAATTTGTGCTTTTTAAAGAATTTAAAAAAAATTCATTTGCTTTTTTATCAAATATAGCAATCATTTTTTGATTATTCTAATTATGGATTGTTTTGAGTTGGGTGGATTTAAGGATATTACAGCCAAGGTAGTAATTAAATGCTGATGGTACAGGATTATTTTACTTAAAAAATTAATGTACATTAGAAATTAAAGCTTTTAAATATAAATAACACTATGCTGCTTATGTAAGTTTATGATCAATATAATAGCTTCAGGCATAACATAGTGGAAATGACAACAACATGATGAAAGAAGAAGCTTTGCTTTTCCATGTACAATTTTCTGTTACAACCTAGGTTTTGTTACAGTGTAACACCTAATAGTATATATAACACATAATAAAAAAATTGTATGTGGAAAATCAAAGTGTCTTCGTTCATCATAAGTATACCTAAGTAATTATTATATTAACCATAGGTTGCATAAAGGATTTTCTTGGTTTTGAGGCATATTTGTTACCACCTACCAATCATTTCAGACATTGGAATGCTTCCTCCATATTCTTTGGGAAGGATCTTGGGATCAACAGTCTCATGCAAATCTTGTAGTGATGAATGCATCTGTTGATAGAAACAAAATAAAAGGCAATTACACTGCATAAAGGTAAGTGTGGAAATTTACTATAACCACTCCCATAGAGTTTTCAATCATTATGCTAATGAATAACTACTCCATGCAGATTATAAATAGCTGCTACATAAATATTTTAAATATATTTTACATTAAAATTGGAAACAAATATTTGTTTAACATTCTTAAAAACTTTTCCAGTTACCCCAAAACCATGACACTTTTCATATTTTTCAATCTTTTAGTCCTAATGGTAAATATTTAATCATATATATACATAGTTTTTATGCATTTGTTATTGCTAGTGTTCAGCATAAGTAACTGATATTGTGTAGCTTAATGTACTCACGTGAAACCTGCTCCTCATCTTTTCAGTGAACAAGGACTTGCAGAAGTCGTACACCATTCTAAATGCAGATGGTACATGAAGAAAATGGATTTCTTTGTGGCGCATAGGCACCGCTTGCTGAATGAGAGAAAAGTTATTGATATCATAAAATTTTATTATTTTCAATAATTGCTTGAAGTTAACATCAAGAGCATACTCAGAAAGTGTATACAGATACAAACCTCGCCCAGTTTTATAATGGCACCCAGCTCTGAGGGTGACCAAAGAGTCATTTGTGCAGCAGAAACCCCTTTAAGGTCAGCAACATGGGTGAATCCCAAAACTTGATTCTCTTCATCTTCCAATAATGTTTCATATGTAACCAAGTGAGCCTTAGTCATGTCAGAGTTGTTATACTTGTATGGATCTAGCTTGCCTGTGAAATTGAAACACATTTGATTGCACTGTCTTTCTGTGAATAATATGCTCTTCCAAATTTATCTTTCCTTTCATGATTTAGCATTGTGTTATGCACTGCCACTTTCATGTTTTGATAGGTATCTCATAAACAAAGGCTATGATTCACATTATAACTGAGGGAGATATTCTCTGAAAGAGAGGATCTAATTGTAACATTGGATGTGTGCAAATAACACCAACTCAAAATATTTGGATGTGGGCAACATTTGTCACCACATCTCATAAAATCTATAATTTGTATCCCTCTTACTGTCTAGTTCATTGGACTTTTTCAGTCTAGTCAATAATAGGAATTATTTCAGAATCAATTTTTATATTGGTCTCTGTATAAAGAGGATGTGTCTTTAAGCCAGGTGCAAGATCGGGGCTATAAATTCATGAATTGCACTCATTTTAAATTTGTAATGTAATTCATTATGGCAGTTTTCAAAAGATAAATTAGGTAGACACTATTTTTAATTATACTACAAAGACATAGCTCACCAGCATTTGCAAAAATCACCCGTCGACCAAGTTTATCTCTTTGAGGCAAGGCGAAAAGGTATCTGAAAAAGTTTTTTTTATTTTAGTGATAATTTCCAAGTAAGTTTTATATTCTAGTTTAAAATTATTACTGTCCAGCATTATAATCATCACACCAGTATGAATATCGGGTTTGTAGTAGCTCCCCAAGCCTTCATTATGGATTATTACAACTCTTGTCATGCCAGATGATAAATGGTACTAAATATGTGTTCACACTAGAATGCTTCTGGGATCATTTTATTACAATTTTGATTTGTGTCATAAGACAGTGGGAATTTACACTGTAATTTATTACAAAAAATTCTTATTTTAGTTTGTAATTAGCAACCTTATGTACTGAAGAGCGATAATTCTACAATAAGCTGGATATTATTAACTGAACGTGTTCCTATGTTGGTTTCATTTTACCTATTCAGCACTTGTCATATGGTGACAATTTTCACCAGTGTAGATAGTTAAAATTTTATAAATTTCCTTAATTAAGATATTCTCAAATGGGCCAAATATTCTTTATGCAAATACAAAAAGTTGCCTACCTGAATTGATTAACTATGTAAAGTACTCTTACAATAATCTGGCCATTTACAACATGCAAGAGAGGAGAGAATTCCAGGAAGGGGAGAGTTTGAGGGATACATGTAAGTCAGATTTGATGCATGGCGACTTATTTTGCTTTGGAAAAGACCCAAGTTTAGAATGTTTGCCATCAGGGGGAGTGCATTTCATAGATATGCAAGCAAAGGTAAACAAGCTTGCCTACTCTGGTGGATGAGATGTAACTTGGTTCCCTCCCTCAGTGTCCCTTCCATTAACAATTTTTCCCCTTCAAATTTCTCTCCATTCATGTCTTTCCTCCAAATATGTATTATCTTCCCTATTATAAGAAGTGGGCCAAACCCACTGGTTTGGTGCATTACTGAGTGTCAGTTATCAAGAATGGATTGTACATATACTAGTGTAGCAACAACTGCACAGATTATGTCAAAAGGTCAATGGTAACTTAAGATGATTAAATTCAAATACCAATGATGTTTTCAATTGCTTGTCTAATTGTCAGATTAATAACTAAGGATGATGTGTATAGGTGTGCTTATAAAATCTTACTGTATTTCCACATGTGTACATGTTCAAATTAAGTAGTCTTGCTAATATATTCCTTCTCAAATTTCTGAAACTACCAACATCCATCTGACAAGAATGGTATTTAAAGCTGTTCAATTCATTCGAAGGCATTCACCTCTCTTCCCTGAAAATCAACTTTTTCAAAAGATGAACTTTTGCATTCATGGATTATTTGCCCCATAACTATTTTGTTCATCTTTTATAAAACATGAATGAGGAATCCTGTCTTTCATCCTTTATTTTCATTCTACTCTTATTGATTTTCATTTTGCCAAACTACTGAAATGTCGTTCTCTTCCTTCCAAAATATGGTGGGAATCCTCCATGCTGTTTTCAGATTTTCACATAATTCATTTACTACACTTCTCAATTTGCTGCATCAACTTTAAAGTGACAGGTACATAAATATTTAATGGGTGGTAATCTAGAAATTAATTTCCTTTATCACATTGTCTATGATCATCTATTGCTTCACTTATACTCTGTAAGCCACATGTTGGTGTATGGTGGAGGATGTAAGCACCAGTTAGAGTGGGTGGAAATGGAAAATGATTTTCAGGGATTGAATTATATATTTCTTTTATAATAAAACTTAGACTACAAACTGTGCACCTCAAATGTGAAAATAGTGTGTTTTAATACTTTTAGGATGATAAATATAATGTTAAATTTCTCATTATTCCAAACCAAGCTTCATCATATGCTTTTAGCATGTCTCACAAAGGTGTGCAGGGTATTTGGGTTTAGGAATAACTGTAGGCCGACCATTACATAATATTAATGTTAACTTTAATTAACAAAGGTGTGTACTCAAAATATATCCTAGCAAGAATAAGACAGCTGCATCTCCTTTTAAATGTTATATTATCCTGTAATCTAGCTTTTATTTCCATAGGCTTGAGTATATTCTGCCATTTTCCCTAGTTTTGAGAGATAGTTGAGCCCAATGCTTAATCCTGCTGTGTAATCCCATTATAACAATGAACTAGGAAGAATCAAATAACTTTGTGTTTCCACAGAATGTTTAGTTTGTTGATTTTAGTTTATTCTGTGGAGATGCAAAGTTATCTGATGCTCGCTTGTTCATCAAGCTTCCTGGTGTTAATAGCGATAATACATTGAGAGTTTGTTTTGTGAACTATAATAGGAAAACCAAGATTTTTCCTAGGATCAACATTATGTATCAAAAGTTTTCACTATAATTCTTTATAGCATGCTTAACCAGAGAGGATTCCTCACCAGAGCTGTGCTGTATAAGGTAAGAGGGAGTGTGCTGTACAAGATAAGAGAAGGTATCCAAACTTATGATGGATTGATAAATCAAACAAATGAAATCAACTATCACTGAAAGCAAGACTTATCAAGATCAGTCATTTTTACCTGAATGCACCTTGACTGTAAGGTATTTTTTTAATGTTTACTTCTGATATATTAAGGGATCACAGCATACATGTTTTGAAAAGCATTTCTGAATGAAAAAAAATATCTGATTCTCCTATCAATACTTCCTGTTGTGACTGGCAATCAAATCTAATGGCTCCTAATAATTGCCATTCAATGCTACAGGACTAATTTCCAAATCCAAAGAAAGCTATTGCATCTGCTAAAATTCATATGAAAGGTAATATTCATTCTATGGCAAATAGCAATCAATATTCATTCTATTTGTCTTATTGGTGGGTCACAGTGGTCTAGTGGGTAGAGCGTTGGACTACTGACCGGAGGGTCCCAGGTTCGATTCCTGGGGAAGGCACTCTGGGCACCTGCAGCTCCACCCAAGCTAGTTGATTTTTCGGGTACCAGATCTTCCTGGGAAACCATAACCGTCACGGAAAGGAACTGGCCCCCCTACCCTGATGTGTGAATATTCAAACCAACCTTCGGGTTGATTACTGTGTTTACGGTTTTTGTCTTATTGAATCATAGGCAGAAATGCATATATAGAATGCTTTCTTGTTCATCTAACTTCTTCAACAGCTAAAGCATGGAATGTAAAACACCATCTGGAGTCATCTTGCCCCATGGAAGATGACTCCAGAAACCAATTTTTGAATTGCAACTTGACTACCATAGACCTTTCATATCATAACCTGATGAAGTATGGATATCCATATCATTAGTTTTCCCATTTCACTGGTCTGCTGTGACTCCTGAGAAAGCCTGATGAATGTATGCTGTGATTGTCATTATTCAAATTTAATTGTTCATCATGACAACTCTTTCTCTCTCTCTCATGCATCATATAATCATCTCAAATGCTCCAAATTTATATCAGCAGGCAAATCTAAATATTTTTTGCTGATGACCAAAAGTTAAAAGTTGTTTTCCACTCCATCAATCACATCTTAATTATAATATTACATACCCACTTTTAAGGAGCTCATACACTGATGGTTCAAGGTAGTCCAATTGTCTACAGTAATGCGAGAATACATTTCTGAAATGAAGGTACTTCAGCATCGTCTGTTGAGCCAATGGGACACTAAACTTCTTGACTCTGAGAAACCTCAGGATAAAGGTATCATCTGAAAGAGATTATTAAATGATTTAGAATGCATTTAAAATAAAATTAAGTGAACCAATATGTCAATTTGTGATTTTTAATGTGATGTACTTTTGTGATTTCCAATGTTTATACTTACACAGCCAGATACAATATGAGAATTAGCGTGAGGATATTTTGTTTTCATTTTTGTACTAAAGAAAAAAAGAGTGACTCTTTTCAAGTGTCTTTATAGCATCAGAAGTGTGTAGCATAGTTCAAACCTACCGTAAATGAATATAAAAACCCAGAATGGTTACAGTCTTAAATTTTTTCCATACAATTCAATCTCAGTGAATTTAAATGGTCATGGAATGGTATTTAAGATATGTCATCTTTTGGTATGAATCATGGAGTAATTTTTTCATTTTATGTTCAGCATACATAAATTACCTCACTTATCCCACTGATGGGTATTACAATATAATAGATTTGGGCATCAATGGTAGTTTTTTGAGGTAACTAATAGAAGGGAGGAAATTGTTTATGTGAGGATTGACGAAGTAAGTCTTTTTGGCATAAATACTTAAGGCACATATTTATGGCTTATATTAAAGCTTGAGATGAGAAGTGAAATGTAATTAAATGAATATGATGTAAAGAAATTAGCAATCAGCATTTTTATTGACATCAGTAAAAAGTTCATCATGTGAGTTGAAGTCAGTCTGTCTTGTGTGTGAAGTTTCATATGGACGCCGAACCCCTCAAAATCAATTGAATTTACTCCTCACTGGGGGGTAAGGGGTTTCTAAGATAACAGCATGTCACTTTATGGGACTGATAGAGAATGTTTATGCATGATTGTACATCATTTCAATTTTGGTTAAGTGCTACCCAAATTCTGAGAAATTATGGAACATGCCACAATAGTAAATTTTAGCAGAGTCAACCACTAAATGTGAATTATAATGTAGCAATTTTGAAGTATTGCATTATAAGTGTACATAACTAACTGCATCCCTTAAGTTTTTACCAGAGTTCTTTCTTTTGTACCTTCTTGGAAAATTTTCTGCAGCCTTGTGTGTGTGTCATTATGTAAGAATTTCATCACAGATGATAATTAAGTAGTTAATAGAGCATATATAATATGGATAACATTTGAATGACAGTGTTTTAGTGAAATCCTTATATGAAAACTGAGGAATATGGAACTGAGAAAATGTCCAACTAAGAAATATGTAAAACAATTTTTCGGTTTTACTGCAATGGCAACCTAAATCAGGAGTAATGAATTTTATTTATAGTTTCGTGTGTAGAACATACTGACTTGCTTTTTTCAGGATTTTTTTGCTAATCTAACTAAACATATTGAGGCATAATAGAATATTTTTATGCCTGGTAATAATGCTTGACAGAGACATTTGAAATAAAAGTGTTAATGGGATTTGTGAGAAATACATAATAATAATGTTGCAAATAGAGGTACATGTGTGTATGCATGGAAAATATTCACCATGCCTGCCAAATACCCAAAGGGCTCTAGTCTTGGCCTGTTTTTATGACAAATAATATTTTTCCATGTGCAGAACCCAGCCAGGAAATAAACATTCAGAGAAAAATATAAATATTCCATGAGAGGCCTTTGTGAACCATGTGGCTTATATTGCAGACCGAAGGCAGAAATGTAACCAAAATAAGTACTTTCAAGTTTTGTTCAGTTTCTTATATTTCAGGTGTGCAACAGACCTAATTTACCCTTAGCTGGAGCTTATAAGTTTATTCTAAAGTATCCTAAGAATTTTTTAGAATCAACCTATTATGCAGAACTAAAATTAAATATTTGAAGTTAAAAAATTCCAGCCATTGAGTTTGGTGAAAGCATTCAAGTATAGAATGTGTGCATGAATTTGATTTTTCTCAGTGTTGAAACACTGCTATCACCTCATTGGCCAATAGAGAATGAAAAAAAGGTAAAGATCATCACTTTAGAAGTAGTTTAATTGTTCAATCTTTACCAAGCCTTCCATTTTTAATGTCTTGACTCTTCTGAAGCCATTCCTTCATCAGTTCCAGAGCCTGCTCTCTCGAAGCACGATCCTCCCTCAACTCCTTCTTAGCAACTGCATGGACGGCCTCTCGGAGGGAAGGGTAACCGGCAACCATCATGATGCAGCCATCGCCACCACCTCCCTCTTGGCCATCACCAGCCACCCAAGGGCGGGCAGAGATCATGCCTCGCACTGCCATTGCGTGATCACCTGAGCGATAGGAAGGAAGGAAGGATTTATGAGGAATTCTCTTTTTTGTATTGTGTGGAAGAACTGAATTTCATCAGTGCTGCTAATCATCTTGGACATTCATAGAAGAAGGGATCATATTTTCCAAGGTTCGTTGAACTCCTTGACCTCATATTTTATTCATTGAAAATAATTAATGACTGGGCCATACAGTAGCTTGGAAATTAACATATCTTTAATGGTGCAAAGATATTTGCACTGTATTAGTCATTTAATGCTCCACATAACCCGATCAGATAATGCTACCAAGCCAATTATGATAAAAAATATTAAAAAGCAGTTAGGATACATTACCATTTACCATCATTAAAACCACATTAACACTTTCAAAGGCGAACCCTTCCAAGAAGTAGTTCCAAAATCTTTGACTGGACATTTCATTTGGTCTTGATGTCTTTTTAGAAATAAAATAATGAAATTACACTCATATTTCAAATGAATTATCTCTCATGGTTTCTATTGTCATAGCTTACAAATTCCAATCATTTTTTACTAAGTAAAACTCCAACATTTATGCATATGGTCATAGTTTATAACCATATATATTTATATCTGTTGCTTTAGCTGAGTAAAATCTGTCTAAGAATACCTTAGAATCTTCTTCGGCCAAAAGTATTTTATATTAAAATTCATGGCAGGACTTAGTGTTGGTAATCAATATTTGACTGAATAGTATTACATCTGACTCAAGGAAAGTAAAATATATTTGAATTTTCAAATACCCACTTCAATTTAGATGTACATAAAATGATAAAGAATCATTTATTGAGAATAACATAACTTATTCTAAAATTCAATTCATTTTTTAAAATGCTTCCTTATTATGTTTCAAACTGGAATATTATGCTGATTCTATTACATACCTATTTGCCCTGTTGGTTCCTGACCAACCAATCAGTTCCTAAGTAGCCGTAGGAAGCCGAGCGCAAGAATGCACGTATTAACTGCCCTCATTTATAACTAGTAATACATCAATGTAGCTGGATGATGATATATAGAGTGTTTCAGAAAGGAATGTCATAGTTACCTTACAAACTGCATTATAGCTCAGCATTCGATCTTGTCCTATATACGGTTTTTCTAGTTTTCGGGTGTATATTTACAGAACAAATCAAACGGCGAATGAATGACGTTAGCGTGCATATTTTGGAATAAGAATGCCGTGCACGTTGAATTCATTGAAAATGGCGAGAAATTAATTAGTGATTTTGAAATTCTATGGAGACTGCCCTTTGTTTCGCTTTAATTACCCGTTTTATTTCCCTTTAATAGTGAGCCCTCATCGTTTGGGACAGAATCGTAGGGGCGAGAAGTCCGTCGACCCTCCCGGTTCAGCCTCCAGCAACCTTAGCTAGTGAATCTTTTTGCGCTTGCGCATGCTGATTTAACTATAGAACCTATGGCCACGTTAGTAATGCGCATGGATGTCTCAAACAAAAGGGTCGTAAGGAGTTGGACTAACCCGACATTCGGACGAGCAAACAATAAGAGCAGAGGAGGAAAGAAAGATAAATATACCCGGTGCAACGGAGTTTCCGCGAAAATCGTAAGCTTTTTAAATGATGCAACGTCTCCGTTTCGCAAAGAAGAGGGTAAAAAAAAGAAAGTGAGTTCGTGACGCATGAGGCGAGGTTTGCGGTGGGATGGCGTTACGCTCCTCACGTGGAGGGTACTTGGTTAATGTGGTCGAGCGAAGTGGTGCGCATCGTTCGACGGAAGTATCCCTGGATCATTCTCTTAGGTCCCTTTATCGAGTCGTCCGCTTGCGGTCGTTGAGCAATGTCGCGTGAAAGATGTATCAAAATCGATTAAAGTGTGACTGTTTTGCACGTGAATGAAATATGGGACAAAATTCCGTTGGGAATTTCCAGGGTCTTGGGAAATAGCTTTTCTTACTCTGGAATCAACAAGAGAGAGAGAGAGAGATGCGATTTATATGCCGAATCGATAAAATATTTCCCAACTTAGTCTGATTCGGACACTTTCTGTTCATTGGCTGACTTCTTCATTAGTATGAGTAAAACACATCCCGCGCATATCGAGTCACTAGAATCAGGTCATTTTTTTTACGTCACTTCGCTTCGAATACCGAATGTTGTTTTCTGTTCCAAATTTCAGCCATTCCCAATATGGCACCAGGGCTGCAGATTCGTTTGCTGAAAAAATTAACTCGAAAGTAAGGCATTGAAAATATGCCGTTCTTACGAAGTGATATCATGTTTGCAACTAGGTATCCTGCTGGGACAATAAATCGTATGAAATTAGTTTATGTAAACATGTACAAAAATCGCTCGTGGTTCCATCGTTATATATCTAGAAACATGTAATAGAGGCATGAATTAAGCCAAGTTTTCTCATTTTACAAATTTCATTTCCTATTCGCTCATTCAGCTTCCTTAAAATAAGGCCTCCGCAGCAAGTGCCATGGTAGCCAGGTAATCAATTTTTTATTTACGATTTTACACACTGTTTTCCGGTGAAGATTTAATTAAATTTAATGACTTAGAGGTTGTCATTACTATTTCCGGATGCATTCCCATTTATTATAATAATTATTAATGTTGTAGTAATCACAAAAAGACCAAAAGTTAGGGGCAACAATACGTTGTATTTACGACAGTACTTGGTTAAAAATGGTAAAAAATTCTCTCAACGTAGGGGTACATAAATAACCATGGTCGTTATACGGCCTGTTGCTAGCTTTGTTAAAGGTTTTGCTGTCAGTTTTGTTCAGGCATATTTTTCGGATTTACGTTATTTTGTAAACATAATGTCTCTTAAGTAGCAAATTAATTGACGTAATTAATGCTGTTGAAAATTGCTAATTTACTTTCCCAATCATTTCAAATCGAATGCAACATGATCAATGCCTACCCTCGACAAGTAAAATAATTATATTTGCTTTGTTGCCATAGGATGTGGTACGGTGTCATCTCTCGGTAAAATCCTCAGAAGAGCCAATACAATTATTTATGTAGTATATAAGAACTTCGTGCCTGGGGCTCATTTCCTCTGAAGACGTCACCTCACAACTTGACGCACGACCCGCGACGTGCTGGTGTGAAATGTGGTTAGGTTTCGCAAGGTAAGCAGTGTCAATCACTTGTCCTCTGAGAGAAGCAATTTTTTCAAATAAGGCTCATGACCAAAGCATTCACTGGGTAGGAGCACTTGCTTCCGCGTGAGGTCGCCGAAGGTCGCGGTGCTGCCAAGGGTCTTGACTGCAGCCTCACAATGGGTGTGCCTTGCCTCTCTCTTCGACTCCAATCCCGTTGTCGAGGTTAGGGGAGCGAGATGCATTTCACAAAGAGGATTTTAAAATAGCGAAAATAGTTCATGTATCCTTGTAGATCCACGGACGCGTTTTCAAAGTGGTTAAATGTACAAGAGTCTTCCGCTCGGCACGGAAATGGTGATCATTCCCGGGTGAAAGAGTGAGGGTCGTTCGCCAAGGAATGAATTTCATTTTAATCTCGAATCCAACCCGCTGAGTTACACTGAAGTCTTCCCAGAGATGTCCCCACGTAAGCTGAGCGGGGAACAGGATTCGGAGTGAGACCGAGGAATAAAAGTTCGCACGAAAACCTTAGTTTTAAAATATTTCGAACGAGATCGCGTGCGTTCGTCAGTTCTTGCGTGAGAATAAATATTTTTTAGATATGTCGATGCCATGCACTAAAAAAATCCTCCGTGAGATTCATAGATGGCGCAATATTATTTCAACGTTTCAATCCTAAGGAAACATTAAACTCGGAACATTCCGTGTTTAATCGCAGCATTTTTTTTTAAGAATATCTTCTCGGCGTTATTCATTATTTCGTGGATGAAGAACTATGTATCGGAACCATTGATTTACACTTGATATGCGCGCAGGTACAAATACAATTTATTACGTCCCAAGCACCAATTCATCCTTTTCAAATAATTTATTTCACAAATCCTATTTTCCGTGACAGCTACTCACGCACGAGCTCGACGTCGCACTTACGTCGCACGAATGCATGTCCAAAAATAAGATTGCCAGGAGATGATTATATGCCTGGATATATACACCTGGTTATTTTACTGTACCTGCTGTCTTTTAGGACCATTAGCACTATTGGGTCATCGATAGTTTATCTATGTAAATTGTTCCCAGGCAAATTTAAGCAGATAGAATATAGAAATAATGGAAAAACCAATACGAATTTAACTTATTCATGATGAAAAACCCACCAGAGTTGTAACATTACGAGTATTAAGAAAGTATCCTTCCTTATCTTAGAAGATTGCGACCTGTGTTGGACAAGAAAGCATGCGGATTGACGATGAAGTAGCGATAGTCAGCGTACAGGTTTACAGCACTTCTACTTCAAAGTCAAATGGCTAAATAGACTTTAAAAACCAATAGTACTTTTCAATTTTTCAAATCCTGTGAAAGCTACAGCAAATGCATTTACTGTATATGCCTGCTGTATAATGTGAGGGAAGTTAGGCTTTCTTATTTAGCTCACCGCTTCCATAATGTGTTGTACCTCGTTTATATGATACAATCAGCCTTTACCTTATCCTAGATTTAATAGAAATAAAGATATACAGTAAAGAGAGTTTTATTTGTCCTTTGAAGGGACACTTGTTATCGTGTAGAGATGATTTATCCATTGCTAGAAATCGGAGAAAATGAAAATGCACATGCCTAAATTGTTTTCCCTGAGCATTTTTTTTGGTTTTAGTAACTTGGTCAAGAATTTGTTATTTATTTAACGTCCTTCGTTAAAAGTTTCAAATAAAAATCACCTGCTGATTCACTCTTTTTCAAATTCTCAGGAAAGAAATTAACATTCTCAAAGTACAAAACAAACTTTCGTGAAGCACGTGATGGAATGCAACCTATAATTTTGGGTAATAGTCAGTTCGAGTTTCTGGCGAGGGAGTCACAAACATAAACGAGATACAGGAGTAAGCGAGCGCTCCAAGTTCGTCAATACCTCCCTTTCGAGGGCTGGCCTCATAATCTTATGTTAGTTTCCAACTAGTCAATCCATCCATCTTAGTTTCACTTTCTTATGCCCTTTCCTATGCCTTGGCTGTTGTCGCTGATGTGCGTCGACACGAAATGACAAAGGAAACTGGAAAGGAAATGTCAGCAGCGAGCCTACTTTTCTGAAAATATCGCGAAAACATTAACCCGAGAGTGGAAAACAGAAATTTGATATAAACAGACGTCGGTATAAATAGTTTTCCCGGTCTGTTCTACATTACATGAAAACATTTCGATATTTTAAAGGGATAGAAGAGGACTGTTTAGTAAAGCACCGAATCGGGGACAAGGAGGTGAAGTGCAAGTCATAATTTCAACGGATTCGCCATACAGTATCATTCAAAATTACATGTGTACTTTTTATTCCCTTTTTCTAAATAAAGTCGCGTAAAAGATCATTTTTGCGTCATGTTGAGGTCTAGGAAGGTCCTATAAACTTCCCCTACTCAAAGGATCTAAAACTTATACGTTTATGCAATGTTTTATGATTGACAACAAATTTCAAAACCATAGTCTTTCCTTAATTATTTAAACACATATTTCGCCTCATATTGGTATTCACCACACGTTGTTTTAGACATTAATTGTCGGTTGATTGTTTACGGCAGGATGATTTATTCTTGCAAAGGTTAGTTGTACTAATGATGATACACGTGGTCATTTTGCTGTTATCATTGCGGCTTGCTCGGAGTTTGTTTCGAGCGATACTCAAGCAGACGGAAAATGGCAATTCTTTCCCTAATCGATGGATATGGTGAATCCACTTCGATGTTTAAGAATGACTTAAACGCATTAATGGCTATCCTGTTACAATTTCATGCAAAACAAAAATCAATTAAGTTCATTCACACAAACATGTCTTTCGCTCAATGCATTGCCAGTTCGTTGGCTGGGACTCGTTCCAATGCCGCACCCAGTTGCGATCGTTCCCAGACCCATAGTATTGATTGATTGGATTACCACTTTTGGTTCATTAGTTGCTACATCAGAGGTGCGTGTGGCCATTCCAAGACTCTAATTTCTGTCTGCAACCTATTCCTCCTTTAATACAACTGTTATTTCCTTACGGACGTGTACCACGTGCAATGCAACGTCCCGTAAAAAATACTTCCAGACGCAGCAATCCGAAATAGGTCACATTTGTGTCCACCTTTTACGTGTGTGCAGTGTAATTGCGAAAGTGTTCAACGGTGCATTATGCAACTAGTGAGTGAAGAAAACGCTAAGACGACGTTAAATGCGGTGACGACCAAGGATTGCGAAGTCAATGAAACAAATAGAAACGGTCAACGGAAGACAGAGGAGCATTTGAAAACATTGAATGTCTGAAGTCGGTGTAGACTTGTCGATGTTTATGTTGGTTTCCAAGCCCAAGTTTTTTTTCTGAAATGCCCCACGGTATGCACTCTTAGTTAAAATTAAACATTAGTGATGTAATTTCTTGGAGTTCTCAAATCATACGACAGTGACGGGCAGAGGCCGTTGTTGGTGTCAGGTGATTGGGATAATTACGTTTATCTCCCAAGGGATTCATCTTCTAGGAAAAAGACTGTTTACAGAATCAGCAAAAATACCTCACGAAAAATAACAGAGTTATTTTCCTTGGCGTGACATGGTGGAAACCCTTCATGATGAAAGAAGACACTTTGATTTTCCTCATTGAAATATCCACTTACAAAAGAAAAGTGTCTTCTTTCATTTGTCTGAAGAAAATTATATTTGGCGAGGAAAGAGGCGGAGCAGACGAAATTATTGCCAGTTACAGTAGAGTTTGTTTCCAGACAAGAAAAATATCCAGACAGTTCCACTTTTGTTTGTTTTGAAAGCACTTTGTCAAATTATAGATATAGAACTTAACACCACCAGAACTGGACAAAATACCAAAGGATACCTAACGCAATGATGACGCCATGCAGCATACTCGTCTGCCCCTTTTTCAGGGAAAATGGGATATATTCGTTAACGATTGCTGCTAGAAGAGAGAGAGTAAGTGTGAAGGATATGTTGGAGAAATTAATTTGGAATCCCCTTGATTAGTAGAGTAGGCACGGCTTAAACTAAAAGTACGGGACACATCAATTTTCTGGCGGCACCGAGGCAATTATTATGACACTCAATTATTTTGTTAGATTTAGCCACCGAGGGACAGACACCGTCACGGGCAGTTTGAACTTATTCTTCTTGTTCCTGTTCTTCCCATGCAAGATACGCAATCATTACAAAATCGAACCCAAGAACCCGAATATATTTCCTTAAAGACGCGAATTTAAAGATTATGCCAATAATTACTTGAAATATACAGACATTTATGCGTTTATGTGTTCTCGTGTTTTTTTTTATAAGAGCGAATAATTATTCAACTGTATGTATGAACCAAATTGGAAACATAGTACATGTGATTAGGCACACGTACTTTCAGCGGCTTGCGAGTTATTTTGCAGATGATGTAGATTTGCATCCAACTACTCAATAAATCCCCCGACTGTAGGAAAACGAAAAAACAATTTTGTCCTCTAAAAAAGATCAGTATTTCAAATGAAAAGATTCTAAATATTCTGGACTGTGTCCATCGTGCATGAAACTTGCGTCCAAATCGGAAGGATTACTTCCTCAGTGACAAAAGATTGTTTCCGCTTTTTTAAAGAGATCAAGGGCCAGAGAATTTTTTGATTCTTAATATCTCTCAGGGAATGATGAATATTTTTTAAGAACATCCTCCCCGAATTGGCAAAAGGTAGTTTTTATCTTGGTGCACTTTTTCAAAAGGCCAGGATTTATATTTGCTGTGGGTATTAGCTATAATATATGAGAAGATCTTGCGACTCGAAATAATTATTATAAATCCTGTTATGTTCATTATATTGACATCTCCTGTTAAACAGGATTGAAGGTTCAAGTTGCGTGGGGAATGTGGCATTTGTAGAATAATGATTCTCGCCGTTTCTCGTGCTGGCTGATGAGCCCTCTGTTTTCCCCTTCTGAATAAATATTTTTCTCAAATCACTTACATAATTTTTCAACGCTTTTACCTGGCCACTTAAAATTAGAAACTCATATCCAGATCTGTTCAGCTACTTACTTTGAAGTATCAAAATTCAAAATATATTAAAAGCAATACTCGATTTTAAGCTGTTTCTTACCATTTGAGATCGTAGTGTATACATGGATCGAAAGTAAAGCTGTGACTGGAGCCGCAATGGCACATCAGGAAAAATATCAAAAAATTAATGCTGATCGAGCGTATCTTTTTAAAACACAAATTATTTTTACTACACAACTGAGTCTGCGAAAACCCAACGTGTCCTGTGCAGGGCTACATTTTTAAAATTTGGCCAGAGCACGCACCCTATAAAAATGTAATGCACAGTCCTTCTCTTTCAGGGTGAGGTGTTAATGGCCTCAAATGCGAACGAACACTTTACCTTGATAAAGACTTCTTGACGATTTTATTTCGCTGACCTTGAAAAATTTCGAGTGAAAATGTGCTCGGTCAGATATAAATTGCCTCAGGAAGCATAATGCATAAAGAGAGAGTCAAGGACGTTCACGAAATCTACTCGTGCACTGACTTGCTGGGCAATCGTCTTTTCTGCTTGGTCACGGAAGAAAATCTCGTTCCTGTAATTGATTATATACCACTACTTATTTGGGTAATTGAAGTTCAATGAATTTAAAAATACTATCATGCAATATCGCCTTCTTCCTCCTATTAGCATCAATGAAATCGTTTCGAGATTGTGTCGAATGAGCAGGTATTTTTCTTAGTTTTGAAGAGATTCGAATGTCATATGCTAAAAATATAAGCTAGAAGAAGAGACAGGCACGTTAATAGAGAACAGTAATTTCAAATGACAGAAATAAAATATGTAGTTAGATACATATTTAAAGATCAGATGGCAGAATTTAGTCTGGACATGGGAGAGTGGAGGTCAAAGGAAAATCATAAATATAAGAAGAGGGTGGTTGCGCGGGAAAATTTTTCCAATTACAAATATTTGCGTTGAATAGTCAGTAAATAAAATTAGTACAATCACCCTTTTATAGTGTGCATTTTTGGATTAGAACAATGGATAACGCGATGTAAAACAGCGATAATGCAATCGCCCATTGTATTTATTCAAACCGGACTTTCACTTCCGAAACCTTATATTGACTCTGTGGCAATGACTAGTCACTATATCTGATGGATATGGTGGTAATACATAAATGGAAAAGCCCACCGCTATAGTTGTCAGTGAACTCAGAAACGTAAAAAAAAACCAGTTCTGTCGTCGCAATACGCTTTGCGGTGCTATATTAACCAAATAGATCCCGCTGTTCCAATAAACTTCCCTGGCAGTTTTGAGTTCAATACGGTCCTTCTGAGGAGGTGAGCTACTCTCATTAACCCTTTTGACGCTATGATGGGAGAAAATAGTATATACGCTACGGAAGGGGTAAGGAGTGTCGTCTTTTTCATCACGAGTGAGCCATAAATAGTTGATCTGGTGACACATATTTCAGTGTCGCCTAATCTAGTGATATTCTGGGGTTGGGAGTTACAAAGAAACATCTGCGTTCTCGTTACTTTTTTCGTCTCTTTTGCAACATCTTTTTGCCTTTTCGTTCGAGTCATGCTATTCCGAGAGCTTATACAACGAGGAATAAAAAAGATACTTCGCCTGCATCACCATTAGGTTTCCATACGAATATACTTAACTGCAATAGTGCATTATTCCCTTATTCTTCTTTGATTGCTCTCTGTTTACAATTTGTTGCAGTCGATTTTTCCGTAAATTCTATGGCGATCAACAAAAACAAAGGAGAGCTGCGAAGCGTTGCATATTTGATACCATTTTAATCATAGTTTCCAGCGCCACAAACACCATTTCTATCTCTGAAGGCCGGTATTATGAATCACAATTGGTTTCACTGTCAATATTTGGCTACAAGATATGCATATGAAGTGTATGATGACTCTCTGTTGGTGTTTTAGTGACAGTCGAGTACCCAGTGCATATACTCGTAGTTTCACGGTGAAACCTTAGTTATGATTGGTTTGGCAGGCTATTATTGTTTACCAATTGAACCACCGTTTCACTTCAATCATAATTCAGTTTCATGATCTTATCAGTAAAGGGAAGAATAATTTTGCTCTTTTCTGGTCTGAATTCGTGCTCGAGTCAGGATTACTGTCGTGTTTTTAAAAGAATTCTTCAAATAAAAATTATCTTTACTTCCTGACCCCCCTGCCTCGGGCTCTCACGGTTTTCATAGTTAAGTGTAGATATAGATTAAATGGGCTCAAGTATTGAGACTGTTGTCATAAAATAGCAGTGTAGTGATAATATTATATTAATGCTTCTACCGTGAAAAATACTCGGATGTAGAGACACTCCAAATATTTCCTTGTGTTGAAAATAAACCGAATATTCAAGAAAATTACTTGGAGTTTAAACTGATATCACAGCTGCAATTAAATTACACAAAAATGGAATCAAAATTGTATTCCAGCATTCGCACTCCTAAGCGGCTTTTTGGTGTACGTACATTACGGCATCATTTTAACAAATTCCGTAGCCATTTACAGGTCATAGTGATTTATGAGTCTCGACGATTGAATCACCCTAATATAATCCTAATTATCTAGGTGTTTTTTTCATCGCATTTTTAGCGCTTGAAAATTATTCCTTATTTCGACGCGACCGTAAAGGAATCGTCAAATACCGCTGACGTCCTGGTGAACCAGTCACACCATTCCTTTCTTCTTTATTTTAAATGGGGAATTAATGAGGTGTTCACGTGGACAAAAAGCGAGACATTCCCCGCCAACTAAATACGGGGCTGCACGTGGGGCAACATCGGTAGGATACTTACACTGACTGATCTCTTGAAAACTCCTAAACGAACGAATAGCGAAGCGTAAGGGAAAGCGATCGCCGACATTTCGAATTCGTTGGGAATTTCCAATTCTGAATTTCAAGTCGTTTGTAGTTTCCGATCGTGAAAATACGAAAAATCCGGATCCAGGTCGAGACGGACGTGTTCGCTCAATTTGTCTAAACAGGAGAACTTCAAAAGTTTGTGGTGGGTCGCAGAAAGTCTCATTAGTTTCATTTCAATCGTTTTCGCTTTTCTCAGAGAACACTATTAAGAACATCTGTTAGCAGAGTCTACTTCATTGGTCAATTGTTCACAAATTTCGGGTCGAAATATAATTAAAGAGACGAGGGGGTATTGTTGCTAATTAATCCAAGGTTCAAGATATTAACTTTCCACGAGCGAATCAT
This sequence comes from Hetaerina titia, assembly GCA_037158775.1. Lineage (NCBI taxonomy): Eukaryota > Metazoa > Arthropoda > Insecta > Odonata > Calopterygidae > Hetaerina > Hetaerina titia. The sequence continues at coordinate 89,452,078 of CM073769.1, read as the reverse complement.
CGAAGATAGGTCGAGCGTGAATTTGTATCCATACGGTAGGTTACCAGAGGTTAGGCTTGCGACGCTGGAGTGTTTTGTGGCTAGTCGATTCAAGCTGTACTATGTTTGGGGCTTTGATATTTTTATGTTTTACCTTCGGGTCAACAAAATGGATAATGTTTGGAGTTTGCGAATTGAAATGTGCAAGTAATGCGAGAGTACAGGTGATGTATCCAATACCTTCAAGCAGTCGCACCCTCAACTAGCCCGTTGGGGAGGGAGAAAACGTCCAGAAGCGCTTTACTAACGTGTGTTAAAGATTTTTCTTGTCAGTAATTCGGGGATCTGTACATTAATCCGAATAACTTTCATCTTGACGTGTGATAGGACAAAATTCAAACAATTATTCCACCAATTAAGAAATATAATTATTTCTTGGGTTGCTGTTTAATGTAGATTTTGGATGGACACAGTCTGAACTAAACTACATTTCTTAGCCTCGTCTTACAAGAATCAACCTTACACTACACGCTGCAATAGTGTTCAATTCCGTATGAATTCTATCTCTCTACATTTCTTCAAATATGCCTGTCATTTTCCTACTCCTACATCGCTTGCCTAATGATATTCCCTCCATCACAGTCTTCAACAGTCTATCCCCTATCAATCTTACTCAACATCCCGGTCATCAACTCCATCCACCTTGAGAAAGCTTCTTTGCCTGGATAAATTCTTCTAATTAAGATATATTACAAGAAATGAAAATGATCATCTCTTCATTTCATCTACTATCTTGTCTTGCCGTATCACCAAGCTAAAATATTGTGAAATGCGTAATGACCAATTTTTTAAATAAACTCTCTTAAAAACCTCTACTTAAAAAACCTCTCATTCCGGTCTTGGCACTCCGACATCCGGAGAGGAAGCCCATGGTGCACCTACTTATTCAGGGGCATTGATATTTCAAATGTCCCAATGGAACCAGTTGCTAAATGATTGGGTGCGTTATGGAACTCAAGTAAATACTTAAAGACCCATGAAAATGTTGAGAAACACTATAAAAATATATTAAGCGCTCTGGTTACCATTCAGAACTATCTAAGCTCTTGTCGTCCTAACGCCTTGAAAATTCCATATCATGACTTTTGCTCTTCCACTGGGTCTTGCTTAAAATTGGTAATGGTGGAATTCCCATGCATCATACATCATATGTGAAACTCAATGCAACTCAAAATTGCAAGAATTGGTCATATAGATCAACCATAGTAATCATTCCGAAGGTTGGTTTGGTAGGTGGAGGTCGCGCTCACGTAATGCAAAGCCCAACGGCGTGTGAAATTCACACATCAGGGCAGAGGGGGCATTTCCTTTCCCTCCGCCGTCTGTGGTTTCCCGGGAAAATCTGGTACCCCAAATATTACACAGCTTGGCTGATGCTGAGGATCCTCAGAGACGTCACATGGATTCAAACCCAGGCCGTAGACCAGCGCTCCACCCACTGGACTACTACGCCCCTTGCAAATGATAATTAATACATCTGTTGAAAAATGGTAGTAGTATTTCGCTAGCATAAGACTTTCATCCTTTGCCCATCTCGTTCGCCCTCACGGAATACGAAACTTTGATTTGTATTCCTGAGTCGCGTGCTCTGTTCTCATAGCTGTCGGGCTGAGTTGACCTTAATTCGGAGTTTTGGACCGTAATGAGTGGTATTCTAACGTACGGTCACCACCGCAGGTAGGGAAAGTCGAAAAGAATGGGATTTCCAAATGTCCATCTCTTTTGACTAATATTACTGCTTAGCCTGAGACGGGCGAAGGAAGGAGGAATTTCTAGAAACTCTATATGTGGCTTTCACATAGCTCATATTCGACAAAATTAAATGGTTAGATCAATTATGTAGCACCCCACAGGAATGTGTGCGAAGGTGTGGTCAACGTTCATGAAAAATGTAGGGATAAGTCTGTAATTGGAGGATATTAGGATGGAATTTTAATTAGAGGATATCAGGAAGTTCAAAATTTTATACGCCCAATTAATTGACAGTTTGATATAATTTTATATTACGTTGATACAAAAAATGAATGGAAATAATTAGAGTGAGACTGAAAATGGCATACCATCGTGAAACCTAAAATAATAAGGGGGAAAAAACTCCAAACGGCCGTAATCAACAGTCGCAACTCTCGTCAGACTAATTTCTGCGTTGATTTTTCCCGGGAACCACGAATGAGACCAAAACACAACCTCTAAACCCTCGGTGGTGGTTTACGGAAATTAATCCACACCAGGGACCACACACAGCCACAAACACACTATCCTGTCTAGAATCCTTCACGAGGCTGTGGGACCCCGTTAAAGATTCTAGGTGGAAAAGTAATCCTTCACGAGGCTGTAGAGAAGACCCCGTTAAAGGTATCAGGATGTTCTACAAGTACACACTCTGTGCCTGTCCACGAGGGACGAGCACAGACCATTCACACACACTAGCACTCGATAAACGCACACACACTCAAAAGGGCCCAACTTCTGGGAGAATCTGAAAACAAAGAGGGCAGACGAAGATATACGTCGAACACGGGTGTTTCGGCCACAAAGTGACCCTCTTCAGCGAACTGAAGGGAAAAAAAGCACCTCCAACACTAGGTTGAAAGTTTTTTCCCCCTAATTATTTTAACCTGAAGCCGTAGAGCTCTTGATTTCTCTCCATCGTGAAACCTAATTAAACTTACAGAGAGAACCATGAAAGAAAAGAGGTGTAACACAGATAGTCATTAGAAAACTAGGAATAGTAGCCCCTTGAGGCTTGGAGACTCGGTGCTGGATTAAACATGCAAATGCATTAATCGTGCGATATTACTCACATTGTCGATAGAATAATCCAATCCCCACATTTAATGGACGACACGATATTTTTACGATTAGAGAAAGATATTCATACAAGCGAAATGGTAGCTGCCAAGGTACGTTTTTCCCCCTTGCACAAATAACAACACGTAGAGAAGAAACAATGACAATTTACTGCATACGATGTCTTTCCAATAAGTACGCCAACTGAGGCAACAAAAAATTTATTTTGCGAAATTTAGTTCCCATTGATTTAGTCCCCTTCAAGGTACTCTCCATTTTTTGCTATGCACTTATTCCATCTTCTTCTCCATTGTTTAAAGCACCCTTGGAAGTCCTCGGTGGTTAGGCTTTGTAGTTTTCTCGTCGTGTCCTGGTTTATTTTGTCCACATCTTCCCAGTGATCCCCCCTCAACAAATGTTTGCATTTTGGGAATAGGAAAAAGTCGCACGGTGCGAGATCTGGCGAATAAGGAGGATGATCAAGGATGATGATTGAATTTTTATCCAGAAACTGGCGAACAATCAATGCTGAATGTGCAGGTGCATTGTCATGGTGAAGGATCCATCCATCACGTTCGGTTAGCATAGTGTGAACTGTAGATTTTCCTAAATTAAGTTCATCAGCTATCATTCGGACAGTTTTTTGACGATCGGTAACGACAAGGGACCGCACACGATCAATGTATTCATCAACATAGGTGGTTGAAGGTCGTCCCGGTCTTGCATCATCCGTGGCGTCTTGTCGGCCATCTTTAAAAGGCTTAATCCACTTGAAAACAGATGCTTTCTTCAGAGCATTATCACCATAAACAGCTGTCAACATTTCAGTAATGTCTCGATAACTTTTACTAACTTCACCAAAAACTTGAGGTTGATTCGTTGCTCCGTGAATTCGTCCATTTCCATTTTCAACGAAGAGTAAAAACAAGGACAACGGAAACTAACATGACTGGCACCATACGCACAGCTCGACGATCCACCAAGCACAGACGGCTTATTGGATCTCAGGCAACAAGCGCCGCTAGTGAGCCTGGCTATAGTCTGCGTCATGGCCTCCAGATAGCACTAGTTCGCGCATTTATTGTACAGATCACATATTGCAGACTTGCTCTGTATTTCCGTAGCTGGTGTCTGCCACATATCGTGGAGGTGACTCGTGGGATATTGCTTTGTTGCATATCCGAGATGGCCGAACCAAGATTAGCCTGGACTAAGAGGAGAATGAGTGGAGAAACTTGGATATGACTATTCCTAACACAAACATTTGACAGAGTTAATTTCTAATCAAATTTCCGAATGAAGGTGTATTTTTTACTTTTTTGGAGAATTGGAGTTTTTAATCGATCAAATTTTTGTTTTTATATATATTTAATATAAAATTTCTGAAAAAAACTAAATGCATGGCATACCTATGTACGAGTCTTGAAAAATTTCGGTATGAATGAAGGAAGTGTTGATGTCGTTTTTCTGAATGCATCCGCGAAACTTTTTATGAGGTTTTTTCTGAGCTCTTAAACCCGTTTATCAACCCTACCTCATGGGCGTTCTCGCTTCCGCACCATATTATAAGTAAGATACGACATCTCCTGCGTCCATTTAATTATTCTCAGCGTCGGCTGGATCAGCATGACCCATTCAGAGAGCCGTTGTACACCAATCCATCGATATGCTTTGATACATTGAAAATAATAAGAACGGTTATTCCCATCGACCTACGTGATCGCGGTCAAGGGCTGTATCGACCAGTACGTCATTCACACGGCCCGATTCGCTCAAATTTTCGTCCTGAGGGAATGGAAATCTAATGGCAAGAGATAAGCGAACATGACAAGGACAGGTGGGATTAGATTACTGTTTCTCGGGGATGTTGCGACATTTGGTTCTCTATCTTCGCACGTTAATGTCTCAAGTGAGGCTCCCAATGGCGGTCGCCTTTTTCATTTCGGTGTCCATTTCGCTGCTCGAATGTGTTCCAGGATCAATTCTATAGAGGAACCCGTCCGATGTGTGGTTACTTACCCATCGACCTAGTGGACTTAACGGGAGTAATCCGCACTTTGACAGTAATGTACAGCGAAATGTGAAATAAAGGAAGGAAATAAATAAGTAGAATCTAAAACTATTGTGGCAGGGCAACAGTTCTAGACGATGTCGCCCAGAAGAAATAAAACTGGAAAGAATACAAACAGAGCATTGCACAAGAGTAACGCATACGTCCATGTGGTTTGGGGAGAATCTGCCTATTCGTTAGCCCTCTGGTTTATTTTCCTACCTCTTTCCGCGAAGAATATCTTATTTGAAGCTTTCCGCAACTACAGAGAGGTTTAAATAAGTAGTCCTTAGTGTGGCTGCGGTAATGAATCATCCGCTTTTCCCCAGGCTTCACGCAAAAAATATGCATTGACGTCTTAATCTTTTATGACCGCTCTTTCTGGAGGAACTGAGATGACGATTATTTACTAGTCTAATTCTCTTTAAATAATATACCGAGTGGGCGTCTTTCAGTATCTTAAATTGACAATATGTTTCACTTCAAGTGGAAGCCGAAGTGTTTATTAAAAACGAGAGTTAATCACTATATAAGGTATTGACGCGCCTATAAACCCACAGTCATTCAATCCTCAAATGACACCGCCACGGTTGGAGCAGCCATGGCAATCTCGTTCGACGCCGGGTTTCTTTCCATATCCCATAACTGTCTTTCCTATTCCCAATGATTGAGCAACCCTTATGCCCTAAATGGCTCAGCTTTCGATCACCTCCCTGACATCGAGAGTTTGATGAAATTAGGTATTTAGGCTGCGCCGACGGCTATGGTAGTTGGCACCACCTCTGATATCCAAGCGTTCCAAGACTGAGAACTTTGATGCTCCAGAATAAATTTCTAAAATTACCTCCCGCCAGAACGAAGTAGTAAAATAAAAAAGGAATTGTGTGGCTTCGAGATAATTTAATGATTACTCGATTCTCCAGAAAATCGATAATGTCAACAAACGTGCCCATCCAACAGGATCCTCCGAACATCTAATTAAGTCCTGTTTATCTGGCCCTCGCTTCACGGTTTGAGGAAGATTAGCCAACGAGGGCACTTGACGAGATAAGGCTCGTGCCAGTGACTGTTTAGCTACGTCACGGTGTCGGGGAATCGATCCTAGGGAACCGAAGCTAAATCATTTTGTTCTCGCAGATAGCAATCTTATTATTACCAGTGATGCAAGTTGATTTTATACCAGATGATAACATACAAATTAATTTATATAGTCGAGACATGTTATGTGTGTGTGCGTGTATGTATATATATATATATATATATATATATATATATATATATATATACATATATATATAATTATAAGGTAATCTAGTGGTGAAAGTAGGTATTTGGATGGACACAACTATAAAACAAACATCCTGTGGCTCCAAACAAAACAATCGAGCAACCTACTCTACATCAGGTCCCTCTTCATCTCTGTGCAATTACTTCCTTCCTTCATCGCTTTCAACATCCCTATCCTCTTCCTGCCCTGTCCTCGTTTGTCTAACATTCTCCCCTATATTACCGTCTTCAACACCCCTCTGCCACTCAATACGCCCTTCGTCCATTTTTCCTGCCTCCTTCCCTCCCAACAAACCCTTCTCTTCGCTCACCATCCCTAGTACTTCATCATTTCTTTTCCTTTCGGTCCATTTCACCTTCTCGATTCTTCTCCACATCCACATTTCAAAAACCTCCCATCTACGTCTATCCTCCTGCTTCAATGATCATGTTTCCGCATCGTACGTAACTACGCTCCATGTCAAAGTTTTGACGAGCTTTTTCTTAACGTCCCTACACAACGTCCCCCTCATCAGCTCCTTCCTCCTTTAGAAAGCCTCTTTGCCTAGCGCGATTCTTTTTCTTGCTTCCCTGCTATTTTTACCATTTTGGTCCAAAACACTTCCGAGATACGTAAACTGTTCCACTTACTCTAAATTTTGCCCTCATATTTTAATGTTAAGTTTAGCCCTTCTCTTTCTGGAAAACCGCATAACCTTTGTTTTATTTATGTTGATTCTCATTCCATATTTATCGCAATATATATCTTATATGAATGCATTTGGGAATGAATGAATCCGTATGATTCCACTTTTAAAGATGGCGTAATCGTGGGCTGCGATTGAGGGAGCGTGGCTTCTCAACCGCGGAAATTGGCACTGTGCCCATGGTCCCACAAATTTCGCGCCGATGTCCTTGACAAAGAAATCTGTAGTCTTTGAGGAAATATAACTTCCCTGCAGCAAATTCTGCGACCTAATTGAATGTATGTGTCTTGTTTGGTTTCCTCGCAATTTCTGGTGGCATTTACCCACAAATGACATTAGAAAAATTTGTTTCCTCTCGTTTCTTATGCCTCAGAATTACATTTTAAAATATATTTCTGACAGCTGGTACTCCGTCTTACATATATTCCCAAACAGAGTAAAATATAGACAAAATGTGCATCTATTTAAGTTAGTTGTTTTCAATTTGTAAATATATTTGAGCATTCTTTTTTTATTTATTTCATTGGTAGGATGAGAATGTCAAGCGCTGTCGTACGAAGGGCTACCGTTTGTGTCACCCTTGTCCCATAACTGTCCACCCTATTAATCTAAGCAGATTTAGTAAATAGGAACGCTTTCGATCAAAAAGAAAAGGACCTTTATTTGGGGATAACTGATATAATTTTGAGGGAGAGGAAGAAACCCTGGAAACTCTTGTGATGCTCCATTTAAACACAATGGTTTAGTCGTGTGAAATGTTTTGACTAAGACCTGCATAAGTCTCAAGAAATAAATGCTATCTACATTTTTGAGGTAGTTATCTGCTAATTTTGAAAGAAAATTTATTTTATTACGTGAGAATATCTCGTAGAGAGAAATACTGGGATAGAAAATTGGGCGTTATAAAGAGTGGTTAAGAGCGCGAAGGATTGATAGTATAAAATCTTTTGGGATTGGAATTAGTGTAGTTGGCGTTGAATTACAGGAAAATGTACAATTCTTGATTGCTTTCGTCCAAATTTGTATCAAAAACTGCAAAGCTAAAGGAGAAATTAATAAATTATGCCTTATGGGTCCAAAAATCGTAAATTTCAACCCATTCAAATCAAACTGATGTGAGTTCAAAAATTTACTTTGGTCAAGAAAAATATGATTACTTTAGCGTTGTGTAGCTTTTTTAATTGCTTAGTTTGTGCAAAATAATTGAAATTTTAGATTGATCTTTGTGATTTGGTTCCCACGTGCATTTGTATCAATTAGGATCACAAATATGGTGACCTTTTTCGAAAAAGGCTCCATATTTTGACATAATAGATGGACTCACACTAGAACAAGGGATAAAAAGGTGTGCAACTCTCTTTGAGGCAAAGTGTTTGATTCAAGACACATTTAATCGCATGACCAAGGAAGTTAACCTCTTATAAGTGAAAAAAAATTCAACGTCCGGAAAACGAAGCAATTAAAGACAACAAAATTTCATTAGACCACTATTCCTAACTAATTATTTCATGGCGGTAAAATGAACTAATTTCGGTGATTCAGTCCATCGAATTGAAGTTTCCTGAGTAGGACTAAGTGCGCTCCAGGCTGAGGGAAAACATATTAAAGGGGTGTTATTTTAGTGAGTGGAAACTTGAACGATTACAAGCCACAATGAAACCTTCACCTACTTATGCTGGGAGCATTAAAATAGGCCAAAAATAGAAGAAAAGACCTGAAGGCACCTTAAAAACTCTGAGAAAAGACACAAGCTGGATCTTTTAATGATAAGAGAAGTTAACGACGATTGTGATTTTAATTTTTTTACATAAAATTACAGAAACATAGCCAAGAGTTGCCTCCTTCATAAAAGAAATTCTATCCTTCAAATGTAAGGAGGAATAGTCAAAATAAACTCAAAGACAAGTTACGGACAAAATGAACTAAAAATATTCATATCTAAAAATCTGAAAAGAGAAAGAATGTTAGCTATAATTTTCCTCTGATTTCAGTATTAAATCCTAATTTTGAGAACTAAGGCTTACCGAGGAGTGTCAATTTGATCTCATTATATTTTTAAAAAGTATTTAAAAATGCACAGATGGTAAAATAATAGAAGTGTCTATTCACCTTTTTCGATAAAAAAAACCGCACTCCTTCTGAAAAAATCAATCATGCTGTTATGGTCGCAGTAAAGGAAAATCTCGTCTGCGAAGTTAGCATCGTATAAATAACGAGCTTTGTGAATTCTCAGCTCCGAGAAACTGGTATTTAAAGCTTTACACTATTTTCAAACTTACAAACTCATGTGTCATAATGTATTATGCACTCATGAGAACGTTTGTCGTGCATGAGTTATGAAAGGCTGAGGTGTGGGAAGGACGTACCTTTATTTTCTACTTTCATGCTCCTCCAAAAGTTCCGCAACAAAGGTAATTGTTTTTTTATATTAAAAGGATTATTTTTTAAAATTTTCCATCAAAAACTAATCCATTGCGGATAACATACGCAGTTTTCTCGCTATTGTGGGATAGGTTAATATTTTTAAACGAGTAGGTAAATTCAAATTGCATTGTAGGTAAATTCAAGGTAGGTTATTCCGTTTCTCTTAATTTCTTCTAAAGATCATCAGAGAATGCAAAACAATAGAGTGCGTAGTTTCGGGCGTGAACTGGTGACCTTGGAAAATATAGATGACGACATTTTATTACCAACCAGATTTCGGTTTACGAAATCATCTTCACCTGAAGTGAGGATGAAGTTGTTTTGATACATCGAAACCTGGTCCTCAATAAATTTAATAAACAGTAGAAAAAAAGGAATTATTTGATCATCAAAAGTTAGACCAAGTAATGTGCTGCTTAATAAATTCTAAGGTATTGATCCGAATTATTGCCGACTATGCGACCAAACAACAGTAGTTACTATCGTCAATTCAGGAAATTATTTCGTGCAAATAAGATCAATCGCTTCTGGTTGGCTATAGATATTCAAAATGTGCTTATTCTGCAGTCCCAACGGCCTTCGCCGGTCGTCGTCTCGTCCCTGGCTTTTCATCTTCCACAGCGACCGGATTTTTAATGAGTGAGCCTTCGAACCTTCGAACCTTCGAAGCCTCAACCTTCGAACAAACCCGTCCTGAAGCTTATTTCGATTTTTCCTTGATCTCACGGCTAGTGGCTGCTGGCGGTGACGTGATGGTATCAAAACCGGTCTAGTTGAACTCGATGTTAAGTTCAACCCGTGGGATTTCTCTTTGATTTGCTCTTTTCAGAACACGAATGCTGTACCAGGAGGAGCCGTATTATCTTTTCCATTGTATAATGAAAATTGAAGAGAGAAAGTTCTTATGAGAGAATGCAGGATGTAGATACGTGCAATACGAGAAATTCAGTGGTACCCAAATACGTTCGAAGGAGTCGTATATTGTTTGGCAATGGATGTGTTTTTGCTGCAGTCTTATGATTGTTCTTGGAAAAGTGAGGGTATTGTAATATTTCGTAATGCGTGTACCCCGTAAAATAGTATATGTGGTGCAATGGATATAAGAGCAAAAGACCGACGACCTGCGACTCTAGAATCCATGAAGTTAAGCACTCCTGAGAAGCAGTCTTGCCCTACCTATTTTTGTAGGGTGTATTTGTTTGACGTGGAAATTTGAATTTAAGAAAAGGATAGGTAATTTTCCTGTTTGCTTAGACCATTACTGTAACAACAAACTTTAGTCACTGAAATGCTCATAAAAATTGATTAATATGCAACGCTCAAATGACAAAATATTTTAATTAATTGAATAAATGTACAAAAGGGTATTATTCTTATTTTTCTAATATTTAATAAGTTCATTATGCATTGAGAGCGCGGCCATTATGTTAAATTTGGGTGATAGAGACTGAATTATATGTATATGACAGTAAATGTACGTACGATATATTGAAACCGATAAAAAACTTAAACCTATTCAGTGAGTGGGAAATTCCGTTAAAACTTACTGTTTGCGAAGAAACCTGAGATTTTTGGTGTCTATGTGATTGGAACAAAGGTTTTTGCGAAAAGGGACGTGAATGGAATTGGTCGACTGGAACCCGTGTTATTCATCTCAAGAAAAATAAATGTCCTTGTAAAAAAATGTGAAAATATTTCCTTGACCGGGAAATATTTTTGCGCTTGTAATCTGTTCGATTCCGCCTTCCCCACCTCTCCTATGTTCGTCATTTATGTGTTCATATCCCTTTTCCTTATATCTATTTCCTTGTGAAAGAGTATTTGTTCGCCGTATGGTGGGATTTCGTGTTTGAATGCATTATATATATATATATATATATATATATATATATATATATATATATATATATATATATATATATATATATATATATATATATATAATATACATATATATGCACAAGTAGGTACGTTGATAGCGCGAGTTATTAGTAAATCATCTGTTCGATTCCCCAATCAGGGGTGGATGTTGTGTAAAAACTCTGGAGGTTTGGTTTTCTGGAAATTATATGCTGAGCCGTGAGTGAGCATCATCGTAATCGCACCATAAACCTGTGAAGAGCAAAAAAAATTGTTTGTTTCTCTTGGTAGTCAGTAAAATCACCTTTGAAAGATTTTAACTCTTTGTGCTGTAGCAAATATTTTCAAATTATTATTGGATAGAGTGAAGATCACTGTAACAATTTTTATTGCATGAAATCGGATTTTTCTTGATGACTTTTACGCGCCATCATATTAGGCATAATTTCCTACAAATTCTGTTTTGACAATAGAATTCATTTGATAAATGTATGTTTTCCATAAATTACCGAACTTAATACTGACATTTGATTCGTTTCAAATGTCGCCACCAATGGATCGGTTGCGTATGCCATTATGATTCCGTTATAGCGTCTATTTTGTTCGGTTGAAAATTATAATTATAATAGTAACGTTATTCCTATCGTTTTGTAGTATTTATTGCTAGTGGCACCAATGCGCGAGGAACAGTTGACTGAAATACAAACAAAGGGTACTAAGCATTACTGTCCCTTTCTCCTACTAACTATTTATGATAACTTATTTAATGTAATCCCAACAATTTTTCATAGACTTAAATGGTTCTGCCAATGAAGAAATCGTGTTTAAAGGTATCTGAAATTTATAAGAGGGGAAAGTTCTTCCCTGCTTGAACCCAAGCCAATGTACCGAAATAGATCAAATAGCTGAAAGTGTTGGTTTCTTAAAGTCCATGATCGTAGAGTGATTCACAAACATAATACCAAAGTACTAACTCTTTTTTGTCCCTGACATTTTCATTTTATAACGAACTTTATTTATTATTTTAGTGATCCGAACCGACATTGGGAGCCTCCGATGTTTAATATTTACGTCAAGTTACTCGAGAGGCATCCACGACGTCCCATGAAGGCTGTAGGATTGGAAATATATCTCTAACGTATATCCTGATGTATCTGAGTGTAATTTTTCTCGCAGGAGTACTCTTTAAGTAAAACGATGTTTTTCAGTATCAAATCGAATGTATCGATTCTTCCCCGACATCTCGCGTTTCTGGGAACACCAGGTTTGCGGAACTGTAGCAAGGTGTCTTGTGCGCTTCGATTGAAACATTGCAGATATGGGCCCTGCCAGATAAGAGATACGGAGACCTGTCGATTCCCGCTTGTTTCCTTGGTCACCGGGTAAACATATTTCCAACTGACGAGGCCCATGCGGACGAGGATAGCTCGCGCTGCGATATTTTGCGTGCTGCTTTCTCCCTCACTTTCACTGGGAACCGGCGGGGGTGAAGCCAGTTTCCGGATTCGACGGCTGTTGAGAGAGGTCGGGAGAGAGGCAATAGCGAGAATATCCCACACATTTATCCCACAGAATGATGTCGGAATCATTTAGTAGCCGTCAAGGTTCTTGCCCAATGCAATTTGCCGAATGCTACGCCAACGAAGCGGGGACTGATGCTATAAATATGTGAGTTTAAGGGCCGTCTGCATATTATGTCACACCCATATGGGATAAGGAGTCCGGAAAAATTTTTAAAGTTTGAAATAGAGATTTGGATCACAAAATGTTTGGCATCACCAAATTTTTCGCGAATTAATGAGATATTTCCTCCTTAAATCCTTAATTCCATACATACACCCATTTGAATGGCGGATGGTTAGCCATGTATTGGATACATTTTCAATAAATGAACGTTAAGGAGATGATGTGACGTTGTTGTGAAACACTGAAAGGTTGGGAAAAGAGAGTGAGAAGAGTATCAAAATTGAACTATAAAAAGTTCGGAATAGTGTTTAGGCATCTCTCAAAGTAATTATTTGACAATTTGAGGTTATACAGCAATCGAATTGTCAGCTCTGTTAAAACTCATTCCATTCATTCGCACATACTTATCTCAACCTAGCCAGTATCAACAATAATGGTTCGATTGAACCTCCTTAGTTTCATTCAAGAAAGTTCAACGGTAACTTTTCAACACTTACCAACGAAGATTTTTAAAAACGTCCTTCACGCCTTCTGTTGTTTCAGATTCTTACTATCTCATACTCCCACATAATAATAGTTACCCACTTGTTCAAGATAAACTACTGAAAAAATAACAGATGACTTAACATATTAAAATATGTACTAATGCGACTTGAGTTTAATGATGATTAAGCGCGCCAGTCGATGTTGAAAGTGCCTATGTTCACCGATTGACAACTCCCTACGACTTAATAATATGTATCCCGCACATTAAGAATTTTATCAGATCTCACTTGGGTGTTGTAAAAAACGAGTACAATTTGACCTATCAGAATTCAAGATATCATAATTTTATACTGAATCAATTCCAAATTTGTTTTACTCGTTCTCGTAGAATTTGTGGAGACAAAAATTACAAAGAGAAAAATATACTTCCAGTAATTGTATTTTCTCTTTTGTTCAATTCATGGGAAACAAAACTTTGAGGAGTTATTTGAGTGTTTTTGGAGTACCCTCCAGAGATCACCCCTCATATATATAATCATTTCTTCTGATCGTGCCCTAAGTAAGAATCAAGGGATTTTTCCTAATCAAACGTGGTTGTAGACATACAGTAAAGAATATAAAAAATTCGTCTAATTCATATTATTCGAACTGCTTCCCCTAAAGGGTAATTTACGAGACTAATGTTTTATGAATATAATTCCTTCCCGACTATCCGGAACTTTAAGATACCAAGATAACAGTTAAAAAAATTAGTTTTCCTAGAGGAATACCATAGTTACATCGCTGATTTATTTTTTTTGCTTCTGAACGTAAGGAGATTGACATTCCAGGTTTGGGGCAACGTAAACCATTTCCTATCTCTCTGTCAGAGTTTAAATGTTTGCACGCCTTTTCTATCAGAATAACATAGATAAAGTAAGTAAAAGTGCCAGTTTAAGGGATCAAAAACCGGGATCTTTGACGAATAACATATATATTAAATGATATCCGGGGATGTAGGTTGCAAAGGCATTTAGTACTTTCCTAGAAACGTGACACATAACAAGAAAAAATTCTTCGCAAAGAATACATTTTTCTGTTTTTACTTCACAGTTTATTATTTTAAATCGCACTGTGGTACAATGTAAACTAGTTTCATGAAATGTATCATTTCATCAATTTTAAATGCTGGTTTATCCATCACCGGTTTCTCTTCGATTCAAATATCACCAAGTTCGCATAGTTCGGGTGCTCGGAGCCGTGAAGGCATTGAAGAGTGGCGGTGCATTTTTACCCTTTCGCTCATGGAAAGACGAAAGAAATGGGATGTTGTGGGGTAGGAGCGGTTCCGGTGCAGCTTTCGCCTAGCTCTTGTGACGCGAGGCAACCCTCCACGGCTCTCGACGCACGCCGTCGAGGATACCGACGGACGCCTACTCGAAATGTGCAGGTAAAAACGTACGCACCACTGCGGCCTTTCCCGATGCAGAACTGAACTTTCCCCAGAAATATGAGGCGGGTTGGACAGTAATCGGTTTTGTGTCGTGGTCACCCTTCATGCGGATGTGTGGTGGGAGATCCCACAAATACCCCAGTCGAAATCACCGTGGTATGACCCAGGAAAGGAAAGGATTTGCGCCGATCGGTCGAAATAAAATTTTTGGTACAGTCGGCCACCGTGTCAGCGGAGAGAGATATCTTCCGATTTAAGTGGAAATCTACGTAAATGAAGTCAGTCGAATTTGAGGAATCGGACAGTGAATCCATATTTCGACATTGAATTTTGGCGATTAATGCTTCAGTCATTCCAACATCGTTTTTTAAGGCAATTGCATCCGCGTGATTTCGCGCTCGATCAAATTTAGGAAAATCCGACCTCATTCCCTTCGAGTGAATATCTATTTTTTTCAGCCCAAAACAAATATATTTTATATACAAACACGTCTCATCGCAAAACCCTCCGAGTTCTCTCTCCACACATAAAAGTAATGCCGCCGCGATTCAATCTCTTATGAATAATTTCGATTTCAATCTGGGTATGCGACTCTTAATTAATTCGCTACGAGTGGATTTTACGAATAGAATATTTTTTTAAAAGATCGATTCATGCGATATTGTCCTAATTAGTACGTTCCTACTAATGACTACTCGATTCAGTTCGTTGCAACGCTGTCGAGGAGTGGAATCGAGAACACCTGTCCCACGTAAGTGCACGTAGAAATTCATCGGTCCTCACGAGCGATGACTGCATGGTCTCTTGAGTATAAAGGTGATGCCTCGAATGTGTGTTGCAAGGACAATTTGCTTCACTCGCTGAGTGAATTATTACTCACTTCCTCCATCTCAAAAGTGTCCAAAGTGTTTTCCCAACATTTGCGTTCCCTATACGTTTGAGGCTTGAGATTGTGAACTACAGGTATGTAGCTAGGCTTTCAGTCGACGTGAGGAGTCGGAGGCGTAGGAGGTGAGGAGACAGAGTCAGGATAGAGAGTCGACCCCATAAATCTGCGAGTTCAGCGGCATGACGCTTCACATCAATCAGGGATAAATAAAATGCTTCCCAGTTTTGGCTTGAATAGCCAGAAAAATTGCGTAAACTCTGCAGCTTTGTTGCAGTTTACAAGCATAAGCATTCATTATTTGGTTCAGTTAAGCAAGAGAAAAAATGCGAGCATAAATGGCAGAGTACGTTCACTTTTTAGAATTAAAGGATAGAGAATATAAATAGTTTTCCAGAAGAAGGTTATACTTCTTCAAGATTTTGACACAGTGGTTTCGGAGAAATACGTCGATCACATGCATCATAATGGAAAATGTCAGCGAAATTTAAATTTCATCCTTTGAACAACCATCATTTGGTTATTTTTTTTCTTCATCATCTAAAATAAAATACATCTTAGGCGTTCAATGGTCCAAAAACCATCCCTGCTGCAAAGCGTAGTGACTGGGCATGATTCCGTTTAGCCTTTTCTAATAAGATAAACTAAATTACCAACGCTAAGTGGGATGAATGTTAGTAGATTCTCATTTCGACTCTTTATCATCCTTTTACATATGCAGTATGCCTTAAGGTCTAGAAAATCCACTCATCAGAGAAGGGGACAGTTTCTTTCCCTGTGCTCTATCCAGGAAGATCTGGTATCTACTCGAAAACTTACACAGCTTGAGTGAAGGCGGGGTGTCCCAAGTCCCAAGCCGGGAATAGAACTCAAGCCCTCCGGTCAGAAGAAAAATGCTCTATCCAATAGAATACCACGCCAATTTTCCCCATCGATGACGAAAATAAATGAAAAGTTTTAGTTGTATTGTTACCACAGATTCAAGCAAAAATAATCACGGGAGAAAATAAATGACTGCTATAGCCTTCCTTTGCTTCTCGGCAAGCCAAGCAATGCATTCCATAATGACAGTAAACACACTTTCAGTTTCCCACTTAATAATGTTTAATTATGATAAGTTTCGAGGCAAATACGAGTATTGCATCATTTTCAGCCATTCAACCCTTTTCAGACATGACTTTGTCAGAATGAAGCAATTGCACCACATCAGACCTGACACCGTGACGTGCACCCGATTCCATTTCACTTGCTCCTCCCACTCTATCACGCTGCAAACGCAACTCGTCGATGAAGAAAATAATGGGAGCGCGAATGATCCGCACAATGGCTCACTCCAGTATTATATCCGATCGGAAGAGAGGAACGGCAACCACGTAATCGATCGTTCTTATTTTCAACCCAACCCCCAACGCTCGCCGCAGCGAAACGGAAAAATAAAGCGAAGGCAACCACTCCACCGAATGAAAAATCACTTACGTCAAGAACTGGAGTTACGGAAGAGACCCTCGAGAAAGGTGAAAGCAGCGCGCGCGTCCTCAGTCATGAAGACAAGTGCGGGTAGAGGAGTGAGGGAGGATTTCGTTGCGTAAGACTGACAATCCACCGGGCTACACCTAGTCTCACGGCGAAACAAAAACCAACGGTTGACTGGGGGGGGGGGGCGTAACGCGATGGTTTCCGTAGCACTCTTTTGAAATTAAGTCGCGGTGGGAAAACTTCAAGAATGAGGAATCAGCTA
Source organism: Hetaerina titia (assembly GCA_037158775.1). Lineage (NCBI taxonomy): Eukaryota > Metazoa > Arthropoda > Insecta > Odonata > Calopterygidae > Hetaerina > Hetaerina titia. The sequence goes on along the minus strand of CM073769.1, from coordinate 89,434,714 downwards.
CAGATGACGAGGAAGTTGGGAATTACTGCAGGGTAGCGAACGAGATGAAAGTATGCGTTAAATCTTCGAGTTGATCTTTTGCAAAGACTCTGAAATGATGTCTGTAAGTCTGAAAAATCTCAGTCTGAAACGCTCAGATGAATAAAATCGGACACTTTTTAAAAAGTTGAAATAAATATTATTTGACACCGATTAAATCATTTTATCGAGTAATCTGCGAGAGAAAAATGCGGGGGATTACGTTGGAAAAATGCATTTTCTAACTTAAAAATTGAAAAACTCGTTCTACATTACTCAGAGCGCTCTCTCGACAAAATCGAGGCTGCCAAATAAATACGCCACCAGAACTTTTGATCACTGAATTTTGATGAGTAAAAGCTCATAATTCACTTTATAATTTTAAAATCATTCTTCATTTCTGAAGAGCTAACCGTGGGCTGGATTCAAATTTGTACTAAAAATTTGAATTTCCGTCCACCAGTTCAAAATTGTTTTACGAGTTAAATAAACAAACTATGGTCACATAGATATGTTATTTTATTTTACGGGTTAAAGGCTTAATTTTGACAAGGAAGCCATAACGCATTGTTGAATTAGTATGTAGCGAAGATAGATGGAATGTTGTGTAAAAAAATAAATGGCATAATACACTACAAATAAATTTTTTCATCGTTCAAAATGAATTACTGAGTTGTTTTTATGAAGCCCTGAGAAATAATTTCTGTAATAAATAAAAATGTTATACATATATAGGAAAGCTAAAATATTATTCAATATTGAATTTTCGACCAATCAAAGGAACGAAAATTAGTGGAACAACACTGCTTATCCTATCTCATGAGATTCGATGTAAACAAGTTTTTGATGAAAGATATTAAAATTTGTTTCCTAAATGTCCTTGAAAATGTTATTTCCAAAGTGTAGGACCTCAGAACAATTTTCAGCTCTCGAAATGTTATCATACAGGGGTAAAACATACAAGAATGATAATTTTACAATCTTTCTTGTTTCTCAATTCGCTGAATACTATACAACGCTTTTTCAAGGCATGATAAAATTGAAAATTGCATTACGTTAGTGGAGAAGTGTTAGACAATGTTTTCTCAACGTTTACCTCGTGTTATTATACGTTTAGATAATGGGTCATTTAGTGGAAGGGCGTTACACTTTTAAGGGCATAACTGGCGTTATTACGGAATTAATTGAGTACGAGGAAAGTGCGGAGAAAGTAGACGTAGGGACAGTGGGTTGGGTGATTTGCTAACAAGAGCGAATTAGGAACTGAGTATCCCCGGGAAAGTGGGAAAGGTGAATACTTATGCACGCAATGGCCGCAACGCGGGTAGTTTATGACAACGGCGAGTTTGCCGTAAACCACTCCCTATTGGCTGGAGCGGGAAGTCGGGAGGAAGTCGGTGAAATGCGGAGAGTGTGCGAATGCGAAAGAGAATGAAATGATTCGTTGGAAACGAGAACAGAATCGAGTGCGCGGAAGGAAGTGCGCGCTTAGAGGAAGTGATTTGAACGCGCGAATACGAAGGTACTGTGTACTGAAGGCGTTGAGGCCTGGGACCGATTTGCCAGCAACGCAAGACAACTTCAATGTCATAGATTTACGTGCAACAGGAAGTGACGAGGTGTTTACTGGTGGTGAGCCCTGCCCTAAACTAGGCAAAATTTGTAACCTCATACCCCAGGCAAATAATACTAAGGAATATTTGACGGATGTAACAAGATCCACACAGGACAAGAAAACTTGAATTGGTTCATCAAGTAATCATGTATTTTCGAGCGTTTTTAGAACTCCGCACGATGTCAGTGACTTATGAAAATCGCTTGAAGGTAGTCAATCACTTGATAACAAAAGTCAAATAGTGATACGGTGTATATTAGTGTTACCACAACAAATTTTGTGATTATTAAGCTACAAAGAGATAGCGGTTCGTCAACGAAGTTTTGAAAAACTTCCTGGTGTGTTACGAATTTCGCTGCAAGCTGCTACAGCTTTGTAGCATTAGTTGATGCGACTACTGTTCAATTGATAAATTGTCTGCCTGTTGACTTCGTACGGTTGTCTGCTTCCAGGTGCATATACTCGTATGTACGACGTGTTTGATGATGTGTAGTGTTGTTAAGTCTAGTAAATGAATAAATGTTGCAAAAACAATTCTTATTTTCGTGAACTACAATTTTATAATTGTAAAGTAAACACCCTTAATGAATTCACCTCTTGATTTTTTCTTACCAATACAATAGTAATCATAAAATTCGTCAGCTTTTATAATTAACGCCAAATATCCGTTTAAAATATCCCATATTTGATTTTCTAAGTTAAATTTCGTACTTGGTTGCATTGGTAACTTTACGTTAGAGAAGGCTTTCCTTGCCACATTGGTTATGAATATTTATAAAAAATTTAAAATTATAAAAATTATTAATTTTATGGAACCACCACATAAAAGTGGCCATTGGATAACATTTTTTGGAATGATTTTTTTTAAATCCTTGAAATAAGTTCAAAAATCAAAGAAAATAATAATGCATGTAGAAAAAGGAAAAAAATACATTCTTAAATGTCTACAAGAAAACGATTGGTTTTACTTTGATTTGAAGGCTGTATTTCGATTAATTACGGTAGCATTGAGAGAATATTATAAAAGATAATTATTAAAATGACTGTGATTTGACTATAAGCCTTTAAATTTTATTACTAAAAATTCCTCCTTATTTAAATACCAATAATGTACGGGATAAGACGACTTGAACATAAGAATAACATTGATTTTAACGTTAATGTGATAAAAGCTGAAAAAAGATTCGTCGAATCTTATGTATATTCGAAACCCGATAATTGTATGCCATGACCTATGTAAGAACACTGATATTTTACGCAGTTTGTAGCATTTCGTGTCTCTTCCCTAACCTACCTAAGCTACCAATCCCTAACATTCAAGAATATTCTCCCAAGCGTGCACTATTCGACGGCCGAAAGAAAATGATAAGGAGGGTAGGTAACATGAAGGTCAAAGTTTCTTCAGGTTGGCATATCTACTTAAGGAAAACACGCTTTACCCATCTGCATCTCCCCGGAATCACTTAAAGTGATCTCTTTACTAAGCCGGGGCCGACCTTGGCCAAAATCTCAAAAATAGGATTCGAGCAAAGATTTCGACTATTGCAACAACGGTGGAGTGAGGAAGTTACCTCCAGTACCCTGTTCAGAAATAATAGTTTCGACTCGATCACGGTGTGGAAGTCTAAGGGATGTATAAGCTGGTATATCTTATGGAAAAATATCTCCTTTCAACGCAATTTCAACGCAGTAATTATGAAAATTTACCGAAATTAGTTTCCGATGAACAAAGTAAAATAGATGTACCACTTGTTGACGATGGAAAGTGAGAAAAATAAGATATCTTCAGGTTCCATAAATCTCAATTTCTAAAAACATCATTTCAAATAATCTCTAAATTAAATATTGTTTACTCATTGCCATTCCGAAGGAAAACAGAGGGCGGAATTAAGGTTGACCGCAGTCATTGAATTTTTTGTTGATTCTGATTGTTTGGTTGGTTCTGATTGTTGGTCACTCGTTTGCATGAGCTTCTATCAGTTGATTACCCCTTCACTTATTGTAACCAAACCTCTCAATAAGAATGTATACGATGACATAAAGGTTAAAAAATTGTATTCTTGAAGCCCCAGAAAACCACATTGATTCTAACGTGTTCATTTTTATTTCGCAGTGAAGAATACACTCCACCAGTTTGCTGTTTTAATGCTCGTAAGATTCTCGACATAATTCATTGTAAGTAAATCGGCGATCAATAAACTTGGGTTGATCTGTCCGTCAATGTCTGATCACTTGCCAATATTAGTACGCGCGCGAGAATTTACGATGAAACATACACTTCACTTGTGCTAAAATTAGTTTTCCAATCCACCGGATACGTTTCGTATTTCGTACACACAAGAGCAAGGACAATCCACGAGAACTCAAATATCCGCCACCCGCCGCATACGTAGGTACACATTAATCCCAAATGTGAGCACGAATAAGGGCAATGAGGGTTTTACTCCACCAAAAATGGAATAGCGAAAGATTCTCGCCCCGAGAGACGAGAAGACGATATTGCTTACCGAAGCAGCTGAACAGAGGCAGGTCTGAAGCGGTGCGGTCTCCACTAATCTCCGCGATTGAGCTCCTAATGCAGGAAGGGACCGACCGTGTCTCCCTACCTCCTACGCGAGACGTGTGACGTAGCCGACTGATAACCCCATTGGCTCTCTCACAGGGACGGGACGGCGTCGCTCACGAGTGAGTAAAGGGGTGGATAGGTCGAGAGAGTGCGAGAGAGGGAGGGTGGAAGGCGGGAGAGAACGAGGGGAGGTGATAGAAGGGGCAAGAAGTATGTATAGCGGCGGTGGAGGTAGATGGGGTCGGGAGAATTGGGGGAGGGGTTGGGGAAGTGTTGGGATGAGGGTGGGCGGGGGATGGAGGTATGATTTGCTTACGCGCTTTTGTGTTTTGTTTATTTGTGCACTGGTAGGTCAAGGTTTTTCCTCCCCCCTCCCCGATTCAAACATGGAACCGCACACTCTCCCCTCCTTCACATGTTCCGGCGCGAAAGTCCTGAGGGGGTGAGAGGGGATGTGTCCGAAGTCAGAGCTTCGAACTCTCTTACGTCGCGTGGCCCTCCACGGAAGACGATTTTACGAGGGGTGGGTGGGCCCAGCTGCGCTGGCGCCCCGCACCGCACGGGAGACGTACGTCCGAAAAGAGTTGACTTCAGCAGCGTTAGTCCTCTGGCCGGGACCGCTTGCTCAGCAATTCTTCCCCCGGCGGCGATCTTGCTCAACCTTCTCTCCCTCTCTCTCTCTCTCACACACACACATATTCACCCTTTCCTGGCCTTTTCCCCGTGAGAAAGACGGAACGAAGGAAGAGTAGGATCCATTTCCTAGCACGACAGTAATTGAGCCTAATCAATTTCGGAACTAAAGCGAGTCTAGTTTAGAGATTAAAAGGGTTCATCACCCTCCATCGACATTCGTTTATGACGTCGCATCCGTTTCCCTCGCCGTTTACGCTTTTCGTGGAAACGCTGCGGAAGCAATATGCGAGAGTGATTTTTCCCAATTTTTCGGAAGCGAAGCACGGGGAATGTCCGTGATCGTCGTTCCCTCGCTCTTTTCGTCAATCTCCTCCCAATCACCTCACACACGCTCGGCGTTGCCCAACCGCGCTCCCGAATAATGCGCGCGTGTGACTGGAAGGGCGGCCGGTGCGGCAGGGAACAATAATAACATGAGAGTTTCGTCACGCGCCCACCTCCGTGCGGTCGGGCTACTTAAAACAATCCAATATCGACGACAGTCGGGCGTCGTAAGCGAATTGGCCCTTTGCTTGATTCACGTGGGACGGACGCTCTTTCGTCTGCTGGATTAGTCGATTTAAGCAACAATAATGACGCTCAGATTGGCCGAACAAAAGATAAGTAATGTGACGTTGCCTCATCTACCTGAGTTGCGAAGTTTCGAGCGTGATTCGTGGGACCTCTTCAAAGACATAACAACGATCGTTGAAATGAATTTAATGATTGACCACACTTGGTCAGCGGAAAGAAACTTGCATTTTTCAATTCGTCTGTTATTATTATTTTAGAATTTCATACTCACACGCAAATATTTCCATACCTGGAGCACCTAGATAAAAATTTATGGAAAAAAGTTTATTTGTGCCAAATTTGCGTGTGTCCGATTACTATCGAATCGAATTTCGAATTATTATCGAATAGTCAATAAAACTAGGAGAGAAAATGTATTTCTCTAATTATTCCAAGGCTACCTAAACTATAATTTTTAATTTAAAACTCCTCTTCTCGGCGTTTGATGTTATTTGATATTTATTTTCCTTTTAACACTCTTCTTATATTTCTACTCAATTAAACTTAAATAAACTTGCTAATGTAACGATCGCGTTAAGAACATGACTTATTATATTCAAGGAAAATGTCCTCCGTTCCAATTGCTTCCCAAGAAGTAATGGAAAACAATGTCCCAATCTCAATTGTGCTCGATATCTTAATTATAGATAAAACTCAGAGTTTTATAAAGTTCATTATTCAACTAAAATGTTCGTCTCACTCTGGGAGTCTCGCATATCGGAAATTAAACTTATAGATAAGTGTAAGTGAAACTTGAGTCACCAATTGGATGTTACCCACCGGCGGCTCCGGACCCTCGAGTGCATCATCTACCATTTCACCTTCTTCGACTTCACTCGTTCTATCCCTTTCCTTCTTCAACATTTCTGAACTGTCCTTCTGTCTGCCTCCATTCCAAAGGACTCTTTGACAGAATCCGTGCTTCGATTGACTTGGTGCTCACTAATTTAGACTGTTTCACCGGCAATTGGAACTCTCGTCCAGGTTAAGCACATTGCTTGTTAAATAGGTACGTAATTCAGAAAAATGAAGTATGAAGTTTCGCTACATTTCTATCGAAGAAAAAACATAACATGAAATTAGTGGAAGAACTACCTGTTGCCACCGAAGTAAATGTGTTTTGTTCGGCTATATATATGTGAGTTACATGTATATATCGTATGTATGGGTGTGTGTATGTATATATACAGGAGATATCTATGTGTGTGTGTATACAGTGTATTACCACAGTTTTCTCCTAATGAACTAGATTTTCGTAAATGACTTTTAAAATTATACATTCTTGAACATTTTGATAAGCTTGAATCAGAAAAGGCATAAATTACACCAACTCCTTTTAGTGGAAACTCCCATTTTTGTATGATATCGACCTCTAATAGTTTCGTTTTGACCTTTGCATCAGTGCCTACTTCCGTGTCTCCAAACACTGCAGATGAGTAGAGGTGATTAAAGTTAGCCGCGAGGTCTAGAGCCATTCTAGCCATCTTTAATTAGAGCGAAGTGAGTTGAAAGTATGAGTCGGAAGAAATGTTCGCCATTTGAAATCGGAATTTGTCAGTGTATTCACCACGTGGATTCACAATTTATCGGTTCATTCGACGGCAAGTTCATTGAGCCCTACAAAGTTTTCACACAACAACCTGTCCGTGCCATTAATTAGAAATTCTGCCAATCCTCGACGAATAAAAGTCTAACCATTAACGAAGAGCTTTCTCCAGTTGAAGGAATACGATATACGTCGGTTTATCTTTCTGTATTCTCTACTATCCTGAGAGGGAGAATATATTCTCTTATTCCTTTGCTATTTCTAAATCCAAATGGGCCCTCGTTGAATACCTTTCCTCTTTATTCTTTGGAAAAGTATTCCTGCTAGAAAGTTCGACGCATAAAACCTCAGACTGTTTGTCTGAAGTTTACGATTTTTTCTGTCATTTTCTTTTTTGAATATGGACAATTACATTCTTGTTAATATCCATCGAAATTTCTCCTCTCATGTACATATTACATATTAGATTTTATATCTGTGTCGGATATTTATTTTCCGAATGTTTTATTAATTAAGGAGATTTTGTCATCTTCTACGTGCATTGTCTTTATGGGTTGTTCTGAAAGGGTGTGTTTACGACCACTTATTTAATGTGCGCAGGATTCCAAAAGTCTTCATACTCTTTCATTTCCCTTCATAGATCATATTTTCCTATTTTTTTCCTCCCTGATCTTGGCGTTTGATTTCCAGTCTCCAAGTATGATTAGATTTTCTTCTAGAAGGGAATAAGTTTCCTGAATCAATCTCAAGTTAGATTTCTTACTTTGACAATACCCATAGTAAGCGAAAGTACATACGAGTATTTATTCTTGGCACTAAGTTCAGAGACAAATTGTGAATTTCTCACGTAATTTTTCAAATATATTCCCTTATTATTTACGAGGATTTCCTAAAGATTGATTTTTCAGCAACATAATATTTGTTTTAACCATCTATTGGTTTTTTAGATCATTTTCATGGCGTTTTAAAAAATAATTCTGAAACATAAAATAATTTTTAAAAATACAGTTGCGGTAACGTTTACATGCCGAAGAAAAGTTACCGGGAGGTATACGATGTGCCAGAAGATATTATTGGGAATGTACGCACTTGAAGAAAACAATTGCTATTGGTTAGTGATTAGGAATCGGGGGAGATCGAGAACAGGCATGGAAATTGCAAAAGGTTTAGTGCTCACACACTCTATTGGTAACGAATGGAAAATTCTGAAGGCGTTAGAGAATATCAAGTAGAATTTATTTGACCCACATATAGCTTCAGGGCCATCGTCGCTTATCCGCACAGCTACCTTGTTATTGATGAGCATTCGAGTGGGATTGTAATATAATATATAATTCAAGCGACGTAATTAAAACAAGTAGGATACAAAGTCAAATACAGAAAATCTGATTGGAATAAAAATTGAAGAATAATCAGCCCCAAGGTTATATAATTCAAACAATTATTCGCAAATATTTGCTTTCCTGAGCTTTTCGTTACCAGATCACCTTGCCTCCAACTAGCTTCAAACGGAGACTATGCGGAAGTGTTTTATTTGTCCTTTGGCAAATAAAAATAACAAGATCCAACGAAGAAACTGGTTTTTAAGACCGCATTCTCGGTGAAAATATATGGGAGGGCACCAATCCTATCCCTTATCAGTTATTATATAATTAATTGCGATTATAGATTGAGAGTTATATATGTATTTTTTTCAATTATGTAAATATTGAAGGATCCATGCTGCTTTCGGGAATCACCGTCGTGTAGGTGTGTGTTCGCGGACAACTGTTTCGCCCCTACTCCTGGAGGTGTCTTCAGGTCGAAGTCTATGTAGTTTAAGAATCACTTCGACCTGAAGACGCCTCTAGGACTGGAGGCGAAACAGTTGTCCGTCAACACACCCACGCGACTATAATTCCCGGAAGCAGTATGAAGCCTTCATCGGATAGACCTCGCGGAAGCTTAAGGACTATGTAAATATTACTTTCGTTAGAAGCCCATAAACTGATGCTGTACGTCATTTTGTAGTAGAAAAGACGAGGTGACAAGTAGAATCCTTTAATTCGTTAGATAATGCTATTGTGTTCTTGAGGGACCTACAATATCGCTGAAATGAACCCCACAGTTCATGTTGAACAAAACAGTCCCAAAACTACTCAGATATCTAGATACTGATGGAAAATAAAACGCGAACAATTCTGAGTGTTTGTATTGAAATAGTGTACCTGTATTTAATTAATACAATTGTCTGTATCGCAGGATCCAGAGGAATCGACTAGAAAATAAAATCCTAAACGGGCATATAATTTTATTATTATTATTAGGTAATCTACCGTTTAAGGTAGGTTTTTGGATGGACACAACTATCAAATACATATTTTGTAACTCCAAACAAAACCCAATCTAGCAACCGAAACTACATCAGGTCCCTCTTCATCTCTGTGTACTTCTTTCCTCCCTTCATCCCATCCAACATCCCTATCCTGTTCCTACCCTTTCTTCGCTTGCCCAACATTCTCCCCTCTATTACCTTCTTCAACATTCCACTACCGCTCAATACGCCTTTCATCCATTTTTCCTGCCTCCATAGGATTTCTCTCAACAAACCCCTCTCCTCACCCACCATCTCCAGTACTTCCTCATTTGTTTTCCTTTCGGTCCATTTCACCTTCTCCATTCTTCTCCACACCCACATTTCAAAAGCCTCCAATCTACGTCTATCCTCCTGCTTCAGTGACCACGTTTCCGCACCATACATAGCTACGCTCCATATCAGAGTTTTTACGAGTCTTGTCTTAACATCCCTACTCAACGTCCCCGTCATCAACTCCCTCCTCCTTGAGAAAGCCTCCTTGCCTAGCGCAATTCTTCTCCTTACGTCCCTACCACTTTGACCACATTGGTCCAAAACACTTCCGAGATATGTAAACTGTTCTACCTGCTCTATTTTTTCCCCGCCTATTTTAATATTTAGCTTAGCCTTTTTCTTCCTGGAAAATCGCATAACCTAATATCCATGTCATTTTTATTTTCAATTTTAAACAGTTGATTTTATGTTATTCGATATATTTGAATGTCTTGTTGGAATGTTGTTCTCCTTCTCCTTCCCTCGTGATTCTCTAAATAGGATTGGAACCAAAAATGAGCTATCCTGAGATCAGTATAATTTTTGTTTTCGTTCCAATTTGACAACACCTTCTTTCCAAGGTTATGAATTGATGAGTTACTAGAGAAACCGTTCCAACTAACACGGAAAAAAAATTCAATTTAATCGTACGAGAATGAACGAGACGCACATCAGTGAATGAGTGTAGTGCTAATAGAATAATAAAGTGTCGCCTCATTTCACTGATTAATGAGGACCATATTATTATGGGGAAGGTATTTATGGTGTATATATTCTGGAAATAATACTCTGCGCATAGAAAACCTAAAGCATAAATTCAACCGAAATCCCGAGTATTTATCTGCAGGGCACTTTTTCCCTTTCTTCTGAGGAAAATCATTAGTGTAATTTATACGTTAACTGGAGTCCCATAAAACCAAACATGGTATTAAACCTTCCCAGCGTCTCAATCCCCGTTTTTGTTTCTGAAACTGAACTGGAAGTGGAGGACATTTTCGGTGTTCCATGGTGCTTTTGGCGTAAGCTAATATTGGATTTTATTTTTCACTCTTCTCTGGACGTAGAAACTTGGATTGTAGGGTAAAATATTTCTTGAATCTAATCAGTTTATATTCTATACACGCTAATTAAATATCTTTAATCTGGCCCTAGGTTCCCCAAATCCTTTGTTGCGGCCGATTGGTAATTCCACGTCCAGGATAGATGAAAGAACGTTCAAGGAAAACCCAAACCCCTGAAAATGTTAAACTTTAACTAAGCTTCCTGCGATGCTAGGTCAAAGGTAATTAGATTTTTGCATTTTCCACTAATCTCCAGTAGGAGAGGAAGCATCTGGAGTGAACAACTACGATATGGTCCGTTCCAAACAAGAACAACCTTCTCAACACCCAAACCAAACCGATCGGAATGATCATAAGGGAAGCCCACACTTCTCTTTTTATCTGTTGCATTTCGAACTCAGTACAGAAATATCTATTTTGTGATCCGAGCAAAATTCAAAGGAAAATTGACCTTAGCAAACAAGAAACATCACACGATTACTGGAAAGCGTGTATTTTTTTCAAATTTTCATTTCAACAAAGAAATTCGTTTCTCTGGAAAGGACCGACTGGGAAAAGTTTTACCTTTCTTCATGATAGCCTGAATAATATACAGATGACTATCCACTGAATAAATAGAAATCGTATTTTAAGGTTGATACAGCCCCTTCATTACGTTGGTAGGCGACCCCTCAATAATACGTTTCGGAATATTGACTCTGGTGTACATTACGTGTATACATCAGTATGTACTATATACATTCCGATATAACGACAGTAATAAGCCTAGAGCTCGGTTTGATCGATGAAATCATATGTAATCCTTGTTTTCCGTGCAAAATTAGTAATCGCAGCAGTGGTAAACAGTTGGATAAGTCAATCAAACTACTTGAGGCTAAATTAACACTTAGGTTTTTTCTAAATTTTATTTGAAATTCGCATATTAGTATGATGGCTGGCGATCTAAATCCTTTCCACTGTCCTCCCGAGTGGCAGTTTCCGAGTTAGATAGTAATATGTAGATGTAACCTCGTTCGGACAGGAATAAGTGCGCTTCGAAGGTTTCCACGTGTAAGGGGAAAAGGGGAAAAGTGTCGCTATTGGAACATACTCTCTTTACGCTTGGTCACCCTCATTGCCCGTCACTTGCGCCCCAATTCTGCTTCTCGCATGCGCGACGTGTGGTCAGATTCACAACCGAATATCCCATCTTGGGGATCCCACGCCTAAAATGTCTTCATCCGGCGATCACTCAACTTTCGCGTGAAGCAGTGATTCTGCCGTGCGTTATGCTGGAACTCCTCGTTTTCGAAGGTGATGTTACTCACTCCTCTGTGTCCATACTTTGTATTGTAACTGGCAGAAGTCGATTCCTAAGGTGGCCGGTTTTTGGCTGATGGCAATTGGAGAGCTCTTAATTTGGCACCTTTTGTTTTTTTGCCATGCCTATACCCATTAGGGTGAGATTCTTCGCTATTGATAGCGATAGACGTTCGGGAAACGATCAACTTTGTACTGATTTAAGAGACCCTCTTTTCAGAAAAAATTCCCGAAAAATCTTTGACTGAAAGGGAGGCCACCCAAAGTAGTGAAGATGCAAGGTAAATCAACGTTTACATTTCACTATAGCAACCCGTAATATTGTTATGTAACAAAATTCGATTCCCAGAATATATTCGATAAATATTCGATATTCACGACTTTAGTAATTGTATCCCCCCAATAGCCTAGCTGCAGTTCAAACAGTCGTACCGTTTTCCTAAGTAGTTTCAACAAATAATCCAAACGAATATTTGAAGTTTGGGAGCCAAATACTTTTCTCATCTACATCAACATAATACCCCGCAAGCCACCGCAATGGTGTCTGGCGGGGTCTTGAGAGTTAGGTCACTAAGCCATGCATGCAGAATACTAATCATCACACCTCTACACAAATGTTAGTTTCATCTTGCACTCGTCATTTACCCATGCTTATTTCATCGAGCGCTGATAACCCACATGATCAAATTGTCTATTTACTCTTCCAAATATTAGTTCTTCTAAATTATTGGAACCATTTCGTAAGTGTGCCCGTGTAGGATGGGGAAGGAGAAAGTTTTTAGCATGTAAGATTTATAATGCAATTAGTCCATTGAGCATACAAATGAAAGTGTTCCGTCAAGTGTTTGCTCGCAAGGAAGCATTGGACTGAATCGGGGGAGAGCTGTGTGCTTACATTTAGATTTTTCAGTCACTCTAAGTGCTCTCATGTTCCCTTTCCTGACCATGCACTATCCACTTCAAATCCTTCTTAACTGACTACTAACTTTTTGCCCAAATATCCGATTTGGGGTTATTTAGTTCCCGAATTGCTGATTTTGCATGTGGTTTTGTTCTCTTGTACGGGTGGTGAGAGCTTGCGCGGTTTTATGTAGATGTATATGTAGATAATAGTCATTTAATGATCGAAATATTGTGGACTTTTTCCAAAATTACACACTTCTCGTATAGGTAACAGAAACGCAGCAATTCCACGATTAATATTTATTGACGAGTATGGTTTCGCTATCGTGTGGCATCATCAGGCTTATTGATCATTAATATTAGAGTTGGAATTACCATGTTTCTGTTTTCTATTCAATAGAAAAGTTCCACCAAGTAACGGCGAAAACAACAACACACACCTCTCGTTATTTACTTTATTGAAGAAACACAAATTAAAATGAACATTTTAAATTTCATTTTTATCCTCTCAGTGTTTTCCTCCTTGTTATTTCCGCACATTTTACAGCTTCATTTTCAGGTATGTGCATATTTTGCAACACCTTTCTGTCATTAGCAATCCATGAAGGCATGGCCGCAGTATTTATTTCAGTGCAGTTTCTCCACTCATGTTTATATCTATCTTATCTAAATCAGCACCACATCACTTAATTCCTTCTCAAGCCTTTCCCTTTGAGTCTCAACATTTTTTCCGTTACCTTGCCAAACCTCCTACGATCCGCAGCGTCCAATTACGCCATTGGTCAATTTCAAATTGTTTTTCTCTTTTAGCACCACACATTTACCTGTTTACGACATGCGCCCCATCACAATGTGCATGAAGTCAATCAGTTGGAGTGGAATCGGTTTAGGTTCTATCGAGACGAACACGAACGCATTAGTATGATAAAAGTATCTTCCATCGATTCCTTAAAACATAAGGATAATGTAATTCTCCACACGATTCCCTCATAATCTACGGACGCTCAAATCACCAAGGTCCTTAGCCACAGTTTCCGCTGTGACACAAGGTGAACCACTTATTGGCGCCCATGAAAGAGGTCCCACATCTAAAAACGAACAACGAAGACATTTTCTATATCTTCATTCATGACTCGAATCCTCAGCCTATAGCTTGGCGGATGAGGGTGACATGCATCAGACTAATATATATATAAATTATTATTAGGTAACCTACCGATTAAGGTAGGTTTTGGATGGACACAACTATGAAATAAATATTTTGTAACTCCAAACAAAACCCAATCCAGCAACCTACTCTACATCAGGTCCCTCTTCATCTCTGTGTACTTCCTTTCTCCCTTCATCCCGTCCAACATCCATATCCTGTTCCTATATTAGTTATTATAAATAAACGAAATAAATTCAAATTATTTGCTGGTCTAATTAAGAAATAGTAGCCGCAGGTTATAGTTGACTATCTTTCGCTTTGATGAAGAAGCATTGGTGATTTGAAAAAATGAATATTTAGATTGGGAAAGCATTTAGTTATGGTGTGAATGTTTTAGTTACTTGTAGTCTCTCATAGTTAATTTCCTTTCTCACTTTTATTTTCAGGAATTACGGAACGGCAGTTAAGATTAAGCTTAGAATAAGATAAAGAGACATGGTGAATATCGACAATGAGAAGAGAGGAGGCCTCTGGAATGGAGTGGAAGCAGAGGAATTAAATAAAGGCAGACGATGGTGGACTTCATCAGGGCTTCGCATACCGGAGCGTGGCATAGAAGGAACGAAGAGGGAATAGTAAGTACTGAAACGTGATATAACCATAGCCCTATTCTTTATTAAAGTTTCACTAATATTAATAAGTGATAAATTTGGAACTCAGAGGATGGGCAATTTTCAGTTGGATGGGCAAGCGTCCCCAATGAAAGGTGGTCAACTTTGTAATTCCAGATTCAAAAAACAGGTATCTTAAATAGCACTCCAACTTACGTACACAGCGCCAAACCGCCGAATGTTAAACCACGGAAGTCATTCCGGTCTTCGATGAATGCGATCAGAGTTATTCTCATGGGAAATCCTAGCAGCGCTCGCGATTATTTCTCCGCTGCGCTGCCTGCTGTGCGTAAATGATTAGGCGAAATATAGCCCCTTCGAATTCTACGAAATATTTTTGTGATAGATATTTCACAACAACAGGCAGAGGCGATAAATACATTTAAATGTAAAAAATTGAAAATATTTTCTATGTAAAAGGAGGATTCACTTTTATTAAAGTGATTAGATTGCAGGTGTTAATGCAGGTGGTTGATTTAAGATTCTGATCGTGAAATTCTCATATTTTAATTCTTTAGTTGATTGAATTCAAAATAATTGCATTAAGGAAACAAATATTTCCCTAGCAATTCGTTAACCGTTGCCCTTTAACTTGCATATCGATTTATTTAGCATATGTATGTACTGTATGGAAAAAGCTCATGGGTAAATCATTCTTGATCACTTTGAAGAATTAGATTGTAGCTAAATAAAACAGTTTCTGGCGTAACTTGATGGAAAATCTTCATATTGAAAATATTCGAAAACAAACAACTTAACAATAACTTAACACTAAATAAGGAACTACTTTTGGTCCAAACATGATGGCTCATTTTTCAACGACCAGTTACGCCTCAAAATATTACATTAGCATACCTATCTGCTACCTTAGAGAAAAAAATGAGGGATAATACAAAATTACTAGGATCAGATAATTTGCAGATATGGCGGATTTCCCAAAAAAATTTATTCTTTACATAATGATTCAACTTTTTATTTGTTACTTTGATGTAGGGTGACAGAAACGCACACATGAATGCCCTTCCGAGTCATTCGTCTCCAACATCCAATTCGTCTCCAACAAACGATCGATACTAACGGCTGTAGGCAAAGTAGGAGCTCGTTTTGCCCACCTGGTGGAGAAAATTCTTCCCTTTCCCGAGTGATATCTGCGACTGGAAGAGAGATTTTCAATATCCGACAGCTGCGAGGTGGAATATATTTGTCACCAGAGTGCTTTCAAAGACACCTAGAGGTGTTGACGCCTAAATAAACGTAATGTCTTCCCTTTCATTTCACGCTCAAGTTTTGTAACCAGACAACTACCGGTGTAAATGGTTAATCCGGTATTGATAGGTGGAGAGGATTTTTTTTATTGATGGGCATACTTTTCTTTAATTCCCTTACAGCGCAGAACATACGCATGGGAGTAGCACTAGTATTATACGGGCGATCATGATTAAATTTTGAGTGCTCCCGCTGTTAATTTCTTTTCGTCGACCAGGTTCAAGAAAATCGTGACTTATTCTCGGAAAAAACGATACGCTTCATGGAATAACCTTTCAAGGGAGCAAATGGATTATAATAAAATATAATGAAAAGCGTGTTATCAATTGGAAAATGATTGCGTTTAGAAATATCTTTATTTATTCCAAATATCGTTTCAAGTTTGGAAACTTTTAAATCCATCACCATATGAGATAACTCGAGTTATCCAGACAAGACTTTTTTGAGTTGCCAAAGGCTCTTAATTGTCGGCATCACCATGCTGCAAACCCTGAATGGATTATTGTTTCCTGGGTTTGGCTGACATGACCAGAGAACTGAAATGTGTACATGCGGAAATATTGCTTAGTCAAAGGCTCTCATTCTAAAATTTTTCCTTTAATTGTGAAAGTCAAATATTAGTTTCAGATTAGGGGTGATCATAAGATGAGGTTTTGTGTTTGTATGTGTGTGTGTGTGTGTATATATATATATATATATATATATATATATATATATATATATATATATATTATTAGGTAATCTACCGGTTAAGGAAGGTTTTTGGATGGACACAACTATCAAATAAACATTTTGTGACTCCCCACCTAGCAAACTAATCTATATCAGGTCCCTCTTCATCTCGGTGTACTTCTTTCCTCCCTTCATCCCGTCCAACATCCCTATCCTGTTCCTACCCTTTCTTCGCTTGCCCAACATTCTCCCCTCTATTACCTTCTTCAACATTCCACTACCGCTCAATACGCCTTTCATCCATTTTTCCTGCCTCCATAGGATTTCTCTCAACAAACCCCTCTCCTCACCCACCATCTCCAGTACTTCCTCATTTGTTTTCCTTTCGGTCCATTTCACCTTCTCCATTCTTCTCCACACCCACATTTCAAAAGCCTCCAATCTACGTCTATCCTCCTGCTTCAGTGACCACGTTTCCGCACCATACATAGCTACGCTCCATATCAGAGTTTTTACGAGTCTTGTCTTAACATCCCTACTCAACGTCTCCGTCATCAACTCCCTCTTCCTTGAGAAAGCCTCCTTTCTTAGCGCAATTCTTCTCCTTACGTCCCTTCCACTTTGACCGTGTTGGTCCAAAACACTTCCGAGATATGTAAACTGTTCTACCTGCTCTATTTTTTCCCCGCCTATTTTAATATTTAGCTTAGACTTTTTCTTTCTGGAAAATCGCATAACCTTTGTTTTATTAATATTGATTCTCATCCCATATTTATCGCACTGAACCTCCAATTCACTCAACAATGCTTATATTATTTGTTGCTGTCCAAATTTTTAATTCAACACTTCCGTGTTACTTCGAGGACATCATCTTCATGTAAAAGTATATATGTATGTGTAAAAAAATATATATATATATATTTTTTCTTTTACACATACATATATACTTGTACATGAAGATGATGTCCTCGAAGTAACACGGAAGTGTTGAATTAAAAATTTGGACAGCAACAAATAATATAAGAACGCATAAAAAGAACACTCACACGTTATTTCTTAATAATTTATACGGAATTTAGCTCCATCTTCTTCAGAAGAAACTCAATCACTCAGTACTACTGTTTATTTCTGCTTCTAAATAATAGCCCTTCCATCCCAATTTTTGTGAGAAATGTGGAAAACAAACCATTTCTAATTCGTATGAAATGAAAAGCGTGCAATCAATTGGCGGCATGTATTTCGATATCCCATGTTTCAAACAACTACATTCGGGCATAAATGAACTTTTACGGGAAACTGACCCGAAACTATCCATAAAAGCACACACCGAAAAGGTTTCAATTGTAATGGGTATTGAATAGTTGACAATTGTGAACCGCTATCCACTAATGTCCTTCTATTCAAAGGTCACATCCCTGGTCGAAAATTTATAGTAGAAGTGAATTATTTTGTATTAGAACGAGTAATTAATTTTAGAAAAACATTCTTTCTCTAACCGCAATTAAGATATTGTCGTTCCCTCTATTTTAACGAAAGAGGCGAATTATTTTTATAGCACCAGGAAGAACCTTACTGATTTTTTCAGTCTTACTAGAGCATATTATGTTTTCGAGAATATATGAGGCGCTGAAATAACGCAATATGGTCTAATTAGAAGGGCTACAAAAGTGAACTCCCGATGAGTTTAAAGAATCTTACTCTCCCTCTAATGAACTCACTCCGACACATAACAAAGAAATCTTCGCTTTCTAATGCCCAAGTAAAGCGTACCAACCGGAAAAAGGATTAAGTGAGCAATGAGAGTACGCAACGGCAAGTTTACGAAATTCTTTACTATTGCAAAGGCGTTCCCTTACGGCCCCACCAAAAGAAACTGACTCTGATTATATCAAGAGAGCAACGTAAGACTACCCGATATCCTTATTTGTTCGTTCCGTAGCATTCCAATAAATACTCGTAGTCTCCAATTCTCTTCCAGTTAAACAAGTATCAGACAATGAACATCGGCTTCTGTTACGCGTATTGGAATGTACTATAATCTTTCTTCTGCAGCCGCTCATTTGCAAATTTATACTGGTCTCCAATTTTCTCACTGTTAAGTCTGTCACTCTCTTCTTTCTAAAAATGAACACAGAATCGAACGTTCTGATTCACACGTTTAGCTCTTCGCTGCCGATTAAAAATTCTGTCTCACGTCGTCATATGTAATAACATCACTATTTCCCTTTGTCTATGACATGGAGGTCAACTTAAAAGTTTTTTGTAACTAAGGAAGCATAAATACGAGGGCTGTTCAGAATGTTACCTCCGTTATTGCTATAAAAAATACACTAGAATAAATGCAGAAAATGTATTAATTCATCTCAAAACTACATATCTCTCATTTTCATACACATTCACCAAACAGATTTAAACATTTGTCATGTCTCTAAATGAGTTTTCAAATTCCTTCAGCACAAAATTCCACCGGATGAGATGGCAACCAACCGAGGACGGCATCTTGGAGTTCTTTGTAGAGACGAGCAGAAAACATGTAGTAGCCTAACTTTTCAGCCGTGTTTCCGTGCAACAGAGTCGTAGAAATCTGTGGAAAACTTTCTAAAGATTTCAGATATCGTGAAACGCCTGTTTTCACGAACTTTTCGTCAATTTTCAGGTGCAGTTCATTGTTCACCACAGGTGGGCGGCCACTTCAGTCATCATCACGGACATTTATGTTCACATTTTGTCCGTACAGAGGACAAATTTCCTGATGAATGTCAGCAACTTCCATGTTTTTTTCGGTTAAAATCTTATCACCGAGCGGACTTCACATTTAGTGGGAATTTAAATTTTATTCATCATTTTGACTCGATATTATACACAAACGACAAGCTTCGTACCTTCCAACTACTGTAGTTTGAGGGATGACTGGAGGGACGGAGGGGAGAGGGAGGGAGGGACTGACCTGTGCTACAGCGACAATTCGGCTCTCTCCACTGATTCTCTCGCTACACAAAAACGGAGGTTACTTTCTCGACAGTCCTCGTTTAAATAAAAGTATGCCTTCGATGATTGAGATCCAAAGAGCAAATACGTCAGTCAAAAACGGTTACGTAGCGGAATGGAACTGGAGCTGTTAGCATTGACCTTTACCGAAATGAAACCCCTTTCTGAAAATGTTATACCATTATATTTTATATCTACCTGACTAGTCATAGTCCACAATCCGAAAATTATTCCTGCTTTAGGCGGCTCGATTCTAAAAACTCTATCGCAGTCTTCTATCGTGCCTGAGACGGAAAGGAAATAACTCCTCATATTTAATGCACTGAATTTCATGTGCGTTTCTTTTTATTGTGAAGTAAGATAAAGATATTAGCTGAATATTGTATGCGAAGTTCAACCTGTCAAACACTCAAACTGCAATTTTATTTTTTTCGGTATCTTATAAAATCACCCTTAGCATATTCAATGCGAGTGGCTAAATCCTCGTGTCGTACGTGTACATAACCGTAGGACGTGCTCAGCTTGTATTTCTACTATTCTATTTATCGAATACTGGTGCAAAACCACATTTATCAACCCAAAGGTCGGTTTGATGGGTGAGCTGGTAGAGATTCAACCAATATGAAGCCATACACGGCCTTTGGAAATTCAGACATCACGGTAAGGGAGCTCAGATCCTTTCCCTGTGCCGCCTATGGTTTCCCAGAAAGTTCTGGTGCCCGAAAAACCACACAATTTGGATGAAGCTGGGGGTTCCCGAGAGGGATCGAACCCGTAGTCCAGCATTATAACCACTGGACTTCCGCGTCATCCCGAATACCAGTGTAAATATTTTTAAAAATGGATTTCATGGATTTTAGCCCTGGCATTTCCTCCTCCGTGCATCTAGGTGCCCAGGAAAAACATTTTTTGTTCTCTAATTTTATTGTAACAGATATTTAAAGAAAAACTATTTCCATGAGCGGCATCAATACCTTTGTCTAAGGGTAGCAGTTTTTGAACCACTCCTGTGTCTGTGTTGGTTTTTCTTTCTGTCTCTTTTTCTGACTAAATTATTAACCATCTTTTTATAAACTGTGGTGTTGCAAAATGATGTAAACAGCCTTAGAATTTTCTTACGCTCTTATGTAAGGTCTCAAATGTGACTTCCGTCATTTCTAAAATGAGAAGCTTCTTTCATCGTTTTCAACTCTAATGTGGAGTGTCGACATTATCCTCGGAGCCTTGTGCAAGAGTATGCGGAGAAGTTACAGTCGAAACGAAAGGTGTGAGGGTATCGATCACATAGAGTTAGAATAGATATGATGCCAAATTCTCGGTAAAACTTAGAAGAAGAAAATGCGATGCCAGGAGATGTCAAACACCCTCTCTCAGTCACCGAGGACAATCTTATACTCGGACCGAAAATGTTATTCTCTGTAAATCGGCTGATTATCTGATGTCGCTGCTTCGCAGTTTGAAGGTATTCCATGACCACTCCGTTTCCATTACCTGTAATATAAGTACCCAGCAGAGACGTGCTATGAGTCTGATTGGGAACTCTTTCCTTCTCTGGTTCCGTAGCTCTCTCACTTCTTCCGAGTTTGCTCAGTTTTAGAATTGCACCCGTAGACCAAGTGAAACCCTAAATTCTCCAAACTTGCCCGCGATTGCAATGAGAAAACGAGTTTACTCCGATAAGCCCGAAGCTCCCAAAGACTCCAGTAAAAACAGCATGGGTTGACTCAGTTCAAGATTCTTCGATCGAATGATGATGCATTTATAACGAAAACCTATTTCTTCGACATTTTAAAACTTCTGTCTTAAAAAATTTGATTAGAGACTGATTTGGTGACTAGAATTTGGTTGCGACGCATATCAATATGTGTCATAATAGGAAAGATTAAATGATGAACGATTTATACACTCTTCCGCAGTCTTCAATCTTTGTCGATACACATTAACTGACTGAGAGTGAACTTACGTAAGTCCCCTATCTGCCGCGCAATTACGTCCATCTGCTGCGGTCTGTCTGGTGTCGTTTTGGCAACTACTGAGTTTCCGCAGGGTACGATCCCATATCGGGCGTTTAGCGGGAGTCAAGACCCGAGGGAATTGAATGACCCACTACTTGCAAAAGAGTCTGGACGCGCCTGGAGACCGATTTTCACGAATCTAGGCGCTCTCCCTTGATGCATTTTGAGATGCATTCCATCATTCGAGGCTCGAATATGACTATGTTACTTACGTGGGGTATCCGGGCCAAGGACGCCGGGAATCCGCACCTCCAATCACACCCCACGAAGGTCAATGGCATGCAAAATTAGAAGGGGACTCTATGCACATTTGCGTGTATACAGATGCCTTTTGACCAAAGGGCAAGTTAAACCAACTCTGCCAACGAGAAGGATATTTCATCAATAAACAAGTGACAGCAATAAACAAGAAACAGCTCGAGAATCCGAAATCAAGTTTTCCTGAGTTGAATCATGAATAATAAGAAGTACTATTGAGTGAAAGGCATGGGCACCTTAATTTATTTTAATGCTCTCCAGACGACCCTGGTTGTCCGGGTGCACCTTAATATCCTGATAAGTCTCCTTCGGCTTGTCATCAGGTGAGGAAACCGCGGTTCATGGCGAAGCACGCCTTAGACAGACATTCGTAAAGACTAGTAATCATTGGCGCGTAGATAAACGTTTTCTTTTTCATTTCCGTTTGGTTATAAATACCAGAAAAAACGTATTTGCTCACAAAAAAACGTTTCTTCGAGTAACTCACAATTTCCATCAAGAAATTTTAAGGAGAACCCATGCAGAAGGAGAAAATTTTGAAAAATAATCTGTTATTCAATTGCACAAAGGAATCTAATCTATTTTCTCTTTCGTATTTTCTCGCTGACAGTGATGCGCTCATGGTGGTTAACACAAAAAGACCGATTTGAAAATATATTCTGCATTTTTTATCGATTGCTTCGTTGAAACTCAAAGGCGTACGTGTAATATACCAGAAAAAGCACTCTGATTGGGTGAAACAGAGGGGTTTCTAAAGTGATAGGAAATCGAGCCCGGACTCTTTACTTAGTCGACTACTGCGTCACACTTAAAAAAAAATAAAAATGAAAATTACACTTTATTCCCGTCCATTTCACTAAAATCGTTGTGCGATGTCTCACCTCTTGTGCGATTCTATGTTTGTAGTACATTACTTACAAAGTATACAACATGTATGCGTTGTGTTTATGATTTTCAAGATTCTCGATATTCTAGACACAATTTTTCAATGAAGGGATTCCAAAGTATCTTAGGTTAAAACTTAATGTAGATATTTCACGTATTAATAGGTATTTGCTCAAAATGAAAAAGGAATATTTTTGCACGAACGCTGGCATTTTTTATAGGAATATATTTTTGAGTTGAACATCTTATTACAGGATAACTGTTGGTTGTTACCTAATGGTGACGTCACACGCTATTTTCGGATATTTATTTTTTGCGAAATGCCGGATTATCTGTGCGAAAAAAAGCAAAGACATCATATGGCATACGGCCTCGAAAAAAAAATAAATTTAAAGAAAATCTCATATGGTCGTCCTAAATTAGCATTACTCGTCCAAAAGGAAAACTCTAAATTGCTGTGATGGGTTTTGAGAGAAGGAATTCCACGACAGTGATCAACCACAACCTCTCGACCAGAATATCCTTCTGTAGAGGTAGAGTAACAAATGTGTGTCTGTAGTTGGTCTCTGGCAAGGAAGTAACATTCCTGCAAACCTCTACTGAAAGGTATTCTTGTTCAGAGGTTGTGGTTGGTCACTGTCGTGGAATTTCTTCTCCCACAAATCATCACAGTAATTTATAGTTTTTCTTTTGGACGAGTAGTGCTAATTTAGGACGGCCATAGGAGATTTTCTTAAAAATTTGTCCTCAAATGGCACGATGAAACTCCAGTTTCACTTACGACTGTGATTTATTTTGTAAATTTAATGGCATATTTAATGGGGTAAGGTTATTCCCAGAAGTAATCTGGAGATAGAGGTAGAGTCATAGGTCACATTTCCTTCGTTGATTATTTGGGAAGAAGGGTGTGAAGCAGAAGTGAGGGGAAGAAAGGGTTAAAGGATATTTATGGAGAAAATAAATGGAGGAGACATCAAAAAATTAAGTTAGATGTTAAAATTATTTTGGAGTATTCTGAATTTTCCATCACATCAAGTGAGACCATGTTCGACAAAATAAGACGTGGTTGAAAATGTAATTGAAAGTACTAGCTCGTCCTATTTAAAATGTTCATTCATTACCAGCAAATTTAAGATATTTCATTATAATTCAATTTGAGCTTCGCTGTCCTTGATCATTCTTTGAGTACTTGTTTAGTATCCAAATAGCGTATGACTTTTCCCGTTTTTTTTGTAAGTATAAGTTGGATTTGTTGAGATTTTGAGGGATGTATTTCGCTTTGATGAAAGCTTCGATCAACATCCGAGAGGAAGATACACATGGAAGATGGCTGGACACAAAGCACGATACCAAATTGACTACATCCTTGTCAGGAAGAGACACAAGAACCAAGTTATGAAGTGTAAGAGCTAACCCAGGCGCAGATATAAATAGCGATCACAACCTGGTGATCATGAACAGCAGACTGCGATTAAGAAGAAGATGAGAAGATGAAGATAGAGACACAACAGCCCAGATGGAACACAAAGACACTGGAAGAAAAGAGCGCAAGAGAAAAGTTCACTACGGTCATCGAAAGGGAAATTGAAGGAAGTGATGAAAATACCGGCAATGGCGATCGATGGAGATAAATGAAGAATATAATTACCAAAGCGGCAAATGAGCTCCTTGTGAGTGAGGCGGAAATATCTAAGAAGCCATGGATAACAGCTCAAATAAAGAGGTTTCATAGACGAAAAAATAAAATACAAGAATCCAAGAAATGAGAAAGAAGAAGACCTCTACGTTTAAAAAGTTGCGGAACCAGGTCATACGACAGTGCAGGAACGCAAAGAAAAAAGGGATAGAAAGCTGCTGCGATGAAATTAATGACAACATGAAAAAGGGAAATATCGAGATGGCTTATAAACTAGTGAAGAGGCAATTCGGGGAAAGAAAAACAAAATCGCAAAATATCCGAGCCACTAATGGAAAAATACCAATAGATGAGGACAACATTGGGAATAGATGGAAGGAATTCTACGTTGAAGTACTCTATCAAGCTCCCAAACCACTATAAGATGGCTTAATTAAAGATGAAAGCATGATAGGTAAAGACGATCGGGGTCCGCAGAAATTAAGAAGCTAATTCGAGAGGGCCGTGGCAGACCTGAGAAATATCAAGGCACCAGGAGTTGACAAAATAAACGGAGAAATAATCAAGGCACTCGGGGTCAGAGTGAAGTATTCCCTCTATTGAATAATCAAAGATAGCTACGAAAGTGGAAATACCCCAGAAGACTTCGAGAAAAGTGCAATGATTGCAATACCGAAGAAATCGAAAACAGATATATACGAAGAACACCAAACAAAAAACCTTACTCGGATAATTAGCCGAGGAAACCTCTCAGAAAACCAATTCGGATTCAGGAAAAACCGAGGAGCAAGAGAGGCAATTCTCAGCTTGAGAGTCCTGGCCGAAAAAATGTGACACGTAAATAAGACATTATACAAGTTAAAAACAACCTTGAGAGGGCGCCGATTCGACTCTATTGCGGACATTAAAACTAATTGTAGGGCGGACCTGAAGAGGATCCCTGAGGCGGCTTACCAGGCACGTTTCTAGAGCTGGAAGAAACGTTGGACTACAACGACAGAAGAATTATCCATAACCTCTACAAGACTCAGGTTACAACAATGCAAACGAAAAATGGTAGAAAAATAGAAGCAAAAATAGACAAAGGAGTAAGACAAGGATGCAATGTCTTGCCAGCAATATTCAACGTACTATATACCTGGAAGAGGCAATAAAAGAAACACAAGAATTGGGTAGCAAAGGGGTCGAGGTAACTGGGGAAAAGATCAACATGCTCTGGTTTGCAGGTGGCATCGCAGTGGTGGCGAAAACGTGAGAGGGCCTACTAGATACTTTCAGTGTTTCCCCTGTATTCCCCTAGTACTTACCAAGTACTAGGGGAATATCAACAAGAAGGAAACTAAAATCCTTGTGTGTGGAAGAAAGAAGTTGAACGCAGGGATCACAATTTGAGGGGTGAAACTAGAGTAAGTGGAATCCTTCACCTACCTGGGCAGCAACATAACCTGGGACGGAAGAATTTCGACCGACATCAAGCGAAGAATAGCCCAAGTTAAGAACACATAAAGAAGAGGCAATTACTATGTTCTAGGAACCTAAGGCTGGAAACAAGGAAACAATTCGTCAAGACTTTCGTGTGGAGCATGACGCTCGTTCTTGGTTCCGAGACTTGCAACATTGGAAAAGTGGACCAGCAAAAAATAGAAGCCTTTGAAACATGGTGCTGGAGGAGAATGCTGAATATCAAAAGGACAGACAAAGTAAGGAACGAGAAAGTATGTAGAAAAAGCAGAAGACGATAGGACCTTATGGAGAACTCTACGGCAAAGAAGAAATAGATGGATTGGACACACATTGAGACACAATGGATTGATTAGGAATACAATAGAAGGGAAGATTCCACTAGAAAGGCCAAAAGACATGTACTCGTATGAGTACAAAGGGCAAATCAGGAAAGACATTAAACAGAGAACGTATCAAGGATTGAGGGAATTGGCATTAAATAGAGTAGACAGAAGGGCTGTAGTAAACCAATCCTAGGATTGAAATACTGATGAGTCTATAGGCCATATTTGGTGCATTTTATCTTAAGAATAAAATTCACGATGAATGACTGAGACGTTTATTTCTTGGTGAAGGCGATGCATGTGCTTATTTGCATTTCGCCCGCTATGTAAATTATGAGTGCCAAGGTCTTCAGCGTCTAGTAAAAAGCGGAAGTTTTTTCATAGATGAAGGAAGGCGTCGTATACTTTATTATAATTTATAACCCGGTAACATAAAATATTGAATTTTTCTAATATAAATCTAGAGCGTGTAATCCTCGTCCTTATTTTTCATAAATTTACAACTTTTTCCGCTTAAATTCTCCTTCTCATCTTCCGGAATCCTTCAACTCTCAGAGTGTGGTAGTCTAGTCAGTAGAGCATAAGGCTGTAAACTTGAGGGTACCGGGTTTAAATAAACCTGGTGATGCCTCATAATACCCTTCGACGCTTCATATGGTGTAATTTTGGAATATCAGAACTCAGTTGGAAATCACAGGTGGCAAGGAAAGGAAAGAGCGTCCCCATTATCCCGAATGTGGATTTGAAACGCTTTAGGGCTTTGCTCGAAGTCAACCTTCGCCTACCCACACCGATTGAAAAGGATCAATTACTTTGGAGGCCACTTCAAGGCCATAGGCCCCCGGCCTGGAATCCGGTATGTGTAGAAATGTGAAGGTCAACCCTGTGGCTGGCCATCGTCATAGAAACCGGGGTGATTTTCGTATATAGCTGGTCATCTTCTTAAAAAATATTTTCGTTGGCGATGCCACATTGAGATCTTAAGCTGATCAAAGCATGATTCTAAAACACCTCTCAGACTTACGCATCAGCTGCAACGCCATCATGCCGGTTTAGTGCCATTTGGATTTTAGGTGGCATAAAGGAGAACCCAAGGAGCTTATTATATAAATCTAATCATTTGGTGTAGCTATATTTAAAAATCTTAAGAGTGTTATTTCGTTGGTCGTATAATTGAATATTCTAATCATTCGATAGCAGCTTTTATTTGTTTATTTTATTTATTTAATATAGCACCAAAAACATCACCAAGGTCTTTTACATTTGTTGTTATGATACATAAATAACAAGAATACTTCACAAAAATAAAGTGAAACAAAACATTAAAAGGCACAGTTTACATCACGATGACGTTTAAGGAAGGAGTTGTGGTGAAGAGGTCTAGCGAGGAATATTTCGCCGCAATGGAATGAAATAAGGCAGTGATTCCGCAGAAGGGGGAATATTGGGATACAGAAAGGCGGAATTGCAGGATTCGCACATGGTTTTTTGAAAGGGTGTAACGAGGCGAGTTCGAATTGAAAAGAATGATATGAACTTGTTCGCGGGATAAATTGCTGCGGAAAGGGTTTATGGTGATGAACAGCAGCAAGAAAGAAACTGAAGGGAATTTCAATGCCATGGGACAGGCCACTTGATGGTGACTAAACTCACGAGGGTACTTTTTTTAAATTTCAGTTTGCCCACATTGATTTGCACCATCATGGACGATTACGCGGAACTGGCCGTGTAAGTGAATCGATTACAAGATTAACACTGTGTTCGCGGAAATCAGGAGATATTTCTCATCGTTTGTACACACTATTTACGTTAAGCCCACTTCTCGCCTTGGGTCAATTGCCGATTATTACTCCGTGACCTCGAACATTGTGTTTCGAACCCCTTCATTTAAAGTCGAAGGAGAAAATTATAAATCCGCACCAATTGCATTCACTGATCGGAGAATGAACGTAATTTTCACAGACATTGGACTTAAGTAATAACAACTTGAAGCAATACTTTGAAATAATCCCAGCTATTGTTGACATTCGACTGCGAATGGTGAAATGGAAGGAATTCCCAGATTTTCCCTGAGAAGTGTTCGGTAGAATATTTCAGAACAACAGTCATGGGAAACCAAATATTTTCACATGCCTCATATTTTCACGGGAGTCTTTAGAAATGAGATATGCCATGAATTCTACACGTTCTTAGTCCGGTAAAAGTAATACTGATGTTCAAATTACTCATTATGTGTGATCGAAGTGGTGATTTTGTTCCGTAATATGGAGTGGGGCAACAATCAAAGCTTTTAAGACATAAATAATGCCCTTCTCGGAGAGCAGTTAGGTGAGGGATGATCTCGCATGGAAAAGGCGTGCGGCGTGTGAAATTCGCACATTTACGATGTTAGCTAACTTTACCTGAGCTTTCCATGAAGTTATAGTGGACAGAAAATTACATATCTTGAGCTTAGAAGTGTTACTTGCTATACAATCACTAAGCAGCTTCAGTGATGTTCCTCTATCAGTCTTTGTATTGCTTTGAACCTCTTATCTTATCGGCACGCCTTAATAAACAGTAATTAGCTTTTTTTCAATCCACCCCATTAGCTTACGAGGGTTGAGGGGTGCTTGGAAGACTGATGCCCTACCGAAGTAACGCTTAGAATATTCCCATGAGAACACATATTACACGCAAGTTTGGAATGAAATTAGAAATCAAATCAATAGAAGTTATACCGTTTGTATGTCCTCAATCGAACAATGGACACTTTTTTAATAAATTTGTTTGAAGTTCTTCGAAGGAACAAAATTGAATAAATAATTAAATTAAAGGGGTTGGAGTGGAACATATTTTCCGAGAAATTTAGAAAGTCTTCATTCAATAATTGAATCATTTTGCGGCACTCACTTTTGGTCAATCTAATGTTCAGGGAACATCCTTAATTCATTGCCTTGCCACACTCACTTCATACAATCCAGAGGTACGCGGCAGAGGCGGAAGCGAAACCCCGACTAGTTCGAATATCTTCGTGAAATGAGACACGATAATACTGATTTGATTGCCATTGCCGAACGTCCACAGCTATTCACGGCTATTCACAGCAATTTATGAATTTACTATTCAACTTTTTTTAAACTATATACTGATAGACACAGAAATATTTTACATTCCACGGTGCTATCGCCTGTCGAGGTCATTTGTAAAAAATGTTATCAATTAATAAATGAAATCAGTTTCCCATGCAATTTGAAATACAACCCCGGTTAAACGCTAAATGGTTATTCACAGTTTGATGTCTACCCTAAGGACGGTTGTATATTCAGGGAAAGTGAATACACATCTTAAAACTGAGTTATCAGTTATAAAGATTACTTCAACTGAAACCAAAATAATAAAAATGTAGGAAGGAAGGAAGGAATCAATCAGTTAATACAATTATCCGTTGATTGCCGTCGCGACGTATGTTTAATCAAACTTGAAGATGGCATAGATTGTGATCATGGTACCAATAACTGCGCTTATGGATCGCTGTTCTCGACCTTTCGGCTGTTTTAAATTTCAAGAAAGGTTATGTTGCTTTGAATGCAGATTTTTTTTTCAAATAAACTCTTTCAATACTTTCCAACTATTTGTTAGTTCAACATAATAATTTTTGCGTTCCTCATTCTGTATTTATTTTTATCTTTAAATTAATCTAAACCTTTTCACTAATAGTCCAGTTTTTGGATTTTTATATTAACCATATTTATTTTCCCCATAAAATCTAGTGAAATTAATGTGATGATTAAAGGTGACTTTACCTTTCCTTGTATAGGCTAAAGTGCATACTTCATTTGTATTATTTGCCGCCAATAGTTAATTTTTTAAGAGAAGTTTACATTTACTCGCACATCGCAGATTTTCTTGAAATTGAAAACCTTTAAAAGACCGAGTGATTCACTTCCGCATGGTCACAGTGCAAACTAATAGTTTACTCTGTGCCAAGGTTTTTAATTTCCTTTTAGCTGTGATTTAAACGCACGACTCAACGACGATCAGATGAGCCAGAGCGCAGATAGTAGCGCCTAGCGTGTTTAGAGGTTGAAACACGTCATTCTTGATCCATTTCCGTTGGATAGGTTGTTAATTCAAAGTTTCCACCAGAGAACCTTCGGTAATCAATTAGAACACGGTTTGTGATGTGGGGGTCACGACTAATTGCAACCAATACTTTCTAAAAAAGGTATAATTTCTAATTATTGATAATGTTGTGCATTACTAGGTTTTAAATTTTTGCAAAGGGAAAACTAGTATGTGTCGATTATGGTGTTGGTATGATGTTAACAGTGTTTACAATCCCGGAATTTTTACTTGTAATTTTATTTTATTAAATAGGTATTTACGAGTCGAGTGTTTTATAGTTCAATTCTTGACAAAGAAAGTAGAATTTTTTAGGTAACTTGGTTAAAGTGCACAATACTACCTGGTCTCCATAAAGCATTAACTTCATAGCAATCTCAAGAGGTACATTGGAATTTGATTTTTCTCACGAACAGTTGTAAACTTTCAGCATAATGTGAGTGAGTATGGCTGGTTTTTCATTTCTTTTGAGATTATATTTTTTTAATAGAACATTATCCACATAAATATCTGAAAAAGGAACTGCAATAGTAAAAATCATTGAGGTGTCCGATTAGGGTCTATAAAGGATATTCCATTGGTAATAATTGTCAAGCTTTATGAAAGTAGATAATGTGATTGCTCGTTCTGCTTAAAATAGTCTCAGGATTTTAAACATGGCTGCGTATGGAATATTGGTGTTTAAAATCATGCCCTTAGGTAAAGCGGTTATTGCTGTGGCGATTGCACATTAAAAAACGTAGCTAACACTTTAATCCAGTAGCACTAGGACTTTTCTAAATTTTCGGTGGTTTTAGTTTAAATACCCTTTTAAAACTTAGTTCAATTTCTTTTAGCTAGCATTTAAAAATGCTGTTATTCTATTAAAAGTCAAGGCACCTGTATTTTGTGGAACAGTAATAACCAAGGTCATGTGTCATCAGCCTACAAAGGTAGGTAGGGCCTCCATTGAAATAATCATTCAACTGCAGCAAAGTATGAATATTTATATAAGGACTGTGATGATTCAGAAATAGCAGAACTAATGGTGGCATTTTGGAAGGAGTCTTTAGGAAATACGACGAAGAGTGCTTGAGATTCCTGCGTTCATATAATTTTCAAGCCGTTTGTTTTATTTTAAATTAGTATTTGCATATGCTATATTCATTTGTATAACATTCGCTACAATTCCTCCAGCTGACACAATAATTATGATGCAGTGTTTTTTCCCAATAGTTTCTCTTTTATGCTCATTTTATATGACGCTTGTGTCTAGTTAGTTTTATTTAGTGAAAATTTTAGTTTTTCTCCTAACCGAAGGCTCTTTTAATTTTCATTCTTTCTATTGCATGATGTATTACAGAAATTTTATTATGTGAACCCACTGGTACCTTTAGTCCTTTGGATGATGATGAATTGCTCTGTAATACTGGAATAAAATAGCATTAGAAGTTTCAGGAAAATTGTTAATGATCCGATTGTAAACTACTGTGAATTGCATCAAATATTCCAATTTTGGAGGGGACTTTTATCTACAGAAGGATTCAGGATTAATATTTTTATTATTATTTATTATTATATATTTTATATTATTTATTATTATCTATGTCACTGTGTAAACTTAACAGGATACGGTTTCTTCATGGAAGTTTTTAATATCCCTTAAACGGAAAAGAGAACATTTTCACAGAATTTACATTCTGTGGAAAAGTGTTATTTTTTTAAATTTTGATCCTATCACTGGATGTTTATATGGCATGATAATGTAACAAAGTTCATAACTCTTTAAGTTTCAGCATATAGAGCATAATTTGCTCTCATGGAAGTATCATGGGTGCTGTTCTCTATGTACTAGCTACTTTTAAAAACAAATCATATTCTTATTAATTAAGTCCAATTGGTAAATTATGGTGTTCATTATTTCAAATGTGGTATGATATTGTTGTACAGTTGACTCATCAAGTTTCCTATTTAGCTCTATAATATGGCTCATTTTTTATAAGATTTATGGTCCATTGAAATCTAGAAGTTCATTTTGTGCATGACAATACAAAGAGTGGTACAATTTTTAATATTGTAAATATATGTTCTGAGGTATGATTGCTTCTTTTGTTTTTGGGACTGGTACATGTTTGTAGGGGCAGTTTCTTTATCTGGCCTCATATGTTCTCTGGATTGATAGTAATTAAAAAAAATATTCCCATTCCCTTTGCCAGAATTTACTGAACCATCAATTTCCATTCTTCTTTTTCCTTCACAAAATTAGGGGGTCAAGTCTTCAGCTTCATCATTGTAGCCTCCCTTTTTAGCATTGTGTTGATGTTACATGTATTATGGGCTTGTTTAGTGCATTTGCTTTTCAAAATTATTTCTAGCCAAATGAAATAGTTTTTATCAAAGGAGAATCATTGTGATGGATGTAACTTAAAATGCTAGGAAAACCTTCTTGGCCACTGTTCCTTGCTCAGCTCCTGCTGTACTAGATGCAGTTGAGTTCACAGAGCACCTGTAAATAATTGATGAAAGGAAGAGACAAACGGTTTGTCAAAGGGAAAATTATAATCATTGGAATTTATCAATTTAAACTAGTGTCCTGATATGGTGACAAAATCCTTTATTTATCTTTACCTCATTTTCGAGCATTAATCTTATTTTATATCCAGATAATGGACTAAGAGAATTGGAATGGAAAAATTAAGCTCAAATATACCAATAGATGATACAACATTTTTATCACCACGAAAAGTGATCTAATAAAATAATTAGCTGAATTGATGTGAAACTTTTTTGAGAAATTTCCAAAATATTTATTGCTGTAAATACTTGTCAT
Organism: Hetaerina titia; assembly: GCA_037158775.1. Lineage (NCBI taxonomy): Eukaryota > Metazoa > Arthropoda > Insecta > Odonata > Calopterygidae > Hetaerina > Hetaerina titia. Next base: position 89,401,609 of record CM073769.1, on the reverse strand, counting down.
TTTTGGTGTTCTGTTTTAATTTCAAGGTGTCTATAATTGTGCATGGAAAATTTTTAGTGGATAATGTTGTTTACCACTTGGTTTTTAAATTAAAATGCATGCAAAGAGTACTCTTATTCAAATTAGATTATTTAATTTTCCTTTTAAAAGTAGTGAAATTAATTTTGTCACTTTTGGATAAAATGTGGTTTTTTGATAACCAGGATAATCGATATTTAAATTAAATACCAATTATTGAGATGGTTAAACAGTAATGATGTCCCAAATCAAGGATATAATAGAATCTTGGAGGATTAATGCAATAAATATAATATTGCTGGGTCACTCTTCTTCTCAGGATACCTCCATCGTTGTCTGGCTCACATCTGGCTGTATATTTTGTTATATACATGCCCCAATCTTTCTCCTTTGTTCAATGGTTGTTTAATTTGTGTGAACTTTTATGTGATACTTTTTCAGCTAGCTTAAGTGGATAAGATAATTTGTTACGACATTAAGGACTCGGATAATTTGTTGTGATTGGCATTATGTTGATCAAGGAAGTCTACAAACAAATTTAGAAGCAAGTTTTGAATGTGGATTGTTTTTGGTTGAGATGCTTTGTTTGAGAAGCTGATTGTCACATTCTTTTGAACTAAACCCTAACAATCCATTCCGTGCTCCCTACCCCTCCCAAGAAAACCTTTGTCAAACCCTGTTCATCCAACTCATCGTTAACCTCCCATTGCCACTCTGCTATCTGAAATTATCCCTTCAAGTTGTATTTAAAAGTAATAAAGGTTTTCATTCATATTTGTGATAATTAAAAAAATGAAATGACACCTGTGAATATGTCATGTATTGGAGCAATTTTTATTACTTCGTCAACAGACATTGAATCAGGTAAAAGTCAAGGTAAGGTGTAAGTACATAAAGAAATTTTGTATTAACTACATTTTTTGCGATCTTTTAGTCATCACCATAATGGCTGTGTAATAAAACTGCTTGGTAGTACTACAAACATTATACTAGTCAGTCCTACCGCCACCATAGTTCTGCCCTTGTTACATAGATGTGTCCATACTTGTTTTGGTACATTTTTCAATTTGACATTTTTATAATTGATTTGTTGCTTGCAGCTACTGAATACCTACATCTAACTTTCTTTGCCTTAATCATCCAAATCAGGGAAATTTGTGTATGCAAGGCAAATGTGCAAGATTTGGGTCCCCGTCTAAAGAACCACACCAAAAACTTGTTCAGAAACATAGGTTGATAATAAGTCAATGCTGTGGTTATGGTTACTTGTGTATGGAATATAAAAGGGAAAGAATGCAAAATTCATTTTCATAAATTGATAAATAAAACAGTTTCTGGCGTAACTTGGTGGAAAATCTTCATACCGACTTTTAATAATCAAACCACTTTTCCACAAACTTTTTAATTTTTATTGGTGATGTTATGCTATAAGGAAACCTGGGTTTTAAGAATTAAAAAATTTATGTGGAAAAGTAGTGATTTGATTATTAAAAGTCAGTTCATAAATTGATTTCATTTTCTGATTTTGGTTTTTGGGATGAGATTTATTTCAAAAATTCAAGAAGTTGCATTAAGTATTGAAAACCAAGGCCTTCATTTTACAGTCTGATAATAGTTCCATTGCCATAGACACAATTTAATTTCTCTTGGAACATGCTGGTCAATTGGCATTTTTGTGTTCTCTAAGTGTGCAATTTACTGCACCCAAGAAAATGGTTATGAAAGTTAATTGTGCAGCGCTAAGATTACAAATGTGCTTCATCGAATATGGGATAATTTGCCTTGTTTTGGCCAGGGAGTACAATGGTGTATTAAGTCCTGCTACATAAAAAATCTTCCAATAAGACACTTAAAAGTTAAATTTCCCCAATCGAGAAAGCTGAAACTACGATCAACAACATGATTGTATGCGCTGCCATTAATCAACTTTTGGTATTATGGTATACATCTTTTGTCTTCAAACTCGAGTTGCCTATTACTCGTGGCTCTATAACGGCCACTGTTTCCTCGACTATGGAGCTACTAGAAACGTCTTTCACGGAGTCAGCTGAGATGGAGATAGAGTTTTGAGAGGTTATCTAGGTTTTCCTAAATATGATCGTTAACCTATTACATTTATAAATTCGACATCTCTCAATATCTATCGACCAATTTTGAAAACCCGCTGAAATTAACAGAATTGCGTGCAGATAAGTGACATCCGATGTTTCTGATTTTTTTCAAATCTTTGTTCTGAAGCCGCGACGAAAGGCTCCATTTCCGATTGGCCACTGAATAAACGTCAAGAAATTCCATATAGTTTAAAAGCATTTCGATTAATTTTTGTTAAATTTGTCATTTTTTTTAAACTAGTGCCATCTGTGTAAACAAAAAATACCGGGGCCGTAAACTTCCTGCCATCTGGTTTGAAAAAATGGAACTGTTACGGATGGCATACCAGTTGCAGCAGTAATTCCACATGCCTACGCCATCTGGCAGTTAACTTTTAAACTAATGTAAATTTCATCAATTTTTTTGTTAATGCCAATTGGGGGTTTCATCAGTAGCATTAGGTTTAGTAGTGAAGATCATGAGACCCTTAAAGTTGAAACATTTTCACTGAAAGGATATTTTTCCGGCTGGGCAGCCGGGGCCCCCGGCCGCCCAGCCGGAAAAATGTCGGCTATTTGGGAAAAGTTGTTCAATAAAAAATGGTTTTTCTGCTCTTCCACGACGACCTGAACTCAATGCGGAAGTCTCTAGTGAAGTTTCCTCATATTATGATAATTTAAAAAAAAAGTTCCATTAAAAAAAATAAGCCAGCAAAAGGATTCGATGTAGGACTATTTTCTGCCTTCTTTTTAGAGAACGGTCGCTTTAATCCCCCGAGCCACGGGATTCTTATGAAATATCTTGATAGAACCTTTATTTATCTTACCAAAGCCGGGACTTAGGAGAATTACACTGTGGCAAGGTGGGATATTGGTTGAGCGCTCTCAAGTCATGACTACCCATGGCATTCTCCGATTTCTTGGTAAGAGACGCTCTGGACTTAGAATATTTTCAAGCGGCCGTGGGTATCGGTATACCGTTCGTTGCCGCATTCGAACGAAGCCACCGCTACCCGTCAATTCCTGGGTGAGAATATTGACGCCAGCGGCAATCGAATGGGTCGTAGTCCAGATGGAGCGTAATACTGGAGAGTTGCAGAATTTGACGACATGAAATCGAGGGCCGGCCGCGGACAAGTTGTAGAGCGTGAACTGGGCCCAAGGATCTGACATTCACGAAATCAAGGAAAACCGACAAATGTTAGGATCAACAAGATCGAAACTTGAAGTTGGCAGACGAAAATTTTGCCCTGTTGCCAAATTCACTGAAAATTATAATACTTTTACAGTCAGTTTAGGGACGTGTGGCAAAATTAAATTCTAGCTACCATAAATGTGGGGAAGGCTATTATGATATCATTTAAAAGGAAAACGCCAAAAGGCGTTTAAAAAGCAAATATAAATCAGGTATGTCTATGCGCTGAGGCGGTCACCAAGAATCAGGGTCGGCAATCTAAAGTGAAGTGAAGCCATACATAAACTATTGCCGGATTAAAGGGCAAACAAATCCTGTGACAACTGCAGAAATATTGGGCTGGCCATGCAAAATAAATTATGTTTCCATTAATCATGGCCGGAAATTTTTAATGAAGTTACTGTAAAAAGACTTACGTGGTTGTCATAATTTACAGGAGATGTGGCTCCACCTCATAAAAACAAATCCAATTAATTTAAATGAAACAACTCAAAAATATTATGCAGGGTTGTCGACATTTAGGGGTTACTAGGTGAAAACTAAGTCAACTGCATGAAATTACGGCCGGAAGATTTATGTATATTGAGGTGGCGCTGGGCTGTAGAGAGAAAGGCAAAGTAGCAACTTTATAGTCAACTACGGAAAATTAGTGTTTTTCATTGAAAATCAGGGCAAATATATAAAAATGTAGTGATCGGTGTTGAAATTAAAGGGCAGCTAATGAGAATCGGATACTAAACACAACATTAGGAGCCAGTAGAAAAATCAGAATAAGATTTTTTTTTAATTAGCGATAATAGGACTCGAAGCACGAGACATTTAAATATTTGCGCAGGCTCCCGTAACTCAGATGTAGCTACTAAATTTTTCTAAGGCCGCCTTTCGTATTCATGACTCATTAAATATTACTATAGAAAATTTAATTAGGCTACTAAAAATCATATCCAAGCGTCAAATCTACATGTAAAACGGTAGAAATAACAATACTGATAAAATCAGGAGCGAGCGAAAAAATTCAGCACTAACAAAATATAGCTTATCAAAGGTAGGTCCGAAAATTAAGAAATGCTGGCAGAAAATAAGGCTGCCGAAACTGAATTTAGCTCTTGCAACGTTGTTGTTACTATGCAGGGTGTTGAAACGTGTTGAATGAAGATCAGGATAGATCAAGGGTATTGTTACCCTGTTCCAAAGAAATTAATTGCATATGCAATTGAAATAAAAACAGAAATGAGGAACTTCAGTCAAGATGGTCTGTAGATAATAACTATATTTTTTTATCTGTCCTTCACCACCATTTACGAAATACTCTTTGCTAATGAGTACTTTAGTAGTAATTAATTGCTTTATACAATAGTTACTCACCTCATTATATCTCAGTGAATTTCTTTAGGTACCCTTATGATCCCATTAGGTACCCAATGATCCAACATAAACTTGATGATTTCAATGATATGATGATGCACACAGTCTGTGTGTATGTATACATAAATATAATATTAGACATTCAGGTCATGTTATTGGCTAGGTTAAAATTTCTAAAATAAATTTTTATTTCAAATTCAAAGGTGTAGATCACATCCAAACAAATTTGTATAACCACCTTACTACTAAACCATTCAATTCATACCTGCCGGTTGAAATTGCTAAATTATGGACTGACCTATAAGGTATGAATGCAATTTTAAATAGGAAACATTTCTATTACAAAGTTAAAAATTAATCACAGACATTGAAAATTACAGTTCTCTTTATATTTTACCATGTGGCATTATTTATATATATATATATATATATATTTAAGGATATCCAATATGATGGCGTACAGCACTGCACTGATCTTCCCAAACCACACAAAATGTACCAGGAATACCAAAGAAAAATTCAACATTAATCCTAAACCTCCAGCACAGGGAATCACTATCACAACACCAATTAAATCTCAAAGCTATCTAGAATAAATCAAAGAGATTCAATATCTAGTAAATAACTTCTCTAATGTCAAAGTAGGTTCTCTGGAATGGGAAAATTAAGAAATATTAAATTATATCAAGAAATAATAGGGTCATTACTTATAAGCCATTCAAAGATAAAAGAGAACAACACAATATGCAGTCATGCCAGTTCAATTCATTTGTATGAATTATTTATAGTTTCAAGTATTTTTGAAATTATTAAATTTGCAAAAAAAATACTAGTAACAAAAGAAATGTTTTCAACAAAATGCAATCATACTCATAAATTTTAACAGTGATGAATATAAGGCTACTTTGAAGTAACTTCCAGTAATGTAGCCCATTGTTACTATAATACTGCATGGACATATTTATGAAGTGGCTTGGCTCCTGAAGATGCTTACTGGACCCCAAGAAAATCACAGAGTCATATAATGCTCCATGAACAGCAACACTAAAAGCCACATTGTTAATTTTACCAAGAAACATCAATAGACAGATAATGACAGCAGTTAAAAAAAGTTTGTTACTATCAAGCGACTGAAATTAAATAAAACCTTCAACATTTCCCAGCATTCTGCATAATAGTAAACACTTCTGGGTTACCATCACAGTCTATCTCTCACCCTGCAAGCATAAGAGTTGCCCATGAACGATGCCAGGATAATTCTGGTATGGATACAGGATTTTTTCAGAAAGATGTCTCCCAGCAGTGTAGCAGGATACATGGTCAGTAAAATTTTTGACTCATATATTCTAACCAAATATTTTCTGCAGATACCCTTCAATAAATGCTATTAAATTTTTAAAAATCCTTTTTTTGGTAGAGAATCAAGGAAAGACTGGCATAGGAATGCTCAAAGCACTGTTGGAAAGAAATTACTATTGTGCAACAATTTGGAATAAACATTTGAAATGACATCTGTTAATAATATGAAATCCACAAAATTTACTCAAAAATAAAACAAAATAGTAAACAACATGATGTTAAATGGCAATTTGTTCTAAGACATTAAGAAGATAAATTTTCTCTTCAACATTTACACAAAACTTTAATCCCATTCTTTCTTCGGGGGGATCATCTGCAACTATGCCCTTGTGATGAAATTGCATTGGTAAATCTGTGCGTAAATCTGTCAGAAACCGGACTCATTTTATTATTTATGAATATAGTACATGGAAAACTATTTCAGCAAAGATTAAGTTTTCACAGATGAATACACCAATATTTTTGTATTTTTTAGTCTTCAGGTGGACAATAACAAGTTTATATTAATTTCTGCAAAAAAATTGGAAGACTTATTAGAAACCTGTCCTCAGGTTGGCATGCCGGATGCTGATAAATCTTTCTTACATTTTTATTAATCTTTTCTGGTAACAGAAATGATAAGTTACTTTGTGGACAACATAAAATCATGCAGGCATGAATCAGCCCAAATCTTTGAGTATTTCAATCTAGAATCCTATCTTGAATTATGCTGAAGAAACAAAATTAAAACAATATTTTTCATGCAATCCCAAAGCTTTTCTAAAACTTAAACTCTTAGCATTCACACAGGCAGAGAAATTACAAACCGTGACCAATTAGTTTGAAAATATAATTTTATTAACAAAACCAATTTCAAAAACCTTTATCAGACCATCACTTCATTATTTGTGATAATAAAAATATTAACATCACAAAAAATACAATTAAAAACCACGTCCTTATCAATGAAATAAATCATGATTCAATGTTCAATCAATGAGAAGAAATGTCAATTGCAATGTAGACAATGACAGGCCCAGGAGTTATATAAGGATAACTTTTAAAATCTTGAATTCATCATCACATGATAAATTAAGAAATGGGCAAAAACAGAGCACTGTTCATCATGAATGAAAATTTCTTTGAACAATGTTGGCATAAAAAAATGAACATGATATATGAATGATGACGTTGTACTGACCATGATAAGACAATCTTGAAGTACTGCTCAGCCTACACTGTTCCCAGGGTTCACATACAGGGCAGCAGAGAGGTCACCTGGAGCTTAAAGGCACTGTCATAGTATTTTCCTTCTTCCATTGGGGAACTTGATTTTTAAGGATCTACCTTTGAGTGAAAAGTTTTCCCTTGGATGGGCCAAATAATTTCTTCCAGGTGCCAAATTAAATTTTGTCATTCTTTAGAGGAATTACAGGAATTTAAAATGGAGAAAAACTGCAACATTAAATGATGAGAGAACGCTTTCTGCATCGGTCTTCACACCATAAGCCTCATTTTTGTACATACCAAATATACTCAAATAACTAAGCAAGTCACTTAACATACTTATTCACAAAAATGGTCGGGCTCATGGCTACATCTCACTTGTACACAAATCCAGTCTCGAGGATTTTAAACAAAAAAATAAAAAGATGAATGGGAAGAAACTGATTCACATTATTATGGAAGTCATGAACTCTTGTCAATGGCTGCATAGAATTATACAAAAAACAGCATGAGTTAATATGCAGAACTGACAGGTATACCTCCTTACATTTTCTTCAATTCGTTATACAATAGTGAAATTTTTTCATATCACACAATTACTACAACACACAAACTCTGACCCCCAAAAATGTCTCATGGCTAACTAAACTCAGATGGCTTCAAGGTCAAACATTTCAAAGCGTTATTATACATGATAATATCATCACCCAGGTGCTAGCAGTTTTTGAGTTGCCAATTAAAATAAATTGGGAGAACAAGCAAAAAAAGCCAAGGTTATTATTGGTAGCCAGAGGTCAAGATTAATTTTACCTGTGACATTTTTGTACTTTCTAGAATTCATAGCCTGCGCCCCTCTGTCCCTTCCCCAAGTCTCTCACAAGTAGTATTAGAAATAAATGACTTATTAATTCTTGTATTGTTCCATTAATAAACACATTCCGAGTATTTTTTTTATCTTTACCCTCTCTGAAGCCCTGGCTGGGCCAAAACTCAACACAGAATTATTCATCAACAAACACTTCTCATGCATGTCAACTCCAATTTCTTAATTAAATGTATAGTGTTTTAACTTAACTGATGATATATGTACATTCATCTGGCAAAAAAAGGCCTGATGAATAAATCAAGATGATATTTTTTTCCAATGGCAGAAGATTACAGAAAACCAATTTACTCTTTTCACATTTGGCACACAAGAGTAGTGAATTGCAAATACAAATGGTCATTGTGAGTTTGTTAGGATAAGGGACCAATCCAGAGAGTCAAGCACTCAAATTTCATATGGCTTTACCCAGAGTAAAAAGTGAAACCTTCTTTAAGTTACACATTACACCACACTATAATTCACTAAATACTTCAGCAAATAAAAATGTGAAAGAGAGAGTACTTTCTTTTCATTACTACATGTTTTCTCACTACAACTCTGTAACCTATTTCTAAGTGGTCAGTTGGAACAAGAAGGGAAGGACACACAATGACCAAAGTTTCATAAGACATTAGTACCTATTTTACATTAAAATAAGCTTCAGTTAAAATTAGAAATTGACAGAGGGACCTAACTGCCTCGTTATTCTTATTCTAAATATGGGTGAGGTTTTCACATAAAAACCCAATTTTTCTAACTCTGAATGAAATACCTTGCGAAGATACACATGGGCAGATTTTTGTTCACCAATCATCAAAACTTCTAAAAATACCTATCACAAATAAGATATGTCCTGTGGTGAAATGAGGGGTAAACATTAACAGAAAAAATACATTGGAAACCATGAACTAGGACAATGCATGCCTTATGTTAACAATGTTGTACCTGTTAAAATTATCCTGCTAATCCAAAGAAAGATTGAAATGTAATTTCTTCAACAAAGATAATAAAGCAAATGTCAGATTAACGTTCACTTAATTGGGATGACTCCGGAATTCATTCTACTTTCATTAAATTCCAAACAATAAGAACATAAACAAAAGAATAAGACCAAAACCAACCAGAAGTAACCCGACCTAACACATTTTTGGCATTATCATTTGCCAAAATATTATATCGATGAAGAGCCTCCACATCATTAGATAATGTGTCCATGTACTTTATTACAAAACTCTTGGATGAAATCAGGACTTGGGATGAATCAGATTGTATAAATCACAGTAAATTGGACACATTGGATTAAAAAGTAACATATGCCCAGGGATAATTAAAAATTAGCATATGAAATATTGATTAAACAGCACTAAATTTTGTACTGTTTTTTCCTGAATTACAATATGTTCAAAGAGTAAGAACTATAGAGAAAAGAAAGATGTTTTGTCTATCCTTTTATCAATTTGGTACTGAAGTCATCACTAGCCAAAAATTTGTAATTTAGGCCACAGAGGTTACCATACTCACTCCATGCACAGTAATTAGTTTCAACTTGGAAAAACATGAACAGAATAGAGGAATAACAAATTCACAATAAAAAAAAACCTCTAGAGGACAATGCATAAAAATGTTCTTCCAAGGGACATATTTCACTACACAAGAAGTGATGCCTTTCTTGTTATGTAATATCAATGGCTTTATAGTGATGGTGAATAACAAATGGATGTATTTAATTTATAAACTAGCAAAATTCCATAAGGGCCATTCAATTAATGGATTTGCATTCTAGAATTTTGCAGATGAAGCTTTTTTTCCTGATTATACTCCCAGTTCTTGCCAGGGCATCTGCATTTCATATGGCCTATGCCTAACTCAAAAAGACCTTAAAATAATTCATTCACATTGGAAATTTTCAATTCCCAAATCATACTTTTGATTCAAAAGTCTGACTTAAAAAAATCATCCCCTTTCCCATAATTAAATTTTCATTTTCCTAACTTCTCCCTCAAGTTTTGAGAAGCTGAATGACTAAAAATAATACTTAGAAAATATTATGTGTCATGCATCTTAACACTGCTTTATTCAAGGAATTACAGGGCCACCATGGTGAAAAACTGCCATGCATAAGTGGAAGGAATAAACAAATATATAAGAAGCAGAGGCATCTGTCATTGAGGCTGAGCAATGCTGAAGGACATGATGAACAAATGAAATTCTTGAAAAACATTAACTCAACAACAGGCATAAATTTAAGCCATCAAGTGCAACATAATACAAACATGTAATCAATTTATGTTTTCTTTATTCCAAGTTTGAAAGTTTTCCATTATGCATTATTAAGAGTCTATTATTCCATCCTAATTACCAAAAAGAATTGTTCTTCTTTTTAAAATCTTAAACAATCAAAACAATGGTCAAATTCAGCAAACATTATCTTTACCTGGCAGAATGATCACATCTCCAAGGTTCTCAATCCATAACTGAAGTTTAGGTATGTTGGAGGACAAATGATTTTCACAAATTAATTTTGGCATTAGGAAGCATTTGGCAAATGCAAGGTTTAGTACCAATTTCAATCAAAGGTAAACAGCAAAGTTAATTCCCACAGAAGATATGTTAAATTGTTGCCTAAAAGACACAATAAGCCAATAATTAATTTACTACTCAAAAGATAGTTAACAATTAAATATTGAATATATTTGGATTTCATTTTGTTAAACTCCCATCAAATAATTACTTAAAAGGCAGTTTAAAATTAAATTTTTCTTTGCTTCAAATTGATATGTGAGATATTCTCAGAGCGGCTTTCTTTATAAATACGGAGCCACCAACTTTCTTCTTAAACAAAAAATAAATTATGAAGTCATCATAATTTAACTGACTAAAGGTTAATTTAAGATACCTAGTCAAAATATTTTTCTAACTAACCAAGTAAACAGTCGATTTCTTGGCTAAGAAATGGTTTTAGGTTCATATACCACATAAAATGAAGAAGCTATAATGAAATTTCATTTATGCAATAAACACTTCAGCAACTAAAACAACTTAAAACTAAATTCTACTACCCATGCATTTGGCTTGAAATCATTCATGTAACCACAGAGATACAAAAGACCACAGGAAGTACTTATCATTGTCTATAAAAATCATGAGTCACTCAAAAATGTATTACACATAAGAATTTTAAACTTAAATAGTTATTCTTTTACAATAAATTCCCAAACACATTAGGGTAAATTCTGAATGTCCAAAATAAATAATTTTTTGAGGGGCATCATTGGATAATAACAATAAAAACCAGGATGTATGCATTGACAGTGAGTCACGGTATTACAGAGGATTAATCTAATTCCTTTAAATTGTTATGCGGCATATTGCGATAGTTCTGGACACTTTTACAGCTATTTTGCTTTTTAATGGAAACAAATATTTGAAAGACTTTAATTATTATCTATGGGGGATTTGGTAGTTGAAAGGGTAGAGCATTACACTACAGACCGTAGGGTCAAGGTTTGATACCCTAGCATTATTCTGGGCACCTTCAGCTTCACCCAAAGCGTATGAATTTTTGGGCACCAGACCTTCATGGGAAACCATAAGTAGCACAGGGAAAGGGACTGGCCTCCCTACCTTGATGTGTGAATTTCACAATGCTGAGCATATTATTGGGTGAAATCTACTATTACCTATCAACCTGACCTTTAGGTTGAAAACTGTGTTTTACTATCTATGCCAAAAACACTATTTAGTAGACCTAACAGCTGTTCTTTCATGAACAGTTGAATTCAATTCTACAGTAAAATCACAATTTAATGCCTAATGTCAGTATTGGTAAATAACTTTGTGGATTAAATTGCTGTGTATCCATTGGCATTGATGTGATAAACTGCTTCCATATTTAAAAAAGTCCAATCATATTAGCCATCAGGGTCCTCGTTCTTTGATGGAAATATCCTCCGTAGATATGGCCATAAAACTTTTTCAAAATGTTTTCAAGATTTTAATACAGCATGTGAACCCTCTGCTTTGAAATTCTACATTAAATTTATCTTCACTCAATAGCAATGGAAATATATAAATATTATGAAGCAATGAAAATGAGCACATATGAAAAATTTTATCCCAAGGTCAATATAAAAAAACCTTATATTTCCATTCAAAAGGAATGCCAACCATTACATTCATAAAAATATTTAAAATGAACTGCAAGCTCATCTTTATCAATTTAGGTTCTTATTTCAACCTATGTGTAGATATTAACAAAAAAATGCAAATATCAATATTCAACAAGGAGCCTGGTGTAATGGGCCTTACTCAAGGGGTTGAATCTAAATATTTTGTTGTCGAACTAACAAAAAATTGTCTCATTCACAGTTAGCCTGGACCTGAAATTTCAAATATGTAATCTCACAAAGATAATTGAAATTTCAGACACTGGTATAAAACCTTCTAATATCATTACAAATTTCTGAGATTTTAATTAATAATAAAAATACCAAATGTGGTTGAATTTCTTAACTCATAAAACACCATTGTTCCTATCTCATCACACAATGACAAGTGCACATCAATTTATATGCCAATTATGCTTCATTTACGATTTTGAAAGTGCTAAAATTATTTATATCAAATATTAATTAATTATCAATTAAAAATGCTCCATGATCAATCAATTGTAATAACTGAAAAATTAACTTGATGTTAATAATATCTTTTGGCAAACCTCACATTCTCCATGGACAACAATGTTAAACCTCTGAACCCAGAAGATTAGTAAGAGAAAAACTGAAAAATATGTTGCTAATTCATTACGTACATATTCTCACTGAGATATGTGATACATTTATGCACAGCAAGTCTTTAGGAGATCATATCTAAAATCATGGTATGAGACGGGAGCCCATATGCAAAGTAACTAAGCCTTATTTATCAACAACTATGAAATGAAGTGCAGGAATAGAGAAACAATTGTTATTTCCACATTGAAGTCTTGATTCACTTAGCTTAACTAAGGCTTCTACATGCAATCTTATCAGAGACAAAATGCAGAAATATTTGGTTAGAAAACATTGACAATGAGGTCATAGTCTTAGTGAGTGGCGAAGAGCTAAGAACAGAGCTAAGAACTTGACATGAAAAATCTCAGGAAGAGAGATGGGAGTAGGGAAACACTTAACTTCTCATTTGTTAAGCACATCTAGAACAATAATCACATTGAAATCACATCTGAAATCTTGCATTTAAAATAAAATAACACTAACCACATGCTACTAAGCAGTTCAGAGATTTTAAAGTATACTTTTTATAATTGAGAAAGTGGTAGAGCATTGGGCTATTGACTGGACGTCTTGCGTTTGATTCCTGGGCACACCTCAGCTTTGCCCAAGCTGTTTATTTTTTTATTCCTGGGAAACTGTGGTTTTTTTGGTTAACTCTAAGCAGAAAGCTGTAAACAACACATTATTTTCTTTATGATCAACCCATCCCAACCACTTTTTTCCATTCTCCCTGTCTCTCAATACATAGGATTCCCCACTTTCTCCATTATAAATCCAGTGAATCCTTTCCTTCCTTCTCCGAGGAAATTATGCCCTTAACCCTGACTCCTTCCCAACCCTTCCACTGCTTTATGCCCTCATCACCATTGCTTAACATTATATAAAACCAAAAACTTTAATTTTGCACCTATTGATGATTTTCCATGCTAAAACCTAGGTCATAAATAAAAAATTTTGTCAACAAATACCTAGCATTTTAATTTGCCATGAATCCCTTTCACAAGTGGTGCCAAAGCCATGTAAAAATATAGCCAAAAATTTTTAAAAATCTACAAAACCATAGAGATATGTAACCCATCAAGCAGAAAGGTCACGAAGGAAGTTGCACTGCAGAAAACCAAACTGAAAGAACAGAAAATTATGATCAAATGCTGTTTGGGTTGCATGCACTGATTATGCAAGAGCTGTAAGAAGTGCACGACATTACACATTTCACTGAACAATAACCATTATTAAGGGAGGCACGGTTAAACAGTTAAATATATGCAATAAAAATTTTCAATCTTGCTTCATGCTTAGTTTATGACAACCTTTTGATTTGCACAGAATTTTTCTTTTAACTTTCACAATCTCAATGTTATTTTGGTTGCAGGGATTATTCTAACCCACATATTTCATCCTCACAGAGTCCTTACTAGAGAGATTGTATGTGAAACAAACTTTAATACGCAATCAACCTGGGTCAAAACTTTAAATGTAGAATTGAAAAAAAAAAGACATTATGCTTGGCAATGTGCAAGTAACAGGTGACAAAGTAAAAACAAAATCTGTCCCAAAAAATAAGTAAAGTGATCCTCATAGTCTTTTTTGACTCAAAAGTTGTTAACTGCAACGGATTTGTGTCTCAGGGACAGACTGAACCGTAAATTTTACATTGAAGACCTCAAATGATTGCGGAAAGAGTGCACAAAGCATCAGAAAGATCTTTGCCAACTGACAACTGCAACACAATAACAAGTTGGCAACACTGTCCCAGCCACCTTAAAGCCCCAATGTGGCACTGCCAGACTTCTTCTTTTTTCTAATATAAAAAGGAGCTTTAAAGGCAACCAATTTAGAACACTGGACAATGTCATAAAGGCAGTGATGAGGTGCCTGAATGAGGTTCCCGTTGTCGCCTTATAGGAAGCATACCGCAACTAGCAGAGGAGCTGGCTGCATCGATGCATTTTATGTGTTATTTTGAAGAATTTTAATAATTTGTACCTTGATCTGCAATACATTTTTTCCCCAGATTTATTCTACTTACTTTTGGGAAAGATTAGTGTAATGCATGGTCGTATTTACAAGTTATGGGAACAGTACTACTATCAATAAGGCATAAGATAAAAAAAACCAACTATTACATCATGATTTACAAACTGTTGACTTCTGAGACTGTGAAGAATTAGAAAATGGAAAACAGCTACACACTGAATAAAAAATATTTACAAGACTAGGGAATGGCTTATGGCTAGCTACATACCAGTGAAAAAGAGATGTCTATCAATTTCAAAACTTGATAGTTAAGCAAAGAAAACAGCCGCTTCAGCCACACAATGCAGAGGGAAAATAAGCATCAAACCAAATGGACAAAAAGCCTTTTAAAAAAATCTCACTTCTCATGCATGAGAATTAAGGGAATGGAGATCTTTTTATGTCCAGCAGAATGAACCGGACCCGTCATTTTATAAAATGAGGATGTTCCACCCCAACGACTTGGACATATGTTATGAAAATACCTACTTGTAGGGAGGAAAGAAAATTATGGAAAAATATTAAATAAATTAATAAACAATTCTGGCTGGAGATTGGCCAAAGTGTGATACCATTACAAACCTTGAATTGGTACAACAAATACATCTGTCCTTGTATGTAAACTTTTTCCACTTGAGCAACGTAAGTTCAACTAAGAATTCAGAATGCACATCCAAATAACGAATACTTCACCACAAACTTTAATAAACATCTCACTCATTAGCACATTTGTATGTCAAAAGGCAGTGTCAAGTAATGCGTGCCATACACCATTACAATCAATGCCTTCTCATTTTTCTCTCTAATTTTTTCTGTTTCTTCTCATCAACCTCTTGAGGTGCTCCTGGCTGGAAGAACCATGGGGACAAAATGTTGACCCAAAGAATCCAAAACCCTCTCACAGGTGCCTGCATTAAAATAGTTCCAGAGAATTAGGGTACCATTTAATACGAACAGAAACAAAAACATTTATAAAACTAATAATAACTGATTTAATGATGACCTAAAAAGACCTTTTACTGAAATGAGGACAATGAATTATTATACAACAAAGACTACAAAACAGAGAAATATATAAAGTATGAATGAGGTAAAACATGTAACATTTGAAAAATTACAACCTCTTTTAGTTCAATTAAAATATCCACAGTAATTCTACATATGCATTTCATATGTTAACATACTATGTGACCAATTAAAAATATAGAGAAAAGCCAGCAGAAAAAATGTAGAAGAAACTTACCAATAACCATAATAGCCAAAAGTATTTAGATATTAATGACATTAGTTGACATCCCGAAGTTAAAATTATGAGGTCCTTCACATGCCTGGAGAGTAAAGAAAAGATTACTCATCTGATAGGCCTTACTAAACCATTGGACAAGTTCACAAAAACCATACTAACTCTGCAATCCCTCCTTCCATATTTAAATCAACTCCACTGTCTAAAAGCTGACCACTGTCTGCGTACTTGGGTTTGCACATATATGCCATAAATTGGTAGCTTGCTATGTACGATATTGATGAAACAATAAATAAGACCTACAATTGAAAAAGAAAATGTTTAGTGGTGACAAAATAGAAACATGGGTGGGGATGCACAGGTTGGATGTTTGTGTTGTGAGGTTTTCAAAGTTAGATCCGGTGCTTTCCTGGCGTATTAGCCTCATGAAGTATCCCCCTGGATCATGGGTTGCATTCTGATTAAAGTTAAAAGTAATAGTTTTTAGGGGAGGCGACCGACAGCTGAGGTGATTTGCACCATAGGAAAGAAAGAAGGGTAGAAAGAACCCCGACATCGGCATTAGCCTACCCTGAAGAAAAGGTGCCAAGGGGTCCGCAGTTTAACGTCCAATCCGACGGACGGCGTACTAACTCAAAGTACCCTCCACAACGCACCTCAAGTAGGGATCGCGACTCCACTGAAAAATGTCGCCGCCGGGATTCGAGCCCGAGCCGTCCCGTGGCAAGTCAGTACGTTAGGGAAAATTACGTGCAGTTTTCCAAGTTACTGCTCGTAAGTTTTTAACTCCAATGCCCCTTAATTACAGACATTGTGAAAACAGAACATAAATACGTAATTACGAGAGTAATTCGTATAAGAATAACATACTCAAATTATATGATAGCTGCCAAGATTTTACCACTTGCTTAAATTACTACGAATTTCTATTGAAACCCTTAATGAAACAAGATAACTGTATTCATCAGTACAGTTTACATTAGCATCACTCTATATCATTCAGAGGTTCTCAGAACAAACAAGGGGAAAACCTATCATTCATTAGATCGATTTTATAACCTCAGGTCCTCCAGTGTTTACTCACAATATTTGCTGTGCTGAATGTGTCCAGAAATGCAGTGACAAGGAGGAAGATGCCATTTGCACCAAGTATCATATTTCTATAAAAACTTAAAGTCGCTGCGTTCTCTTCAACAATTTGCTTTTGGCCTTTTGTTCCTTGTTTCCCCTTCTGCACCTACAATGGATTATATTTGGGTGCATGAGTCACATAAATACTGTTCATAGCAGCACATGCATCTATTTCAGAAATATTAATAATAATAGCCCTAGTATTGAAGGAAAAGTCCGAATAGTAAAGCAATATAAACTGGGAAATTCAACGTATGCTAAAATAAACTATATTATATTGACAACTATTAACTGCAAATTACAAAAACCAATAAGTAGCCAATATGTTAAGAAATACTTACAACCATTTTACTTCTTTGAGACAGACAGAATGTAAAGAAAGGAAGACAATGTCAGGATGCCCACTGACATTAAGGTTTCACTAGAGAATGGGATGTAAAACAAGGGTGCACAAGTCAAATTAGGTGTTAACCTTCCATAAAAACAACTCCGCAGGCTTCACACAAGCAGCCGAAATACCTCCACGTTGGTGAAGCTGTGGAACAACTTGTAACTACTGAATAACGATATTGCGCAAAAAAATAACATTAAAACAATTGACGTACTCCGTACGTTAAAATAGATTATCACGGTGTCAGTTGCGAAGCGAAATAAGTAAGCTGGAGAGTATGTTTGCAAGCCGTACGTAGTCTCTACCGAGGTAGTCGCACTCTAATTGATTTTTTAATTGTTGGGGTTTTAGGTTGGCTCTCATCCTTGAAGTTAATCAGTCTTTTTTACGAAATAATAATCACTGTAGATAAGTCCGCGTCGACATGTACATTTCGTAACACATAGGTTTTGGGATATAGCTGTGCCAGAGTCTGCAAGAATGCTGGACACTGTTCTACGGATATCTATCAATATAATTAGTATTAATGTTAAAACACCGGGTGGCCCCATTAGTGTTCGTTTATTGAAACGGAATGCTGGGGATCACCTTCGATTGTGGATATGAGGAGATCATCTAATACTTTTTCGATTCTACTTTGCCAAAATGGAATATGAATACTTAGTTCATCGCCGTGAGGCTGATGTCCATAACCGATGTTGCGGTGGTTGGGTGTGGTGTATCAGAGTATGTACTCGTTGGATGTATCATAATTGTTATGTTGTTCCACGATCTTTGTAACCGACGTCCTTTCTTGTTTTTCGCAGGACATCTGTGGAATAATTTGTGCTATCCTTACGTGGCTACTTATTTTGTATGCAGAATTCGTAGTCATGTATGTAATGCTGCTACCCAGCCCATATCCCATATATAGCACTGTTAATTCGTTGATTTTTCAAACATTTGCTTTCCTTGCATTTGCCTCTCATTTAAGAACAATGTTTACGGACCCGGTAAGAAACTTTAAAGAGAAAACATGGCCTTCCCCTTTCTGTTAGAGAAAGAACTTAAGTGAGCTTTAATTTAACATTTTAGGGTGCTGTCCCGAAGGGGAATGCAACCAAAGAAATGATACAGCAAATGGGCTTTAGAGAGGGACAAGTAATATTCAAATGCCCAAAATGCTGCAGCATAAAACCGGAAAGAGCTCACCATTGCTCGGTTTGCCAAAGGTAAGGTTGGTTTTCATCATTATTAAATTCTTTGGGTCGGCTGCCACACGATAAATTGTACTTCTGTACCATATCAAATGTATTTTATGTAAAACATATTAACTAAAGCGAACTTTAGTATCAATAACTTTGTACTCTAATCATGAACTATATGCCTCTCTGTATCTTCTACAGATGCATTAGGAAAATGGACCACCATTGCCCTTGGGTGAATAACTGTGTTGGAGAAAATAACCAAAAATACTTCGTGTTGTTTACTGTAAGTATGTTTCTATTAATGTTATTTTTAAGTACATAGGTACCCAATATAAATATGGTGGAAGCTTATGGCCTTGCTTTCATTATTAATATCACGTTTTAAAGCTATTTTCTCCGTTGTTTTTTTTTTTAATGTCATCCCCTCGTAAGTGCTTAAAATATTTTTTCAAGTGGAAGTAAAGCATACAACTTTTATTTCTAGTGATCTACAGACTCTTCACTAGCTTAATAGTCAAATTATGTTATGAACTTCGTGCTTAGCTAATGGATCTGTGAATAAATGTTTAATTTGACCTTTTTTTAGTTTTTGATAAGGCAAGATCCTTTTTCTTACAAGTAGGTAATGGATAGGTTATTCCCTCACTGGGACGTGTAATTAATATGTGACTGTTTAACAATCCTCATATTAGGCATGAAGTAATCTTTGTTACTTTGTCCCATATACTGGAGAAAAATCTGAGATGAAATAGAAGAATAAAATTGGATGTAGTGTGCATGCTATCAATAGTAATACAAATAGAACTTAGCATCAATGAAATTGATACACTAGAACATTTTTTTTAAAGGGTAAAAACATTTTTATGGCCTCATAAAACAACAACCATCCTCTGGTAGAATGTTGTATTTGAGTAATTTTGTATGCATTGAAAAATACTGAAATTTCTAATGAACTTCAGAAATTTCGAGATTGTTTCTGGACTATTACCATTTATTGTTTTCTCTGTGTGAAGAATGTCACTTAATATTCAGCAAAGTACCTAAATGATCAAGGATTCATCTGCAATATATGAGTGGCATGCATTAACTTCATATCACCACGGAGGACAGGGACTACTGAGTTCAGGGGGTGCATGAAATTAATCCTTGCTCGTAAGTGCAAGGAAGTCCAACTTTTTAATTCTAAACAAAAAGCAAAAGTATGTACAGTCATACTGAAAAGTAATCTTTGATCCTGTTATGTTGTTTGTTACTTATTGATCAAGAATTATTCAGTTTTCCTTGAGGACACAAGTTTTTTGGAGGGAAGAGCTTGTAGGCTATATTACCTGATGTAATCCTTCTCTATTCCTTTAAAATTGAGAAATAAACTTTTTATATTATCCTTGTTTCCACTCATTGTTTTTACTTATCATAGTTTAAAAACATTTGCTACTGTAATTGTGGCAAAAGTGCGAATGTTTGATACAAAACTCTTTCACTCAGGGTGAGTGGGTGAAACTATTACCCTATCCTCTCCTCAATAAATGATTCCCCTGAGTGTATTTGAATGTGTTATGAAATGGGTCATTAGGATGAAGAATTCTTGTACCCTGAATAGCTTCAATGCATACTTTTTGACTCGGCTGAGAATTCAATATCTCTTAGAGGAATTGTTTTTCATTTTACTTAACTTTTAACATATTTCCCAGTCTCTATATTAGCAGTGCTGTACATGCACATGTTCCATAATCACTTAGTACTCAAGGCTGGAGTTTTGGTACTACATTTAACTTTTATTGTAGAAATTATCTTAAAGTCAGGTACCTAAAAACTGATCTTCAAAGTAATACAACAAGCAATGTAGTTAAAAGTATTAGTGTAAGTAAAAGTTAATTATTATAACAATAGGCCTTTTCTCCTTTAGTGCTGTAAAAATTATTCATGCAAAGAAGTGATCCCAAATAACTTAGGATATTAAATTCTAGTAAAGTACTGGTACAATGTACAGCTGATCTTTAAAAAATGTATTAATTAGAATTTTTTTTATTTGAATGACTATCGGAAGGTGATGATTTTAAATTTTGGTTTTCTTGTGGAGGAAACATTAATATTGCATAACTTTGAGTTTTGTCTGTGAGTACACTCCTCAAAGTGTTATTACTGAAATTTTCACTTCTCTTGCAACACAATTATGTGTCAAATAGACATTGGGGAAACCAAAATACAATTTCATTGATAAAGTAGGCATCCACTTTCTGATAAGTCATTTGTCATGATTCTTAAAACAATATACTTAGTTCTTTCATAGTTTAGTTATAGCTAGTTTATATGCTTGTTAAGTTTAATTGTATAGAACTTGCTATACTTTGCTTGTAGGCTTTCACCACTTGCAGATATTAGGCTTTCATTTTCCTATATTGTTCATCTTTCAGCTAAACTGTGTAGTTGATTCTGTTCACTGTCATTTACTTGATAGAAATTGTGTTACATATTTAATTTTTTCGAGAAAGTGAAAATTATAATAAAAATACTGACTGGTTCTTGCACCTCTAATGAAGTTCTTTTACTCTGCCATCCTGTTGAAAATTCCATTGAATATAATGTTTTATAAAAAGTTTTAATGTATATGGCTAGGCATTTGTTTATGGGACTTGATTTTGAAGTTTTCTACTATTGTACCAGTGACTCTATTGTTAAATAATGCTTATGAAACTCGCAAAACCTATGCATAGAACGTTATCCACTTTCTTTTATTATTGATATTATTGTGAACGAAAACTGTTGAATAGTGAAAGAAAATTCATTTTGTAAACTTCTGGGCGATGTTACTCCTATTATCTTATTTGTAACAGCTTCTCTAGTGTATAGCTACTGTATTTGACTACCTGTAACTTGTGGAAGAGTGTAGATCTTCTTGATTGTAAAAGGTTATCAATTTTATTTGCAATTCTGCATTTTTCAGTTTTATATTGCTGTAATATCTGTGCATGCATTGTTCCTGTCCATCAACCAGTTTGTGATTTGCATCAGACATGAGTGGAAGGAATGCACTTACTACTCTCCCCCTGCCACTGTTGTGTTTCTCCTTTTCCTCATATTTGAGGCACTGCTGTTTGCGATTTTTACTGCTGTAATGCTGGGAACTCAGATGCAAGCAATATGGAATGATGAAACGGTTAGTCTGGTTACTTTTAGATATTACAGTTTTAAATTTATAGAATCGCATTTCATTTAGTTGGTAAATCCATCCCTTGTTTATTGTGTATTAGGGTTTTTAGTTCCAATTTTATTTTCCTTGAAGAGTGAGCTATTTCTTTGCTTAAAAGCATTAATTTTCATAATAACTATTATCCATCTTAAGTGCATTATTTTTTCAGCTTTTCTTGGTGAGCAGTAGAAGTCATTGTACTGTATTTAATAGCAGTATTATGAAATTGTATCTTGTTGATGCACCATGCTCTTAAAATCTTGATAATCTCATAAATCCTAATTTTTTTAATGCCCTAAGGTATGCATAGATGAAATGGAAGTGAAGTGTTGAGGTGAGTTCCATTGTATTCATTGCATTAGCCTGTACTCAAGTGAATCGCTTTGTTGAAGGATGTCCTAGAATGAATCAAACAAGGGATGGTTCTTGATTTTGTTTACTCTGCCATGTCATTTATCATATGACTCATGTATTCTAAGAACCACATCAAAAGTTCATTGATCTATTTTACTGTTCATTGGATGACAGGGGATAGAACAGTTGAAGAAGGAAGAGGCTAGGTGGGTGAAGAAATCTAGATGGAAAAGTATTCAGGCTGTTTTTGGAAGATTCTCACTGGCATGGTTCTCACCATTCACTAGACCACCACCGAAGAGTAAGCTGGAGAGTTACTTGTACTCTGTATGAAAGGAATATCAAGCTGTGGGTTAGCATCATGGAGGTAGGCATCCATTGACTGTGGGAGTATGATGAGAAACATTGATGGCAGATCTGGAAAAGGTTCTGCTTCTGCCATTTGAAGGACTAATCATCCTCAGAATATTAATTTGTTCCCAAAGGAACACTGTGCTTCAGTATTATTGCAAATGAGTGTTCTCAGATGGATCTATTCTGCCATAATATTTAAAAGGAAATGAGCTACAAATTACCATAATGTTTCACAAGAACACCCACCGGAAATGCATAATTTGAAATGTGATAAGTTGCCTTGATTTATTTAGTGAATGAATGAACAAGTGTGCTCTCTGGGATAACGTTTGGGAGGAAGTCGAAATGCTGGTAAAGGGTTTCAAATTGCAATCCACTATCTTATAATATCGCCATTTGTGCATCTGCGCTCATTAGGACTTTGCATATCCAGCTATTTGAACTGCACTTTCTCCTGCCACTGGTGTTGAAAAATCATGATATTTGTTGGGCCAGGAGGATGACCTATGAAAATAAATAATTACGGTGAATATTGTGATCGAATAGTTATGACATTAAAGATAAGTGTGAATATAGTCAATGAAGGATACCTCTGTGTTGAGTGAGTGAATGCTGTAATTCGGTAGTGCATACATTTTAATTGGGAGTCAACGTTTGTCAGAAATAAAAAATATTTCAGAAATAAGAACAATTTTTTAAAGATTTGAACTGGAATTGTATAGTTGTGATATTGTACACTTGCATGGGGAATGTTTTACTTGCATCCATGCTTGTAAAGATGCTAAAAAAATGACGAGATTTTTGGACATATATTTTAAATGTTGCAATATTCATTTAGTAGGTCATCTGTGCACTGATTCTGGTACTGTTTTCCTCGGCTCTTCTTATGCTGATATATTTGGTTCAAATTCTCACCCCTCAGTTGTTTTTATCCCTGGAGACACTCAGCTTTTACTGCTCTCTGCCCCAAGTCTTGGGCTAAATTTATGATCTTGGTTCCCCATCCCCATACTTCCTTATTTTAACCCTGAAATCTCAGCTTAATTTACCCTAGTTTAATTTCCATTGCCAATGATGTATATTAATGAGCATATTTTCATTCAGAGAAATGTAATGTGGAGATGTTGGGAAGATGAGTAATTGCTGTATTTAAGTGTATGTTGCCTCGAACATAAAGGAAACTGTTTGATGTTACTGTCTCAGTCTTTGCTACTGTACTTAAGTTTTATTAGATTTTTAAATACTCTTGTTCATTAAGGAGTGTGTGACAATGTGATTCAGGGAATGGGCCAACATTTTTGAGCTTCTAATTGTGATTTTTTTAGGATTCATCAAGTGTATCTTTGTATAATTAATCACTGTAAGATTTGTAGTTATATATTTTTCACGTATTGGCAAATGTTTCATTGCCACATTTTCCAAATTACTGTTAAATGATTATGATGCTATTTGGAAATAATATAATGAAAACTTGCAAAATGTTATAAAAAGAAGCATTCCTCTGTTGTTTAAGCAATTAAGGGAACATCACATAAACACATTATAAGTGTAAAATGGGCATAGCAATATGGTGGTTAGTTTTTATGGAATTCATTCGAATGATAAATTGAAATATTATGCTGGTCAACGTCTGTGCTTATGAGCAATGTCACTTCATTATTACAATGTTTCAATAAAAATGATAACTATGCCTTTTGGGTATTTCCACAGCAGTTTTTCCTCTGAACTCTAAAATATCATAGTCATATGGAAAGTCATTGAAGAGTGTTATATTTCACTGCCTATATATGTCCTTAAAATTTCTGTGCTTATTCACGAGACTTTTAAAATATATAGTCATTCTCTTCTGAAGAGTTTACAAGGCTTTTGGTTTATAACACTGATTATTTTCAATTATGTTTTCTGTATTACACTTTCAATCTTTTACTTGTGTTTTGAAGAATCACCTGGGGTTGAATAATTGTATCTTAATGAAAAACAGAAAAAGATTAGGTTGGACATTAGGTAATAATGCAAGTGGGGCGGTCTGTTCTTCAATGAGTATGTATTTACATTCTGAAGTACATAACCAGTTTTTATGCTTTTCTGCATTTTGATTAATTTGATCAAAATTTCAACATTTCCCGTTTAAGAATCATTTCCTTTTGCGTAGAATCTAATGTATTGAATTTTGTATGCAGTGGGTATTTGTGAGGTTTTCCTTCATTCTATCAATCTGACCGTCATAGTGCTGCGTCTAACCGTCCAACAGTGAATGAAATTTTAAAAATATGCCTTTGCCAGGTTTTTCTGTAATTTTTCTATTTCTTATTGCGTCAGTGCCATCTGATGAAACCTTAATGACTCAAATTAAACAAAATATGATGGTGATATGCAATTGTAGTATTGTAAAACATCTTCCGAATAATTTGAAGTTTTTACCTCATTGTGCTTGTGAATCAGTATATCCATAGTGATTAGTGAAAATGATAAGATAAACTTTGTTGTCCACTCCAAAAATGCTCAACAGTAAAACATTTAATATCTGCATTAAAAAGTTTGATAAAAATTTGTAAGTAATAAATTTGCTTGGAACACATTTACACTTATTGTTGCACATTTTAAAATGATTCTTTATAAAAATTGCCTTGCATTCAGTACAACTCTTCTACTTTTCTTTTCATTCCTTCATACTGTGAAATTTTGCCAAAAAACTTCAACCATACTTAGTTGTTTATAGTTCAATCTTATTGTCTAATTCTTCTAAAATCCTCTGATCTAAGCTGTATTCTAATCTACAGTCGATGACCTACATATTTTTGCATGGGTTACAGTTTCCAAATCCCAAATCATGTGTTTGTTAAAATGTTACTAACCATATTCTGTAGCAAAAAATATTACAATGAACTGATTTAAATTAAGAAGTAAAATGGTACAATGCATTGACTTAGAGATACATTGCAGATTTGAGGCTTTTAGAAGAAAGAAGAAAATTAGTGGGACAGACCATTATGAAGACAAACAATGAAGTTGTTTATTACTGGTGGAATTTATAGGTGTATGGATTAAAGAAGGTAGAAAAGATTATCGAGGAGGTATTGAAAGGCAGTCTGTCAGATGTCGAAATATGTGGCAGAAAGGATAATACTTGTACAAGCAGGGAAGAAGAAGGAAGAGAACAATAGTCTCGATAGATGAAGATGCCATCAAGGCACATAGAGAGTATGAAGAACTGAAGAGTATGACTTCTAATTCGTAAATCCTCTCTAAATTACCTACTTATTCCTAATGGCACAAATGATCTGTCAGTCAACTCCCTTAATAAATGACAGTAATCAAACGAGTTTAAGTTGATAGGTGAGGATAGATCTCGCCCAGTGCTAAGACCTAGGATGTGTGAAATTAACACCGCTTGGATAAAGCCAAGGGTGCCCTCAGACATCGCCTGGAATCGATCCCTGGCCATCCAGTCAGTAGCCCAGTGCTCAACCCACTGGACTATCTCGCCCGCATAATGATTACCCTTCAAATATCTAGGGCAAGCTAGAGTTGATGCTGTCGGAAGAGGGCATGCTATAGTTGCCGGGAATCATTGAAACCGCTAATTTGTAAGTAAATATGAGGATAGGAAACATTGCAATTGTGTACCTGTGTAAGTTCTGAACGTAATGAAAGACATGCTAAACGTTGGTAATATTTTCTATCGTAGTAGCATTTTAGCTTATTAAAATAGCTCAATGATACCAAGAACAACGCTCCATTGTGATCTAGTATTTCCGGAGTATGTGTTATACATTTATTTATTTATTGACGGCCCCAAAACTCATCGCCTTACATTAGGAATTATTATAAACTATTTGAAGAGCAGAAATGCCAAAAACATACCTGTGAACACACGTTTCCGTTCACCGGTGGGTCCGATTTTCTAAATAATTTAAACGGAAAAGATCCTCTAATTAACATGTCAACCGTATTAACTCCCATCTTTTGCTCAAAGAATATAACGGGCTGTTTGTATTTGCGGTTAAAAACTTATATTTGGTTTTAACTGGGGATTAAAGTTAACCCTCAGTTTATCGGAACATTCTTACACCGGGCATACATTTCACATGTTTTAAAGAGAGGTGATCTAATGGAATAATTCGGTGTTCCGAAAAAGAATCTCGCGTTATTTTCAGTTTCGCAGCGTGAAATTTGGCGAACTGTTAGTCTTTTCGCTATCTAAGGGTATAGAAACGAGAACTTCTGAGTGCGTAATGAAGGAACGTGATCGCGTCCCCGGGGCCGATGCCAAACGTTACTTACTCTCCACGACTTTCCTTCACATAATTCATCCCCATGGGATGTGTGTTACTGGCATGTGAAATGATCCAAATCCTAAATTTTCCACGCACTCCACCGAAATGAAAATTACATTTGTTCTCAATAATTTTTTCTCCGAACTCAAGATATAGGGATCGCTTTTGCGTGTTCCGTTTTCTGAGGACATTTACTTGGAGTTATATTCAAGGACTTTTCATGAATCATTAACATTGCTTTATTGTTAGATCAATTGCTGCAACACATTTTAAGTGCATCTACGCATAATTTTCTCCGTAAAGAGGTTCATTGTCGAATAGATAATTGACTTTTAGTAATTATAAATTTTCAGAAGACGAGTACTTTACTTTCACTGAAGTATTGCAAAAATCAGTTTAATATGGTGTATCTAGGCTTTTAACTAAATCAAAATCTTTGTCTTTCCACCTGAGGAAGTGATTTTTTCGGGAAACAAAATCAACAGAAAATTATGCTTATTTAATGTAGCATTAATCTCCGTAGATTTTTACAACGGGATATTTGGCCTCCTCATTTACTACGCATCTTAAAAGCAAGTAAATGGAAGCTACAAGGATTTTCTTGTGAATTTTCAAGAATAAAATTATTGCTAATATAAAACAACGAAGCCTCAGGGCGGAAAAATCTTACGGCTAACAATGTAGCTATATTTCGCTTTCCGTGAGCAAATCAAAATCGGTCCTTCGATAACTTATTCACGTTGTGCCTTCGTTAGGTTTTTTATTTCATTCCTCATCCAAATTCCACTAACTTATTTTAACAACAAATCCCTGATGTCAAGTAGCCATATTAGTCAAATTCCGACCAGTGAAATTAATTTAATTACCGAAGTTAAATTAAATTTTACGTGAGAATTCCGCATATGTCTGAATTTTAAGCCATTCTAGTTAGTCATGTGGGTAAAAAGCACCCTTGCCCGCTAAAACCGTATGGATTTGCGTCCCTCCTTAGGCACGAGTATTATGTCAACTCCGGTGGTTTGGCCCTTGGGACATGAAAAGACAAGAAAGTATTTTCTTATACGGTATACGCCAGGGGAAGGCGGGCCACCAGGTCTGGGAGAGCAAAATAGAATGTGTCAGCAGTTCAATTAAAGACCGTTAATGTAGTAGAAATTTTGGATTGATTAGGTGAATTGATTGTGAAAACCGATAGTAATTAATTGTTTTCTTCGTGGAAATGTTCAGCATCTCTTCAAGAAAGCATTAAAAATATTTTTATTTGCGTCTGAAACTCAAACTTTTCCAATATTTTTAATATTTCCCGTATTCCTAGTGCGATGGCCCTCAGGTTGTGAGATAAGGCGTATTTTTCGTTTCATTATAAGTGACCACTCTCTGCTTAAACTCTTCAATGAATTCAAAAATGATTTAAATAAGGAATATCCTTCAATTGCAGTCCTTAGAAATCATTTCAATCATATTTTGCATTTCGTTGTAAAAACTCCCGTGAATTTAATAAGAAAATAATTGAGATACTCTTAGAGCTCGGTAAGTTTTGAAACATTCTTATTGCTTTCCAAAAATACCATTCTATCCATATGCTATTCTGAAGACATTAGCATGCTCTTCAATTAAAGTTGAAGGAAAAACAATACTACGAAGTAGACCGGAATGTGACTAAAGCTTTAAGTTATCATTGGTTATGCTTAAAAACTTCTGACACTAGGATAGATAAATACCCAGTTTCGGGATCAGAAAACATAGTAAATGTCCTGAAAAGAGATAAATCAAAACATATTTGGCGTAATGCTCTGCCGTGGGCTGATTTTTTTTTAAGATTCGTAAGCCTTTCTTGTAATCCTTGATTACTTTTTTGTAATCCCTTATGATATTGCAATGATGCAATATTTTTCAACTCGTATTACCCGAATGAAATTTTAATTTTATTCCAATTGAGTAAACTTCATTGATAAATATTTTAATTTCTCGTCGAAAGCAATTAATCCTTTTTAGGTGATAAAGATTTTTCATTCATTAATTCAACTGCTGTGGTGAGAAATGCCTATTTCTTCACCCCATCCCATTAAGAGTGAATGCCCACTGAGCTATGCCAAGCATTCAAACTGAGGGAAAAAGAAAGTAAAAAATATACGCCAGCCCGTATTAATGCAACGGAATATGATTGCTGGCTACCCGCCCTCGGTTGAAAATATTCCTTATGCCCCGAACATTACAATCTCGAAGAATGCAGGGCTATGTGGAAAAAAAACTAGGCATCCGAAGCAGTGTTGCGATCAGTATAGAATTAGGGGTGACGACTGTAGATCCTTCCGGCATCGCTTAAGTAGGTACTTCCAAGGCTAATTATTTTCTCCTTTATTTTACCAAATTGTAACCGAATGGCATTTTGCTCTGCTGAAAATGGAGAGCGCGAATTTATCAAAAATCGTAATCGACCCTTATCTTCTATAAATAATTATATCAATGCATTATTTCATTATCCCTTTGTAGGTAAAATATGGATTCTTTCATAAGAGCCCTATAAGTTTATTTCCAATTTGTATCCAGTATAGATAGTATTATCCAAGTTTAGAAATAATACTCCCTTTCTTCGTACAAATATGATAAACACGTGAATGAAAAAAAAGTGTTTTAGCAGCGGCTAAAAAAGCAAATGACAATTTTATCATTGCATAATAAACATCTTCTTTTGGAGAGTTTGCCAAGTCTAGTGGTCCTTAACTTAATAATTTCATTTCTAGCTTAAATATGAGGTTAGGGTCATTATTTTACCTTGGACAAATTTTGTAAACGTATATGGTATCTACTATATGTGTGCAAACCTAATTAATGCGTGTGTCATTAATGGGTTTTATAAACCATTACAACCATTGAAAATTCTATTTAAGTCAAATATTGGAAGGGAACATATTTTGGAAAAAAGCATATTGCTTTCGGTATATGGGTCAAATTGGAGCGAGAATCGAGGTATAAGCGGGATTATGATGCGATATTTTTAGTAGTAACAGCTTTAAATATTTTTGAAAATTGACAAATTGGGCAAATTGACCCTATTCGTGGGTCAATTTTCTTCTACCATTAGGAATAATACGGGCTGACTTATTTAAAAGTAGACAAAGGATGACACGGGTATTCTCTCCACTATCCACCCGAATCTTAGAGAATGTCCATAAAAACTAATAAAAGGGATCTATGGAACAAATTAGGTAAAAAAAATTCTCAGTCCAAGTATTTTGTAAAAGTCTGTATGAAATAAAACTGTGCGAGGGACATTTGTATACTATACTTCTTTTCTTTAAATCTATCATATTGCGTAGAGTTATCTGAGAAAAATCCCTGCACAATTAAGAAGTGATGACCTGTAATGCTAACCTCAAAC
Organism: Hetaerina titia; assembly: GCA_037158775.1. NCBI lineage: Eukaryota > Metazoa > Arthropoda > Insecta > Odonata > Calopterygidae > Hetaerina > Hetaerina titia. The sequence continues at coordinate 89,371,214 of CM073769.1, read as the reverse complement.
GCACTTAAAAAATACTATTTTCTTTTATTATTTAAAAAAAGTTAATTTAAAAATTTACGTTGTTCAATTCCATGTTTTTTCACTTAAAAACTCACTAAATCCCAAACAGATGCGTATTAAAATGGTCAATTCGCGTTCGGGAGGCCTTACAGCAAAATATACCTCGGTTGAAATCTCCAAGATCATCAGAAAGAAAATCGGTACTTTTCCTTTTACCTGACAGCTGTGAAGGATTGAGTATTTACAGCACGCATTAAATCGCTCAGGGTGTGAAAGGGGGAGGGCAAAGCTTGATCCACATTTCTGTTGTCTTCTGTTCTACTTTGAGGTCATCGCGATACCCAAGAGAAACTGCGGAATGTGCTCGACCGATTTGCTTAAGGGAGTTTCTTCCCTAAATGTGTCTGTGGGTAGCGTACCTAACCCCAAGAGGTGAAGTAAAAAACGATGGTATTTCTGGAAAAGCAGTCAGGAGCTCCGTAGTTGATTTTTTCTCTCTCATTCGAAGTGCACAACTTAACAATTCGTAACTTTGGTGAACCTGATGGAAGAGTGTATTTTATTATATAATTTATTATATATTTATAGTAGCTTATATATACATACAGATATATCAACCATAAACACAGTAATCAACCCGAAGGTTTGTTTGGTAGGTAATGGTAGAGTACACCCGGGACTTAGCCCGAGGCGTGTGAAAATTCACACATCAGGATAGGAGAGGCAGTACCTTTCCCTGTGCCGACTAGGGTTTCTCAGATGATCTGGTACCCGAAAATCACATAGTTTGGGTGTAGCTGAGGGTACCCAGAGTCTGATGTTTGTCCGGGAATCGAACCCGCGCCCCAAGGTCAGTAGTCTAACGCTCTACTCCTAGACTACCGCGACCCCACACATATTCACGCATACATATACTATGAAGATATAATAATCTAAATCAAGACACGTGCGATACACCTCGATAATTGCATGAGGTTTTCATTTTATAAACATAATCATCGACAAATATTTATACGGAATTATAGAACCCGTCACAAAGGCGTAAGAAGTAAAGAGAACGGAAGAAGTAAAAGGCTAATTATTGGTACTGAGTTATTCTTGGAAGTGGTTAAAAATAAGAGATACAATCGCTGAGAAATAATATGTGAACGGGGTTATTGAAGTTGTGTATCCAATTCATGAGCATAATTAGGATTAGCATTTCCAATTACCTTATTTTATCTTAGACAGGTCTTGATCCTGTGTTTTCCCCGTATTTCATATCGATTAGCTTAGGAAATTTGCATCCAAACAGTTCATTGGTAGACATCCCATAATATATCACTGTGAGATATTAAAAGGAAAGGTAAAAAGCATGCGCGGAATCAACAATTGTCGAATCATCAATTGATAATATTTTTAAATTATTCAAATTTTACACTTGGTGTAAGAAGTGAATTCACATAATTCATATTTCAAGCTGAAAACTTATTCTGCTTGTGTGGTTGCCTTAGGGCACAAACGATAGGCTCTCACGACACTGATTAAGATAACCCAGTGATATTTTCTCTCAGTCATTTTTTTTTTAGATCCGTTTCGGAAGTCTTTATCACATTTTTGACATGTGGGAATTTCCGTGGAGTGCATACAGTTAGTTATATTGTTGGATTAATGAGTGGGTCGGATTAGCTTGGCAAAAGAATATCTCAATAGAAAATCCATAGGTAAGGGATTATGATCATTGGTGAATATGAACTCTGTGTGGTTTCTCAGACAAAGAGAGGTCAACATGCTTTTGATTATCACGTCTAAGCTAAGAATTTGAAAATCTTACTCGCAGTACTTAATTGCCGTAATCCATAAATAAAATTATATTACGACCTGTCTTAAATTCTACGTTATGAGTAAAATAACAAATAAGTACCATTAAAACTGCTGATGCAAAACTCTTCCTTCAGTTAATAGTGTTCACCTTTTAGTTGTTTATCGTTCCAATAGCGACTTTTACCTCAGCCGTGGGAACACTCAAGAAAACCGTTGCCACAACCAACGCTGGAGTTTTGAGGGAGTCTCGAAACCGGTGACGTCGGGACTTGTTGTTGTTTTGGCCAGCGAAAGGACATTTAAAACAAAACAAACACATATATGCATCACTCCCCCTCTTCGACTTTCGATCATGCACCGCGTTGCGGCGTCTCTCGAAGAATCTTAATACGCCGACCAATCCGCCACCGCCACGCGGACCACAATTCTTCCCATCGCGCCCCTCCCCGCGCATTCCTCGGTTTCAGCCTTCCTTCACCCTTTACTCCTCCCTCCTCCTTCCCCCTCCATCTCCCCCCACCCCCTAGCGGACTGACACGGAATGAAAAGGAGTGGATAACTAAAGGGTGGAAGTCGAGTGTGATCTGGACCGGTGAATGGACCCCCTCCTCTCTTCCGGGAGGGTGGTGATGGGGAGAAGGCACGCACGGCGGGAGTGGTGGACACGAGTGGACCTCGAAGGAAGGGGGGGGGGAGAGAAAGGACCCTCGCCCCATCATCTCCCTCACTCCTCCAAAATAGGGTTTCGTCCCTTGGAATCGTCAACGGGGGTGAAGGGAGAGGGTGGGTGAGAGGAATGCACGTTGGGTCGGAGGAGAGCTAACGTGGAAGGAAGAGCGGAAGGAGAGGGAGGAAGTTGAGTGGAGGAGGGTGGGTATTGGGGGTGGGAAGGGGAATTAAGGGCATGGCATGGGGGGGAGGGGAGTTAGGGTGGCGGCGGCGGCAGCGGCGGTGACCTGGGGCCATTCCCATGGAAACAAACGCTCGGTGGGGAGACTTGTGGAGTCCCGAGTCCGATGACGTCGGGACCGACTGTCCGAAGGAGTGGGGTGGGGGCAGGGTAGCAGGGGGATCAGGGAAGGAAGGAAGATTTATTCAAAGTACTGGGGAATAGAGAAATGGATTTATTTGGGTAAAATTGAGACCTTAGATCCTTCGCTTTCGTGCGTACCTTCCTCAAAGTGCGCATAGAAATGAATGGGCACATGAAGACTATGAATAAAATTAATAGCATGCATTTTTTTAGAATACCATGAGAGACTCTTCTGTATTGACCCACGCCGGACAACATTCAAATATGGGGATGTGAAAAACCCGCGAATAGTTCTAACACTATGGAATGATCAAAGGAATGATAGAGGAAGATATTGTTGAATTAAAATGCAATATTCATGTACGGAATTGGACAGCAAGTGCACTGCTAAACAGTACATTAATTCCAAATGTATAGTATAATATGAGGGCCACAAAAGTAAGTAATGGGGCAGGATATAAAAATGTGGATATTTAATGCTAAGACCGGTAGGAAACACAACAGTCAGACTTCATTTTCACCCGGTAACATCTTATATATATAATTGTTGCAATCGCACCTTTCATGCTTTTCCCCGAACGGTACCTCCCGCCTCTTATCCCTGCCCCCCTCAGGGGAAATTTTGCCCCCATTCTTGGGGTCGCGTGCTGTTCACTTCTGATTTAATCGTGTGAGTTCTAAAATGCTAAGGGGTCCGCCTCACCGGAAAATTATTTAACCAGATGCGCAAGCTACTCCCTGATTTGGGCCGTCACTCGTACACCTTGCCCGGGATGATAACGCACGCGAGTGATCGTTACCGTTATTTAAACTATCGATATTGAGTATCCTCTCACGATTCTTCAAATGTAGCATTCTGAAACCAAATAGCGCTACTCCAGGCTCTATTACTTCGAATCATTGAAGTTAGGTAGCAGTATCCACTATCACCTTCCGATCTAAGGAGTCAAATTATGTTACGGATAGCGATGACGATAACGCCGAAAAGAACAACCATGACCGCATCCCCAGTTTTCACGACTCGTGTGTGAGCGGTGTCGTAGTACATCATGCGCTGAGGCTGAAATATGTGTATCTTCGTCGCAAGGAGCAGAAATAAATATAGATTTCTTTTTAATTCGGTAGGACAATAAATAAAAGAGACATTATGAATATCGATAAGTTAACTACTAAAGAAGATACGGTTTTCCTATTATAATGCATATAAATTAATGCTTATACGTGAGAATTTTGAGGTGCGGGGGCATCGAAGAAAGGAGAGAAAGAGGAGGGAGGGGCAAGGAATATGGTGTGTGAGAGAAAAACCTGTGAGGGATGGACGCGTCGGACACACTCGTGTCCGAACTGGCCACTTTAGGGGTCACCTTTGAGCCTCCCAATTATCACGGGAAAGGGACTCCCGCGGAGGGGTTGGGAGGAAGAAAGGGTTATGGAGTCGGAAGATGGAGAAATGGGATAAAACCCGGCTTGTTTTATTTTTCCGTCAGAGAAAAAAAGAACACAAACGAGACACGTCTTTCGGGTGAGGTCCCCGGGAAGGATGGAGAGAGATTCAGAGGGAGAGGACACGGCCAGGGAGTTGAGTATATCGTATGATGTACTCGGCGGAACGGGTCTTCTTCCGATTTCGGATAGAAGAAAAGAAAGGGAGGAGAGAGGGTGATAGGTGAAAGAAGTGACTGGAGGGATGCGAGGGACGTAAACTACGCGACAGGCCATCCACCTTCAAAACTTATCCCACCCAAAAAAATGTCTCCTGCCCGCCGAGGTGTCTTCCGCATTTCCCGGCGTAAACGCGGCTCCACTGCGGGAGACCGCTGTGCTAGTAAAATTTCAAGTGAGAATCTTCCCAAAAATCAAATCAATCGCCGATAAATACGTGGATAATTTCTTCAGGATATTATGAACAGAGAATCGTAGTGTGTGGGCGAGTGGATTACTGAATGGGAGGAATTAAAATAATCACTGAATTTAGTTGGATCATATAAATAAACGATTATCATCTATATTATTTCTGTCCGATCATTTTATTCGCTAAATATTTATCAATTCGAAGCTAAATAAAAACGATACGACTGTTTGATACGCCGAAAATAAAATCCATTTTTCCTCCATGGCGCCAGGGTCGGCTCCACACGCCGGAATCTGTGAATACTTAAGGTAACACGGTTTAGTTTGGAGACCTGAGGGCTAAGTAATGGAGGTTCTCAACCTATGATACCATTTAAGTAAACTCCTTATCATAGAATGAAAGAATAGCTTGACTGAGTGAAATTCATGGAAAAATGTTTTTGCATTTGACACAGATATACTTTTGCGGTTTTTATCTTCTATGAGAGCCACGGAGTGTGGAACTGTCCATGGAAAGAGCAGATTCACGGGCATCAATACTATTATATTCACGTTAAATGCAATTAACGCCTAGGTTGCATATCTGCTTTTATTATATGTAGATAATATCTATAATCATGCTGCTATTCCATCAATATCAAGGAAGGCAGCCTGGATAATGAAGTCCTTAATAAATAATCTTGGCATCGTATGAATTCCTTGGTAAGATGCCGATGTTTCAATTTAATCACCGAAGCGGTTGGAGACCATGTGTTACTGTAGTAATTATTTTAACACAATATTCGAAAGCATCAGCAAGGGAATATGGCAGGGTTATTGGGACACTAGTCATGATAATATTTAGGAAGAAGTCCGTGAAATGGATGTTAGGGTCCACGAAGGTTATTCATTGGTTGGCCTTTTTGTGTGGTGAAATGAACTGTGGAAGGGATTATCCTTGTGTAATCAGCTTACCTCTTTGTCGTATTTTGCGACATTCTGGTGGTGTGGGATTTATCGATTTCGCTACTAAAATATAAAGTTGGATAACTTTGCATAATTTTGATATTGCAATGAACCTTGGGTGTCCTCACGGGTTTGATTCCCAAGTTTAGAAGTAATTCTGCGATCTTTTGCTTTTGGAGAATTGTTAATAAATTGAGCAACCTTTCTCAGCACCTTTTTCAATTCTGTAAACTAATTTTCTTGAGATGCGTGAAGGATGCCTACAGCATATTCCGTTTTAGGGCTAAGCAACGAGAAATATAAGATGTTAGATGTGTTCGGGAAAGGGTTCCGCATTGTTATAGAACTCCGTGGGAAGTCTTGCCGGTCTCTCCTCCCGTCTGTTTGTCCCTTGTCTTATGTTTAATATTATGGAGTTCTCATATCATTGGCTGGAGTTAGCATAAACGTACACGCCCAGTTACTGATGTCATTTTGGTAGACCAAAAAACCATATTAGATCACTCACGCCGTTCCCTCTCTGGATAGACTGAGTGAAAAATTCTGGCTTAATGTTTGGAATTTCAGAAATCTTACTCCCTTTTGCTAAATTTTTCAAAACTCTCATTTCGTTGCACAGCAAAACCAAAATAGCCAGTTGGTGGGCTATGGACAAATTGAATAGGTAGGGAGGATATGGCAATTTCGCGGTCATTATTATTGCTGCTTGAGTCCGTATATAGTATGGGCAGTCCGAGACGTGTTGCACACCACGGACGGCTACTCCAACACGCCACTCTGTAGAGACCGAGAATGTTTTCATTTTTAACTTTCCAAGTCACCAAGCATGATATTATCCCCGTCAGGGTTTAATGAACTGGAAACCTTCGCTAAAACGTTTTAAAATGTTTTTTAACCGCGGCAGAGAAAATTTCAGCTGGACTAAGAAAAAAGCGTTCCCAATGTATAACTACCAACATCGGTTAGTACGTAAATCTTTGGCGAATAACTGTACAACCATCTCCAGGTGTGTGCCCTTCGTGGACCACCGAAAATCACGTCGATCCCCTCAGAATACTTATTTTTTCTCTCTCGTTCATATCCTCCGGCTTTCACCGGAAGGAAACCGTCATCGAAGGAGCACGAACCTACCTACTGCCGCCCGTGAGTCAGAATATCGGTTGTAACGTGGAGCGAGTGAAGGGGAGTGATGCCATGGAAAAAAGGAAGCGGACGGGTGCATTTTAAATATTAGTAAATGTATGCATGCCTCTTGCGAGTGGGGTAGAGAGGAGGGTAGGCGTGAGTAAGGTAGGGGACACGAGGAAAGAGAGAGAGAGAGAGGGACTCCTTAAATCGTGCCGCCTCCTTGGTCGTCGTCTCTTGGGACAGGAGTAGGCGAGGGAGGCCGCTGTTGTTCGGGAGGAGTGGAGTTTTGGAGGATGAGAGTGGGGTTCGAAGGGCGGGCAGGGAGAAGGGGGGGGGGAGTATTTCGCTCCGAGGGAGTTCAAATTCTTCGTCGTCATTATTATTGTTGCGTGAGCCTGACGATAGAATGGGCAGCCAGGGAAGGATCGAGAAAGAGAGCTGAGGAAGGGTGGTGGGCCGTGAGGGAGGGCGCCATGGGAGTGAGTGCTTGCGGGAGAAGGGGAGGGTGGAGTGGAAGTGGGGGTGGTTCCGGAGCGAACCCCTGTTGGAGCGGCGTTTCATCTCGACCGCCACGTACGTATGTAGACGCGGAAGAGGGTCCGAGTGGGACGGGTCGGGACGGGAGAGACTGGGGAGGAGGGTTTGGTAGTCGGGAGAGGTGAGAGGATGAGGGGGAGGGGGAGTGATGGGATAGGCCCTGGAGGTCCCTCGTCTCACACTAACGACCCACGCATCTCCCCCCACCCCCCTCAGAACCTCCTCCCCTTCCATGAGAGAAGAAGCTCCAACCCTCCTCCATCTCCATCCCCTTCGTACCTCTCACCCTCTCCCAAGATCTCCTCACTCCGCGGGCATTGTGACTCTTAACCGCCCTCCCCATTCCGGCGGCTCCTCCCGACCATTCACCTTATTCCACCTATGTGCACTGCGTCGCCGACTCGGCTAATTGTTACACACCTCTCTCTAACGTCTTCCACGACGTCAAAAACCCTTCCCAATCAAACCCGCCTTTTCCGAGACCCAAATGGGGGGAGTGAGCTCCTTGCATTTAGTCGCCGATCGTGTATAGTTGTCTTAAGACGTGAGAGGGAGGTGATCAGTATGAGTGCGCGGGAGGTAAAAGCGACAAGTGGAAACCATGGGGATACGTCGCATTTTTGGTTCACTACCATCGTTGCTCCTATTTTTTGATTTGATTCTTGCTCGAGGGAGTGAGAAAAAGAGGATACGAACTTACGGCATGGAGTCACTGATTCAACCGCCTACGAAATTTCTATTGCGACTCACGGACTCATTTTTCATGCGATTCCTAGAGCTTTTCCGGCAGGGTCAGTATTCACGTGGGGAAATGTCAACGAAATTAAAACGCCCCGTGCGAAGTGTTATCTTGTATTCTTGATTAACAAGAAAATTTTATCGAACATTTTAAAATTGCTGTAATTTTTCTCGAGACATTAGCCTCAAAAATGCAAAAATTCCTTTTCCATAAAATCTAAAGCGTTTTACAATTACTTGAACGGTTTAAAATGTTATTTATCTACTGTTTGGTACATCAAATTTTCAATGCTTGAAAATACGAGTCCTATAATTTGTAATTTAGAAAAATACTCATTTAAAAGAGTTTGTCAAGCCGACGTGTATGTGACTCTGGTAGGTTTTCTTCGCGTTGAGTAAGTTGAAACATGCAAACAAGGGGAGAGAGACAATGAAAATCTTGCCACCATTCTTTTGAGGAAAGAAAAGAAAACAAGTGTAGGTATAAATCCCTAAGTTTCGTCCCACCGGCATTCCTACCTCACCTCAAACCTTCATGGACTTTGATTTACTTTAAATTGTTCCATAAATCGTGGTAAAATGGAATCTTCGAAGCTGAAAAGGAAATAAGGTATGTGCCAGCTGCCACGTATCGAAGGGCCGTGGAGGGCGGCTGAGGCATCGGAAGTTTGTCAGCCGATTCCATGCCGGATAAGAACTATTCAACTGGGAAGATTATGGAAACGCCCTTTAGGTATCTGTGGAATAAAAAGTTAATGCTCTATTCGAGGAATGAAGTGAGAGGTAAAAAAACAAGTTAATATGACTCGAGAAATGACACACCTCCGTTGCTAATCGTAGCGTATAATTTTTTTCTCCTATTCATAACAGTTTCATTGCCTTCCTATCCCCGGTCAGGGGTGAATAGATGCTATTTAGCGGTTGTCAAATGATGCGACCGAATCGGAGGATAAGGAGATCAGAGGAAAAAAAGGAAAAGGGTGCCAGTGAGAAATTCTCATCGAGACTACGGCTCCATGGTGCCACCAAGGTACCTTTGCTAGATGATTGCATGTTCGACGGTAATGATTGAGATGAGATCCAAATCTATTATGTTCAAATGGTGACCTATTTACTTTTAAATCGTTTCACAAAAACGCCGGAAACAATCATCCCCGTAATTCTAGTAGTTTCATGACTCGGAGAGTTACAAAATATTGAGTTTAACGCGTTTAATTAATGATATTCATTTTTTAATTAAAGTGATTAAAGCAACAATTTTACTCGGAGATAAAATTGTTTTGTCGAACTTTTAACCAATTATTAGTTGACTTTCTCGAATCTTTTCACGTTGAACTCGGTGAGAGTTATTTGTTAACTTGGAAAAATTCTATGATAAAAAATCCTATTGACATTCGCTTTTGATATTTAAATTTCATTGATTTTCACATGGTTTGGCTCTGAGGCATTTCTAAAAAATGATTAGTGAAAAGAAGAACGCTAAATAAAATTTACCATCGGTCTCCCGCTATGTTTTTCACTTAATTATCAACTTCCAATGATACACGCGCATATGTATATAACTCCAACAGTACACGTAAAATTATACGTTGATTATACGTACTACTGCAATTTCAACGCTCGAAGATTCCATAACATTCCTTTTCCCGAGAAAAATCCAATGATATATGGACCACTTTTAGAAATTTGTCGATGTAATTGAATAATTATTTTCTTAACGTGAATAGATAATTTGATTTATACTCGGTGTTAACAACACATATAGCCGTTGGGGGAATCGTCGTGGATATAAGCGTCAATCACTCACCAACACCGAGTCTTTAATGGCAGAAACGATTTCATGACAATGTAAATCTCTCCCAAAATTATTCCCGCTAACGTTACGATCGTGGAAATTTTCCCTTGTGAATGCGCACTACCGCTGGGAAATGAGTCTTAAGTAGTCATAAAACGTTTTCATAAAACTATGCTGACACATTTACGACGGAAGTGGTATTCCGTCGAGTAAATGTGAAATATAAGTCCGTGTCCCGTGACGATTACAGTAAGATATGCTCCAAAATAACACGGAAAGTTTTTGAATGCGACCGTTTATTTTTATTGAGACGACTTAATGGGCGCATTTGTTCCCGGACACGTCGAGAGCACGAGGAAAATACGCGTCTAAAATTACCTCTATTAAAGGAACAAACCCAAATACCTTTGAGGATAGACTTACATTCTAAGGCGTTCCAGCGGCTCCGTGACCCTACCCTTCCACGACTCAAGTACCCCAGGACGAGCAGCAGACAGGGTCGCTGCTGTAAAAGCGCCAATAATTCCCACGGAATGATCGGATTATTTTTCCCGAATATGACCACCACCGGCGACGCGAGCCCATCATAAAAAGTATCGTCGACGTCATCATAATCATCACACACAGCATCTGTCCGTTTATTGCGTGTCCGCGGGCGTGTCGGTGGGTGAAATAAACGGAGCGAGCGAAGGGTCTCGGGATGATGCCTCAGAATTTCCGAGAATGTCCTCTTCCCAACGTGAGCGATTCCAATCCACCCCTCCCTCCACACTCGTTTTAACAGCGCACGGTTCACGACCCGTGAGGAAACTTCCGACGGGGCACATGAACGAAGGCACGAATCCGTCGCGCGGAGACTCCCACGACCGTAAGCGACCCTGGCGTTCCGAGATCCAAGTTCCCTCGAAGTGGCCTCGTGCTCTACGGCATGGGGTAGGGGGGGGCGGTCCATATGGACCGCTGGGACACATCGTCACCCTTTGACCGAGGCCGGGAGGTTGAAAGTGGAGAAGAAATAAAAAAAGTTATATTCGTGTGGCATGGTGGGCTTGGTGGTGTGGTTACGTGATTCCTCCCTCGCCCAAGTCGTCGGGTGGGACAGGGGGAGGGTTGGTGGAGCCGGAGAGGCATCGGACTTTGGGGAAGGATTAAAAAAAATATAAAAATACATCCCTCCGGTCAGCTTTCAAGGGCAAGCTAGCTCTTTAGGCAGGGTTGGGGGGGGGAGTGGGGGTGAAAGGGCGGGCCGGGCAGAGGAAGCGAGGACGGAAGGGTTGCACCGTGGATACTACCTTCCACGGAGACGTTAAGGCCTTTCGGACGGAGATGAGGGTGTGGGGAGGGGTATCTGGGTCCGGGGGAGGTGCAGGAGGAGGGCCGGTGGTATAAAAATGTATAAAAGGGTTGTGCCCCGACTGATGGGACTACACTAAAAACGATTCCCTTAGACTTTGAACCCGGAGGAAAGGCAGTTCGTAGAGGAGTGAAGTGTCGAGGGAGGATAAGGGAAAAAGTGACGGGCGAAGGAGGAGAGAAAAAAAGGGAGAGGCGGACCAAGGCAAGTGAAGGGAAGAGTGAGCGAGTGGCGAGTACAGTCTAATCAGGACAGCGGAAGAGTAAAGAACAAACACAAGGGACAAGACTACCCCTCCCCTAAAAATCAACGAAGGAAACCTCTTCCTCTAGCGTGCTCCTCCAAGGAAAAACGAAAAGAGATGGCTGGACAAAGGATTGTGGTAAGTGGTCTCCATATTTTTTTTAAAAAAAAGCTTCTTATTAAGGACGGGGTCGCGCCGTGAATGAAAAGAAAATTTTTTTCGCGGTATCTTTTCGGTGAGTGTGATCCTCTTGCACTCAGAAAATTCATCCCCGGGAGTGTCGCAGTTTTTTTACACGTCCATATTTCAAGGACTGAAACTCCGGTGACTTGAAAAACTCGCAGAAGTTATTTAATTCACCGATTCACCACAAATATTTAGAAATTGCTCGTGGAACTTTCCGACGTCATTTTTTTCACAAACAAAAATTTTCATCGACAAATATTAATGCGATTGTGCGGTTAATGCCATTGGATTTTTATGTTTTTTTATGCAGCCATTTCATTTATTCATCGGGAATCAATTGTACCCACAAAATGTTCAGGTTTTTAGCGTATTGAATCAATTTTTTTTCTACTCTAAAAAAACTGCTTCCTCTGTATTGATTTTGTCGTGGCCAAATCGACAGACATTGAGTAATTTGAAAATTTACATCTGTAGCTTCCAAATCCATCCTAGTAAAGATATATTTGGTTCGCCTAAAAAGAATTCTCTAGGGTGAGTTCGCGAAGTCTTTATTGAACTGCTTGTTGAAATATTTCACGTATGAATGAGAAAGTCTCCAGTCACTCATCTGAATAGTATCCATTTGTATATATTTACCTCCAATAAATTACATAATTTTTTACACACAGGACATGTAGCTGAGAAAAGATAACCAGATGGATAAATATAATCAGATAATATTGATTGCTACAAATGACATCACAGTCATCAATGTTAGTAATGAAGGCGTCAAAATTTGCGTTATTCTTAAAATTAAAAATGTTGTGCAATAATACTCCCAAGATCCTAACGAAGCTTAGCTATACATTTTACACCATATCGCACCGTAATGACTGCTGTGGCAAAAAACCTTTTCCTCTAATATATATATGGTTCATAATTACTCCCGTAATTTATGCTTTTTCTTGTTTGAAGTTGAGCGTGATAGCTCTAGTTGCATGCCATAGAAATCAAATCAATGTAACTCAAGTAGTATATGTATATTGAGCATTTTTACTTTGTTTACGAATTATTTTGCAGGTATTGTAACGCCTGAAACATTCTGTAAGCCTTCATTTTTTCGTATTTTAGGTCGTTTTGGCGCTGCTGATGTGCTATTTGGCTGTGGGCCAAGCTTTCATATTACCCATTCTGCTCAAAAAGCTGTAAGTAATCTATATTGAATCGCCTATTCGAATTCTACTCATATTGCTACTATTTTATAAACTAAAATTATTATTTATAAATCGGCCAAAAAAACCCTTGAAAGACAATTAACGTGTTCATTTACGTGCATGGTGTTTTGACCAAATCTAACTATGAACTGAACATTTTAAAAGAACTGTCAATAGCACTAAATAGTTCAATTAATTCACATATTCAAGGATAATATTACCAAACAGTTTTATCTGTAGTGTATTCATACTCCATGAAAATACCCAATGTGTAACAGTGTCATAATTTCTGGAATGTTTCACCCAGGATTAATTCCCGCTCAGATTGTTAGATTTTTTGAGAAATTTAATCAATTTTCGATTTCATAACAGCCCAGTTAACATTAATTCAAACCTGTAGGTATTGATATTTCCAAAAATATTAAAACGCAACGTTTCTAACCTAGGGACCTGGGGTACTGGCCAGGATTTGGATACAGATACATGCCCTACCAGCCAACCCAATCAGACTATCCTCAGCGGGAGATAATACAGGTTTTTCCGCAATATCCAGGTGAGTTAACCAAAAATTGAACCTCATTACGTAGGTGCACTTTTAATTAAATTTTTAATTAAATCCTCATCAAACAAGTAATGTTGATCTCCTCGCTGATTGGCAAAAATATTAATAGGATCATATAAATAATTTCATGTTCTCTTCCTAATCTGTAACTCGCTTTTCTTTCAGCAATGGAAGGATATAAGACCGGACAGTGAAGATGACGGAAATGTATTTAATACCTAACTATAAATTTGTTTTATGATTAAAAAAAAGATCCTGAAGTATACTGACACGGAAGACGACGTGTAAACATGAAAACAACCTGTTAAACATGTGTTTAAGTGAATAAAGTGCATTTGTTTTTTCCATATAATCCTCTTGAAGTTTCATTAGATGGAAAGGGAGAAGCCCAGGAGGGGTCCACCCTAAAAGTCCTTCACGCTCGACGATTAAGGCGTCCATAACAGTTTACATAGGGCAGAGGGCGAGCGCTCAGTGAGTGACATGTTTGAGATTGGGGTACTCCCGTCGGGTGAAGAGGCGACGGACAATAGGAGGAGTAAATGATGGGGGGAACAACCAGTCGGGTTCCATCTCTTATCCTCGCCGTCCTAAGATGTGCCGAGATGATTCAATAGCCTTCGTCCGTGGAGGCGAGGTTCCCACCCACCCTCGGCGCAAGGCCCAGCGAAGGTTTTTTTTCCCTCTCGGCACTCATCCCAAACCTGTTCTCTCCCCTTCTCCCTCCGGTCATCCTTAAACCGTCGCTCTCTTGACCCGCGCATTCCCTCACTCAGTCGCCCTCCCCCGAAATCCATCCGCCCTACCTCTTCCGTTTATTTTATCGCGAAGGGAATAGCTCTCCCTAGTTCTTACTTTCAGGGTATCCAGCTCGCTCTCCATTTTCATTTCTTCCACCACTTCCTTTCAAAACGTCGCCGTAAATTGCGTTTAATCTACCTTCGGCCCATTCACGCCCTTACTTTAATTTTACCTTGTTTGCACCAACCCATGCCTCCTCTTTAATTTCCAACCTTCGGTCTTCCATCCTTCTCCTCCATTTCGTTCCCATTCGTTCTCGTCCTCATGTCTCTCCGTTTGAAAAACGTAGGACCTGGGATGTTACAAGTATTTTTAGTTCACTCTGAGCCACCTCTCAATAAAACTCTATTTCGTGTTTTATATTTTCTTACGATGCACAAACCACATTTCCGAAATCTCTGTTCCAAAGTCTTCTTTGCTGTCTTATATCGTCCTCAACCAACCAAACCAAGACCCTCTGATTTTGATTTATTTTTTGATTTTCCCTAACTTTTTCACAATCATTAATAGTATTCAAGAAAGTTCAAGTAAGTAAGTCCATTAGCGACAAAGATGTACGTTTCTCCTCCTGTTTATCGTTTCATTTCGAAGCATAACTCCTCCTTAAGGAACTTGGATCACTCAATTGAATGCCTATTTTCTGCTTATGGAATAAAATATTTACTCCCCTTCTCCTTATTTTCATTGGCGTTTTGTTAGTATTTTCTTATCTTACCGATCATTTACATGTTAAGTTTCGATTTCCCTTTCTAAGTGCGGTGCGCTTTAACATTACTCCTGTTTCTTTTATTCCGGTCTTCTTTTTTCTCACGTTTGCCTGCATCAATGGCTATCTGATAAAATCGCTCCTCTTTTCCATATCTGATTATTTCCTTCGAAACTAATGAAAGTAGGTTCCTAGTGTCTGCTTACTTGCTCGTGCAACTCATAACCTATCCGAACGGATGAATGGTTGTCTGCCTGTCGGAAAAGGCAGGAAATGCGAGGCAGTCTCACCAGTTATGGAACGCCGTAAGGTGAACAACCCAAATCTCCACAAAAATATATTGCTCTGACTTTATGTTCAAGTCTTTTAAAGAACCACCTCTTCTCTGCGTAGATATCCGGATGTCAAATCAACTTTTGATGAGGTAGGATTTATTTTCATTTATTTTATGCATACACATGTATTTTAAATCGAAAAACCATTATCACTCTTCTTCAAGAATGTTCATTTAAATTATACTTGAAAAAAGTTACCTCATGAAATAAGTAATATTTTAATGACCTAGTGTATTGAACTTGCTATAATCTCAAGGCCCCTCCCAATCAATTTTCCAATGCGATCAAATCGCAAGAAAAATATCAGAGAAGATAATTCTAGTGGCGATATCCTCGCTCAACAGTCCTCCAAACTAAGAATTAAGATTTTTCCATCCCTTATTTATCAAAATAGTTTCTTCTTTAAAAGAATACTTAATAAATGTAAAATACGATTTTAGCTTAGTTTAGCCATTGTGGCTCAAGTATTGAGAAAAACTTGCTCAATTACTGTTTCTTAGCGTCTCACACTAGTTCAACTATTTTCCTCACCGCCATCCAGAAATGCACTCGTTGGTATGCAAGAAATAATAATCAAACAATTTAAATATTCTGTAACAAACACAGTTCAGAAGCAAGACGCCCACTTAAACCGCAAATAACTTCAAGGCACACATTGTCAATTTGTGAATCAAGCTACACTTTTATACGAGCATAAAATTCGAGGGAGCTGAATTCTTAATAACATTCTTAGGCGTTCTCCATATTTGACAATAAAGTATGCTGCACTTAAAATACGAAGTTTATGAAAGCTAAAGCATAATGCTATATGCAGGTAAATAATATACCTGTAATAATAATAACCTGTTAATAATAATAATAATATACAGGTAATATATACCTGCAATTTTGGTGCGAAAGACTTAGGTAGATTTGAAATGAAATCTTGATTTCTTTAAAGGATGTATGGTGAGGATTTGTAATATTACTTGCCAGATATTACATTTATTATGTAGTTTTTTATGTTCGGTTATGAATTGAACGAATCGCCGCACAGGTTTTTGCGCTGGAGAGATACGACTTTGCCAGAGCTGCTCCTCAATGAACATCATCGACATCCAAGACGAAAAGCTCGTTTCACAGCCATCGCTCGATTTCTTCCTAATGATAGGTGGATAAAACTAAGATGAGCACCATGCCAACCTCTTCATGGGTGTCAATCGTCGTATTCGCTCCATTCCCGTTCCGCTCCTAGCCGTTAAATCTCTCCTCACCCCGGTTTCTATTCGTCTCATGATAGTCTTAATCGGTCTTAATCGACGCGCCCGCCGCCTGGGGAACATGAAACCCCAGATACCCCCCGAAGCATTCCCGACTCATCTTTCTCTTAACGTTCGACCCACCTCTTCCCCCAGGCACTCCTCACAGCGCCCCCTCAGACCGCTGGGTCTCCCTTGGGACCCCATTTTTCCATTACCCGCGACCATCACGGCCTCGCATCTCCCTAATCACTCACCCGCCCCTCCCCTGTTCGCCCCCAAGGCGGGAGGGCATTCTTCGGCGCGGGGAGGGCGGGGGAGCGTGTCCCAGAAAAGGTTGACTGGGGGCAGAGCGAGACGGGCTGTCTTGATTCCGGAGCACCCCTGGTGTTCCCTCAGGGTTGCGGCCCTCGTGGAAAGAGCTCATCGCTCGCCCCGGAGAGAAGCATTGTCGGTCTCTCATCTCCCCTTTGGGGGCCACGCGTCAACTACTATTGATGACGAGTGGCGAAAATAGGGATGGCAGAAGTAAATTTCAAGCGTCATACGTACTGTACCAATCAAAAGTAGGTTTTAGATTGTTAGTAACCAGTACCACCTATAGCATCTTCCGCAAAGTGTCTCTTACACGTCCTTCTTGATACGCTTTTTTGTTTCTCCAAACATTCTACTGTCCTTTTGCATTTATTATTCGTCTTTTCAGGAATATACAACCACAGAACCGTAGCTTATAATGAAATTCAGTTCTTATACTCTGATTATTCATGCTTCTTGATACTGTTAATTTAGTTACTGGAGAGATTTACACATTTTGTTCCTATGCCCATTAGAAAAATCATGCACCCTTGAAAACATTGAATAATGATTTCTTTAATTAAAGGCTAGCTATTTTCAATTCATCTCAGACCAATGACGGAAGACATCTTGTCACATTCATGAAATCAGAAATTAGAATAACCACCGATAGGCGTACATTTTCGGATGTCTGGACTAAACGGTGTACTTATGATTAAATTGTTCTTAATCCCGGATTCGGGGTTAAAGAGCAAAAAATAATAATTTCAGCGAAATTATGAGGATGAAGCACAATAGATTATTAATTACGGGAAGATATGCGCTGAGTTTCTCAGGGTTTTTAGTAGGTAGTGTCTCGTAAGAAACTGGCATCATTTTTCCCATACTCCCTGCTATGAGAGGTGTTCTCAAGAAGCACTTTTATGCACTCGTTAAGTGGAACTAAATGCATGTGGGAACTCTTCAAATTTGAAAAATGTGGGAAAAGCTTGAAAAACGATTTAGGGCCCATAAAAAATTAATGAAATTCACTGCAACTCGTCGACCACTGCGAATGACTGAACTGGTCCGAATTGGAGCGTGGTCTCTACGCAGATAAAATTCCATTCATTTTCTGACGTGTTTACGTTCTGGCAAATGGCGTGGTGAAGTCAAATGGCTTATCAGTCATTGGCCGCTGATGTTTCATACTCCTAGTTCTAAGAAGGCTTTCTATACTTTTGCTAAATGTTTAATTTTTTTCAGAATTTAACAAAATAAATGAATTATTTATGATAAAACAAGACAGCGGGATTTCCCCTTTATCAACCCTGCAATTTTTTAATCTACGACATGCGAGACAGCAGTTTACGCAAGAAATTATCCTAGACTATGACTATAAGTTAACAGTGGCACGATGAATGCTGTCATGAAATCTGCTTTTTTCAGTGGCAATATTATAACACAATTCAATTCTCAAGCAAAACTGAATGCTTGTGGAAATACGGCCGACAGCTCACTGATTCCAAACTCGCGTAAAATCCTTTATATATTTGTTTTATATATTTATCCGGTATCATAGCGGCTATAAACTGGTGTCACGTACAGGTACATGCAAAGGAAAAAAATCGTCATATTTAAACGACGCTAGAACCCAACATGATTGTTTCAGGATAGGATGGAGAAAAGAAAGAGAGTAAAGGGAGGAATTCCAAAGGATTTTTTGAACACACCTCCGGAATTTTAAAAGTTATTCTTGCAAATGAGCTGCTCACGGTGAGGATGAGGTCTGTGACCAGGAATAATTATGGAATTCCCCCGAGGGAAAGCTACGGCAATCAATTGCGTGTGAAAGATCATCCTGGAGAACAAATTTATAACAACCCTGACGGTATGTGCCCGGATGAAAAAAAATCATTCCATCAATTTTCAATTCCTCGGGTAAACAGCTGCGCATTCCACTGGGAAGAACATCAAATTTAATAACACGTCATTTAAAATAGCTTCCTTGGTTCCATGGAGGGTGAAAAAAAAAAAGAATTCAGGCCGATACATTTTTTTATTAACCTTCCGCTGGGATTCCTTCGTGTAACTGGAGAAAAAGGAAAAGGAAAATCCGTGTCCTCTCGTTTCTATAGAAGTGTGGATTGATTTTAAAGCCAATTTAAAAGATTTTTTTATAGTTACTTTTTACTCCGGCCGTTAAAAATCAATCTCACGCGACACCCTGCCCCACCACTTCGCTCACGCGTTCTTGCTCTAATGGGGAATTAAGGGAGGACCGCGGGGTTCAGTGTGGTGTTCAAGTGTGGTTTCATTCGGATACACGAACGAAATAGGAGCTACTCCCTTCTCAACTTGAAATGTAGGCATGTACTACCATCCACCCTATCACTCATTTCATCTAGAATGCTTTATCCCTCAATTTTTCTCTTTCACTCTCCATTTTCCTTCCATCTGTTTCCAACTAATCCAATTCTGTGTACCCCTGTAAAAAACCTCTGCGATTGTTAAAATGCAATGCACTTTTGCTAACATTCTCCCATAAAAAATCCATTTCGTAGTTTAACTCCTCATTCAAAGCATCTGATTATTGTTATGCCAATGTAGATCGTAAATATAATTCCATGCGTGTAGAATGAAAGGATTTTTGCAAGAATGTGGGTGTAGGTTTGCATGGATGTGTTGATTTTGCATGTGGTTTTGTTCTCTTTTACGGGTGGTGACCTAACACCCCCCGCAATACTCCCTTGCGGCGGCTGGCGAGGTATTATGTAGATGTAGATTTAGATGTTATCAATATGTAATGTGAATAGTGCCTACTCTTATAGAAGTATAGAAAAAGTATTTGCGGCCCGCAAAGACTCTTACAAATAGCTTTATCCATGCAAAAACTTTTCAGTCCATGATTGACATTTCATCTAGCATGGATTTTAGACTACCATTGCCTACTGTATCATATGAGGAATTTTCGTACGAAGAATGGATGATGCGATCGCACCCGTAGGAGGTCCTGTAGTATAAATAATAGTATTTTAAATTGTTTTTTTCCACCCAAGATTCGAAAGAAAAGAAATTTCGCTAAGAAAGGGCGCCAGAGAACAAAAGAAACTTTTCTAAACCCGTTGGTTTTAAACACGAGTGACATACACTTCGGGACACCACATCGAATGAAAAGTCAATTTCCTTCGAAATTTACCCTTCAATACAGCTTTTTACTCGACGAGACACAACTTTCTCTTCAACAAGAGTTTTTATTTTATCTCTACTCTCGATTTTTTTCCATCTTTTCTCAATTTTTCCACAACAATAATTTCCTACAGACATTGGAGAGCTGATGTGTACTATACACGCAGCAAAAACTTGGAAACCTATATGGTTATTGTGAGATTTCGCCAATTATATTTTCTATTAAATTGTTTTAGCACCACGGTCATCGACGATGACGGGCTTCATCATCAATGCCAATGGCAATTAATCTCTTGAAATGTATGATCAATACCTTTACATATCCCCTTCCACTTCCTACTCGAGAAGCCCTTAACTGTAACTCCATTGGTAGTAGGAATAAATATTTTTCATTTAAAAGCCAGAATTAATCCGATCCCAATGTCTGTGGCCGAGCACTTGACCAGCCCAACCTGTTTTTAACTTTCTCTCATTTTTCGGCAATGTGGATACATATAGTATACTTTCATCGCTCCCATCCAAGGCGACCATCCCGCACGCTCGCCGAATTTTGCCAACGGGTCATTGCGAACTTGGAACACTTAAATGATTTCCCCATTTTTTTTATCAACACCTACAAACTACTGGTAAAACTTCATTTGCTCCGCCCTCGAAAAATCGAGGAAAAGAGATCCTTAGATCCATAAATTTTTATGGTCGAGGTCATGAATCTCAATTTTACCTTTTGCCACGAAGAGAAATGTTAAAGCAACTTTTTTTTTTCAAATTTCATACGCGTAGATACGAAAGTAAACAGAAACGAGATTTTCCGGTAACGGTAACGAAAACGGTAATTTACCACAACTTATTGATTGGAGAAAATTAACTTGATGGAAAAAAAATAAATAGGAAGCACTGGGCATGGTAGGGGAAGAGAAAAATTTCGTGGATCGTGGAAATAGAGGTGACTTGAAGAATATGTGATTGAATATGTGATATATGAATATGTGATTGAAGATGGTGAAAGAGGGAAGGAATTTGGGGAGGCGAGGATGAGGACGTGAAGGGTTGTGAATTTGGGCAATAAAGTAGGTAGTATGTGGTTGAAATTGAAAAACAATATATTATTAATCTTTCGCAGTGTTAGGCGAGACCTTGAAGTGTTTAGTCCTTCAAAGAACGTGAAACTGTGCAGTTTTGTTCTTTGAGTCCTTCACGAGCATGTCTTCCAACGTTGGTCAATTGCTTATTCTATTTACTCATCGATTTCAGTGAAAATCACGCACAGCGAAGCACTGCATCATATTCAGATTGAAACACTTAAGGGCAACAACGGCGCGTTTCACAGACCAAAAAATGTGTTGAGGGAAATATGTTATAAGATGAGGAATTGCCATGAAACGCAAAGTAATATGAATAAAGATAATCAGTGTTGGTATTTATATTACTATTATTTGTATAAATATGTTGGTATTCATTCACAAAAATTATACTTCAAGGCAGGTCAGATGCTTGAAATCAAAACATTAGTCGATTTGCTTGGCTTTGTCACAAGAATCGGAATCGAGTTGGATTCGTGGCCGACAACAAAAGTGAGCGAAAGGTGACTTCATGAACTTTCACTCCAAGGAAGCGTACTTTCACGAGATGGCTCTGTGGGTTGGGAGAAGCGAGCAAAAATTCTCTACGGATGCCGCCTCTCCCGTGTCGTGCACCCTTAAATTGGCCCTCTCACTCCTCTCCATGAGGAGAGCCCCATGGAGGAATCCGATGATACCCCGCCACCCCCCGGCGGTCCCACCCCGAAAGCGACCAACGGGAAGGCCGGGCTAAAGGATGGACCGCCACACCGCCGCCGCTGGGAAAAAGGGTTGAGACAGAGAGTGAGTAACCTACCCGACCGGACCACTTTCTTTCGAACCGACTAAAAACAAAAGAGAGTGGAGGAGAAAAAAGGGATGGGCTTAAGCTTTTCAAGAAGCTGCTGAGGTTTATACACAGATACGTTTTTTTTTTCCGTCACGACCGCTCCTCCGGAGCGTATCCACAGACTCCATTCGCCCCGGAAGGTACACCTTTCACTTCCCAAAGATATCCCACATAACCAGTCCGAAATTTTCGGAAGTCCAGGTGGAATGAGACAACTCGTTTACTTATTTTCGTTGAGTCGTGAAGAGCACTTTCCCTTGTTCCGGTTCTTAATTGCGAGGGCGAAAGAAAAATAGCAGCTGTTATCGAATGACTTCCTGGAAGATACGTCCTTTCTCAACAGCTTCGATTTCGGGATAATTCATTCTCATAACGTTCTATTAAACGTAGGACAGCCTTGGTGTAACTCTTTGTTCATGTCTACTCACAAGTTAAATTTAACGAGAAAGAAAAATGTGCCTCTGTGTTAGTTAAATATGACCTCGAATTATAGCACTTCTGATAAAGAGATGCATCAAATAATAAAGCGAACTTTTATATAGTGGCTCTTACCTACCATAGAATGGCAAAGTCAGCTACGGGGTGTTACGATACATCGTATATACGCGATCGTATATGCAACTCCAGCACAGTTCGGATACATTTAGACCGCTACATTACAATTTTTCCGAAAAATATTGACAGTGCTCTTTACTTAGAATAATTTTCTGAAAACTGTAATAGTTTAAGGGTACTGACACAATTCAAACTCACAATGTTAATCAATAAAAAAATATTTCGACATTTAAAATTCTGGGGACTTATTTAATTGTGGAATCAGGATAGCCATTTTATTGCCCTTTGGTTTCCCAGATGTCTCAATAGTCAAATATAAAAAACTTTCATAGATAAGGTGGAACTCAAATTCGTGAAATTTAGATTAGCAATCAGTCGCAAGATTAATCAAGTTAAACAGACCGTCCATATGATTAAATACATTTTTTCGTCCATTTACATCTGGTGCACTGCGCTGTAATGCTAAAATATACGTGGCAGTATCGTTTTTTAGTAATTATTACTAGGAAATAGCAGAAATATCTAGATAAAATTTATTCTGCTTATCAATTGATTATGATTCTATTTATTGATTAGTTTTGTTTCAGGAAGCCGTAGATTGAAGTAACTCGCAGTAAGGAGAAGATACAGGCTCGCAGTGTAATTATGTTCCTTCATTTGAAAGGTTTTAGTGCCCGACCAATCTACAATTAAATGATGGCTGTTTGCAGAAACGACAGCCCTTCATATGACACAGTTTTGAGGTGGAAAAGGAATTTTCAAACTGGCCACATGTCTACCCCAGGTTAACTAAGAAGATCATCACTCACGGACGATGTTGCCAGAGTGAAGAAAGTGGAGAACTTTATCCTATTAGACCGGAGAGCAACCATCCAAATGATTATGACTGAGACTGATTTTAGTTACGGCAGCGTGTGGAAAATAATTCACAAAGAAATGTACACATTAAAGGTGTCAACTCGCAGGTTTCCACGACTACTGACTCCTTTTCAGAGGTAAACACGGCGCGTCCTGTCAAGGGAGGTATTGAATCTTTTAGAGAAAGCCGAAGAGGAATTTTTAGCCGCCTGGTGACAATGGATGAATGTTTGATTTATCAATATGATCCAGAGACCAAAGACATGAGTAAGGAATGGAAGGACTCACCTCCCCCATGAAGGCCAAGGTGCAGAGGTGTCTGCAGGGAAGGTCATGCTCCTGTCTTTAGGCACTGTCGTGGGGTCATCTGAACAGACTACTTGGAGAAGGGTCCGATCATCACTGCATGAGTTTATAACTTCACTCTGCTGAATAAATTGCGGGCTGATCTGAAAAAGAAACGGTTCGATATGATCTATAAAGGCATCCGTCTTCTAACCGAAAATGTACCTGCGCACTCACCTCGGAGTGCGGTTGAGTTCTCAAAGCGATGTGGCTTTGAAAATTTTCCACATCCCCCCTATTCTCCCGATTTCACCCCAAGAGACTTTCCTTATTCCTAGAACTCAAAAAACCACTGTGGAGTGGGAGATGGTTCGGATGATAAGGATGATGACTACACAAATGACATCATTCAAGAGGTGGAACAATGGTTTTCGACGCAATCTGCTGAGTTCTACAATGACGATCTTCGAAAGGTCAAGAAACGCCGAGTGAAATGTAGATAACTCACAATGGTGGCTATGTAGAGAAGTCATAAGAATAACAAATAAAAATTAAGTTTCTATCTCAATTGCTTTTTTTTAGAAATGTTCATTAAATAGAATATATATACCACTACGCGACATTAGTTACAATGAAGAACATTGAGATGGGATAACTTTCCAAAATATGACAGTTTACCGAATAATTGACCAACATACTATATTTTAGCACTGAGAGTTTAGAAATTACTTCATTTCCATGAACAAGAATAGCCAACCTTAAGTCGAATTTATGAAGACTTCTGAATGACATAAATTTTACGGTCCACGAAACTTATCAATGGTATATTGTTTCTCCAAAACTCTTTAGAACATTGAAACGAGTTCTTCTGGTGGCAGATGTAGCAAATAGTGCCATATGTTCTTTAGTTCATCCATGTTATTATGAAAACGTGAATATTTCCCAACTCTCAACTTTTCTCGACAGCAGAGAACTATTTCCATGAGATTACGTTAAGATTTACTTCTTATTTTAACATAAAATCTCCTTAACACACGCGTCCACAATTGTAATTTTTCCAAGAGCTATGATGTGATTTCGTGAAATATAAAATTAAAAATTAGTGAAGCAAACCAACTTTTAACAGTGAGTACGCGGATTGACGCCGGCTTGAATTGGATTGCCACCAATTGAAGCCAAAATTTAATCTCATATTTCACACTTTTTATTTGATTAAAAAGTATGTATAACGAAATATTGTATTAATATGTTACAGGTTAAAAAGACCTCGGAAAAACCTTATTATTTCTGAATATGTTTCATGAATACGAGACCGTAAAACGATTTACTGATGCTGAAAAATACGTCAATCCTTTCTGATCGTCTTATATGTACGTTTTAACGGAAATAAAATTGTGTTATGAAATTTCAACTTGCATTACAAAAAATTATCCCATAATTAATTTTCTTTTGAAATAGACATTGAGGTTTAAATTGTAACTGATATAAGTTAAGCATCCGGATCAACAAAAAATTAATAAATTCCTTTGGTTGGATTGAGTAAATGAGGTTGATGCATTGGTAGCTACGATATTTTGTGAAAGGACCTAATGATAATTCATCTCAGACATACGATAGTACATGCAATTGCGATAGGTTTGAGAATTTTAAGGTGTAGTTAGGAGATTCAGGCACACCTAAGCTATTTGATTGATTTTACGTGGATAGAGGACGTCATCAAGGAAGGATTCTGGGCACTGAGACCGGAAGGTTCACTGCGCCGTAAATCGTTTCCGCCACCTATTGTCACTCTTCTATCTACATCTATATAAATACCCTGCGAGCCACCAAAAAAGGTGTGTGGCAGGGAGTGTAGCACCAGGAGGAAAGGGTAAGGAATGAGAGGGTTGGAGTTTATTCAAATAAGTAGGGAAAGGGGGGAACCTGTAAGAAATATATATATATATATATATATATATATATATATATATCCACGCGTAGTCCCTAACCTGTACGTTAATACTTATTGTAATGAACTGACTCCTGGGGGATTTCGACTACAAGCATTCTGGTCTCTTACCGTTTTGGGAAAAAATGACATTTTAAACCTGTCAGTCTTGCAGTCTCTCTAATCTTATACTCGTGATCTCTCCGACCGTAATACGTTTGAGTTCGTATTATAATCTTGATGTCATCGGAAAAGGGTCCATCCTTAAATGTTTATAATAAGTTTAATCTATATTGTAAACGCCGCTGCGTAAGAGAATCCCAAACTAAATTGTCTAGCAAAGTAGATACGCTGCTGCGTTGGTCATAACTCTTTGACATCTGGACAATCTCTTACAGAGATACATATGATATTTTACTGGTGCACAAGTAGCCAATGATGTCTAGTAGAAATAATTGCTAGTCCTTGCTATAGAATTAGCATTTGCATATGAGGTGATAGCCCTGTTTCATCAATTACTTTGGGCACATATCAGAACAACATGTGGATCCGCTTCAAAGAAAGTCGGTTTCATTAAATGGGTGGTGGGGAAATGTAATGAAAAAGTAAAAGAGAGGTGTTATTTCGCTCTAGTTAGATCTTATTTGGAATATGCCGCAAGTATTTGGGATTTCTGGTAAAAAAATTGGCAAAAACAGTTAGATAAAGTCCAGAGAAAATCAGCCAGATTCGAAAAAAATATTACAATAAGAAAAAAAAGAAAAATGTGACAGGCTTTATAGGGAAATTAGGTTGAGATCCACTTGAGATGCAAAGAGAACAAGCTAGACTGAGGCTTTTGGAAAGGTTCAGAACAAATTAGTTTAGCAATGACACTAAAGGAATTATTATGGCCCCACATTACTTATGTAGACCAGACCATTAAGAGAAGATAAGGAAGAAAGATTCCAGTGCATATACATGTAGATACAAATACTCATTATTTCCCTGGACAGTCATAATAGTAAGAAACCAAAGTCACTATAGAAATATTAAAGACATTAAATTTACAATGTCAGAACAAGATTAAACGTTGCGTAGACGTAAGATATATTCATAGGTGCATGATTGTGTCAGCTAATAGTATGTATATCTGCATGTGTGTGAGATGTAAAGGTTTTTGCATGAATATATACAATTGTGTGTGTGTAGTTTGGCATGAATTTGTGGGTTTTGCATGTGGTTTTATTCTTAATTACGGGGGGTGACCTAACACCCACCGCCACACGCCCTTGCGGCGTCTTGCAGGGTACTACAGGGTTCGTCCGGAAAATAAGTTTATGATGCTCATTGTCTTTTTTGACAAAAGGGGAGTCGTCCACTACGAATTTGTACCTGAACGACAAACTGTAAATGCTGCATTTTACGTCCAAGTGCTCGACAGGCTTCGAAAACGAGTCGCCCGCGTCCGGCCAGCGATCAGAAACATCTGGCGGCTGCATCACGTCAATGCGCCGTCTAACACCGCGCTTGTCGTGTCGGACTTCTTGACCAAGCACGGCGTAGCAACGCTGCTTGTACGCCCGCCCTACAGCCCGGACTTGGCACCACCGGACTTCTTTCTGTTCCCGAATATAAAGAGGAGTTTGAAAGGAACGCGATACGGGACTTTGGACGCCGTCAAAGAGGCCGTGACGACGTATCTTCGAGAGGTTCCCGATGATGCCTTCGCGGGAGCGTTCCAGGAATGGGAACGCCGCTGGAACAAGTGTATCGACTCACAAGGGTCCTATTTTGAGGAATATTAGCTTAAGATATGTAAAAGTGTAATACATTTTTTTTCCTGAGCTCAGTACACTTATTTTCCGGACGAACCCTGTATGTAAATATACTCTGCACCATCTACCTCTGTTCGTAGGTATCCACGACCCCAAGGAGATAATGAGTAGCTGTCAGTTGGACAGTGGCCAGTCATTAGAGTAACTATCGTTCCGAGATGGATCACATAAATCTATCGGTAAATTTTCCCCTGAACGTAGAGTATGACTTGCTTCAGTTCCTGCTCAGTTTTCCAAATAGTGGGGTAGTGGATGTGTACCCAACTTTCCATCTCTAATTTTTGTTTTTTTAGGATCAACAAATAGGATTGATTCTAGACCAATTCGACTATAGCAACTCTAAATAAATCTGTGGGAACCGCAGTTCATCATTCAGCGTACCTTACATTTTAGGAAAATATATTTTGTAAATTAATTGGATGATTCATTCATCCGCGATGGACGCAAAAAAGAGCTTACTACTCCGGTTCCCCATCTTTCAACAGACCGTGAAACCTCTCGCAATAGAAGAAAATATATTCAATACTTTTCATTCGTTTTGTCTCCCGCGGAATTCTTTTTCACGCCACAATGAACCGTAATACCGTGAAAACTTTTAGGGGAAAAGTTTGGAAATCACTTGAGCGCAAAGGTAGATTGTTTTTCGAACAATGCTAAAGCTAAACACACAAATTTTACCGAAATGAAATGTTGGGTCGCGCAAATGATCGTACCCATTCACCAATTTTTGCGAGAAATTTGGTATTTTGGGCGAATATCAAATAATTTTAATTTCGAAAGAGACACTCTGAACACGAGATTTTCACGGTGATGGATGCTAACGTAAAATTTATTATCAAGTTGGCAATTAGTAAGAATGCGAATGGAGAATTTTTACAGTTCTACATGATGTGCACTTATTAGTGGCGAGACATATCACTATTCTAGCAGGAATGAGTACCAGTAATATTTAAGAACTTTGAATAATTCCACGAGAAATTTGTAATAATGCATGCAATCTGCATGAGATAGAACTTCTCCTCAATGTAATGTTTATTTTCCTAAATCGCTATTCCCTAGAAAAAAAAAGTGATCAACTCTAAACGAGAAATATTCTCTTTAGAAAATGATAAGGTAAGAAAATAAGAGAGACGATAAACGACAGCAGCTTCTCGAGGGAAAAAACGAAATAAAAAAATCTATGAATAAGGGATTGCCGCATTCTGTCGTCTTATAGCGTTCCTTTGGGAAGGAAATATGCATAAGCCATCCTATATTTTCTTGCCTTTACCGTTAAAAAGGGGGACCATTTTGTACCCTGCTATTAGTACCAAAACTGTATCCGGAGTCCATTACGCCCACTTGTGAAACTTAAGAATGCCCCACATTATCACGGTATCGTCGTCTCCTTTCAAATTTTTAATCCGAAATGCCGGTCGGGATGCAATCATTTCACATTGTTTGGTAAATGCACGAATACAAAAGAAACTCCTTGAAATGCAATAATTTATCTCTTCCTTTCGGATAAGAAAAAAAACGTAATCATGCGCCTCTCGTGCTCGAGTTTCATCCGGAGATATACCATCCGAAGGCAGGGTCATTCATTACCGGCTTGTCGTATTGGCCCGGGTGTGCGTCTCAATCGAATCTCAAAGGAGAGATGTTCCGAACTCCCCATCCTTATCGAGGAATCTCTATTAGTGTGCTCACACAATTGATAGGAACTTTAGATATCTTCATCCTAGATCCGCCCCTCCCCACAAGGACCCGTTTCTCTAGTCTCATGTTCCCTCCCTCCATCGATCACCTCGAGCAATAGTTTTTAGTCATCTTCTCTATGACTGACCCTACACCGCTTATTCTTTGGATTAACCTTATCAAACAGAGCAGAATACGCCCAGGAAATGCATAGAGTACGACATGGAATGACGATTAACTCTATTACAAAGACCATTCATCTGCAACACGCAAGGAGATCACCAGCCAATCATGTGTTTTGTAACGTTTAACGTTTTCCGGTTGTTGATCCTGGAAAGCCAACTCCATGAGTAATTTATCATAATTTATCTTAAGTGATTACAGTTACATTCACACAAAATCAACGGGATGGCATGTGGTGGGATGTTATGACAACACCCATTTATGTACCTATCAGTATGTACAGGGTTCGTCCTGAAAATAAGTGCACTGATTTTTTCCGGATTTTTGACAAAAGGGAAGTCGTCCACTACGAATTTGTACCTGAACGACAAACTGTAAATGCTGCATTTTACGTCCAAGTGCTCGACAGGCTTCGAAAACGAGTCGCCCGCGTCCGGCCAGCGATCAAAAACATCTGGCGGCTGCATCACGGCAATGCGCCGTCTCACACCGCGCTTGTCGTGTCGGACTTCTTGGCCAAGCACGGCGTGGTAATGCTGCCGCACCCGCCCTACAGCCCGGACTTGGCACCACCGGACTTCTTTCTGTTCCCGAAGATAAAGAGGAGTTTGAAAGGAACGCGATACGGGACTTTGGACGCCGTCAAAGAGGCCGTGACGACGTGTCTTCGAGAGGTTCCCGATGATGCCTTCGCGGGAGCGTTCCAGGAATGGGAACGCCGCTGGAACAAGTGTATCGACTCACAAGGGTCCTATTTTGAGGAATATTAGCTTAAGATATGTAAAAGTGTAATACATTTTTTTTCCTGAACTCAGTACACTTATTTTCCGGACGAACCCTGTACTTATACAGATGCCCCGTAAATAATGAAATAACGGTTCTAGTTTTTCTCTTTCACAAACCGTTGAAGCTTGTTCTGTTAAAAACGATTACAATTGAAAACAATGCCCAATCTACATCGTAAACGTAAAAAAATTGAATTAAAGAATAATTATAGACTTAGCTGAGTTTCGGAGTTAAAAATCTTATATATTTGCATGCACATTTTAGATTATTTTCAAATTCACAGTTGAAGATGACGGAATGTCTCCTTTCAAAATTTAATAACGCAATTCAATACAAGAATGAGATTAGATAATTAAGGTACATGTTATGTTCCTTCTAAGTGAATTCCATTGGTTCACACTTCACAATTAAACCTTATCATTTTCGTTTCGCAAATCATTTAAATTTTCAGAAAAGCTCTAGTTAACCACCTGGACGGGTTAATTACTGTGTCCTTTATATTTTTAACACCAGCAAGAAGTTCCTAAAGAGATTAACGGAAATGTCTTTTGCAAAACTATAATTTATTTGTTCCGGCGATTGCAAGGCGATATTTGCAGACCATCTTTTGGCCCAGGTTTTCTCGTCTTGGAATTGGTGTACCATTAATTTTCGAATAATAAGCAATTATTCTGACAGGCGACAATTTTCGGACAAAAAATTCCGTTCTATTCAAATTAAAAATCATGACAACAATTATTTCCTTCTTAAAATTTCCAGATATTTGTCTAAAGCATGAGCTACTTTTCACTAACAAAATTAAATTTAGACTGTGACGCATTATGAATGACTAGTTACTTGATCTTTGTATTCATATAAATGATGCTAATGCTGTAGCTTCCCCTGATCGAACAATCAGTCTAACTTCAGACGTACGGTCGCATGGATGTCAAGCACACAGTCCGAGATTTGCATTCGGGCCACGTGGATGAGAGGGGGAAATTCAATAAATTAAATGAATAAATGTGTTTGTGTCTGAAGATTAACGAGAAAATGTACTCAAAAACAGAAATGGTAAAACGAGCAGTCGTAAACTTGGAATGAGAACATAGTTTTAAGACACCGTGAGCAACAACAGCATAATTATATAGAATAAACAATGAATTATTTAAAGTGAAAATTTTCAAAGCAATTTCAGCAAAAAATTCCAAAAATCATTTTAAACATCCACACAAACAAACAGGGAGAAAGCAGTCCCGAAAAATTATTCTTTTCTCATTTTAAAGATTAATATGCCCAACCATGTAATCATGTTTTAAAATCATTTCTTTGACCGGTCATGCAAAAAACGCCAAAGAGTTAGCTTTAATTTGAGAATTTTTACGTTTTAGACGTAAAAAAAAGCACAAACACGTCTTACCTTTTAAAATTACGTGAAAACTCGCAAGGGATCGGTATTTTGATGCTACACTTTTGCGGTAGCAGCATAAAGATAGATTTGTCGAGAAAAAATGGCTCGGAAAATTACCCATACCGATAAGTTCATGCCTATCACCATTCAATCTTGCAATGAGGAATGCAGTTATGAACTCTGTGATCAGGAGGAACATGTTCAGCATTCATCATCTAAAATCCACTTCTAATGCAGAAAATATATTTTTTTCAATTTACGTCGCATTTTGATGCTCAAATTTGAATATTCTACGAAAGTAGAATAGAGTCTCTCGCGTCATCATCTCTTTTTGTTCCTCTACCTCTCGTCGCGAAATACGTATTCTCCAGAGCGCTCGTCCAACGGAGCACACTCCCCCAAGTTTAACTCACTGTCAACCTGTGTTGCGACACTCTAACCCTCCTTCGTTTCAGAAGACGGCTTGTGTTTGTGTGTGTGTTCATTACACCGGTGGGGTGACAAAGGCAACAGCACGTACTGCGGTCGATAACAACGTCCCGAGCCCTTTACACCGAGCCTCGCTTAGGAAAGCCACGCTTAAAATCAAGAGGTCGACCAAAATGTCATACATATTTTTAGGATGTTCAAGGAGAACCTACGAACAGCAGACCTCGCGGTAGAGTAGCCTCGATGCACTTCTTGAACAATGTGCAGACACGGAAGAGGATCCATGAGTAGGCTGGATAAGCAAAGATAAAACAGCACAGATATACGAAAGACAAGAAATAATAGACTTTAATGTATAGTAAGCTTGAGTAGTCAATAGACCTGATACCAATAACCATTTTGCAAACATATTTCCATGCAAAATTTCAGATTGTCATATTTATAAGCATTGGGAACATGTGCTTTATGATGAAAGATGAAGTTATCCAAGACTTTAGAGAATTAATTCATTCATTCCAGAAAATGTTCCATTAGTCACAAAAATTTATGTTAGAATCAGCGGTGGGCCTCAATTTTTATTATTTAAAATATTTCACATGCCAATAAAGTTGAGAAATATGCAAGCATTTAGAAACTACAGCGTCTTTAACATGTTTATGCATATTTTGTCGTTGTCCAATGCAGGCGTGCGGTAATTTAAGTGAGTTACCTTTAAATGAGTTGTCCCACTTATTCAGGGGGAGATTTAAATACATTCATCTCATTAATTAAATCTTTTTACGCCAGCGACAATGATAAGCGGCCTTTATTTTGGCTAGCATTTTTACGTCTCGATATATAATATTTTGCGAAACTGAATATGGAAGAATTTATTCTAAACTAATCCATTCTAGAAGCAAACTTTTATGGTCAATTTATCAACTTTGCTACCCGAAAATGATGTACATTTAGACCCAATTTTGTCAACTAAAAGTAAGAAGAAAGCGATTAAAGGATGCGATTATGAGCATAAAGTTGTTATAAGGTCTACAGGATATCTCAGCTTAGAACACAAGTCGAATTATGGCAGTTTCAATGTCCATTGAAAACGTTTACTCGTATTTTCTCAATCTAAAATTTCCATATTCATGAAAGGTATTGGCAGAAATTTGCCCCACGGCACACAAATTTCGCGTTATTTTTGAAGGGGAGCAGTTCCATTTTCTGGTGCTTCCTTTGGTTACCCATAAAGTTTTGGTTCACAAAAAATCACACATCTTGTAATCTAACTGGTGGTGTCCACAGGCATTAGTACTCTACATTGAACCCGGGACTCTTCAGTTTGCAGCCAAACGTTCTACCCATTGGCTACTAAGACGTGCTACATCCATTCACTTCTCAAAATACCGTGAGAAGTTCGGGCTTCATTAAACGGGTGGTGGGGAAATGTAATGAGAAAGTTAAAGAGAGGTGTTATTTTACTCTAGTCAGACCACATTTGGAATATGCCGCAAGTATTTGGGATCCTTGGAAGAAAATCTGGCAAAAAGAATTAGATAAAGTCCAGAGAAAATCCGCCAGATTCGTGAAAAATATTTATGACAAGAACACAAGTGTAACAGGTCTCTTAGGAGATTTAGGCTGGGAGCACCTTGAAATACGAAGAGAACAAGCGTGACTTAGACTTTTTCAAAGATTCAGAACCAGCGAGTTTGACGATGACACTAAAGGAATTATAATGGCCCCACAGTACTTAGGTAGGTCAGACCACAAAGATAAAATATGGGAGATAGATTCCAATACAGATAGATTCAAATACTCATTCTTTCCCAGAACAATCAGAAATCATAATAGTAAGAAACCGAAGTCCATTTAGAAATATTAAAAACATTTAAGTTACACGTCTGAACAAAATTAAAAATTCAAAGATTGCGCATGTGTATGTTTGTTGGTAGTTTGTGGGTTTGCATGCGTGTGAAAGGGTTGGGGTGAAAGGGTTCTTGCACGAATTTTTGCCATGTTTGGTTTGTGAACTATAAATTTGTGGCTTCTGCATGCGGTTTTTTTCTTTCTAAATTACGGTTGGTGCCCTAACACCCCCCGCCATATGCCCTTGCGGCGGCTTGCGGGGTATTGAGTAGATGGAGATGTAAGAAACGACACAAGCAGGACAATTCTGCTCCTATGAATAATAGATCTTCCTCAAATGTTTTGGGACAGCACTTGCTGAGAGCATTTCCTTCGCATGGATCTAAATATTTCGGTGCATGAGGATTCCATAGCCTACAAAATTATAATTATGATTAATTTGCATATTTATACACTCCCAGCGAAGAGAAAGGTCCACGGGCCTCAATTCCGTTGGTGGACTAAATGAATCCACAAACGCCGTTCACTCTTCCGGCGGCGAATGAATTAAGCCGCTTCATCCCTTTTAATGGCTCGGAAAACAAAAGTTACCTCCTCCTTTTCCTTTCCTGCGGGCGGAAGGCAAATATAGACCCTCTCACTCCGCGGTCCGATCGCTCCGTTTCTTCGTTAATTATTTTGCAGTCGTTGATTTTATCCTTCACAACCGACGACGCCTTCCCTACATTTCACCCTTGTGAAGGACGCATGTCCTTTCTCATTCCTTCTGAAAAACTTCTGAAGCGAAAAAGAACGCATCCTCTCCGTGAGACGGGAAGGCTTCTTTCTCTTTCGAACGGGCAATCGGGGTCGGGTGGTAGGGAGAGTCATGAAGGTTGACTCTTCCTCTCCCGAGTCCCCCTCTTACGGTGACCGAATCTCTGTGTATTGCTGACACCGCCGAGTGATTTAAGGGGGCATTAGAGGGGAAAAAAACGAGGAAGAACAGAGCCCATCGCGTTGACACGCATAAATGATGATGCTTCCATTATTCCCTCTCCTGGTCAACAATTTATTGGTGCTCGAATTCTTCTTTGCAGTGTGCACGCCGTCGGCGGAGCCGATTCACGAGGGGATCAACGGACATTAACGTAGAAGACAACGGAGTTAACGTAGAAGATTCATAGAAATGAGTTTCAGTTTATCAACAGATTTCTAGGTTCAACAAAATGAATATTAGTCTTAACAGATACAAATGACAAAATCAAACTGAGATGTCCCGCTAGATATTTTCTCATGAGAATATGGCTTTCTGTTTACGTCCCCCCACCCAGGGCACCAGTTGCATTGCATTTATATTCATTCACATAGAAATAAAGATAAGAAAATGGGAAAGGAACACACATGAAGGACGAATACAAGAGAGGTGGGGATGGCGGATGTGAGCAGATCACAAATGTAAAAATATTTTCCGCGACCGGGAATTGAACCGGATCTCTCCACTTGCCGGGCGGATGCTCTAACCACTTGAGCTATCGAGAAAATGTACTTTACAATGAAATCTGCGATCTTATAAAGCGCCAAAGTGCTCCGAATCATTGCCCAAAAGATGGCGTTAGGGAGCTGTTACACCCACCAAAGGGGAAATAGACGAGCACAAAAGGAGAATGGACAGTAGGTTAGCAAGCATACAAAATCATAAAGGATAGGAACGGTGCGTTTCATGGCACGCATAGCTATAGTATATATATATATATATATATATATATATATATATATATATATATATATATATATATATATATATATATATATATATAATGAAACATTTAAACACAGAAACACAAAGAAAGGACACTCACATATGCAGTTTTGACACTTCGACCGCACGACCGTCATCAGAATCTTGATGATGATGAAGGTCGTCCATCCTTTCATAGCGTTTCTCTGTTTAAATATTTTAATCAATGTTTTTTATGCATTTATATTCGAAGGCTTCAATGCAAGTTAACTTTGAAAAGCATATTATTAGTACACATATGTTATGTGAGTTACAATATGAATAACTATAGGATTAAAAACTATAGGACTACAATACAAATGAGAAAAAAAGCTACAAAAGTTATATGAAATATTTTTTTTTATTTTCTAGTTAAAAGTTTTTTTTTCCGTAGAATATTTCTGCCACCTGCCAAGAAGAATAAAAAGGAGAGCCGTGCCATTTCAGCTCCACTCAAATCGGTGTCCTACTGGCCGATGCTGGCGCAAAGCGAAGAATCTTTTATCCGTCAACAGGGATTCCCTAGGGTAGGTATCAATTCTGTTACGATTAGTTTTTTTTTTATTATCAAGTCCGAAAGTAATTTCTTGTTTTGATAGTTTCAATCATTTTTTAGGCAAGAAAATGTTTCAATTCCAAATTTTATCCCTCCGTGTAGCCACCTTCTCTAGCGTAGCCCGGGCCACGACTACATCAAAGTCCAAAGCACTGGTTTCAGCTCGGCGAAAATATTCCGCGTTTCCGTAGACATTCATTAATTATTTAAGTCATCTGGACGGGGAAATTCGAGAGGAAATAAGATGCCTGGATAGTTTCGTGGTTCCGGTAATTCACCCACTATCTAAAACATTAAGCCTTGCTTGATGAAATGCCTTGATTAAATACCAGTATCAATATTATTCTTGGCTTATGAACTTTATATTACTTCTAGGCTTACTTTTCTTACGAATAGTGTGGTAATTGAGAATTTAGGAAGTAAGTTAAGTTAGGAAGTACGAGACACATAGATAGAATAATATCTAAATATCTCAGAAGTCAGAAGATTACATGTTCCTCAGATTTTATTGTATTGACCAGCGGAAATTGTCCATTTCTCAAAAAATTCTTTCCTATCACTGAACTCCGTTTCCTTAAATATAAATACATGTATACACGTATGGCATACTTATACATATGCAAGTACATGTCTACTACTTTCAGTCCAACTAAAAATTTAAAACTAAGGGGAATATTTGACGATAAGCAAATAACAAATTAGTGTCGAAAAATCATGTAGACGTTAAGGAAACGTTTTTGTTCAGAAGAAAAAGGTTTCATTTTATAAATGTATCCCTGACCGTTATCCATATCAATAATATACAATATATGCTATATTAATGCATTCAAATGTGTATGCCAACGTCAATTTTCCAAGGTCAATTATGCGTTGGCTTTGAATATCTCTCAACCCAGGGAAACGCACATGAAATAAACGCTCTTGATTAATACCGAGTGAAATACTGTTAAGTAAGTATTGACTATTCTTTCGTAGTCAGCTAGATTATAAT
The DNA here is from genome assembly GCA_037158775.1 of Hetaerina titia. Lineage (NCBI taxonomy): Eukaryota > Metazoa > Arthropoda > Insecta > Odonata > Calopterygidae > Hetaerina > Hetaerina titia. The sequence continues at coordinate 89,334,334 of CM073769.1, read as the reverse complement.
AGCATTTACACAAATTTCTGCTCAACCGGAATTACGTACAAATTCCTACACGATTGGTTCCTAGGATGCATTTTCTGCCACTAGAGCTATTTGCCATTCCAAAAAAACGTTTTCTCGACTCTTCTAGGCTCAATTTCCTTCGAGATGTAATTTTGACGTGATGTGATGATTGAACTTACACCTTTCAATCCCCAAGCCACATCAATACCAGATCCCCCACACCAAGTCCATGTGGTACCTTACGGTTTCAGTAAACCTAAAGCATGGAACCCTTTCTACAAACTATCACTATTCCCACAGATCCAACCGTAATGGATCCCACCCATCTCCGTAACCCCGTTTGGCACTGAAATCGGGGGATCAAGCATTGGCCACACCGAATTCCATGCCTCCCACTCCTTTATTTGTACGTAATCGTGCGTCGCCCCGGAAATGGTCCATTGGCGCCCTCGGATCCAGACCGTAAACAAAAGTGCTTTGAAAGGTTCATCGATCGCCCGAGGGAGAAAATTTTTGTCAAGATTTCCGCGCACTTATATTGTCAGTTTTTCATATTCGTCTCATCGTATTCGTTCAGGATATAAACCACTAAACCCTTGTTGCATAGCAATCCTCGTCGTCTGAAATTCACGAAACGAAGAGTACCTATTTGGATTTTTACCTTAAGAGTACCTTTTTAGATTGGTAGAAGAATGTGCTAAGTACATCAGGGCCGGTCTCTCTGAGTTAATTCTGTCCTCATTGTTGTTCATCGCGAAAAATCTTTAATCAGAGAACTCTCAGAGAAATGAAAATTCCGTTCATTCTGAATAAACATACCCGCACATGTTCACAGGGCTCGCCGAAAGTTACAAACAGTTTTTTAGCAAAAGTTTAACCAGTGTTTTAAACTTCATAAGTAGGTGTGTGTTAACTATATGATTAATAAATAAAATAAGATAAATAGTAATCAATTAGCAAAAACAACTATTATTTTAGATAAAGTAAGAGGCGGAAAAGTCTTGTTCAAAATTGTTGTTCATCACTTCCAAAAAGTAAAACTACTGGACAAAACCCATACTAGGGCATAAATATACTGAAATTCTAAAACCAATTTGATCATGCACACCGGGGTAATATTTTTTTTCTTAGGTTCAATGTCTAATCTTTAAATCTATTTTATCCACCTCATCCGGAGGATTTTCCATTGAGGTGCATTTTAGCGACACTCGATGTTGATTCAGCAATTTTATTAATGTTTAGAAAATTTACGAATGGCTATGAATATTTATTGTAAAAATTCTAGCATAAATCAATGAAACTCTGAATATGAAGTGACCACCCTAAATGAGAACCTAAGAGGATTTAGAAAAAATTCGAAGATTTCACCAACTTTTATTGCGTTGCCAGTTTCATTAAATCAGTAACATCTTCAGGTGCAATTATTTACAAGACTTGAGATCGCATATATATCTATACACGTATGTATGTAAATGTATTTATGTATATACGAGAAATATATTTTTATGTATAATTATAAATATATATTATATCATAATATAACAATATACATATATTATATATTATTATATAATAATATATAATATATATTATACATATATATATTATTATTATTAGGTAATCTACCGGTTAAGGTAGGTTTTTGGATGGACACAACTATCAAATAAACATTTTGTGACTCCCCACCTAGCAAACTAATCTATATCAGGTCCCTCTTCATCTCGGTGTACTTCTTTCCTCCCTTCATCCCGTCCAACATCCCTATCCTGTTCCTACCCTTACCTCGCTTGCCCAACATTCTCCCCTCTATTACCCTCTTCAACATTCCACTACCGCTCCATACGCCTTTCATCCATTTTTCCTGCCTCCATAGGATTTCTCTCAACAAACCCCTCTCCTCACCCACCATTTCCAGTACTTCCTCATTTGTTTTCCTTTCGGTCCATTTCACCTTCTCCATTCTTCTCCACACCCACATTTCAAAAGCCTCCAATCTACGTCTATCCTCCTGCTTCAGCGACCACGTTTCCGCGCCGTACATAGCTACGCTCCATATCAGAGTTTTTACGAGTCTTGTCTTAATATCCCTACTCAACGTCCCCGTCATCAACTCCCTCCTCCTTGAGAAAGCCTCCTTGCCTAGCGCAATTCTTCTCCTTACGTCCCTACTACTTTGACCGTATTGGTCCAAAACACTTCCGAGATATGTAAACTGCTCTACCTGCTCTATTCTTTCCCCGCCTATTTTAATATTTAGCTTAGCCTTTTTCTTTCTGGAAAATCGCATAACCTTTGTTTTATTAATATTGATTCTCATCCCATATTTATCGCACTGAACCTCCAATTCACTCAACAATGCTTGCAACCCCTTGGCTGACTGAGCAACTAATGCTTGGTCATCAGCAAACCTAACCGATTTTACGAGTTCCCCTCCGACTTTCATTCCTACCTCCAGTTCTTCCCATGCCTCTTTAATCATTTCCTTTACATATACATTGAACAGTACCGGTGACAATGGGCAACCCTGCCTAACACCTCTTCCTAACACTGCCCATCCGGACTCTCCGTTCCCCACTCGCACCTGAGCAGTCTGAGACATGTACAGGTTGCGGATCAGTCTCCTGTCCCTCCAATCCATTCCTATTTTCTGCAATACACGCATTAATTTTTCCCAATTCACTCTATCAAACGCTTTTTCGAAATCTACAAAACAGGCAAAAACGTCCTGATTGTATTCTATATTCCTCTCGACTAGTGATCTCATTACTGCAACGGCATCACGCGTACCTCTGCCTTTCCTGAACCCAAATTGATCATCCCCTAAGTAATCATTTGCCTTACTCTCTATCCTTTTGTTGATGATCCTGAGAATAACTTTAGCTTCGTGGGATATCAAACTTATTGTTCTGTAATCCTCACATGACGAAGCCTTTGCCTTTTTTGGAATAGGAACTAACACCGATCTCACAAAATCTTCCGGCCAGATTCCTTCCTCATAGATACTACGAATCAGTCCATATATGGCCTTCTTCCCACCTTTCCCTAACCATTTCAACATTTCTACAAGAATATTGTCCAGCCCCACAGCCTTATTTGCTTTCATCTCCTTTAATGCCCTTTCTATTTCATCGTCGAGTATGCCTGGACCCAAGCTATCTTTTTCTACGTCATGTTCCTTTTCTATGTCTAAACTTGTCGGCCTAAGTTCTTTACCATACAGTGTTTCTATATATTCCTTCCATCTCTCTTGGATTTTTCCTGGTTCAACTATTATCTTACCCCATTTATCTTTAACTGTTAGCACACATCTTGCCTTCTTACTTCCCGATAATAACTTAACCTTGCTGTATAGAGCACCAATTTCACCCTTCTTCTGTAAGCTTTCCATATCCTCGCATTGCGTTTTCCACCATTCTTCTTTGGCTTTATTTGTGGCCCTTCTCAATTTATTGTTTAACTCTAGTAGTAGGTATACATGGTAGGTATACATGGAAAATGCCAGGTGACTCAGAAAGGTATCAGTTAGATTATATTATGGTTAGGCACAGGTTTAGGAACAGTGTGATAAATTCGCACAGTTTCCCACATATATATATATCACTGATTCGATTCCACGAAGAATCGCTGGGAACCCTCCGTTTTTCAGAGATTACGTGAATTTTTGGTTATCGGGCCTTCGTGGGAAAGCACATGCGGAACAAGGAAAGGAAATGGCTACCCTGCTCCTGAGTGTGCTTTTCACACGGAGTTCGTCTTGGTAATGGGCTCTATCCTTGCATATCAGCCTCCAGGCTGATTACTGGGGGATTTTGAATTCGTAATGCATTTACCTATGCCATTTTTGCATTACCGAGTGTTCCACCTGTTAGCAATAGGGAGCGAAACCAATCAGGAAATTGCGATTGTGACCAATTTATGGCACCGCTGTGAAAATGAGAACACAAATGAAGCGTAAAAGGTAACTTAAAGGTAAATTTACCTTTCCTCTTTCCTCGATGTCGCTGTATATATAATACCAGAAGTGGGGAGGAAAATAAACGTAATTGATGACAAAAAAATCACGAAAGACCAAAAAAAAATTATTTCTCAAATATGAACTCCAATATTCTATATTGGAAGTCTGTAGGGGAAATATTTGAAAATCAGATATGCGAAGTGCTACTGAAACTACTAACAACTTCGAGTGAGTTTAAGAAAGCTATATAAAAAGAATAATCAGCTTCTAAAATTTAAATGCCCAGATATGTACGTATTTTTGACAACAGCGACCCGGGTTTGATTCTCGGGTAAGCCTCTCTGGAAATTCTCAGCTCCAACCAAGCTGTGTGATTTTTTGGGAACCAGATCTTCCTGGGAAGCCATATCCAGCATAAGGAAAGGAACTGATCCCCTACCCTGATGAATTTCACACGCCGTCGGGCTTAGTAGCGGGAGAAATCTATCATCACCTACCAAACCCACCCACGGGTTAATTACTATGTTCATTGTCTCATTATCACATTTCACGCCAAAAAAAATGTCGCCATAGTTCATTACCATTTTGATATTAATCTCTTTAACCAAAGAATTTTAACCTAGCTGAATGACGAGATATAATCTCGATGATGATTGATGATGATTGGCGTTGTTGACAGACCTTCATGAAACCTTACGTGCAATTACATATTTTGATCATTTTTACCAATATCCAAATGGACACTTTATTTTCATTTTGATTCGTGCTATAAATACCCAATGGACTAATACATAATAGGTGATTATGATTCATATCCACCTAGGGGATTGATAATTTGAATATGAGGTCAAGATGGTATAGATCTTTGAAAATTTTACAGAAATGTATATTCTGTGGTACATATATTTTCAATCCATGGTTGGTATAAACTGGCTTGCTCTTTATGATACTGTCACTTCCATGCATTTTTTCGATTTCTCCTGGAGTCGAAGGTATTGTTACCGAAGTAGCAATATCTACTGAGGGATAATTTTAGGGGAAAAGCATTCAATGGGGCGCAAATAACAGCTCCATGAAGGCGGAGTCCTTTTGTTCCGGCTCATCGGTTGTTTGAGGCTTTGATGGAAAAGTACACGTTTTTCAACCGGCATAGAATGGATTGGTGCGGCCGATCTAAAATTCCGTGGGGCTCGAGAAAATTTTTTGGCTGAGATAAAACCATTAAGCATGCTTGTTGACGTTTGCAGGCATAAAAAAAGCAAAAGCGGGGAAAAATAAGAAGTCGGAGTGGATTTTGTAACCTTCGAATGACGGAGCTCAACTCACTCCCGATCGATGGCCGGAATTGATTGGATATGAGTTTGTCGACGAACGCCCCGGTTTTTTAGTCTCGAGAAAGTAGGAAGTTTTAAAAAAAAAATTCCTCGTCCTCTTCTTGTCTTGTAATTTCTTAATATACAGATTTCACACGGAAGATAATTTACCCATACAGTGAATGTACTCGTATGTGAATGACTTAAACTGTCACCGCCCGTTTCATCGATAATTTAACTTTAAAGTTCACGTCTGGATGATGCCCCAGGCGCCATGAGCAGGACATGCAAGTACATATGTTAGAACCTAGAGCTCTGGCGTATCTCTCGAAGAGATGACCTAATTTAAATAAATTCTTTAAAAATAACACGGGTTAGGAATATAAACAAAATTATTCCACGCATCATGACAAATAAATTTTCCTCTCCCTGAAAGGGTTATAATTTGGCAATGAAATACATTAAAAAGGGCAAACCTTATATCTCCTTAAAAGGACTTATATCCTTTTCTCCATGGGAATAGCACGCGACTGGGGTGGTAAAAAATAAATCTCATCAAAATATGCCGTAATTGTTTATATTCTCCCGGAAAACAAGCTTTTTGTTTTTCCTTATGAGCTGCTCATCGGTGCTTAATGAGCTTTCGGAGAGGCACATAAGAAAACAGCGCCGACAGGAGATAAAAGAATGTCTCCATTCGAGCGATACGGTGACGTCCGCTCATTCCTCCATGAAATCATCTCCTTCCACTCCATGGCTGTGGTTTGTAAAAGGGAAAGGTTAACATTTTTTGTTCTGCCTCCCGGAGGGACGCCTTCATTCCGGGCGAGCGTGGTGGCCGAGAAAGGAGGAGATGGCCTCGTGCATCACCAGAGGGATGAAGGGATGGAGGGAGGGATGAGTGGGTGCGTGGGCCGAAATATACCGAGATGTCTGGGTGCTCAACTCCAACCGGTTTCTTGAAGGAGCCGGGGATAGCACAAAGGGAACACCCTTTCCCTCTGTAGCCCGTTGTAGACCAGTGGGGGTTCGAGAGAACATGGACAAGGGTAGGACGCTGAAGGATTAAAAGCAATGACATGAAAACTACCTTCAGGTTTAACATTGTCCTGGCTGTAATATAAAGTACTCGGAGAAATAGTCACGCGTTGAACGCTTGCCTCGAATGAACTCACCTAAAGCTCTGCATATCGCTCTCCGAAGTAACTAAATCCAATGTCATCGAATCTAATCGTGGCCTCCAGCTAGAGTATTCGTGCTGCATTTCGGCCTAATGCAAAAATATTTCTGAAATAGGCTATAGCCTATCAGTTCAATTTCTTATCTTTTTCCCTTATCTGTTGTTACTATAACCCACGTCCCACACCATTGAAAAAAAGGGTTACGCATGTATGTTATGTGATATATATGAAAGTCTGGTTTTGGATTGTGCTAATAGAAAATTTATTTTGATTGTACGATTTTGCCTGCTATTCTTCTTCTGCTGTATTCATCATTTTGTATCCTCCCGGTTGCCATTAGACATAAAAGTAATTCACTTGTTTAAGTTTATTCTTCTCTGATTCTACATTCATGTTGATGAATGAAGATTGATATACGTATAACCTCGATGATCACACAATATTAACGATACGCTAGTAAATATGAAAATACAGATTGAAAATTAATGAGAAAAACTAGGTTAAAATGAAAAAAAAGAAGAGAATTGTATTTAGAAAGTCAATAAGCCGGTAAACCAAAGGTGGTACGTCTGAAAGAATTAGATAGGCCTAAATGAGTCAGAACTCCTTTTGATGTTTTCAAAGACTTCTTTGAAACATGTATGCGGAGTAAAAATAGCCTTAAATTTAAATTTTCCTTAGGATAATGCCGTTTTGAATGATAAAAATCCCTTTTAGCGACCAATAAATACTATGCATCCGTGAAATGGGAAGCAATGAATAATAAAAACAATTGGTAACGTCATCTGGGAAATCCTTAGATGGTTGAAAGTGGTTAGAGTGTAAAACGTGGCGCGTCCGTGAAAGCATGTTGAACAAAACATGGCCCATTTTAACAGCGATTTGCTCTGTCGATTGAAAGTTTCAGGTTCATTGTTAAGTTGCTTGTTCACTTCAAGGTCTTCTAGTTTTTGTTATGCTATTCACGTACGCTCATTTTCTACTTAAGTGTCACGACGATAATCATGGAAAAAGTAACGTCCCTTTTTCCTCACTTTGCCATAAAATTACTTTTAGCGTACTCTCACTCGCTTGAAATCTGGTAGGCTCTTCTCTGTGTTTCTCTTAACTTGGCCTCATAAATTTTTCGAGAGAACTTTTGCAAGTACATGAAAAGAATGACCATCATTGAAAAAATAAATAAATGCGTGATGGGGATGGGAGACTGAACATCAGACCACATGATGATAGAAATGTTATGTAGCTTAACCAACATAATTTTAGTGAAATCGTGTCGAAACCATCAGTAAATAGTCCACGAGATTTAAATATTAATATGCAGGGTTAAAAATTCATTACTCTACGACATCTATCGTCATGAAAACAATTAATTATCATGAGAAATGTCTGAGTAAATGGCTGAGTAATAATAGGTATTTATGCCTACCTTAATAAACCATAGGAGGCTGAATTAATTGCAATAATCAGCATTAATTCATTCCTCGGCACCAAATTATTCACATATGATTTAAGCCAACGAGTACACAACGCTCTGTTCATTCCAATTATGCATAAATTTCCTAAATACCGTTGTGTTGCTGCATCGAAAGAAGTATCCCTATTTTGACTTTTTTGACCTTTTGACTGAATGTTTTTTAGCCTAAAACGTTGTCATTAACCATTAATTAGATTTGGGAAACATTACACTGACTATCAATGGTATTACACTGAAAAATGGTGCTCAATGCGAGAAATCATTGTTACAACCAAATGAACACAATTCCTTTCCCATACTGTCGATAGTCTTTTATTTAAATATCAATAGAAGTGAAGATTTATTATTATTTAAATTTATTATTATTCTTTATTGAAGTATCACACTTGCTAGAAACTAGCTTGCACGTTCGTGATAAATTTCTTGCTGCATCCTGGGGTAAAATTATTTGTTGTAGTTAAGCGTTTGTACTTGCATGCTTGTGGAGTGAAGGGAGGTAGATGTGTGTTTGCATGCGCGTCGAATGATGGGATGTTACGATGAATGTGTGCACTGCTGTGGATTGGGGTTTGCATGTGTGTGTTGGTTTTGAATGCGGTATTTCTTTTTTCCTTTTTTGGGTGGTGACCTAACACCCCCCGCCACACGCCCTTGCGGCGGCTTGCGGGGTATTATGTAGATGTAGATGTAGATGAAGAGAGTAGTGTGAATTAGAATTGTAAAAAGGATTTTTCCTTCTTCGCGGACCAGAATCCAATCTTAATTGACCGCGTGAAATTTTTGCAGATCATTACCGGGTAATTTTCCACACTTTTGGAAACCTTTTATCAATATGTTTCACGTCATTTACATTCATATCATATTTAATCAAACTAACATTTTTCATCATAATGCTAGAAAACAAAGTAGCACGCTTCCACTCTTAAGAACGAAGATGCGGCGTTATAATGTCTTTTAGTGTGAAATAGACCATTTCTTCGTCAACTGAGTGAGGCAACCGAAACAATACACCTATCAAGAATGACCAAAACGATCTCAGTTGCCCGGAGTACTCTTGAACGCCTTCTAGTACCATGGAATTCAGAGGAGAGGATTGTTTCCACGGTGTCATAACTCAATCCCAGCGGGCTATCCATTTTACGTTTTACAAATCCCTCCGTGGTGACATACGATCCTCCTGCCTCGGTAAGGGAGGCCGAACGGTGCGGGAAAGTCGATCTCCGTCCCTCCCTCTTGTCTTCCCTCCACCTGAAAAGAGAAGGGGAGCGGCGTGGTCGGTCCCGCGCGCGCGCGCGGTCGCTCGCACTTTTTTCTCCCCACCGCTTCGCATCGCTCTTCTCGCCTCAAAAATGTCCACCCCTCCCCTACCCCCAGCCGCTACCCTCCTTCAGATCGCCAGAACAACGTGTCCCTTCTCGTCCCTCTTCCACCCCTTTCCCGCTGAAGAAGGGGTGCAAAAAAGACCGAGCACCACGCTCGTCCACCACGCCCACTCCCGGATGCCTACGCCCCTCCGCTGCTGTCGCTTTTGTGCCGCTCCCGTGATTTCCGTTTTCAACCCCCCATCCCCCACACACTCCAACTCTGCCGCGCCGACACTGCCGCCAGCTCTCCTCCTGCTCTCTCGCCACCGTTGACGCCCGACTTCCAAGAAATTCGTCCGTGGGCGGAGGCAGGGAGGGTGAGAAAGGCAGAAAAGGAAAGCAATTGGCGGACGATGGTGTACACCTGCATTGTTTCGGATAACTTTTCCCGTCTCTCCGTTTCTGTCTCCCATCCCATCTTAATACACCAGGGGTGCGACGGTGCGTCCCCCCACCTTCCTTTTTTTGCACACCATCAACAACTCTAACCACGACGTGATTTTCTCTCAGGGATAGTTCGTGATCATTGAGTTTGCGTCCAAGCCCTGATAGATTGTCTTTGAAGCACGAACCGTGCTACGGTAACTTTAGTAATTCGAAATATAAGAAACATAGAGTGCCCGATAGTTAACGTGTTAATAACGATAACAACATGATTTGAATGTACGTATCCTGCTATTAAATATTGTTGCATGTAAATACTATACATTCTTTCGTGTGATTAAAGTTTGTCAAGTGCATGGAGAAATTAATATTTGTATGGAGGTAACATGATTTGGTTTTGCATGTGGTTTTATTCTAGTTTACGGGTGGTGACCCAACACCGCCCGCCACATGCACTTGCGGCGGTTTGCTTGGTGTTTTGTAGATGTAGATCTTTGCTTAAAGAACGCGAGTTTAAAGTAAGAACCTAACTAGTTGAGGGGAATGCATTAATTTTTTACGCTCTCCAAGCATCCCGGCAGTTGAATGTCTTTTCTTTACAATGTTGAGAAAAACAAAGAGTAAGCGGTGGCAGAGGCTTGACCTGGAGACTTGACTCCATTAAGAATAGATCCGCCAGAACAGGCAGGGAGACAGGACTGTCTCTGGATGTTTTCTCTCGTCCATCTGTCCATCTCGTTAACATCCCAATGCATTTTCATTAAATTCAGTGTACCAATTCACGGCAGATCGTCACATCATCCTTTAAAGTGTCCCTTTCTTGTTAAAATCCTCACGGCACCCACCAAATAATTAGGTTAACATCTTCGCGGCCACTCTCTCCCTTTCTTCTCCTAAATCTTACACGGTCTTCTACCACCATTAAGAATTCCTCTTCCGACTCTTTCTTATCCAAACCTGTTATTTAACACACGAAAAGTTTCTGGAATATACTGTTTAGTCTTTACCCTAGCCCTATTATATGCTAAGGATTCCGGCCAGTTATTACTTCTTAATCATCCATACTTATTTTGTAAACATTCATCTTCTCCTGCTGTACTGGCCATCATGTAGATATACAGGGTTCGTCCGGAAGATAAGTGTACTGAGGTCAGGAAAAAAAATTTATTACACTTTTACATATCTTAAGCTAATATTCCTCAAAATAGGACCCTTGTGAGTCGGTACACTTGTCCAGCGGCGTTCCCATTCCTGGAACGCTCCCGCGAAGGCATCATCGGGAACCTCTCGAAGACACGTCGTCACGGCCTCTTTGACGGCGTCCAAAGTCCCGTATCGCGTTCCTTTCAAACTCCTCTTTATCTTCGGGAACAGAAACGTTCTCTAAAAAATGTGGATCATTTTTGCAGTGATCCGCAAGTTGTGTCGCGATTTCCAAACGATTGAGTCTTTGATCATCACTGAGCACTTTCGGCACCAACTTTGCACAAATTTTTCGCATCTGTAATTGGTCCCTAATAATGTCGTGCACTATTGTTTTTGGCACATTACACTGCTCTGCTATCATCCGAACACTAAGACGACGATCAGAGTTCAGTACATTGCGAACTTTTCGCACATTTTCGTCGGTGAGTGTCGTTGATGGGCGTCCAGGCCGTGGTTCGTCGTCGACCTCTTCTCTGCCCTCCACGAACATCTTGTGCCACCGAAAGATCATGTTTCTGGACATGGCTGACTCCCCGTAAGCCTAGTTAATCATACCGACAGTTTCGGTAGACGATTTCCCAAGCTTTACCGCAAATTTGATGGAATAACGCTGCTCCTAAAACATCGGCATCGCGTTCCGTGACGTGGGTCGAGCGTGGAGGTTCGCGTTAACAGAGCTCCTCACTACACCACAGCTCAGAGCTGACTGCCTTTTTCAGCGTCGCTTGCCAACATACCCCCCTCCAATCGCAGCCCGTCAGAGCGGTGCTGGGCGCGCCTGGAGCGGCGGGAAAAAATCAGTACACTTATTTTCCGGACAAACCTTGTACACATTTTGGCATTAAATGCCGTTCACGAACGGAAGCTGTTCTGTTCTCCCTACTTGTTTAACTTAAACATCATCCTTATCCTGTATTATCCAATAAATTGGCTAAAGCATGAATGGAATTCCATAGCTGAATGGCCAACTAAAGTTTTTTTCGCACCCAAATACGTCTCTTTGCCATTCCGCTCCCCACCAGTTCCTCCCATACAGTCCTTCTTATGCTTTCTTTATTATGTATACCAAAGTAGTTATAGCAAGCATAAGGGAACAACCTTCTGTATATCTTGAGTACTATGTTTACGAAAGACTGAGTTTTGTAAAGGTTTCGATAAGACGCGTCCAGCTCTCCCCTAATTCATTCAATACTTTTATTGGCTTCGCCCTCTCTATTAACCCGAACGACTAATAAAAATTTATAAACAAAACGAAAACATGCTAAATATATTCCTCATTCCTTCCCTACCCATACTATTCTCTCTATTGGTTCAGCCATTTTACGTGTGTTCTTCTTTTCCCTGAATCTAAACTCATATAATTACCAAGGTTGATTCTTCCACACCGTTCTGATCTTTTGATGATGATTCACAGTTTCTGCCTTTCGATATTTAACGCTTCTCATTGTGTTTATTGCAATTTCAATTGCAAAATTGTGACTTGCGTTCTTTCCTTCTGGTGGCAAATCATAAGTGGAATGGTTGGCAGCAGCCTTGTTGGTAGAAAAGTAGTCTTCTCCAGCCTTCACGTTTTTTCACTTTCCTTTTCAGTTCTTTATTATTTCTGCTCCTCATATATTTCGTGATCTATTCGATGAATTGTAATCTTGGTGTTCTCCTAGATATTTTCCCATGAAATAGTTAGTTTCCCTAGTATTGCCTTTAGGATTCCTTGATGCCTCAATAAAAGTGTCATAAAGTGTATTTCTCTGTTCACGATGGATTCCCACAAGTATCTCTTCCCTTTCAAATTTGTGAGCACTTCCTTTTTTAAAATTCCATTTGATTTACAGTAGACATCGGTAGAAACATAATTCAAATGGAATTCCTTCATTCAAATTTTCTCTTCTTTTTTATATCCATGCGAGGATAACTCTATACGTATCTTTCAAGATTTTTTTTCATAATTTCATCATTTGCCTGATTTTGGTTTACATTAGACATATTCACATTCATACTATATCATATTCACATTCATGTATCACATTCACGAACCTCAAACTACGCAACGCAAAGATCACATTCTATGGAGAGGGTTTTAAACTTTTTTAACTCAAAGTAGGACTATGGTATATGCAATCTTAATTTCAATTTGCATCAAAGTAGATCGTTATTTACATAATAATTGTGAATTTAATAAGATGAAAGGCTAGTAATAATAGCTTGAAAACACTTAGGCTTAGTTGCTAGTTTTCCAAAATAAAATTGAAACGGAATAAGTAAATTGAAATTCGTGAGCAACGTTTTGCATTGTTTATTTAAAATACGATACTACCGGACTTCCTCAAACGTAATGGATTCTTATCAAATCAATTTATAGCACAAAAGCCTAGTCACAGATGGAGGCCTATCAGAGCAGGTAAGGTCTTCAATGGTGGCCTTTATTTCATCAAACGAAACGAATGGACCCACTTAGAAGCGCATGCGAATGGTGTCGGAGTCACTCTTACATCAACCTACTAAGACAGCCTTTGTGCTTTCTTAATTTATTTTGTGGCCAAAGAAGGCTTCAAAGTTTCAAGAGCATGAGTAAAACATCGGGGAGACATCACCGTGGTTACGGTTTGGACTACTAATTGCCTCTGAACGAATACATTATTTCCTAAACCATATGTGTAGAAGAATTTCCAAGATGAAGAAATATTATTTTGCTTTAATTTCTCGTTCATTATATTGATGTAAAAATACCTCTTAATGGATAAAAAGAAAGGGTATTTTTTCTGAAGCTTGATATTTCATTTCCCTATTTTTTCAATGAGGTTACAAAATATTTATTTACCTACTGAAAATTGCCAGTTTCGCGGTTTGATGGAGATGGAGAAAATTTTAGATTTCTAAAATTTGACAAGAGTCTCATTTCACAATTAACAAAGATAGATAAAAAAATCTGGTCCTCCAAAAAAGTTCTAAGTATAAACAATTTTATTATCGTGACCTACCGTGAATTGGATATCAATTTTATCATATAAATCTAAATCTCTGAAAATGTTCTTTTCAAATATTTGAAATAATCCTTCCCCTTTAGTAGTATTATATTTACACATATGACTTTTTTGTGGAAGAAAAATCTGAATTTAACCCAGGAATATCATTCCAGAAAAATATGCATCTCAATTCTTTTCTGCATGCGAATAATAAAATAATCATGGAAAAAACAAAATCTAGTTACCAATAGCGATACATACATTTCATTATTTTTCACACAACTATGGATTGAATGACTCTTCTACAAAATTAAAAACCATGGCATTTGAAGGCATATAGTATGCTCAATAAATGAAAAATATTTTTTTGGTAATCAAATCCTAAAAAAAATTAATCATCACGAATATCTTTTATCTAATAAGGTTAACTAAAATATCTAATAAGATATTGATTGTAATATAAAACCATCAATGTTTATATTTATGAACCAATTGTGCTTTATTGTTCTGTGTTAAATTATTGCAATCCTAATGGGCAAAATTAGAAAAGAAACTTGCATGAAACAGGAAAATAGCGGCTGTTCCAACTTCAATCAAGCGAGAGATAGAAACCCTCGGTAAAAAGAGAAAAAAAGAAAGCTCAAGCAGCAGAAATTCCTCAGATGTGCCCAGAATTGTCCTTTCGCCGTTAGGAAAGGAAATGAAGGCATGAGGGAAGAATAAAAAATTCAATCGTTAAATGACAAGGTACAAGAATACTCACGAAGAGGGTGAGAAAAATCCAATTAGTATGACAGATAGCAGATTGCTAGATATGGATTCTTAAACACATCGACTAGGTGAAGTGGAAGATCTTAATGACGCTGGTGATTTAATTTTCCCATCCAGAAAATAATAAGATTATTACTCCTACTAAGACATCATCTCAAGAATCGTTTCTATTTGCAAAGATGCTGGTAGTGAGTGCCACACGGACCGACGGTGCCTTTCGTCACACAGTGGGTTGGGCTTTCAAGAGGCGAAGAAGGTTATTGTCAAAGGTATTTTAGGATAAGTTAGGTGGTACAATGGCACTAAAAATTCCACGTGCAGGCAACAAATAGTTATGAGAGATATTTTCATGCGATCTGATTTTTAAATATCCGTGGGTGACTTACTCCGACGCCACAAAGGGAGCGTCATGCAGAATTTGCAAGTTGTTCTTTAGTAAGAGGAATGAAACCACTGGCATCAATCTGTCTTTTCACAATGAACGGAGCGCATTCCAGATTTCACCACGCAAGGGATGAATTTCATTTCTCACCGCGCATCCAAAATGGGAACAAAGATGTATTATATTTACTTTTATAGAAAGCTTTTTGGAGGTTTTTTATTATGAAAAATGTTACCGGCAATGTGTTGTCATAAACATTTTTAAGAATGGTTAGAAATTATTTAAATGAAGTAAAAACGTTTCTAGGTAGACGTTGAAATTCATCAGCATTAAGGTTAGCTTTCGATAAGGTACAGAGAACAAGACAATGGTAAATCTGTAAGTTCTAATTTTGTTTGTCATCTTGCTTCGTGTGTAGACGAAGAAAACGATAAAACGGTGGAAATAACGATGGCACTGTTGGGAAAGGCGAATTTATCCGCGAAACAGAAAACAGAGCTGTTGAATTGAAAGAAAATAGAAAAGATCCCATGAGTGTCATAAGGTTTGAAGAAATACATTGAAATATGAAAAGATAACTGCTATAATTATCATTGAATTCATTGACATTGTTAATGCAGCTGAAAAATATTGCAAGGAAAGCAAGTGATGATTGAGATGAATAATTCTGGCAACTATTCTGGCATTCCGGCGGGCAACAGTCAGTACCCACGTTTGGTTAGACTCAATAGACCCATCAGAATAATTCGTACCTAGGATAAACTTCAAAACAGTACACTGAAATGTTGCAAGGGAATTGAATGCATGGATTGGATTGGGAAAATTAATGGATCATTTCTTCAACAAACAGTGGATGGATTAAGATGTCCTGATGAAATATTTGTTCCGATATTTCGGTGCAATTTATTAATTGCGCAAAATCGCAAGGTTCTGCAGCCTCTGTCGGATGAAAGTTTTCAATGGTAATTTTTTCATTATAGTTATTTTTACAAATAAATCCCAGGGAGTTAATGCCTACTATTTGTTGCATCTTATTTAGATCAATTCATAATATTCAAGTTCAATCTCCTGCTGCAAGATTTTAATTATAAATGTAGCATTGTAATCAAAAGAAAACTTTTTCTGAGTGACATTTTCAAACGTAATTTACTACCTAACTATACAGTAATTCACTCGAGAGTGCACTTTGATAGGTGAAGGTAGAACGCTCCCTGAATTACGGCTCAAGACCTATGAAATACATACAATCAGTATGAGGTGATTAGTGTCATTCCCTGTGTCGTTATTCCATTTCACCTGAAATAACAACATTTAGATTTTTCGTAGGGACTTTCCAAAGGCATAACCAGTGATTTGAACCCAATGCCTCCGGTCAGTAGTCGATGCTTTACCCGCGATCATCCGCCCTTGAATTTTCTTTGATGGAAACGATGTTGAAACAAAAATTTAAAAAAAACGTTCTTACGCATGTTGTCGATTACATTATTTTTCATTCTAATCCCCAATCTTAGTGAGAATTTTTTGCAAAAAGCCCGCACATTAAATCCTCTTAGGCAGTAAAGGAAGATCTTGGAAGTAATATCTCTCTGTCCCACTTGTAAATATTGATGTTTAGAAATGGGACAGATTATGAACAAAGGATTAGTAAGCGTATATCAGGGCGAGCTTTTCGTAGTAGAAATGAACTCTTCAGTTTATATACAATTGTGAAAGAAGATTGGTCACTAGTCATGCGTCTAAACTGTTTGCTGGATACGAGAAAAAAGGAAAAGCATGGGTTTCGCAAGGAAAAAACTTTGAGATGACTTTCGCATTAGAGGGAACGAATCTGAAAAACAACTTCACTGAAGTCGAATGAAGAGGTTTTGAAACAGCGACGAGCACGAATAGGTATGCCTTCATATTTGATCACAACCGAATATGTAGCTGTGCATCCAGTGGATGTTCACCATCTATTACGCTCCTTAGTATTAAAGTGTTCATCTACACATTATGGGAGTAGAGAAATATTTAAATGGAAATAAAACTTTGAATACTGTGAAAAGATAGATGCATTTTTGAACAAACCATCTGAGTTCTAATAGAATCATTAGATGAGAATATGAGGAGTCTCTGGAAATAAAATTAAGTTTCCAACAAAGGTCGAAATGCAAGGAACGGAAGACATACGAACAATCCTGCGGAGTATTGGAGAAATTTAACGAGATGGTAAAAGAGCGATGCTATCTTTCATTAGATTACATTACGTAGACTACATTAGGCCTCTTTTTTAATATGCTGTTAATATATGGGGTCAGTTTGATTGCCGAATTAGATCGTGTGCAGTGAAAAGGAGCTGAATGCATAAAACGTTATGATAAACTTAGATAGATAAACGTCTTTTTAGGGGGAAATTGAGACCATAAGGTTCCTTCTTCCATTTAACCCTTAGTAGGGTATCTCAATTGCTAGAGGGTTTGGAAATCACACATGGATGGAAGGTTGAATTACGGATGAAATATCTTCCACACATAGAAAACAGGCCTACATGTATATCCAAATAATGTTTTTAAAAATAAGCACCGTCGCAATACAATGCCATAGTTCGTAAAATAAAAGTAGAGATATCAACTGAATAATCAAAAAGTTAAAAATATTACATTTCCCACAGGTACTAAGGGATGAGGACATCTGCGACGAATGGCCTTATAAATAATAGTGTAATGCTAAATAACCTGTGGTTGTTTTATCTAGCTATTATTGCCCAATTCGCTTAAATGTAGCTCGTCTTTCGTGAATAGTCGAGAATTTAAAACTTATTTAATAAGAGTTGTTGTGAAATAATTTCCATAATCTGAGATATTTAACTTTTCTAATGGTAACTAAATAGCAGCATTTATTGGCAAGCCTAAATCGGAATCATCCCGTTACAATCCTAACCGGTAGCTTGCAGGGAACAATGTTGCTGTAGAATGCTTGTGACAAGGAGGAACCTTTTACTCGTGAGTCAAAATTTTAATAACCTCACAGGTAATGAAACATGATTAATTTTGGTCTTGCTACCTGCAAATCGACAAGAGGTGTAAATATGGAAGAAGGTTCATGGCATATATGAAGAAACTTATTTACGGGATTGAATCAAGGTTAAATACTGCCCTACTTCTGGAATCCAACTAATTAACTTTTAACTACACTCGACAAATTACAATATAATACTGCCCTACTTCTGGAATCCAACTAATTAACTTTTAACTACACTCGACAAATTACAATATTTGAGCGTAAATTCTTAGTTTATAAATTTTTAAACATGTTCTTTGTGCAGCTAAATGAATAATTCTCATAATTTGAATGTCACACGAATAGCATATGTACCAAAAATTTCATCATGTAAAAATTTCACTGCCAATATCTAACGTTTCCAAAATGGATAATTTTAATTTACACTACAATTATAGAAAATGGTTAAAAATATTAAGAACTGATATATTTTTTTATATTTTCCCTGATTAAAGTATAATACTAGCTAAAGCGTTGTTATTCCTTCAATAATTTGATTCTAATTGGTTGTTTGTTTCAAAGAGAATCTTCAACTGCCTATCTAAATGACAAAATTCAGAATACTTGTATAATGCACCCAATTCCTTCACAAAAGTGGTTGGCGCCTTCTGAAATGTAAATATGATGCTAAGGTCAGGTCTGAGAATTAACAATTATAATTAAATCAAATCTCACATCATATGATCATATCATCCCTAATGATTGGAAAAAAGCAAACATTACCCCAATTTAAAAAAAGGGGACAAAGCAATAGCCAACAATTATAGACCGGTAAGTATAACATCAGTTGTTTGCAAAATTATGGAAAAAAGAATCGCTGACTATATTCGGGAATAGTGGGCAAGAGATAGATGGTTATTCAAACACCAACATGGGTTTAGAACGGTATACTCGTGTGCAATACACGTCCATAGTATGGGATCCATATGAGGAGGGATATATTAAAAAGATAGAAAAAGTATAAAGAAAGGCAGCAAGATATGTACTCGGAAAGTACAAAAGAGCAGAGAGTGTCACGGAAATGTGGGTCTATTGAAGTGGGAAAGTTTAAAAAATAGAAGAAAAAGAAGTAGGTTATGCGCGATACACAGAATTTTTAAAAATGACGAAGCGTGGGAAGATTTATGGAAAGAGATAGAAAAACCATACTTTAAGGGAAAAACGACCACAGTTTTAAAATAAAAATAAGAACGCAAAAACAAATAAGAAAAAATACTCTTTTTTAAACAGAACTATTGTTGAATGGAACCAGCTGCCTGGAGGTTTGTTTGAGCCCTTTCCTTCCAATTTTAGGAGTTTTAAGACGAATTGTAAAGCAGCCACTGGGTGATAAACCGTTGATCAGTGATTTTTATACTATTGTACCTATTAAAATATTGTTTGCATGTTATGTGAACGCCATTACAAGTTGTATGTCAAAAGTGAATGAAGTGTTAACGGGACGCAATTTTGAACGGTATATGAAATTGAAGAGTACGTGATTATGGACGGAGTGTGGCGAAGGACGGTGCGTAGTATATTCTCGAATGGTGTAAACCTAACCCATGGGTGATGGTAAATGTAATAGTGTAGTTGGTTATCCTTTAAGTGTCATTAGAAACAAGATCTTTTTCTATCTGTTCTTCTTGTGATGTATGTATGCCCATGTCATTTAAGATATTATTATTAGGTATTGTAAGATTAATGTATTATGTAGATGTCATGAGTCACAGCTGACCAGACTTGACCGTTGCCACCAGGATAATTGCCTAATTACAACGAATATCATCAAATAAATAAATATCTATCTCTTTCATTTGCATATTACCTCACATTTTGAGCAAAAGTAGGACCATTCTCTCGACCTCTGGAACACGAAGTTATTTTTCCTGAAAAACGAAAATTTGTCCATTATTTGTCAGTCATAACGACCAGATGTGCCCATCAAGGGATGGGTTTACATAACAGATCGAAAACGATCATTCAGAACATCCAGGGAATGCCGTCCGTGTCACACTCCCCTGCCCTCGCCCCCGGATCTTCTTCGCGACTCTCCCCACGGCTAATTTCTCTTTCCACCTCACAACACTGCTCCACCCACTCCCCCACGCCATCCCTCCTCGGCCCACCCACCCCTTAAAACGAATCCCCCATTTGATGGCCTCAAAGCGATCGGGTCCACTGGTCCGTGTCAATTCCCAACCCATCTCCCGCCTTCCTCGCCCCGAATCCCAACCCTCCCCTCCCCCAACCCCCGGACACAACGTGTGGCCAAACACAGGTAAACTCTCCTCTCTTTCCCCTTCCCGAAGGAATTCGGCGAGAACAATGCGAGGACGGGGGCGTGGTTGGAGTCGGGAGGAGAGGGAGGCCTGATGGCGAACCTCGGTTGTGCTAGGACGGCTTCCCCATGCTGTGCAACGGGGGACGAGCGTGGAGGGAGAATGGTTGGAGAAGGCGAAAGAAAAACAACGATTTTTAAATATCCCCACGGTTCGACTTTTTCGATCATCCCCCTCTCCACCACCACCGCCACCATCCGCCGTCCAACCCTAGGAAAGGCTCCGTTTTCCCGAGGACCGCAATGCGTTCCCTCGGAAGGACTTAAAAACTTGGGAAGCCTGTGAATGGCTACCGTGGAAGGAAGGAAGGCGGCGGGCGGGACGGTGGCAAAAAAAACCGATAGTGAAAAGACCAACAATGCGTCATCCATAGTGTTGAACATTGCGCCAGTGTCGACAACCCTATAAAAGGTAGTGGACGGCCAGTGGGATCTATCATTCGCTTTGTTGGTCTCTCCGAGGACCTGTGACATCCCGAGGATGATGGGGATCGGAAGGGCGGTGAGTGATAACATCCCGTGGCTACTTTAAGGATTGGATATCGAAGTCCCATTGTGCGTCCTGTGGATGGAGTTTAAGAGTGGCTCGCCGTTCTCCCATAGCTTCGAATAACGTCGCTTACTGACGGGGAAGTGTAAATTGGCCATCGAAGCAGCTGGTGCCAGCCATTGCCGATTCACCATCAGATCTTTATAGATATTTCATGCCCAGTTATTATACTCTCCCTCTCTAATGGAGGATGCATAATTTCTGGGATGTGGGTCCGATTTCTCCTAATTGGAGTAGTTAAAATATCTCCCTTCTGCTGAGGAAACTGACATACTCGGAAAGAAAAGACCATCGAAGAACAAACAGTGAAACGAAATCACTGCTATTAATTTACTTCTCTCATAAACCTGGAAATCAACTGCCATCCTCAATACGTTTTACATATTAATAGAGAAGAACATTAATCCGAAGAAATATCGTACTGCGCACGAGCAGAAGGTCATGGAGCGTCAGAAAAACTGCGCAGGCTTGCACTTTGCCATATAACTAGGTTTCAGCTCAAAAATTTATTTGAAGAGAAACGCATAGCCAAAGGCCCGCGGAAAGGATTTCATTTGGAGCGGAGCAGGAGGAAGGCAAGAGATTTAGGGAAATCACTCATTAAAACGTCTTTTCATGAAAACCGATAACATTTCTGTACTTCGGCTCATCTTGCTACGCATTTGAATTATTTTCGTCGGATTTAGTTGACAAGCTTAGTCATTATCCACGTATCTCCTCTCAGAAAAAAACACAAGTGGTATTTTAATCCAAACAGGCTCTTGTAAGTTCAAATCAAGATAAAACGGCTCAAGAAGACACATATGGATGGAATGAAGGATGGAATTGAATATGTCAATACATCAGCTAACTACAATTTACCTTTTGAGATGAACAGGCTAGTAACGGAAACGTGCGGCACAAATTTCGTGTTAAACCATAATCTTTGGTCTCGGTTGGATGCCCGGACGGACAACAGCGTGTGAAGTAAAAAGCAGATTGATCAGCTAAGCTTGTCGGACCGGGCTACTCGCTATCAAGTCGATATCTTGTAGGCAGTGGTCCACGAGAGTAGTTATTTTTTTTAAATTGCAAAAAGGTTGATGTGAGGAAAATTAGCATAAGGTTTTTACATTATCAATATTCTTTAAATATGACGGATAAAAGTTGCTTTTAAAACTGTGTAATTTATCAGATCCCTGGGAACTGTTTTGTCTTCAAAATCGACTCATAGGTTCACCGTAAGATTGGTTAGAAGGAAAGTGCTATTCTTATGTCAATCACACTGAATATTAATGATTACTCTACCATGGAAAGTAAATATATGTTTTCCAAAAAAAAGGCGTTAAAGTAAATAGTAGGTTTACGTTTTTATTTTTCAATAAAACGATATTTTTCATTTTGGTAACTTAATCTAAATCCATCGTTTAGAGCAAGGTGGATAAAACAGATCAACCAAAACAATTGTTTTTTTTTCCCAGGCTTAATACGGGGTAAATAGGGCGTCTTGCCATACTCTTCAGGTGCGCACTACAGGTAAGTGTCTGAAGATGAGCCTTAGCCGCTGAAGTGTGCTTAACACTAAAGCAATACTTGTATTTATTGATTGGCATTGAGGATGATTGTCACTGACAACATTTATTTATAATTAGCATGCATCGTGAAAGCGTAATTTAGTCTTCTCATTCCCCTTAAAATATTTGATGATAAATGATGGAATAAGTTCCGTAATAGTATTTTTAGCTGAAAAATTCATCATTTCAAAACGGGAGGATCATAGCACAATTTACATTTTGCCATAAGATATCAACCTATGGGTAATTGCATTTCCAAGAAAAGATAGCGACTATCAGCTCTAAGATTTTTAATGTAATAATTTCAAAGTGTAAAATTCATCCCCCTTGAACGGGAAAGGTGAATTTCTTTTGAATTTTATTGTATGGCAATGTTTATTAGCGGATGACTCCTTTAAAAGTTACTGCCGCGGCTTCTTCTGCATTTTCTTTGAATTTCTAAGATTTTTCCTTATCGAAAAATTTCAAATGCCTTAGATTTGAACTTTCAATTTCACGTTTACTCCTTGTACCTGTCACCGATGTGTCATTGCTATCTCACACCCATTCAGTTCAATACATAGGGGAGCGTCGGTTCAGGCGCTGTGCTGGTGCTATTTGATCTTCTCGGTAGCTCCGGCGACAAGTAACACTATTATAACCCGCAAATCTGATCCTCCCCAAAGGGCTAAGATTGTCGACCATAAATGGCCAGAGATCTCAAGGGTATTCACATTGAAATGCTCGTTTTACTAACCACTTCCAGCGGGGTCCTCTGTCTGGTAGAGACTTGGTGTAGGTTATCTTCCAAGTGTACACGGAACTGCTGCTCTCAACGACGCTGATCGTTCATTTCAATATGTTTGCACGAATAATACAAGTACATACTGGTAGGTTACTGCAGGAATAAGGAATGACTTCTATCACTTCTTATCACCATGTATTCGCATCTTACTTATTCGAAATCGATTCTAATTCAATATGGATCAATTACCAATCGTCACACTGAATCATCATGTCAAAAAATATCAAGCAGAGAATAAAACATTTGTTTATTTCTGAACCCCTGGAGGAGCCAAACTTTCTAAAAACGGTTTACCCAGGTCGAAACGCGAGTTCCTTTTTTCCCGCGGGAGTAAAGTTAGTGTCTGTTCTCTCAACAGATGGCAGTACTCCTGCTCGTGGTGGCAGTTGCAAAACTGAGTAACGGTGGAGGGGGAGGCGGAGGGGGTAAGCACAAGTGAGTAGGGGAATGTCGTAAGATGGATTGAATCCGGTGCTAAGATTATCCGGAGTATGAATCAACCCTCGTCTCACCATTTTTTTCATTCCAGGAAATTCATATTCTACGTTCCGTACCACGTTAAGAAGCACACCCATACTCATACTATTGTGCATCACATACATCACCACCATGGAGGACACGGTCACGGTGGTCACGGAGGTGGCCATGGAGGAGATCACGGAGGGGGTCACGGAGGTGGTCACGGTGGAGGTCACGGTGGAGGTCACGGAGGAGGTCACGGAAAAGGTCATGGTGGCCATCACGGAGGCCATGGGGGAGGCCATGGAGGAGGACACGGCTATGGAGGAGGTCACGGTGGTCACGGGATTACGGTAGTTCACGTTCACGGTAGCCACGCTAAGGGTTTTGGAGGAAGCCATCATGGGGGGTCCCATCACGCAGGGGCCCACCACGGCGGAGCCCATCACGCAGGGGCCCACCACGGCGGGGCCCACCACGCCGGGGGTCATCACGGCGGGGGTCATGCCGCCGGGGGTCATCACGGCATGAGTCATCACGGCATGAGTCATCATGTCGTGAGTCATCATGTAGGGGGTCACGGTGGCGGACACGGGGGAGGTCACGGGGGAGGTCACGGAGATCACGGGGGAGGTCACGGTCACGATGGACATGGCTATGCCGTTGAAGAACATGGCCATGATGAACATGGCCACGGGTCGGGTCACGACGAGCACGGCATAGGTCACGATGATCACGGAGGACACGGATGGGCGCACCATCACACGTACACTACTGGAGGCCACCAAACCCACCACTACTTGAAGCAGAGCCACAAGAAGGTGAACGACGAGCACGAGGGAGAACATGGACAACACGAGGTGGACGTTCACCACTACTGAAAGAGTACCTGATCCTCCCAGAGGGCCACTTAGGTGAGGGGACAAAACTGAACTAAGATTTATGGTAGGCTCTTTAATATATGTATTAAAATTTTTAATGGTTGGATGATATTATCCGGGCACTTAGCCAACTTTTAATATGTATTTGTTACGTTCTGTACTTACGGTGAAGCATCCTTTAAAAAAATGTTGTCGATCCCTATAAGCACTGCGGAAATCTTGAATCCGGATGCATAATTGTAAAAGACAATCCAATTTTGAGGGTAGGCATCGTTATTACAACATGTTTTTCCACAATTAAATCTGCTGAAATTGCTTTGTTTTCTTGTGACGCGATCGTCTTTGGTGCGGAGGAACAGGATAATCATCATCATATCCTGACTATAGATGCTTGCATGAAGTAATCATTCAAGAGCCTTTTGTTGGCACTGATCTCATAAAAAATATTAATTTTGTAAAACGTTTAATAAAACAATTTAATTAATTCTTTACGAGTCAAACCAAAATATTATTCTAACGTTAGCTCTAGAATTTAAATGTAAGAATATATAATTTCATTACTAAATATTTAATTGTATTATTAATATAACTATTAAACTATAAATTTATTTATAAAATATACGGATTATTCTCCGATATCAATGAAGTGTAAATCCAGATATGAGTCCCGTTCAGAATTCTGAATCCCTATGGACTAACCGACTCACAATGAGAAAAACCTTCCCCCACAAACATTTTCATTTAATGGTAAATTTAAGGGCATACAAAAATTTAAGTAATGTGGAAAACTAAGAGAGATTTGTACTTATTTAACATGAAAAATTCCACCAATTTACGCCGGATACCATCAACCGTATTTAATCGTATTGATCTTTCTCTACGAGCACCCTAAGCAATATTTTATGGTGTATTGTTATGCTTACGTGGGTCAAATATTTTTCAAGAGTATTTATAAAAAGTTAATTTCACTGCCGATGATTCCCAACGTTATCACCATTTTTTTTAGTCCATCAAAATGGCGTTGCCATCTGTCTATATTCACTTTAAATCGGAAAATTTTAAAGTAGTAAAATCAAAATCGTAAAAAAAATCCCAAGATCAAACGATTCAATTTTCGAATGCATGTCCGATTTCGAGATATTTTTGTAATGATAAATTTCGCTTTACATTTCAGGAACGGGCGAAAGTGTTTTGGCGCTGCACATCGAGTGAAAATGCTAGTCTTTTTCGCCAATTTCCTCCCATTGTCATCATCTGTCAATTTCATCAAATTGTATATTTTCATTATCTTTTGCAAGCGTTATTCAATGTTATTAAAAAATCTTGAAATTTTAATAAAAATAATGGAAACGTTACGTCCTTTCCTTTATGATCTGCACTACAAAACCTCACTTCACTGAAGATGCAATAGTGTTAATCCGGCTGATGGGTTGATTGAGGCCTAAGGTAAAAGCTTCTGAAAGTCAATAGACCACAAAAATGTACACCGCACCACACAATTTTACGCATGATTTTTGAGAAAATAATTGACTTACCTGATGCCATCCGTAGAAAGTTCTATGGGGTAAAAAGGAAGTTCTATGGTTCACTACTCCTTGAAAGTCTTCCCCGACCTCATGTGTAGTTCCAGCGATTCTATGGAAACCTTCAGAGAAGAAAATCATTTAATGAGATATCATTTTTCGAAGATAAATAATATCGAAACCAATATGTTGATAGGTACATGTATAAACCATAAACACAATAATCAACCCGAAGGTCGGTTTGGTAGGTGATGATAGAGTTCACCCAGTTCTAAGCCCGACGGCGTGTGAAATTCACACATCAGGGTAGGGGGGCCAGTTCCTTTCCCGGTGCCGGTTATGGTTTCCCAGGAAGATCTGCTACCCGAAAAACTATATAGCTTGGGTGGAGCTGCAGATGCCCAGAGTGCCTTGCCCGGGAATCGAACCCGGGACCCTCCGGTCAGTAGCCCGCGGTAGTCCAACGTTCCATCCCCTGGACTACCACGATAGATATATTTTTTATTTTTTCAAATATATGTATAAAAAACTATATAAAATATATATATCGAGTCATATAAATATATACAGAATTACCTGTTTAAATAAGCTATCTACACGATGAACAATATGTATATTATATAAATTGTTCATCGTATAGATAGCTTATTTAAACAGGTAATTTAAAAAAAAATATATATATATATATTTCGTAGCACAAAACATTTTTCGTAGGTATAATAGTACGAATAATATTATAATTTTGGCATTTCAGGGTCAGGGATTCGGACTCTTAAAAATGTGGACAAGGCAAATATTTAACAATTTTATTGTGAAATACATTCCCTGAAGAACAAGACTTTTAGCAACTATTACTACTTTAAATTATAAAACATTCAAAATATTAAAACATATATCAGGGACCATTATGAACGCACAGCTGCATACGTAAATAAACAAAACTACTGAAATGCTTACCTTTAAATAATAAACTAAATGCAGATATTAAAAATAAAATATTTTGAAAGCACTTAAATAGAACAATATATTTCATTGTTTGATAGAATGGTTTCAGGGGATTTATGGGAATAGACTATAACGATTAATGAATCAATTATGACCTATAGGTATGATCAATCATAAACGTCTTTCGATTGCCAATGTTTGTAAGTGACTCACTAAACTATTGCAAATAATGAAATCGAATTCCTCATAAAAAGTTATATATTTCTCTAACTCTCACTTAACCTCTTCCTACGTTTCCAAAACTGCAACTGAAAAATCCAACTTTTAGAATCCCAAATACGTTACTTGGAAGCGGAATCAGTTCATATAAAATAGTGCTCGTTCATTTTTTAATCCTTCGAACAGTTGAGCTGTGTAACTATGTGCCTTTATTCCTATTTCAACGTCAGCGTCACGAGATAGTCAAGGTTTTTTTTACACTCCAAATAATTCTTGCAGCAATCGAAATTTTTCCCCGTGCGCGAGTTTAATGTGATACCACCTGGAGGAAACCAGAAACGAGTGATAATTCAAACTTTATAGATTCCTCATATGGATGAACAAACGTGAATCCAATGCTAGAGAAAGGTCTCAACTTGGTTGGATTGGCCGAGGCCTTTCTGGAGCACGAAGAGCAGTTATAGAGGGATTCACCCAATTCCATTTAAGCAATCAAATTTTCATCAAAATCCTGATAAGTTGGGGAAAAAATTAAATACAAAGTTTGACGTTTGCATCAAATGAGTACGTGTCAATTCTAAATGAGCTGAGGCGGACACGTACTTAAAGCTAATTTCCGCGTGGTTTTGGATATCATCTTGTGGAGCCTTATATCTGATCAGCGGTTTGCAATTCACCCCGTTCCTCAACAGCGGAGTTTTGTGTCGGTCAGGGCTGGAAGCATTGGCTCGAAGGTTCGATCACCCCGAAGGGAAAGTATCTTCGCCCAACGACCAATGTTGGATTGTTCCTGAGCTCGGGGAAAGAATGAAAGCATTTCCATTCTCACAGTCAAAGGGAAAATAAAATAGGGCTAAACCAAGGGAATGAGAGCGTAAAATATTTAAGGATACCGAAGACAATTGAGCTTAGTGGTTTATTTTAACTTATGAGGGTGAAAAACTTACAAACTGCGCAGGTATATTTACGCAAGAAAATGCTATGAATACTGAACTCGTATAAGAAAGAATTTAATTAATTTTTATAATACAGCCTTATGTAGATTTCTAACAATATGTGCAAAAAATGAAGATAAATTACTAGTGCAAATATATAAAAATTTTATACATCCGGTGAGTGGTGAAGTTATATTAATAACCTCAACGAAATACCCGCACGATTGAAAATGAAACGTTCCTGCTACTATTAAATTAGGAATATTTTTCAGAAAAAATTAATGTTAAATGCTGAAGGTATAAACAGCACTTGATGACAACTTTCCTGAATTTTAATGGCCAATAAATGAAAAAATGCCAGTAAAAAAATTCAAAACAAGATTTTTTCACTATCTACCAACTCTTTAAGCACTCTACCAAAGTTGAGAGCAAATCTATTTACTAACTCTATCCGTCCTAAGTACGAAACTTTCCGGAGCACAGTAATAACAAAAATGATTTTGGAATAAGAAAATAATCCCTACATATAAATTACATTTTGATGTTCTTCGCTTAAAATCATCACATGATAGGCTAATATTCATACAAAATCCTTCAGCCACGTAGGATAATGAAATAATGCCTGAAAAAAAATTCTCTTGAAAACAAAACTCTTTCGCTACAGAAAGAAAGGATCACGAAAGTTAAAAATTGATAGTTTCATAGTACACAGTAGACGTATTCCAAAGCAAAAGCCGTAAAAGAAACGGAATGAAAAATACTTAAATCCGATTCAGTTCAACAGCATGCCTCCGAAGTTCGGAACTAAAAAAAAACTCACGACAACCGTTATAATGAAAGCGTTCAAAAGGCGTGCCACGATTCAGGTGAGCAAGGGCGTGTAGAAAATTAAGCTTTGGGAACTAATTTATTACTGGATAGTGAGTTTCATGTAAACAGGAATAGCGACTGAAAAGATAATGTAGAGATAACATTACCAGTTCAGGAAAAGGAGTGGAAAGTCAACAACACCTGCTTAACTAACAGCATGCGAAGGTAAGGTCATATATATATCCTTGAAATGGAACACTCTCCGGCGATGCACAAACACACAAACAGATACAGAATATTCAAAACACTGAGAGACAAAGAAAGGACACTCACAGTATGTAGTTTACGTTTAGACGGCACGACCGTCGTCGCAGAATCTGTTTTCTGAATTCGTCTTTTAATGTTTGGCTTAGCCTTTTTCTTTCTGGAAATCCGCATAACCTTTGTTTTATTAATATTGATTCTCATCCCATATCTATCGCACTGAGCCTCCAATTCACTTAACAATGCTTGCAACCCCTTGGCTGACTGAGCAACTAATGCTTGGTCATCAGCAAACCTAACCGATTTTACGAATTCCCCTCCGACTTTCATTCCTACCTCCAGTTCTTCCCATGCCTCTTTAATCATTTCCTCCACATATACGTTGAACAGCACCGGTGACAATGGGCAACCCTGCCTTACACCTCTTCCTAACACTTCCCATCCGGACTCTCTGTGTTTCATTCATACCTTTATTCATTTCCATTTTACGTAGTAAGACGGTAACACAATGAGAGAGAAACACACACAAATCAGTTCAAGTGTAACCTTTCAAACCTTTCGTACTAATTACCCTACACATGGCGTCGTGCCGATTAAGATTTGATGGATTAACAATCAAAAATATTGACTTTAAGAAATGTAAATGCGTAAATTTCCGATGTCATTAATGATATCTCCTAGGTTTAATATCATTAAAAAAATAATTACAAGTCTTTCTCAACACCACGCAGCTTATTAAGGTACGTGAAAATTATCCTTACACCACGAGTTTTCGAATTAAGCATTACATCACAAAAAATAAGTGACAATTATTTTTCCAAAACCTTTTAACTTAAAAATTGAAGCTCGAACATAGGCTATTCATTGTACAGGAGGAATGTTTAAATGTATTTAAGGAATCAACTTATACATAATAATTCTTACCCTAGCTAAGGAACTGTTTGTAACGAGCTTAAAGAGATAGATTTTGGTTTCGCAATAAAGAAAGGCGAAAACCTCTAAGTTGAGACATAGGTGAAATTGATATAAACGAAATAGATTTTAACAAGATATAGTGGAGCTAATCTCTGATTAAACTTCATGGCTGTGCATATTACGAATAAGGCAAAATGGATTGAATGGATTTTCTAGCATTCACATATCATGCATTAGTGGGTTTGGTCAATTACCTATACCCGAAGGTTGGTACGATACGTAAAGATAGAATTCCCACTTTCACAATTTTCACTTGCTAGAAGAGGTAGTACAGTAGCCTGCTAAGGCTACTGTACCGCGTCCAGAATTCATGTTTATCAAATGGGGGACAGTTCCTTTCTATGTTCCACCCGTGGTTTCCCAGAAGAGGGCACCTGAGAAATCACACAGGTATGGTAAAGCTGAGGGTGCTCAGAGGCATCATACAGAATCGAACCCACGCCCTCCGAGTAGTAGGCTAGCGCTCTACCCACTCCACCACCAGCAACCCCCCTGATTTCCTTAAAGGGCTCACGAATTTATATCTATGAGCATTTCTTAAACCATTTGCGACTTTTCGGGACTATCTGGTAGCTTTGAAGTCATGCAACATGGGTAAAGCTTCACTTATCCATTGGCACCACGTGGCCCTTTCGGCCTATGGGAGAACACTTACTTGCTAGGTCCTCATGTCTTAAGACTTAGTTACCGCCTACGAAATAGCATAAAATAAATCATTTCGGAGTGTTTTGTAAATGTATTTATTTAAAACGTTAACAAACAAAAACAATATCAATGACAAAAACAAAATCTTCCAAACTATTGGATGTATAAAAAAATCAGCTTCACTGAGCAGAGAATGTGAATTGTAATTGTAACCTCGGAAATAAATATACAACCTGGTAGAATTAAAAATTCATATCACAATATAAGCGCTTATTCGCATGTCGGCTCACTCGATACTCTTCAGGAACACGATCCCTTCCTTGGCTAGAATGCCATTTCTGGAACCACAATCACTGAACGACAAGTGGGAAATCACAGAGAGGGGTCATTTTCAACCAGCAATAAGAAATGGGGTTTGAGGGAAGAGACATGTCTGAAGGAGTCCGAGGAAAGAATGAAGCCCTCCTCTCAGAAGTTGCAAACCCCGCTTATCGGTGCCAGCCTCCGTATCCCCCGCCACCACCGCTGGAGTCCCAGCCAGAGCTGCTCCACCCGTAATCGTGACCACCTCCACTGTGACCTCCGCCACCTCCACCATGACCTCCGCCTCCTCCACCATGACCTCCGCCTCCTCCTCCGTGGCCTCCGCCTCCATACCCTCCACTTCCATGGTGTTCGATGATGTAACCGATGTGACCGCCACCGTGACCCCCTCCTCCTCCGTAACCTCCACCGTGACCTCCACCATGACCCCCTCCTCCTCCGTAACCTCCGCCGTGACCTCCACCATGACCACCTCCAATAATATAACCTCCTCCACTGTGACCCCCACCTCCACCGTGACCACCTCCGCCGTGACCACCTCCACCACCGTATCCTCCACCACCGTGGCCACCTCCACCACCGCCGTGACCTCCTCCCCCCACAGATATGGCACCGTGGTCAACGTGGATTTCTTCGTGGATGGGAGGGCCGTAGACGATCCCAACGCTGTGGCCACCTCCGTGGCCCCCACCGCCGCCGCCGCCGTGGTCCTTCACCTTAACGTGTTTGACGATGGTGTGCGTATGGTGCACGTTCTTTATGAAGTACGGGACGTGGATCACGAACTTCTTCCTGCAAGCAGGAAATTCACGCTGTCTATTCTGAGGAATTCAAATATTTTTCGGAAGTGGAGATCCGCCTACGGGGCGACCGCCTGTCGAAAATTAATCGACCCACGCCATGAGGAATCTGTCGATCTATTTCCCCTTGCAGGAACTTTCCAGGCTTACAGCTGGGGATATCATTACATGTTTATCTTCGCGAAAGTACGGTTCGCCCACATTGCTTACCATGTTCGTCGCGCCTTTCTATATTAAAAGTGAAATTTTGAACGAGAGGTAGAGACTTCGAGTAACGAAATACTAGCCATTCCACGCGTTTAGTACAATCTGCTATTAAATAATGGTGAGCGCGCTTAAGTCAGGCATTAAACACGATTCATGACGTCAAATTATTCCAAGATATTTTTTTTAAACTAAGCTCCACTTGTTGGAACAGAAAGTTGAAATATTTCTTCTTCGTGAAATAACTTCCTTTCCCGTGAAAAAAAATCATCGATCGCAGGGAAGTGAAGAAAATATTTTTTAGTCTTCATTTTCTGCATATTTAAGGATGTTGCATTACATTCGACTTAACCTAAAAACAAAAAAGCATCCAACCGGTATACGAGTCAAGTAATGTTGAATATGAATACTCACATAATGGTCTTAAATAGACCACAACTGTCCAAATTAACGTGCTCGACGAGAATCTGCAGAATGTAAAGTCAATGTGACGTCGTTTAGTTTCAAATCTTTTCAGTTTCACTCTCAATTATCGGCTGTTAAAAGAATTTAAAATATAATTGTTATATTTAAAATGCTTAAAATTAGATGGTTAACATATTGAAATGAAAGAAGAAACTATAATTCCAAACGAACTTAATTAAAACACGACCTAAGTTTCGACATTGGACGTCATCATCAGAGACGCCATAATATTTTGATGTCATACGATGATGACGTCAAAATAAATTTCGGGTGGAATTAAAATGTTATTCTTTCATCTGAATATGTTCTGTACTTGTATATTCCATAAAGTAACGCCTTTGACAAAAAATAGTGTGCCTAACGTTATATGCATCCTAGATTTTCTATTTATCACTTAAAAAAGGGTTTTCTTTGATAATTGTTACATTCGTAACCATATCAGTGTCTTTCATTTTGGGAGTAAAATTGAACATTTTGCCCGGGTGAATTGTTTGAGGGGCTTAATTAAAACGCTGAGCCTCCTATTTCCTAGCGTCTCCATTGACACATAAGTAGAATCAACCTTAGAAATTTTCCTTAGCCTAAATATCTCGTAATTAACATCTGCAAACAATTTCTGATGCAAATTCAGCCCAGAAATCGAATCAAGAGTAAATATACAAGGACTTACTTTCCACCTTTTCCGCCTCCTCCACCTGCATCGCCGACGCTAGACACGTATAGAATCAAGAATGCACAAACCACCTAGAAGCAAATAAGAAACAGACAGTTAATTGCTTGAAATAATCTTTATATTTTTTGAAAAGCTACGATATTAACACATCATTACTTTATAAAAATAAATAACGAAACATTCAATGGCGTTAATCATAAATAAACTGCGAGTCAAATACTAGTGCTGTGTTCAATCTTTTAAAAATAAAAAAATTATAATTAAAGAAAAACTAGAAAAAGAATGCTGGGACGATACTTGATAAGACGTACCCCTGTGCTAGTTACCTTTAATAAAAAGAAAAAACAAATATACAATTTACACCATCTAGCAGCTCATTTGAAGAAAATAAATATGCTGCATACAATTTCCCTTCAATGAAGTCTTTTCCGTATGACAAAAAAGAAAAGGGAAGAGAGGGGCGAGTGTAGAAAGTTTCCGTGTCTGGGAATCAAACGGGTCAATGATAAGTGGTGACCAGTAATATAATACGCCATCATTCCGATATTTACTTCTTTAAATACACGAAAAGGAAATGTGCTTCTCCATCGAAAAGATATAAATTCGTGAAAATGTCCATGTCTCGAAATTACGCTTTCTAGAAGCTAAACCTTAGAAGACCTCTGACACTTAGCCTCTGCAGTGCTTCCGGAAAAAACTTTTAAATATGTGTAACTCTACAAGAGTCGATTTTTTTGCAGATTTCCTTTGCTGCAAACCACGCACCGCGTCCTTCAGATCCATCCTTGCGTGCCAGAGAAACTGGCAAATATCGAATCCAATTTATAATCCTGGTCCTTGGATGATTCGAGGGATTCAGCACAGAAACTTCTTCCTGCTTGGAGATCCTAGATCCTCGACCTGCGGTAATGGTTTCCCGAATGATGCTCCCTAGTAGACATGCGGCACTTTATATAGAGCACCCTCCAGGGAGAAGGGACTTGAGAGGGTGTGGGGCGATGCCCGAGCTCCCCGTCGAAAATTACCCCCTGGACAATCGCCCTTCACCCTTTCGTCCCCTAATGTTCTGCCCCCTCCCCTCTCATCTGCCCGCCCGCGAAGACGCAAACCCTTTCACCACCTTTCCATTCGCCGTGGACAAACCGTGACGTACGCATTGTCCTCCCAACCCTCCATTCCATCACCCCACCAACCCCCGCCCTCGGATCGAAACGCTTCCCCCTTTTCGCCCAACTTTTTCCTCGAGCCCTCTCCGTCCCCCACCCTTTCACCCGCTCGCCGCTACCCTCGCCCCACCCTGACGTCTTTCGCCATCCCCCATCCCATCCCCGCCCTGCATCTTCACTCTTCGGCAAGATAGGATCGAGATGGATGGAGAGGCGTCGAGCGAGTGAAGGGAATCCCCCAATGGCTCAAATAGCAGCGCGCGCGCACACACACACACGTATATACACATACACAAACTTGCGCACAAAGCCATCGGGTACGTGGGCACAGAGATCGGATCTCTCGCCCTCCCGAGGAAAATGGATCGACATCTCCGGGGACGTGGAAGGGGGAACGCGCTCGCTCTCCAGATCGTTAAGTTCAGGTAATCGCGGGTCTTTGGGTACTGGGCTGTCTCACCTTTTTTTATAAAAAAACAATGGTCACGGGCAAGGTTGGAGGGTTCACCGCGAAGAGGAAGTACTTAGTCCGTGGTAGTTCGAGGCGGGAAAGTTCCTTCCCCACCCCGTGCGAAGATTGCACATCCGGGGCCGGGATATTTACTTTTTTGTCGACTCCAGCTGGTGGAGGATGGGGTAGTGGCGAGGACATGGGAGGGGGGAGGCGGTTGTTTGGTAGTATACCAATCTCTCCTGGGAGCTCAAGAAAATCGCGAGAGTGCAAATACTTTCAGCACGTGTCTTTCTCCGACAATTTGTTCTTTTTTTCAATCCTTCCCGAACTCTTCTCCTTTAGTATTTACGAAGTATGAATCATAGCACGCGGCGATGGAAAGTGCAGTAAAGCGACGGAAAGGGGAGCGCGACGGCACTGGCAAAGGTTTCCACGGGGTCGACCGGCTTTGGAGGTAATAACCACACGATGAGACCGAAAAATGAAGCATGGAGGGCCGATCGGTTATGGAGAGGGTGCCCACAACGCCTTGGTCCGAACGCGTGATTCCGGAATGAAATCCTTCTTTTCTTTCGGAGGCGCGAAGTGGAGTACCCGAATCCCGTGGTTAATCCATCTCTGTTCAAAAGTATCTTTTTTGATTGCGCCCTTTTGGTCGCGGAAGTCTGTGAGCCTCAGCATCTGAGAGATACGCTTCCGGATACCCGTGGATATTCGGAAACGTATTCCTCCGATAGACTCACCATGTGTGGCCATCAGCTCTAGATTCTTGGATTGGCGATTACATAAGCATACTTTCCGCCCAGAAATATTGTAACTTGCGATGATAGATATCGTAATAAATACCTAGAGTAAGCTCTACTATATTTCACTAAATCAAAATCACCGAACATTTCCAACCATCTCTCGTGACATGTCCTTCGGAAAGAACAGTAGGATCGAGAGCAAGTTACTTGTATGAAGGCAGCCTTTCAAAGGGTTAAGATCTCCGAGCAAAACGTCAATGGCCAATAATATCCTTTATTAATATCATTGTTTTATTTAGTATCACTATTATTTAGCTCAAGCTATTAAAAACTTTTTCTCGTAACAGATAAAATAAAACCCACCTAATGTTGCAATATATATCACGGAGAAGTTCTCAAATAACCAAATAAATAATAAGCGAAAGACGAGGCGTACGTACAGGACGTACACGATCAACATCAAAACGATGTTGATTGTGTTTTTCGATCGTCATGGAGTGGTTCACAAGGATCACCAGGGGAACCTGTGAATGCGAACTTTTACGTGCAGGTGCTCACCCGCCTCTGAGAACGCGTGAAAAGAGTCCGACCGGCCATCGCAAACTGCTGGGTGCTTCATCATGACAACGTTCCGTGCCATGGCGTGCTCGTCGTCAGACAGCTCCTGACAAAATATGGCGTTGCCACGTTGCCGCATCCGCCCTATTCTCCCGATCTGGCACCACCGGACTTCTTCTTCCCCCTGATGAAAAGACAGCTCAAGGGACGACGTTTTGACTCGATAAAGGCCGTTCAAGAGGCTTCGACGAGGGTCATCAACGGCATCCTCAAAGAAAATTTCCAGCGGGCGTACGGGGAATGGGAGCAACGTTATACTAAGTGTGTAGCTGCTCAAGGAGCATACTTTGAAGATTATTAAGTCGATGTACGTATATCGTCAATAAAATTCTTGTAAAAAATCAGTCCTACCACTTTTGGGTGCGACCCTGTATATACAATGCATATATTTATACATCACATCATTGTAAAATATCAACCAATGATAAAGTACCAACCAGACAACATTCATTTCATTAACCACTTTTATACGTTCCTACGGTATGTATTCCGTGGCTTTTTAATTTTTTTTCATTTATCTTATGAAAATTTTAAAATATTAATTATTTACGAGTATTAATACGTAGTATTTATTTTTTGTCAACTCGTACTGTTAATGTTTTGCCTTTGAAGGACTTGACTTATTTCAGAAAGACCCTCATAAATCATGGAAGCATGTGTGATACGTTTAAATACACTCTAACAAAGAAGCTAATTTCTTCCACAATTAAATACATTCCTGGCCATTGGCCTTTCAAGGTTTGCAAAAATGAACGTCAAACGGATATGTATTCTTTTCAACGGCGTTCTTTTGGACAGCTTCAAATGTTCGCCCGGTAGAAACAAAAAACCGGAAACTCTCCAATGAATGAGCACGCGTGAAGAACCAAACCTTTTTCTCATCTCATGAGCTCCGAAAAGTACAATCTGAATTCATTTCAAAATATGAAATCGGGAAATACCAGTGGCTGCCTCCGTCTGCCTCTCGAAATTGGGTTTTTGTACGGCGGTAATTCTTCTTGATTGTGTGGTAAGGCGTTGCGATAGAAAAACTACGAGGGACCCAATTGAGGAACCCATTTGAAGAAATAGAAGAAAACCGCAAAGATTCATTGCAAACAAGGAAAACTCGCTCTGCTGTCATCATTGGCTCTGCCAGGAATATATACGAGAATTACGCAAATAATATCAAAATAATGTAAAATATAACAAAAAATTAAGAAGAAGATCATTAAAATCCATAAAAATTCAAGCCCAGAAAAATACAGAAAATATACACTGAGTCAGTACTTAAAACAACTTATTAACTTTTCTATATTCGTTCAGCTTTGAAAAATTGAGTATTTAGTCTTTGTGAGGCTTTACAGCCCATGAGTATTCACCCTTTCGTAATTACTAAAAGGCTGAATAATATTCTCTTAATGCGAGCTCAACAAAAGGGAATAATATGTACAGTATACATACAATCCGTTAGTCCCCAAAAGAGAGGTTAACAAAAACAAAGAAATAAACAATATTTAAAATCAGAAAAATATAACTTAAAAATATAGTATTAAAGATATGTTGGTAGAACTGAGTTATGTTACGTTACGTTCACATATTATCATTAAATAAGTTTTAGAGCTTTCAATAGCCTGGTAAGATATGTCTAATATTAAGTTAGTCTGTTATCATAAAATTCGTCTCGCTGTCAATCGGAGAGTGAATAATCATAAATACCGACTTTAACTGGCTCAATTGCATTAAAACAACGTTTAAACTCTATGATGGGACACTTATTGGGTCAAGAATGAGAAATCTCAAGATAGAATTTATTAGTTATAATTTGTAATTGTCGGATTAAGGCATTGTCAAACATTTTGCACGGAAAAAGAAAATTTTAACTTTGAGTAACGGAGCAAAATAGTAACAACAGAGTTTAATTAACGCGACGGAGTAAATAGAAGCATTGTTTTAATAAACACTGCAATAAACATATGAGTTAGCTGCCAGTAAAACGAGAAGACTGTTTTAATCTTGAAACTAAAAGCTCGAAATATATTGGCGCAATTGTTTTTTTTTTATCCGTATCCTGCAAACATCAGAACTATTGGACATCAGGGAGACAATGACGGCAAAAGGAGTTTTGAAATTTTAACTCGACTCAAACCTATTCGACAACATGTGCCGTTTGGTGGCGTTAATAGAAATATTGAAATTTCCTCCATTAAAATATAACCTGCTGAAGAAATATTCCGGGTTGACATGCTCGAGAACCTTGAAGCGATCTTCCTAAAAGTTTGACTCTCTTTTTTCACCATTTCTGATTCGGTTTCATTCTGCCAGCGAATTACCACTGAGGGACGTATCACTTTCCCCATTGCAATGAAAAAGTTGTTTAAATTATCCAATATAACAATTAGGATCAAGGAAGACAATTTAAATAAACAAGGAACGTACCTATGGTCGTGAATCAATATCAACAAAAAAAACCCCCGAGACCGTGAACTTGAAGAAGACAAGGCTATTTAAACAACAGCGGGTCAAAGCAAAGTATTGGGCATGCTATCGATGATTTCCAAAGCCACTGAATAAATATGAAAGGAATATTTCTGACTCCGTAGCCGTTTGCCAGTCGGTGATTGCCTATAACAATGTCCGCAACAATCGTTGCTTCCATCAGCTGCGAATTGCGAGCTGCGATTCGATTTTGGAGAGTGAGGTGATTATACAGGGTGGTTTCCAAAAGTAATGCAATTCAATTTCTCGCGTCGCTCGTATTGGTTGGAGTGGAATCAAATTACTTGGACTAGGTGGGGGGGGGCGCTAATATTTGCCAAAAAACCAATCTCAGTGCTCCTTAAGCAGTGAAATTGTCAGAATGTTAGTTATTGTCAACCTCTGCGCGCCAACCGTGCGTCGAAAAAAATGGAATCGACGATCGAGCAACGTTACGCGATTACTAAGTTTTGCGGCACTCTGAAAAAATCTCTACTATGTACTACTCACAAATTTCGAGGTGGTTTCATGCCATTAAAAACAAACAACGCTTTGGGTGTGCCGTCAAACAGCAAAATCGACAACAATGTGGCTCGTGTTCGACATTTGTTGGACTCTGACCGTCGATTGAGTATCAAAATGGTTGCCAATGAACTGAACTTGTCGTCTATTGTTGTGTTTCACATTGTTACTGAAGATTTAGCGATGAGAAAAATGTGCGCCAAGCTCGTGCCCAAGGTATTTGCCATAACGAGCTACGATTCCGCGAGTTCCTGGACAAACACCTGGTGCCAACGCTGCTCCAACGTATAGTCGTAAAATTGACCCAGCAGACTTCTTTTTGTTCACTCGGTTTAAGGTAGCCGTGAAAGGAACCCGTTTTTCGTCCATAGATGAGATCCAATTAGACGAAGTTCTTGTGAGAGGTCCCCGAAGACGCCGTCTAGGGCGTGTACCGGTCATAGCAGAGTCGCTGGAAAAAATCTGTAGATGCTCAAGGACAGTACTTTGAAGAGTTTTAAGCGTTTGAGAAAATCTGTTCCAGAAATTACAAAGAAAAAATAACTGCATTACTTTTGGAACGCACCCTGTATACTCTCACGAATTCATTGGGAATTGCGCCTAATTTAAGTACCTGCAGTAGCGAGAGAAGGAAAGGCTAGGCAATGGTGTCAAGACTTCATCAATGGCTGTACAAATGTGTACTCGTATGATGAAGAGCGGAGTGGCATGTCCAGTATCCAGACCGATGAAAACGTTCAACAAGTGGATCAAAAACTGCGATCTGATTGATGATCGACGATTAATGTTCTGGAGGATAAATTTTCTGTTATTAAACGGACCACTTTTTACACGATTGATATGGAAAGCTCGAATATCACAAATTGTTTTCAATGTGGGTATCAAAAATGAATACAGACCAACACAAAGACCAACGAATGTTGAGAGGACGAGCGTTTTTGGATCGCCATCCCTGGTCTCGACCTTGTACCTAGAGACTATTACCTCTTCTTGAACTTGAAACATTTGCTTGGCGGATAACGGTTTGAAGAATAAGGGAAATTCTAGACCGCCGTTTCCAATTGGTTCAATTATCAGGTGGCGAAATTCTATGCTGAGGGATTGAAGAAGTTGGCTCAGCTTACGAAAAGTACTTAGAAGTGAACAGCGATTACGTAGAAAGGTGTAGTCAGTTTTTAGGACAGTAAAACCGTCAATAACAGCTTTATCTAAGAAACGTATATTTTTTATTGCGAAAATGACCTAACTTAAAAAATAACCCTTGTAGTAGAATACAGGTTTAGGGTATGTGTATTTTAGAGGGACCCTGGACTACATACAGCTATACGTAATTGTAAGCTCAAACTAAATTGACATAAAATATCTTTTAATCCCAAACTACAATTTACAATAACTCCTTCTATAAGACTGCATATTTTCTACCTTCCTTAATTCCATTCGAATTTACTATTATGTTCCTCCCTCTACCCCAATTTCGTGGCATTTGTCCTCATATTATCACTTTAAACATTCCCTTGGCTCATACTATCTCCTGCATCCTTATGCCTGGCCAAATTTCTTCCAACCATACCATACCCAGAACTTCACCTTATTTTTCCTTTCCGCCCATTTAACTTTTCATTCCCCTCCATACCCATGTCTTGAAAGGTTTTAACCTAGGCTTATCATCCTGCTTCAACAATCAAGTTCCAGCCGTACAAAACTCATGAAAGTTTTCAACAGTCTTTTCTTTACATCATTACTTAAAGGGACCTATAGTCAGCTCCTGCCTCTTTATAAATGCTACTTTACTTACTCAATTCTTTTTATATACCAACCGCGCTGGTCAATCTCATCTAAAACACTTTTGAAAATAAGTGAACTGTCTCACCTCTTCTAGTTTATGTCCCCCAACTTTAGTGGCTATCTTAGCCCTCCAATTTCTTGAAAATCGCATTACCTTCGATTTCTTGTGATTGATTCTCATCCTTCACTTATCATACGAATGGCCGGAAGAGACCAATAGGAGTACTCGTATAACATGGTGCAGGATAAAAATTCGAGAACGATCTTATAATTATTATTTCCTATCTGCTTCTGGAGAAAGGTGGCCATCAACAAAAGCTCCTATTAATTAGAAGTGGTAAAGTTTCAGATAAAGTAGTTAGTTATTAAAGTAAGGTAAAATAACATCTATTTGCAGTCACTCACGGGAAAGTTGTAGACAAAATACACTTCAAAATTTTACGCGTCATCATGAGAAGCTCATAGTCTAATATCTTGAATTCACCTATATCGACCAAATTATTATATTAAGAAGTGATTCGAATTAGTGTGAGCCATGGATATGAAACGTGCCGTCTTCAAATAAAAGCACTTGTACAGAAATATGGCCGGAAAATTAATTTCATTGGAATCGTTCAACAATTCATGTTCAGGTATTACCTGAAAGAGTACATTCCTATCGTGCCATTTCTATATAATAAGTAATTCTAGATTAATGCTTTGTTGTTTGATGGCCTTAGTGATAAGAGATCATGGTAACTAATCAGAAGACCATGGGATCAATCAAGGGGTATATCTCGAGAAAGTAACAATAAGCCATGCTGTGATTTTATGAGTACCAGATTTCTCTGTGAAACCGTAAGCAGCACGGGGAAAGGGCAGCTGCCCTCCCCTTTGCTTCTGCTCAGGATTTCTCTCAGCGTACGCCTCAAAATACGAAGTGAGCCATACCCTCTAACCTTTAAAAGCAGTGAGACGGTGAGTGTGACGGCCTCGTTCTTCCTTTCATTCACCATTCATCACCCCTGCCTCTTAAATGTTCAGCTATCCAGGAGTGTTTGGGAAACTTATTTTAATTTAGCTAACTATTAAGTTAAACATTTATTTTAAGGCAAATTGCGAAAGAAAATATATATTAATTTATTTCATGGAACCAGAAATGATGTATCTAAAATACCAAGTATTACAAGAGCAATGCTTAGTTGATAATACTTTTGTTTCAACCATCTCACTTAGATGACAAAAATATGCAGAAAAATAATCATCTTTTAAGGCTATTGAAAGCTTATGAAAAATTTGCAATCATGCTAGACCGTTAATAAAGGTCAATCATCTTAACTGTCCTTTTTAAAAAAACACAGTCAAGGGTTCAGGATAATTAGTTATTATTTTGGTCGCTTAAAACGTTTTCGGATTGTGTGGTCTCATCACAGAAAATCCACGAGTATAATAAGCATTTTTATTAAGATGTGCTAAAATTTGAGCGGAAAAGCTCGTGATGTACAAGCAACTGCTTCTCAAAATTTTTATTTTTGTGCCTCAATTCTTTCTTTCATCTCTTTTTTCTTGCCCGTTTAACGGTATAATGAAGATATTAAAACCCAAATAAAGTCGGATTAATTATTTCTAATAATGTTAGCTATGGAGCCTAGTTAATTTTGCTCAAAATGAGCCTAAGCCTACCGCGTCAATTAAGTAAGGGCCGACACAAGGAAGTGGAATATTGTTTATGATGAAAAATATGGAACAAAAGAGTGGTAAAAGAAGAGATCAAGATCTACGTCTACATGGTACCCTGCAACCCGCCACTAGAGTTTGTGGCAGGGGATGATTTCACACCAGGCATGGAACAAAAAAATGAGACTTTTCCTAATTATTGGTGTATATAACCCGAAGAAACCTAAAACAGATAAATGCGAAGAACACAGAACATTAAGCCTAACTTCTCACGCATCGAAGATACTTACTCGGATAATTAGCCAACTAATAGAAGGAAAGGTAGAGGAAAGCCTCTCGGAAAACCAATTCGGATTCAGGAAAAACCAAGGAGCAAGTTAGGCAATACTCTTATATGTGGCATTCGTGGACTTGGAGAAGGCCGTTGACAATGTCAAATGGAACCAAATGTTCAAGATACTAGAAGCTCTTGGA
Organism: Hetaerina titia; assembly: GCA_037158775.1. Classification (NCBI taxonomy): domain Eukaryota; kingdom Metazoa; phylum Arthropoda; class Insecta; order Odonata; family Calopterygidae; genus Hetaerina; species Hetaerina titia. The sequence continues at coordinate 89,291,095 of CM073769.1, read as the reverse complement.
ATGGACTACAACGACAGAAGAATAATCCTTTGCCTCTACAAGAATCAGGTAACAACCATGCACATGAAAAACGGAAGGAAAAGAGAAGCCAAAATAAACAAAGGAGTTCAGCAAGGATGACCTCTCTCGCCAGCACTATTCAATGTATATCTAGAAGAGGCAATAAAGAAAGCACAAGAATTAGTCATCAAAAGAGTCAAAGTGAATGGCGAAGAAATTAACATCTTCCAGTTCGTAGACGACATCGCAGTAGTAGCAGAGATGAGAGAGGACCTGTAAGAAAACCTGAATACTATGGACCAAGTACTTCGGGAATATAATATGAGCATCAACAAGAAGAAAACAAAAATCCTTGTGTGTGGAAGACAGAAGCTGAATACAGATATCACAATTCGAGGAGTGAAACCAGAGCAAGTGAGATCCTTCATCTACCTGGGCATCAGTATAACTTGGGATGGAAGAAGCTCGGCCCACATCAAGCGAAGAATAACTCAAACAAAGAAGGCGTTCAATGAGAAGAAGTAACTACTTTGTTCAAAGGATTGCAAACAAAGAAGTAGTTCGTCAAAACGGATGCATGTGTGTGTAAGTGTGTGTGTGTGTGTTTGCATGCGTGTAAGATAAATAGGTTTTTTATCAAAAAATCACGTTGATTTGCATGAATTTGTTGGTTTTGCATGTGGTTTTATCCTCCTTTACGGGTGGTGACCAAGCACCCCCGCCATACGCCCCTGCGGGGGTTTGCGGGGTATTATGTAGATTTGCAGGTGTCAATGATTTGACTCAAGTACGAGTATTGCATCAGCGGTTTCCGTTGCAAGTTGAAACGCAGTGTCAGCTGCAAGGTTGAGTCGAAATGAAAATTGTTGTTTGCATGTCTCTACTGTTGTTGTGGCCTGCCTCACTATTCTGATGCATCAAAACCCGTGTCATGCCTTGTAACGCTGGTTTGTGAAAGTTTTCCTTCAATAAATTGCAACGGTGTTAATGTTTACTTCCATAAGAGCAGTTACTGGAGCTGCAGTTCCGCCTTCCTCTAAAATTAATGGTCCCATCTTTAAACTTTCAAAACCATCTTCTAGTGTAACAGGGAATAACAGATACTCCAAATACCTCCTCATAGCATTACGTACACAGGCCTCGGCTGATGGTTTGTTCAGGCGATAGCAAATTTCCGTTGCAGTGTGTTGCTCTTCGCGTGTCAACAACAACGTTGATGCAAGCAAGGTTGTTTCAACCAGCAAACGGCTGCCGCTGAATCAATATTGGAGTGGAATGAAACCTAGTCTTCATAAAAATTATACGCTCAATTCGCAATAAAACATAAATATAAATGTTGGTCCGATATTTATGAGAATAAAAAATTGATCATCCATCTTTATCGAAGATCTGTCCAATAACCAATAACTGTCTCCATTAAATGTTTTAAATTGAGCACGCCTCCATTTTTATTACTTTTCTTCTTCGTGGATTTTCTTGGTGGATATTTTTATTTTTCAAACACGTTTTTTATTAAATGTATGTCAAATATTTCCACTGTAGCTAACTTTTTGTCATGAAAATGTGACCGTTAAACTTATACACAAATAATAACTCCTTTGCCATTTCATCTTAAATGTAGTTCGGGTCATCTGTAGAGCATTCACAGGTTTCTCTCATGTCTCTTCGTGACTTCCAAAGTGGTCCTCATACTTGGATCGTATAAATTTTGTCGAGGTATATGTTTTTCTCTTTATTTTTAATGACACATAATATTCATATTTTTCAATAATAATATCAGACTTCATCATCATCAAAGATTATCACGTAGTAGCCTTCCAAGCCAATCCATCACCTGCCAATCTCTTCATTCCTTCTTAACTTCTTGCACTGACTTCCTCTATCGTCTACTTCTGGCAAGTCACCCTTGTCCTTCCTGTGGATTTATCCCTTTCCCCGCTGCCAATTATCACGCAATAAAGTAAATTATAGTGCCTCAGGAAGTATCCAATTAGTTTTCCACTTCTTTTTTGTCAGTGACTTTTATAGACACCTTTCTTCACCCACTCATCAAAAGACCCATCCATTATTCACTCGTTCAATCCATATTTTATTCTTACCAGTCTCCAACAGTTCGCATTTTCATCGATTATAATTTAATTTTCTTCCACAAGCTTCTGCTATCCTCCATGTCTGGCGACATAAAAGTGAACTCATTGATGTTTTTAATCATTTATCTCCTTTTGACCATGCCATAGTTATTTCACTTCAGTGCATCCTTTCAGTAATACTTTCATACGCATTACGCTGTGTCATATTCAGAAGCTGATTAATTAAATAGAAGAATGAGCATGAGGGTCTCAATTAACGCCAAACCTAGCCAATTGTCCATTTATCTATTCAAATTCACATTCGGTCATCTCAAAATGAAAATTCCGCTTAAAATTGCGAATTCAAGTTACCGTTATTGAACTTTCAGTTAATTTGGCAAAGTAAGAGTCTCATGTTTATGCATTATTTTCGTAACTTATTCTGATTAATGTGATACCTTGTCAAATCACTTCACAGTCCAACGAAACAGTTTAACTTAAAACTAATTTGAACTTTTGACCGGTTATTTTTGTCTAATGTTCATTTCATTTGGGCAAAAATAACCGAGATGATTTCATGAGAAAACTGGGGTCAAATAAAATAATAACCGTACCCCCAAAATTGTTTAATTGCAAAAATTACTTAGTAATCAGGTTATTCCTCGGATCTATAATTCACATTCATTTCGGCTTAAAACAATAATATGAATGCAGTGTCATTGCTTTGGGCGTCAAAATATTTTTCAAGGAATTTATTATCCAAAATTTTAAATTGATTATATGGCATGCATGCTGAGAGCTATTTTTACATGTATCGCATTATGTTTTTCAAATTCAAGGCTGGAGTAGAATTAATGAACATTATGGTGACTTTGCACACTTATCGCTTAGCCAACTGAGATAATTTTTCGCTCGGATCCCTTCATTCAATACATGAAAATTTAATACAAAACTACTTGGTTCAATCTTCAAAGAATCACAACTACCATGCATTTAGTAGGTTTTCAAATAGTTTTTGTTCCGCAATTTCATCAAATTCTTTCACTATCACCGTACAACATTCAACATGGGAATTGGTCCCATTCAAAATATTTGTTTGACGGTTTTTCTGTCGGTAAGTACGAACTGTAGGAGTGTTTACTAAATGTTTCGTCCAATTTATCAAGAACCTCGCTTCAATCACCTTTTTCTCGCTTAACACGAGTTTAAGATTCATCTCAGAATGTAAGTATCTAATCTCGACATTTGCCAATCGATAGTCAAGATAGGCAGTGCCTTGGATCTGCAGTAGTGCTCCTTTTTCATTCATCGGGTTGCTCTCCTGACAAACAAAACCACCGGGTACAAAGAAAACCGGGCGAAAGCCAGATGAAGCGGCAGATGTGAATAAAGATAGTCATTGCAAGACTTCCATTGTGTTTGAGGATGCTGACGCATTCAATTTAAATTCCATCTCTTTGCACATAAGCGTCTGTCTCAGCAAATATATACCTATATGAGACTGATGTGAAATTAGCGGCAGTGAACTCTGGGATAATCGCATGCGAAGCCCATTTATCACAAGAAGTTTGAAGAATTGTAAAGTGAAAGTGCGAGAAAAGGTTGGTTCAAAAGCTTCATGTACTCTCTTTCGCTTATTTCAAGAAAGAAGCACGAGACATGAACATGAAATCAGAGGGTTACGCCGTCTCGAATCTACAGTCAAGTATTACACACTGTGAGTTGGAGTGAAGAGATTACAAAGCCAAGCTGGAAAATGGGAAGAGCTCTTTGTTTATCACTGATTGGCATCTCCCTATTTGATTCCACCGCTGAAATTGATGTGTTCCCATTGAGGTATTTAGGTGGTAAGAATATTAGCCATAATGGCAGGCAGGTTTTGCTGAGTGTACGTTTGCTTTCAGAATAACAAGTGCAATTGATTTCAAAAATGAAATATCGCAGGTAGCTGAATTAACGTCCGGGATAGATGGGTGAATTCATTAACTCATCGGTTAAACCAAATTTTGAAGACTACTACGTAACTCCTGGGAAGGAAGAAAACCTTAGAAAACAAAGTACATGCGTAAAATATATTAGAGCCCTCCTTGATGCATGGATGTTTGCATTTTGAGGGTTCCATTTTTCCTATGCCAAGAAATTGTTTCCATGTTTGGAACAATTTGGTACATCTCGGCATCTATTTTTCCTCGTTATACTCCGAACTTACTTAATAAAAACAGTACTTGTCACTTTAATTTGATTTTGGAATATATATTGATCGTTGAATGTGACTAAGTATATTGAGTTTAGCTGGTCCATTTGTAAACAAATGAAGCAAGATAATATTTATTTTTAGGTTTTTCCATTCATAAATTTATTAAATATTTCAAAATACCCTGTTATACATGCAATGTTTCCAATTAAAGAGGTTACGATGACGTACATTAATAATATCACGAATTATTTCAATGGAGCATGAAAAAGATCATAAAGACTATATTTTATTCTTTCTTTAGAAAATGTTAAATAAAATCATAAAAAAACTCGGTAAATTGCCGAAACAAAATCTGTAATATTGATAAATGTATAGAAGAATTTGGACAAACAAATCCTCTGGAATACCTCAAATAATAGAACATAAATATAGCAGCGATTAATATTCTACGAGTGAATTTTTGCCTCCAATCGAATAATTTACCTTAAAGTGAGTCATGGTTCGCAGACTGTCATTTGAAGTATGATAGAGATTTCACTAATTTATCAAAGTATATAGGGTAAGCCACTCGCCATGAACTATAACCTTGACGTAGAAGAAGAACTTGTGTGTTCTGATAACCCCTAAAGTTGTGCTGGTGGGTGCAATGATAATTGCTCCTGGCAGGGTCACTCATGCCAGATAGGTCGAAGGGTAGGAGCCAGACGAATGGTAGTCCAGGCAGCGTCTGTTCCTCACCCCAGTGGGGTGGCCATTGAGTGTCACGTTAAAGCTCTAACTAGGAAGGCAACGGGAAACCACCTCAATCATTAATCCCAAGATGTTCGTGATAGGCAGTATAGAGAAAATGAGTCCTGGCAACTACGGCACTCTACCCAATTGGCCTTGTGTCGTACCGTCGCCCCACGGTCGTCATCTGACGAAAGCCTTGTAAAGCAAAACCGGCAACAACAGCGCAGAATACGCAGAAGAAGACCGACTTATTTAGAATAGGAAATTGTCATGTCAGGAAAATATTGAAGACAGGAAAATTAGAGAATATAATACGAGAGATGGAGATAGGAAATATACCAGCAAAATAATATTCTCTATCCTCCCGAAAAAACTTGCGCCACTCAAAAACACCCGATCTATCCATTGCGTTATCACCATTAGCTGCCTTGAGCATATCACTATATCATGTCTCTTTCCCGATTTTTCCGAGTTTCACGCAAATTTGATGGCGTGGCGCTGGTCCAATAACCGGTTCAGGACGGAACGTAACAAGGTCACATTACAGATGTTTCGCAAACGAACGATTCGCATTCCGCAAAGGTTGGGAGCCAACTGCCACCAGCCTCCATCCTTTCCTTAGACTCTCCCAGAACTCTCTTAGAACCCAGCCAGAGAAACCACTGCCCGTCCGTCCAAAAGAAAATAAGTCCTATTACTTTTGGGATAGAGCTTGTTTTAGGACGGTGCAAGGTGAGATTGAAGGATATCGAGGATGACCGGAGTGTAACTTATAGGGAAAGCTACAGTGGAGGGTAAGAAACCCAACGAGGGGTGGAAATTACATTAAATCAATAGGTAGGAAGAAGCGTGGTAAACATAGAGCAAGCGACTGATTTAATATTATCAGTTGAAGTAAATGCGGAGCTAACAAACTTACTTGGTCATTGCTATGGTATATGTACATGCCACCAAGAAATCATGGAGGAAGAAGTTGCTAGGGTATACGATCAGATAGGGGAAATAATCATGTGTGTTCCTAGATAGTCTAATTAATAACGAACTAGTTATACTAAATAGACTATCGTTTTAGTCTAGCAACTAGCATGCAACTTCATCCATTTGGGTGAAAACATTGGGTGACAAAAAACGGTTAAGTTAAATCTTTCGAAGCGTATATACTTTCTTAAAATTCGTGGATTTTACCTTTGTTTTGTAAACTAAATTTTAAATAGCAAGTAAAGTTTGAAAGGATACAAATGCAAATCTTTTATCCTAGTTATTGAGTTCATCAACTTCAATACGATGGTCGTGAATTAAAAGCCCTCTCGACCACGTTAAACGTTTTGCCATTTTTTCACATCATATAAATCGAAGAGTAATGGATTTGAACATGACAAAAGTTGAAATGATAATTATTACTCACTTTGTGGGTATAATTATTACATTGCTTAAAAAATAAGATCTTTATTTCCGTTGAAAAATATAAAACGACACTGGGAGTTATGTACAGCAGATAATATGCAACAATAAAAAAACAAAAACAACGTCATGGAAAAATCATGTAACAACAATATGCACATTCACAAAAGAATGTCTCGCACGGCATCTGAGAATGTTTTTCTCTAAAAATTTCTCATTTCTCCAACATTTTGATGATGGGACGCACAATAATCGAGGATGAGGGAAACGAGACGATAGGTCTTGACCGCACGCGGTCGGTTGAATACATTTGAGAAGAATGTCACTCTTAGTACATCAATTGTCCAGCAATGAAGACGAACAGCTGCCTCTTCTTTTTCAGTGATAACCTCCGTGTCCGCCCCCACCGCCACCTCCTCCACCGCCTCCACCATAGCCTCCTAAGCTCTCCCAATCAATCGTACTGTAACCGCTTGACCCGTACCCGTAGCCTCCGCCACCTCCTCCACCGTAACCACCGCCGCCATGCCCTCCTCCACCGCCGGGACCCTCGACTATGTAGCTTCCGCTACCGCCGCCTCCGTGACCACCACCGCCTCCGTGACCTCCGCCCCCTCCGTGACCTCCTCCGAAACCACCTCCGTGACCACCGCCGCCCCCGTAGCCGCCGCCACCTCCGTGCCCGCCTCCGTGACCACCGTAACTGCCTCCGAAGCCTCCTCCAAACCCGCCTCCGTATCCTCCTCCATGGCCGCCACCCCCGTAGCCGCCGCCTCCTCCATGACCATCCCCAAGACCACTATCTCCAAAGCCACCCCCATAGCCACCTCCTCCGTGACCTCCGCCCCCATAGCCACCACCTCCGTGACCTCCACCCCCGTATCCACCTCCTCCGTGACCTCCGCCCCCGTATCCACCTTCTCCGCCTCCGTAGCCACCTCCTCCGCCTCCATGACCACTTCCAGTGATGAAATCTAACAAGCCGTGCCCACCGCCTCCATGACCGCCATCGCCGAATCCACCGCCGTAACCCCCATCATCGTGGCCTCCACCCCCGTGCCCACCGCCGCCGAAGCCCTTACCACTACCTCCTCCATAGCCACCGCCGCCACCACCTCCGTGGCCTCCACCGTAGCCCCCTCCGTGTCCGCCACCGCCTCCGTGGCCACCACCGCCTCCATGGCCACCCCCTCCGTGGCCTCCTCCGCCACCTCCATCGACATGGACGATTCCGTGGTCCACGTGAAGTTCCTGTTCAACTGGAGGGCCCACAACGATTACTCCCCCTCCGCCGCCGCCACCATGACCTTTGCCTCCGCCCCCGCCGTAGCCGCCCCCGTGACCTCCGCCACCGCCGAAGCCACCACCGTGTCCTCCGCCCCCACCGAAACCACCTCCGTGACCTCCGCCCCCACCGAAGCCGCCCCCATGACCTCCGCCTCCACCGAAGCCGCCCCCGTGTCCCCCGCCTCCGTAGGCAATAATGTCGTGGCCGCCTCCGCCGAAGTCACCGCCTCCACCTCCGTATCCCCCGCCCCCGTCGTCACCATGCCCCTTGACTTTCACGTGCTTCACAATGGTCTTGGTGTGGTGGATGTTCTTGATAAAGTACGGTACGTGGATCACGATCTTTTTCCTGGGAAAATATCCGGCCACCGATTATAAGGCGTGAGACATCGGACCACCGCCGCCGGCCCCCCCACCGCGAGGGCCTAGTCCCGATTCCGAGGGAAATTTCGTTGCTTTCATGCCGGGCTTTTAATCGTTCAAAAATGGGGTCGAATTCATTATCCTCTAATCGTATTTCAGGTGAGAAGAATGCAATTCCACTGTTTAGGTTTTTGGTTATTTTCATGAAGGCAAGGAAACATTCGTTTCATATGCGACAAAATCAAAAGCGGTCAGTTGATTTCACTTCATGCTTTGAGTTTTGAAAATCAAAACGTGAAATAAAAGTCCCTTAAGTGGCAGGCACATACGCATTCTATTCTCCAGAAAGTTTACGACAGGTTAATTAAGAAAACAGTTTTTGCCACGCACTAATGATTAATGTTTCCAAGATTTTTTTGCTAAGTAAATGTTAGGTAAAAACACCAAATTTCAACAATTCATTTTCCACTCGAAAGTTATGATTACAAGGATCATTGTAGGGAAAATACTCCCTGAGAGTATTATATTGATTATTAAAATAATACTTTTTTATATTATCAAAACAATAAGGTAAATGTGAAATAATAGAGAAATACGTAAAGGATATAATAGAGAAACTCGTAGAGTATCCATAAAATGAAAAAGAAGGGAATAGTAATGAGGTGATGAAGAGAATGAATGCACTTGAAAAGATAATTTTACACAGATGAGGAAAATGATGGACAGGACTCTTGAAGAAAAAGCGAATAAATGAAATTTTTAAAAATTAATTTGGTGAAGAGCGTTGTATATACCCAAAACGGTCTATATGTACGTCGTATGTCCAACAACTATATGTATTTATTGATGAACCTGGATGAGTGTACATCGATCGGCTTTTCAAATATTAGAATGGAAAATAAGCTGAATGGAGAGGAATATACAAAGTGTTGAATGAGGTAAAGGAAAAGAGGAAGTTGTTGGAGGATATCCGAATATGACACAAAAAGTTGTTCGAGGAAGCATTGTGTGATAGCAGAAAATGTATGGAAAAAGCTGAGTTAGAAGGGATAATTTTAGCTACGAGGACAACCGAAATAAAAAAGAATAGGCATGTAAGATGCGTGGAGGGGAATAGAAAGTATGGGGAGCTGAAGAAGAAAATATTGTTGAACAGAAGTTTTACATAGGGTAGGACTGTTTTATAAGTCCCGTAAGTACGTTTAATATTTTTCAGTGGAAGACGTTTGAAACCTAATTCTAGAACATAAAATGCCTACAATAAGAATAAATTTAAAGTCAGATCTGGTCACTAAGCATAAAAACCTAATACTATACGAATGTGATATGAAATACTCACCCTCCATGGCCATGACCTCCGCCCGCCTCACAAATACTGGATAATAGGACGACCAATATCACAGGCAACAACTGAAAGGGAATATTTTGATTATGAGATTAAAAAAAAAAGATTCCAGCATTAAATCAAAAACCCGAGAAGAGAAAGCGATTTTAATCAATGGAATTTAAAGGTCACGAGATATAGTATGTGGTAGATAATAACTGCTGAAAAGAGCAAAGATACCGTTGAACAAAATAATCTTTGATTTTTATGTTCACAGCTTTCTTTTCGCAAATATTTCTAAGGCACCCCACATTCTGGGGCATCGAAAAACATCATGAACTAATACAGTGAACTACCATTTCATATCCTAAGTTATAAATTTTAGTATTATTAACTGAATGTTTAAAACTGGTACCCTTCCATTTGGGTGAGTTTTACGACAAATGAGTAAATTGTTGAGTGATACAACTTTTAGCTAGGCGCAATAATTTAGGGAAAACTGCACAAGGAAGTTATTCGCAACGGCACCCGATTATTTCAGTATTTTTGAAATGTAGATCCCGACGGGCTTCAAATTTGCAAGAAGTATTGGGTTACGTTCCACAATGAAATGTGTAAAAGGCCGAACGAAGTATGTGAGATTGTAACTCCTCTAAAATCGTTGAACACGACTCCTAAGCTAAACCACAACCGCACTTACGAAGCGCAAAATAAACATTTTTAATCACACTTAACGCAGATACAATCCACAGCGAGAGGAAGAGCCGTGGAGGAAAAACTTTGAGGAAGTGACATACCGCTTCCTTCGACACCATCTCCCTGGCTCTCCAAGATGCAACTATCCTCGATCGAAGGCGCACAGTGAGTATGCTCTCTCGGCCATCCTTACCCCACTTATATACAGGGGAACCTCGGATGGGAAGTGAAGGTGGAGAGAAGGGCGAATATGGTCCATCAATCCCCAAACTTCCCCACCCCTCTCCCATTGGGTCGCATACAAAATCCGATCTTCTCGAAAAAGTTTCTCCCCTCCCACCTCTTTCCCATTGCAGCTCCCTCGCCCCTACCCATCTTCAAAAGCCTGACTCACCCCTGACACCGAGAGCCAACCTTTCACCAACGGACACACACACACACAAAGCGACCAACCCTCTCCCTTCCCCATGTGAGGCTCCTGGGAAGTAAAGATCTTCAAAACCACTATTTCCCGAGTCCTTACTCTCTCTTTCTCGCCATCCCAGGCTGGTGTACCCCCACACCACAGTTTGTCGACCACGGATGCGCCCTTCCCATCGCTGAAAGATTCGCCACGCACGGAGGGGACAGAAGGGGAGGGGTCTTTCTCGGAAATGCACACAGGGCCGCGCTCACATGTGGGCCTCGGGAAGATCACCCCGTCACGAGTCGGCGGTCGCAGGGAGCCACTACGGTTCACCGACGACGGCGGACGATCCGCGGGAACGAGTGGGCACGTGGAAGGAGCGGGGGCGGACAGCGAGGGGCGGGAGGCATTCCGCGCCGTCACAAGACCGGAAGGAACAGAGTCGGAGGATTGCTTTGCGGGGATGGCCCAAGGAGGAAGCTCTTGAGCTCGGAGCCTTGCCCTTGGTTCGACAAGGTCCCTCTTGCAATGGAGAGGAGAGCCGACAGTAGGTAACATGGGGGGATAAGCCCCACGATGAGGGCACGAAGTGCTTTAAAATTCGTTCATTGGCACTGAAAAAGACATCGGTGTCTCCTACCTGGACATGAACGGGAGGGATGAGCGCCTACCTTGTCCTAATGAATTTGTAGCTCAAGGTACTTGAAAATGAACTTGAATTGGCACTTGAAAACACAATTGAAAAGTTTTTTGAGATTATTCTCTTCATAGATTATTCATATTTTTACAGTGACGTTTCATAGATTCTCGTTTTAAAATCCGGAATGAAAAAGGTTCAATGTCTGTAGGTTGTATACTGAATTTAAATACTGATCGATGGATAGAAAAGTTTCCATTTTTAATACAAACGGTTATGTTGCAGAAAAATGCTGCCCGAAACGGTAGCTGTTTTCAATGGGTCGATTCAAATATTTAGGTGAATATACCCTCATCGATCACCAAGTATTCGGTAACAGAATACAATTAATAAAAAATTGCAATAATCATATATTTTATTATTGACATGCATTCATACTCGGACTATTCATAATGATTTTATATCGAATTCACGATAGGAATCAATGATCATGAAAATCACAAATATGTTGACATGGATTACATGTTTTTCAGATTAACTTTTCATCTCTACTCACACTTTAAGATATAAGGAAAAATAAGAAATTGAAATACACAAATACATTAAATGTATCCTTTTAGAAGTTTGTTCCAAAAAAATGAAATTGACTCGAGACAAAAACATCACGCGGACAGAGCTGTTTCTTCGGCATCGTATTGAAGGTCATGTAAATGCCCAAAGAAAAAAAAACCCCGCTCTTCTTTTAACTCAATGAGAGGTAATCCACCAGAATTGCGCCCTCATGATATTCTTGCACTTGAATAATTATTTGAACGTAATATTTCAATGTCCTCCAATTGAAACAACAAGAATTGACTGTTTTTATGCATGACTGGTTTTAGTCACTCACCAATGCCCTCTGCTGTGGTCTTTATTGAGTTACTACTTTCTCTTTCTAAGCTGAAATTATCACAAAAATCAAAGACGGAAGTGAAATTTGCGATAATTTAAGGCATTGGCCCAAAAACTTGTTGGCCGTATTAGGAACATTAATACACTAAATACTATCGGTATTTTCCCCAAAATCCTCCACGCCTGCAAGGTGAACCCGATTCGGAGGGTCGATACGGGACCTTCGGCCCTTTCTCCGCGTACACCTTCTCCCGTTAACCCTAGCCTCCTCCGCCTTCCCTTCTCCCTCGCCCCCTCCTTCCCTCGTGTCCACCTTGCCTGCGAGCAGAGCAGCACCCCACTTTCCCTCACACACACACACAAAAGAACCTCTGAGGTGAGAAGTGAGATAAAAGGATGCTATGTCGTCGCAAACTTTTTTTTCCGCTCGCCTCGGTATCGGAAGGGGAGTAACATCGCGCCCTCACAGAGCGAGCCTGGAAAGAGAGAGTAACAGTCCGCCGTTGGGGGTCGTCGAGAGGTGGGAAGTTTAACAACGGGGGGAATGAATGGGTGAGTGCACCCACCGGCGGAAGCTTTGTTGTGGCTTGGACCTCTCACTTCGAGGATAAGCGTTCCTCTCCATGGCGTTACGGCTGGGAAGTGGATGATGCACGGCTTGAACTTCGTAATCAAACGCAATTCGTCTGATTTTAGTTGCATTGGCCACGTAGGTCCCAATGGGTGCCGAGGAGATCTCTTAATGTTCGTGAGAATCACAAAATTCTGTGGGACTACATTGCATCCCGTCACTACCATTTTTTCGTGATTCGTTTAAACATGTTTCATTATGAAATATTACCACATTTTTCCTGTTTCCTTGCTATGAAGCAACACCTGATATCGTTTGTAATTAGTTTATAAGTTTGCGAATAATAGTTAGATAAAACCCGTTAACTCCCTCTATAAAGTGCCTTATGGTGTTTGGAACAAGGATTTTTAAAAAATCATTGTGGCTATTTTTATTGCATATGCTTACTTTTTAGCTCGGCCTTGTCTGCTTTAACATTATTGCTAACGTACTTTACAATGGATGGCATAATGTGTTCACCTATCTCACCTGACGACCGCTGTCTACGGGCACAAAAAATGCAGCTTTAAATACAAAGCATTTTGACAATTTACTCGTATGATCCTTGAAAATATTTTAATATTCCACTTTCTAAAACTTCCTACTAGAGAATAACCGTCAAAAAAGTTCATGCTCATCCTTATCTACGCGATCTTATTATAAATTTAAGAAAAAATGCCGCTTTTAATTAAATAATGAAATTTATTATTCATAAGATGCCTCAAGCATTTCCCGCCATTGCCTCATACACGCATTTCTAACCAGTCATCGCGGACACCGTGAAATCTTCAGAGGAGCGATAGTTAATTATAATTAGTGAATTAGGCACAGGTAATGAATGTGAAGTGGAACCAGGATGAGTACGATTTCGTGACTCGTGAATTTGGAATGAGGCGGATTTGCAGGCGCGATCGTTATAATATAAAAATTAAAAAAAGTAACTTGACCTCGAGAAAAAGTTCACTTGACAAATTTGCAACTTAGTTATCTGTTTGCTTTTATTGTCCTCAAGATATTTTGAGTTCGTGAGAAGTTTTGAGCAGGTTGAGATAGCTCTAAAACAATTTAATTGTCCCTGTAGTTAAAATAAATCATGGAAAGTACATATCTGCGTGAGAAGGTCATAAGTAGGCGTTTAATTACTCTCCTGCATCACTAACTTACACGTCACTTGTTATCCAAAACTTTAAACCATCCAAGGTTCATTCCGTTATCTACGTTACTTTCTGTAATCCATGTTAGTTTTTATACCCTCAGATAGTACTAACGGTAACGATTTAGAGGTCTCATACCGAAAGGAGAGTCTGCAAGAGCATTAAAAAAAATAAACGATAGCCTTAAAACTGGACATTATCGTTTCGTACACTTCTCGAGTCCCATTTTTCCTTGGCATCCCAAGGAGCCACTCTTGGACTGTCCCAGGGGTGTTATCAAAAAAGGCTCGCTGAATACATGGCCTAGATATAATTCAGTAGGTGTGAATTCGATTTCTTCCACAAATATTTGTCCTAGGCATATGTTTCACCTGAAAATTCTATCCATGAAGGATAAATGAACCCAAAATCATGGACTGGGAGCAAAGTTCCGACAACTTAAATCCCAATATAAAAATAATTGATCATTCTCAACAAGAGTGTGTAGATCGCAATTAGTTGCACAATTATGCTTTTTAATTAGACGTCAGGTCTGCAAAAATAAGCCCGCCGTTAGAATTCTAAGGGAGGTCAGTGATCTTAGCAAAAAAGCGGAAATTGAAAGAAAAATTCCGATCCAATGGAACGAGATATCCAGAGATATTTAAGGCGAAACTGAGTAGAGTGCTTTGAAGACCCATTCCCAAATTCAGTTGGTATGCAAACAGAAAGGTTCACGATACGGCTCACGACCGAAAACTTTCACAAGAGCACTTACAGCAATACGAATAAAAACGAAATTGCCTTCAGTGGAAAACGGAAGTGAAGAAGGCAAATTGAGTACTCATTGAAATTAATATGCAACTGGTTCCCAGTGAACGCCACATGCGCAAAAAGGAACTCGGAGTAGAAAAACTCAAGCTTTCTCCAAAAATATTCAAAAGTGATATATGGAGCAGGGGGCCATTACGCTTGAAATAATTTGCGATTCCTATGTTTGAGGTTTTCTTTAATATATTTATAAATTAATTACTTTCACAGGTGAGCTAAATTAATCAATCCAAATTAAATTATAACTAAGATGCGCAAAGAGCCAATAAGCCACAGGCAATTTAATTTGTAGCAGAGGACTTTTATTTTATAACACATTGTTCAAAAACAATGAAGAAGTTGGGAGCAAGAGAAGGCAGTTATGTCAAGGAAGAAGCATGTTACTATGACGTTACATATTGAGTTAACTAACTTTTGTTATTGCATAGAAATTTAATCTAAAGTGGAAAGTCTCATGTTGTAGGTACTTCAAAAATACGGATTGATTCCAGTAGTAGTAGTATAGTAGCAGCAGCAGTAGTTGTAGTATAGACGTAATTTCTATTAATCTTGAAGAATAAAAGTAACTTAGAATGGAGATTTATTAAAAGTAACCTATGCTATAAATGATGGCAATATGAACTATGCCATTAAATATGCTGAAAAAGGCTACGGGGATATTGACTTCGGCAATTGAAAATGAGGTTGAAACAGAAGTAATAATTTTGAACTATGGAAAAGCTGCAGGCGTAAATTATGTAACTAGCGAATTCATGAAAGAATGAATTCGTTACTTATTGCCTACATATCTGTGGGAATGATGACATGAATCCTGTGTATAAGAATGATTACTAGGTAATTATTACTCTTCCAAGTTTCTTAGATCTCTTCTCTTATTAGCGTATTCAATATTTAATTGAAAGAATGCATATATCCGTAGATTTTTATGAAAAAACGTGCAATCTAACGGAATTTTTTAAACGATAACATAGGACCAGTCTTTTGATTAAAGCGAAAAAATATTTGGTAAAAGGTTAAATAAATGTATACGGATGATAAGAGCAAACAAAATCTGTAGAGTTCAATGTAGTTCAATGCCTGGTAGGGAATGCAAGGATCATGTTTTCTCTTGAGCCACTACTTGAGAAATACATAAGTTTGCGTGAGGATATTTACTCTGAGTTATTTATTTAGAGATGGCGTTCGGCAGGGAAAATCGAGGGAATTTGTAGAAAGTTTTCAGAGCATATAAAGGAAATTAAACGAATGCTATGAAGGCAATGAATAAAAATAATACCGCAAGCTTAAGAGTGAATAAGACTTTGAGAAACTGGTTTGAAATAAAGCACCCATACGAAATAAGGGTGTCTGACGGATTTATTGGATTTTTTTATAGGTACGTGTGGAACATACGAGTATGAATCCAAGGATATGGTAGGTGTAAGGACTGAAGATATATTAGTGTTCCTCCGAGCGATTGAGGGTCGTTAAGATTATTTTTATTATTTCTATAATAGGAAACATACCGGTTAAGGTAGATTTTGGATGGAGACAGCTACCAAATAGATATCTTTCCTTCCTAAATACTCGTAACCACAATATAATATCCTACTCTACAACAAGCTCCTCTTCATGTCCGTATACTTCCTTCCTCAAACCCGTCCAAACTCCCTACCCTATTCCTGCTCCTTCCTCGTTTGCCAAACATTCTCACCTCTATCACACTCTTCAACATCCCATGCCAATCAATATGTTTTGCATCCATTTTCGCAGTCTCCTTGGCACTTCTCCCAGCAATTCCCTTTCCTCCTACACCATAACCAGCATTTCCTCATTCCCTTTCTGTCTCCTTCTCCATTCTTCTCCACAGCTACATTTCAAAAGCATCCTGCCCAAATTTACACCTATCAGCCTACTTCAATGGCAAATATTATTATTAGTAATAACAGCAGTAATTGAGATTAAAAAGGTTATTTAGAGTGTTAAAGCGAAATTATTTGGAGTTTTTCTAAAGATGAATGAAAATGATTAGTGAGTTTAAATAGCAATATAATTAAAATCGTGCATGATTTTGTTTATATTGGCAGCAGTAGTGGATCGATAAAACATCCAAGGGTTATTTTATAAAGCTTTCCCTACATAGAAAGTATTATCGTGCTAAGCGCTTCCGCAGTCGTCATCTCACGAACCCCTTGCAAAGGAAAACCGACAAGAGTAGGACAGAAGACGCAGGAGAAGAAGTTACCAGATTAATTAGAATAGGAACTTGGAATGTTATGAAAATGTCGAGGGCAGGAAAATCAGATAATATTAAGCGAGAGATGCAAAGAGGAAATATAGATATTTTAGGTTAATTCGAGGTAAGCTGGATGGCGGGGATTATAGGAGTGATAATTGTAGAATAATACTAGCGTCATCCAGATAGTAAAGAACGATTGCGCATCACGCGCAGCGCCGATCCCACATCACCGAGGCTGAGTACGCGCCAGTTAGCTCCGTCTTGTCAGTATGAGCCGAGTCTCGTTACTGTACGGTCACATATCTTTGCCTAGTAACATTTCAAAATGGCGTCGCCCATTGAAAATCCCGCCGTATATGAATTGCGCAGTGTTATTCGGTTTTTGAATGCTCAAAATAGTCACCCTATCGAAATTTATGGGCAAATTAAGACTGTTTACGTTGAGAATGTAATGAGCGAATCTTCAGTGAGGAAATGGTGCATTATGTTCAACCAAGGAAGAACCAGCGTGCACGATGAAGAACGGAGTGGTAGGCCATCATTTGTGACGGAGGAGTTGAAGAAAAAAGTTGATGACAAATTTCAGGAAAACCGGCGATTAACTTTAACCACATTACATGACTCTATTCCACAAATTTCTCGATCACTCTTACATGAGAAAGTGACTAAGCATATCGGCTATAAAAAAATTTGCGCTAGATGGATGCCAAAGGTTCTGACAGAAGTCAATAAGACAAAACGAATGGGAGCAGCCCTTGAATTTCTGACCTTAGCCGCAAGGGTTTAATCCACGTAGAGTTTATGCCACGGGGAGAAACGATTAATTCAAGGGCCTACTGCCAAACCCTTCAAAGACTAAAACCTGCAATACAGAACAAAAGACGTGGTATGTTGTCGGCGAAGGTTTTTCTGATTCAAAACAATGCTCGGCCCCATGCATCGGCAAGACCTCAGCAAGAACTTCAACGTCTAAAGTGGGAAATCTTTGGACACCCTCCGTACAGTCCAGACCTCGCACCTTCCGATTATCATCTGTTTCCGAAACCGAAAACATTGTTGGGTGGAAAGGAGTTTGGAAAACATGAAGAGCTCAAACATGAAGTGATATCCTGGCTCAGATCTTCAGCGGTTGAAGAGTATAACACCGGCATTGAAAAACTGATTCCACGATGCACTAAATGCCTTGACATCGTAGGGTAACTACACTGAAAAGTAGGCAGAGGTAATGTGACTTTTTAAATAAAGTTTTGTGTTGATATCTTTTGTTTTTCATTTTTTATACCAAAACGTTCTTTACTTTTTGGATAACGGACGTATACAGGGCTACGACGAGAGCCAACAAGAGGTTGCCATAGTATTAAATAAAGAGGTAGGAAGAAGCGTAGTCAACATAGAACAAGCAAAGCTTAGAATATTACTAGTATAGATTAAAGCAGAACCGACGAACTTGGTCATTGTTCAGGTGTACATGCCACCGAGAAATCATACGATACTAGTAAGGATAAAGAAGTCGATAGGATATAAAAACAGTTACAGGACATAATAGCGCGTGTTCCTGCAGGGAAACATTTGAAAGTGATGGGGGATTGGAATGCGACGGCAGGTGAAGGAAGAGATGTAGATGAGGTGGGGGACTACGGTTTAGGTACGAGGAATGACCACGGGGAAAAAACAATCGAGTTTAGTAGAAAACAGGGGTTAGCAATCACCAACACTTGGTTTAGACACCACAAAAGGCATAGATATACATGGAAAATGCCACGTGACTCAGAAATGTATCAGTTAGATTATATTATGGTTAGGAACAGATTCAGGAACAGTGTGATCAATTCGCACAACTTTCCGGGAGTAGATGCGGACTCTGACCACAATTTAGTTGTTATGAAGTGTAGCGTCCGTTTCAAAAAGAATAGCCAAGGGCGGCTGGTTAGGAAATGTAATGTAGAAGCATTAAATGGATAAACAAAGGAGTATCAACAGGTAGAAGAGGAATCATGGGTGACAGTAAAGAGCGGAGTGCTCTCGAAAAAAAATGAGTATTTATTAAGAAAGGGATATAGAAAGCGCAAAAGAAACTATAGGAACTGTTAATAGGAAAAGCGCAAGGAAACCATGGATCACGGATCAGGTGATTAGAAAGATGGATGACAGGATAAGATGGAAAAATTTAACACAGAGTTAGGCAAAGGGAAGTACAGAAAGTTAAAAAATAGATTGAGACGGGCCAAAAATAAAGCAGAAGAAGGATGCTAGAAAACGCAGTGCGAGGATATGGAAGGTTTGCAGAGGAATGGTGAAATTGGAGCGCTTTTCAGCAAGGTTAAATCACTATCGGGAAGAAAGAAGGGCAGATCTGTACTAAGAGTTAGAGATAAGTCGGGTAAGATAATAGTTGACAAAGGAAAGATCTAAGAGAGATGGAAGGAATATACCGAAGAACTGTATAGTAAAGAACTTAGGCCAACATAGACATAGAAAAGGGACATGACGCAGATGAAGACAGCTTAGGTCCAGGCATACTCGACGATGAGATAGAAAGTATATTACGGTGTTGAAATCAAATAAGACCGTGGGGGTAGACAACATTCCTGCGGAACTACTAAAAGGTTTAGGTAAATGTGGAATGAAGAGTCGGTATGGACTGATTCGTAGCATCTGTGAGGAAGAAATCTGGCCAGAAGACTTTGTGAGATCAGTGTTAGTTCCTATTCCGAACAAGGTAAAGGTTACATCAAGTGAGGACTACAGAACAATAAGTTTGATATCCCACGCAGCTAAAGATATTTTCAGGATCATCAACAAAAGGATAGAGAGTTAGGCAAATCATTACTTAGGAGATGATCAGTTTCGTTTTAGGAAGTGGAGAAGTACGCGTGATTCCATTGCAGTAATGAGATCACTAATCGAGAGGAATATAGAATACAATCAGGACTTTTTTGCCTGTTTCGTGAATTTCGAAAAAGCGTTTGATACAGTGAATTGGGAAAAACTGTTGAGTATATTACAGAAAATAGGAATATATTTGAGGAACAAGAGGCTAATCCTGTACATCATGTACATGTCTCAGGCTGCTCAGGTGCGAGTGGAGAACGGTGATCCCGGAAGGGCAGCGTTGGGAAGAAGTGTAAGGCAGGATTGTTCATTATCACCGGAACTGTTCAAGGTATATGTGGAGGAAATGATTAAAGAGGTATGGGAAGAACTGGAGGTAGGAATGAAAGTCGGAGGGGAATTCGTAAAATCGGTTAGGTTTGCTGATGACCAAGCATTAATTGCTCAGTCAG
This sequence comes from Hetaerina titia, assembly GCA_037158775.1. NCBI lineage: Eukaryota > Metazoa > Arthropoda > Insecta > Odonata > Calopterygidae > Hetaerina > Hetaerina titia. The sequence goes on along the minus strand of CM073769.1, from coordinate 89,271,016 downwards.
CCAAGGGGTTGCAAACATTGCTGAGTGAATTGGAGGTTCAGTGCGATAAATATGGGATGAGAACCAATATTAATAAAACAAAGGTTATGCAATTTTCCAGAAAGAAAAAGGCTAAGCTAAATATTAAAATAGGCGGGGAAAAAATAGAGCAGGCAGAACAGTTTACATATCTCGGAAGTGATTTGGACCAACACGGTCAAAGTGGTAGGAGAAAATTTGCGCCAGGCAAGGAGGCTTTCTCAAGGAGGAGGGAGTTGATGACGGGGACGTTGTGTAGGGATGTTAAGAAAAGACTCGTAAAAACTTTGATATAGAACGTAGCTATGTTCGGCGCGGAGATGTGGTCACTGAAGCAGGAGGATAGACGTAGATTGGAGGATTTTGAAATGTGGGTGTGGAGAAGAATGGAGAAGGTTAAATGAGGCCAATTTCTTTCCCTGTGCCGGTTATGACTTCCCAGAAAGATCTGGTATCCGGAAAATCACATATCATTGCATTTCCCCGGCATGCCTACAAGCAAATTTGTACCCCTATCTTTTACCATGAAGGAAAAAGTTGAGGTAACTAATGTTAAAGATCATAAGCTAGCCAAGAAATTTAGTTTTTTGGAAGTATTCACCTGAATTAGCGAGCGAGCAACAAATTAGATTATCTAATGGGAAATAACACTTTTATAAATATAAATCTGAATAGCAGCCAAATTTGATCAATTTAATTATATATATATATATATATATATATATATATATATATATATATATATATATATATATAACATATAATAGCAGCCAATTTGATCAAAAGAATATCTAGAAATTATAGTTTTACCAAATGTAATTTAAAAAATCTCATATTAGCAGGAGCAAAAACCGCATGTTCTATCTTCTAAAACGTATTTGATACTCCTACGAGATTTGTATTATTCCCTCGTCAATCTTTTTCCCTGAAATCCAAATAGAATGGAGGTCGAATGAACTTTCACATTTAAGGGAAATTTAAGTCAGGTACTTGATACAAACGGAAAATTGAACGTTTGTTCTGACATGTTTGATAATATGATATGGAAAACGAATACATAGTAAACCCGTATATTTACTACTGAAAGAGATTGTAGAATATCCTCAATTCCTATGCCAGTTGTAATAGGATACGGCTATCAATTCAATACCATTTCAGCTGTGATGTTTTCTTCAGTGATACGTACTTGTTCCCTTATATGGTATTTCAACTTTAAAATTCAAAATAGTTAGTATAATTCGCTTGCAAATAATCTAAGAGTTAATTGGACTAAAACTCAAGACATATAGCAAATAATATGACTTTCTTTTCTCCCGTCAAAATTTCAAAAAGGAAAATCGCCTAGAGGGTCCCGCTGGAGTCCGCTAATTAAATATGATGTTAAATTATATAATGACAGAAGGTAAGGGCATTTTTTTAAAAATTGTATTACGACAGGTGGGGAAAATTCAGAAAAATAAAACAATTCAGCCTTTTCTCCACATTTCACAACAGGAAACAGAGTATTATATATGACATACAGGTCCTGTAATCATATTAGTAATTAAGGGCATTAAAACAAATTTCCAATTTTTCATAGTTTTTCATTGCAAGGGAAAAGTATTATTCACGTCTTTTTCTCAAAATGTTTGTTTTCACTCAGGTGAGCGAATCAATGCAAATATTTGCTGTGAATTTTCTCCTGCATATTTTATAGAAATATTTTATAAAGTATGTGTGTCATGAAGTCATTGCATGTATCATCATTATAAGAGATTTCACATTGGAGAAAAAATCAAGTTGAACACGAAAATGCAAATAAAAGGATTACAAATAATGAATGCCCACTGTTATTTTTTCCGAGAGTAGTCGGCATATTAATGAAATCTAATATTATATTTATGAAGGGAAAAAAAATAAAAAGGTGGACATCGAGGGTAACCACCATGACAAGCGGTTCACCAACCGGCTATGGCAACCGGTCACTCACTCACCACCACTCGCCAAAGGGCAGAGATTGCGGTCCTCTCTTTTTGCACTATAATTATAAGGTGATATCTACGGATCGATTCCATTCACATTTTTTTACAGAACCTATTCTTACACATCTTCTGCAAGGAGATTGATGGGAATTATTCCGGTGTATGTTATTTTATTTTAATTCCCAGCATAAAAATGGATTTCTATACATTTCGGAATGTTCTCTAAACTATTGGGTATCACACTACCTCTTAATGATGACCTTAGATCAGGAATTTTCTAGAATGTATCCGAACACCTAGAAAAGATACTCGCCTATCTTGAACCCCCTAGCAGATTGTCCAGCTTAGTTTAACTTTACCGTGCCGTCTCCTTTTAGGTATAACTAAATGTCAACGTAACAGCAGGAAGGTGAGCTTTTCAGGCTAAAACAGAAATGGAACGGTTGAGAAGTATAGAACAAGTGAATGTGGGCTAGTCTAGAAATTACAGGGGTAATATTTATAAATTATTGTTCTTATTTACGTAATTATTGCAGCATTTAAATATTGGAGACATTTTCCCTCATGTTCAAGGCATTCCTGTTCACTTGAGATAATCTTTCGCATTTATTAATCCCGCATGTATCAATCCCTTACACAGTTTTATACGCCTAAGTATATGGTTAATATATATAGTATGTACCTACTTTACGAAATAATTTCAAGACAAAATATCATCTGCTCCCATCGCTTCCACAACAAAGCGAAAAAGTCGAATTATGAACACAGACATTGTTTTTATCCTACCAACTGCACAAGTATGACTCATTGTGTTGCTTTTTTTCCTCTAATTATATATTAAACATTCCTCGAGGTAAATCTTTCGTGCAGTAATATTGCAGAACTTCAACTGATGGGAGATAATCAATTTAAAACTTTTAATTTTGCTGAAAAGTGTATCAAATTAACGCGGAATATATGAAATCATTGTCGTAGTTAGATTTTACCTTGGTACCATGGAAAATAAAATCATTTTTATGAGCCGAGAAGGGTATTTTCTAAACAATTAATTATCCTGATTTTAGCATGAATGATTTTCTGATTGACCTTTGATAGTTATACGCCCATTTGCAAAAATTGTTATCACTTGTGGAGGATAATTACTGTCATTAAAGATTTCCCATGTTTTTACAGAGGAAAATTGGATTAAGTTTCGCTCCAGAATAAACCTTTTAGGCATGGTGTTAAACAATTTTATAAAGTGGATTAGGTGAGATTGAGCATTGTGTACCCTTCGCTGCACCCGCACGATCGCGGTGTCACTTATTGTTTGAGAAACCAGAAGACAGACTCATGAAATGATGATTACTGATTCCTAAATCCTCGGTCATCAGTCACCCACCAGTTATTGAACTAAAATTAGAGTCAATATATCAAATAAACCCTTAAAAATTTCGCAAATACAAGTGATATTTCCCTTCATTGTGTTACTTTAAAAAGATCCTATAGCTGTTAATATGGCTCGTATTTTTTGGTAATCTACCATTTAAGGTAGATTTTGAAAAGACACAAACTTAACATCCCCACACATCTTAACATAGCCTAATAAAATATAACCTAACGCCCCAAAATATTTTAAACACTTCTTCAATGCCACATGCATTCTACCTGTCTTCATTCTCTTTAATATACCCATTGTTCTCCTGCCCCCACCTCGCGTTCCCTATGTTCTCCTCTCTATCACAGGTTCCAAAACTAAATTTTTTACTTCATTTTGTTATCCTCGGCGTTGAGAACGCCTTCCATATCATCCGACTGCACCATTTATAATTAAGTGAAAAAGAGATCTCCTCACCAATTTTTTTAATATTGTACCCATTTTACGCAGTGGAAATCGATAAAGGACATGACGTATGGAGTAGCTATAGCTCATTCTTCTAGAGAGCCACTGCCAAATTGATTGGCCATGTTGTCCAATGGGTTGTAAACTTATTATTAATGTAATGACATACGATATGCTATACATGTCGGAGAAATTTGATAGAGAAACGCGGAGAAATATATGATCTATTATTTGCTGGTTGACCTACAACATAAATAAAAAGAAAATAGAACGCTTTAAAATAAGTACAGAAAATCAATATTACTTCGAGCGATTTTTGATCACAAGTAAATATAGCAGCTAGTAAATATATACTAGTGCGACGAAGGGTAGAATTTACTGTAATCCGTAATTGTCATCATATCTTTAATTTTTATTTTTCCATGAAAAACACATTTAGTCGTAAAAAATTTGAAAGTTCGGAAGTTGATATTAAAAAACGTAAAAATCAAAACCTCTAAACGTTTTGAGGTTCAAGATATTAGAAACGAACGAAAGAATAAGCAAAGGCAGCCAAGATAAGGTGGAAGTAGCTCGTATCTATAAACGTGGAAAATTAACTGCAATTTGGGAAAGTTTCCATTTTCTGATTCGTTATCTTTTACCTTTAAAAATTTGAAAAAGGAAACTTGATAAAATTATATGCATCAGTTATTTTACTTAAATTTATTATCTTCCCAATTTAAAGTGGTTCCATCAAGGAACGGCCGAGAAAGTTTATTTTATCTCTTATTTCCCTTATTCACTCGTGTGTACAGGTTCATATTTTAACCACTCTTTTATCATAAGCAGTAACTTATATACAATTGAAATTACATGTCTTGGGTATTAGCGTGAATTTTATACGTAAGAATGATAGATGACCGTTACAATTAGATTTTTCTCTTCTCATTGACTTTCATTCTGGATTCCTCTCTTTCTTAGTACATAATGTAACCAACAGATATCCCAAGAATACGAATCCACAAAGTAGCTGAAATACGGAATATGGTAATGTTAATACGTATCCACTCGCCTCTTCAAGACATACCGAGATGATTTAAATATTAACGTATACGTACATTTTAATAGTACTTTGATAAATTACCTATCGATTTAGTTGCAGGCGCACCCACAGATAATCCATACTGCTCTTTATTCCTGATAATGAAAGGTCACGATACACAACTTGTGTCATTCGGTTGTTTGTCCCATAGGCAATTGTCCTCTCCAGAGGTATAACTCAAAGCTGGACAAATTAACTTGGTAAATCAGAGGTTTTATTAGGATTATATGCATTAAAATAATGGAAAATGCGTCGGTATACTTAACTATTCTTAAATACTGTGAATTTTTGCAGGTAAATTTAGTTTATTAAACGTAAGCATTCATATCGCTCAATAACATTTACTTGGTACTCTTTCACCTAAAGTTGCATAAGAAAAATAATTGCAGCATTCGATTATAAAATATAACTTAATACCCCAAATCGATATCAACTGAGCCAGCAATATTTTATGCCCTCACGGCCAATAAATCACAATATAGTACTCGATTCATTCTTCAATTCAGTATTCATTTCCTACAATTTAATTAGAAAACTTCGCCAGCGTATCCAATCCGGTCCTGGCTGAAAATGTCAACTGAAAAAACTGTCGAATTGGGAACATGTTGTAGTCAGCGCTAATGTGGAAAATTAATATTTTTTTATGACAGTTATTTTAAACGGGGTGAACATATTATTATTTTTCACTTTGCACTATATATTGAACAATAAACATTAATATCAAATTATTTTGATGAAGGTCTTTATTTTCTTTCTTAATTTTCAATTGTTTTAACAATTTTTTACCATCTCCTTGAATGGAGAACACAATTTATGCGTTTTCATATTTGTTCTTGAATTTTCCAGGTCTTCCAGACTTTAATCGAGATCATAGCAAGTGTGTCTAAAAACATTTCAATGAGATCGTAGGAGGGTTAATTGGAGATAAGCTTTCTTACGTAGTTGTTTTGGAATTTTTGGAAAATTGTAAGCTCCGTGATAATAATAATTAAATCCACTAACTTCTCAACGCATCGTTAAGAATAATCACATAACCGAAATCGCGATCATTTCTAATTAGCGTACAATTTATTTCTCGAGAATAATATGAACATGTTTATTGAAAGATAAACCAAAAAACAAATGTTTGATTTAACCATCAAAACTCGAAATTTTGGCTCTTTTATGATAACACCGAGTTGTGATTGGTGAGTTGGCCTCCGGATATATAATTTAACTGCGGAATAAGGGAGTCTACTCAACAAATAAATAACTTTTGACGATAATAAGCCGTATTCGAAGAGCGTAGACACCTGTCCTCGGGTAGGGTAAACGCAAAAATGCAGCGAAAGGCTTTGACTATGTAAATGAGGGTTTCCAACCGATGTGCTCGAAATTATCTGCGAAATTGGCAGCAACCCTCCACAAAAATGAAAGTGGAGTGGTGATCCTCCGCAGAGCAATATCCATTTCACTGCAGAAGTGGAAAAATGAATTCAGTCGTTATAGTACTGCAAGATGGAAGGAAAGAGGAAACCACCGCATTATTCTTCCACTCTGACGTTGAAAGATGTGATGGAGACTTGGATACTTCGGAGAGAATATTAAAGATAAAGTAGTTATTCAATCGAATTTTATAGTATAATTCACAGGAGACAGTAATTTCGGCTCCATTTAAAATAACATGGATAATGTCTACTCAAAAGTTGAAACGTGATTGAAGCGTAAATAATATGGAACTCAAGTCTTCTGAAAAGTCTGTGAGTGGCAATACGAAAAATGGATCTAGATAATTTAGTGATAATAATATGAAATTGTCCCAATAAGGAGCCATTTGGAGCCTGTAGTACGAGTAAATAAATATCATGCACAGGATCTGCGAACTGATATCCAGGTATACTGGTAGTACTTTTAATGATATCAGGGAAGAGAGGGAAAACCTTCCTACCGCACAATGAAAGGACTGCCATGATAAAAATACCGAACCGACGCAGGGCATTATAGCGATAAAAGATAGCTTTACGTGACACGTTTGATGGTGACTCATCGGAATAGGTGAATTGATATCCACTATGGGATGTATCGAGAGGTGTATCGAATATGGAAGAGGTGTATAGAGGGTGCCAGAGGTGCATATACAGTGGAAGAGGTTTATCGATAGTGGAAGACGTGCATCAGTATCAGTGGAAGAGAATACTGAGAAAGTAATGAAAACATCAAAAAAGAATAAACCTGTATCCTGATATATTGAAACGCAATCGTCCGAGAAGAATAACTATTAAAAATATGGATGATAAAAATGGAAAGATGAAAAAAACAAAAGGTATGAATATAATTCTTCTTGCAATACTTTCGACTTGGTCATGTTCTCTTTTAGGCAGTAGATATCCAGGAATCAAGGCAAATGCTAAAAAAATAATCTTTGGAACAACGAAGGTATTTAGCTACACATCACCGCCAACTAACATTCAACACTTTAAATAAAACCATTAAAAAAAGATTCCACAAATATTTTAAAAGAAATACGAGTAAAGGTAAAAAAAAACAACAGGGGACGATGGAAAATTTTGTAATCCCGGAGAGTTATAAGAAAAACAGGCATAGAATAAAATTGACAGAAAACGCTAAGAAGAAGAAGGCATAAATTCATCCGGAATATAGAAAAAAGGAATTGGTATCTTTTGGAAGGCAAAGTGAAAGAGAGAGCTTCAAGAAAGGCACCGAATGAGATTCAAGCAAGTTGAAGGCATGAAAGCGAAAAAATATGAACACATGATGTCACTATCAATGATGAGAGAAGAATGGAGAGCGGCGTCAAATCAATCCCAAGATTGATGGCTCCTGAAGAACATAGACAGTAGATCAACCGCAGTCGTTGGTCCGAAGCTTAGTTAAACAGATGAGTGTAGAAAAGACTTTCTACCTTTTTAAAGACATGGCTGGTAAAAATCATTCGGGTGCCCAGTTTCTTTCTCTATGCTGTCAGAGGCTTCTTAGATTTAGGTTAATCAGCCTCAGTCGTAGCTTAGTCGTATCTCAGCTTATTCATAAGCGTCACCCGTATTTGGAGAGAGATTCATTCATCATCAAACGGGCTAACCTATTAAATACTACGAAAAAACAAATGCTTTGATATTGCTCTCAATTTTGGCATGCAATATAATTTTATAAAGAAAGCATCGTGTAACTGTTTGTTACGTGAGTTGCAATTTAAAAAATCATTTTTACCTTTTTATTACTGTTTATATTATCCGAATGAGGCGTTTAGAGGTTTATCGTTATTGAGATAATTCTGTTTCCAGAATTAATTTTCATTTCATGAGCATAAAAATGAAAAAGAAATTCAATTAACCCTCGTCATTGAAATCTCTCCCCGATTTAATAAAGCTCTCTACGGTGAATAAGGGCGAATGGTAGAGTGAATACAATCGGCTCTTTGATGATGATTTTGACGTGTAATAACAAAACCATATCATACAATCCATTTTTCACGTTAATTCGCATTAAATTATTCTAACGACACGTTATGAAAAATGCAGATTGCCAAGTATTAGCGTGTCCTTCTATAGCAAACATTAGAACCCCATTTTCAAATACCAAGTATATCGTAGTAGCAAACAAACATATATATGAGAGGTAATTTTCGAGGACAGAATTTTTGTGTGTATTATTGAGCATGTGCATTTTTTCATACAAAATTATTTTATTAAATGAAATGTTAATTAAAAGTTAATTTCTAATGGTTAAATTCCGAGGAATATATTTTACGAGGAACGTTTCATGAAATGTAATTAACAATGGTAGTTGTTCATTTCAAAATCGTAAATTTATACCACAATAAGGTATTTTTGAGTTCCGGGGAATCGGTAGACATCTGGATTACCCGGAGGGTAGCTAATTTTCCTCATCTTTTTGCAACTACAAATACAGTTGATCGGCCAAAAAAGAGGTATACTATATTCATCAACTCCGATGGAAATATTAGCCAATCTCAATTGCAAAATCAGGAGAAGATTTTCTTGTCGCAGGGAGAATAGTATGAATAGTCTCTGTGAACTTTTTATGCTTGGGAGAAATTCACCACAAAGAGAGAACCATATTTTCTGGGAATACTCCCAGCAATTTTTGGTTAAATATAGCGGCCTTCAGCTTGAGGACTGGTTTTATGTATAAATGAGGCAAAGGCGGGTGAAAACACGAATTTAGAATGTGTCCAACAATGTCTTTTCTAGCGCCACCCCTAGTTTTTCAGTTGAATCGTTAACTGTGTATCATGAAACCCGGACTCAACTAAGGATGCCCGGGGGCACCTTTCGATATTGAGCCGAAATTGTCTCTCCGGTCATCATATTAATGCACTACACGCAAGGCTACCACGATACGAATAAAACCTATAAGTTGAAATCACGATGGAAAATGAGAGGAATTTTTTTGCTCGATTTAGAGATTTTTAAAATTTTTATTATATTTTTCCCAAATAATCTAACCAATGATGTCATTTTACGTGATTTAACAAGAATAATGCATGCGTCAATCATTAAACAATACACTAGAATCCCCTCTTTGACTGCAACTTTGACTATCGATTTAAACCTAGTTTATCTAGATTTTAGAGGCTACATCAACCTCCGAACTGAAAAAGTGAGACAGCGATGCATCATGCAACTTACAGCATGCTAAAAATGGTTTCATCAAGAAGATAAATATTCATTTTTCCTGTAGCTAAGGAATCCCTGACAATAGCCAAAGAACATTTTTTTCGTTGATATTGGAATTATTAAATACCGCCTTTTCTTTCAAATCAACAATAAACAATCTGACTTTATGAAGTCCGTAGCTTATTAAAAGTTTTAATTGAAATGGTGTACTTGAACATAAATTGAGACATTTTTGTTCATGAAAATTAAAAATATCACATTTTTAAAATTACTATCAGGGTTATTCATAAATATACGAAAAACACTTGGCATATAAAATGCAACACGCATATGCAAAACGCATATTACTGAATATAATAAGCATATGACCGATGGGAGATAAAAGTAGCAAGTTCATGGACTTTCCAAGAAAAAAATTCTTGGGATGACTCGTAATGAAAGTGTTTCAATGTTGCAGTAGTCACTTTCCCCGTTTTTATCCACCTTCCCTTCCAGCTGGAAACCGAATATTAGTATCAGATTATTTATTCCCTCCCACTACCGTATCTCCTCCCACATGCACCTTACCAAATTGCCTCTTTCACCATGAGGTTTCTCCGTCAAATGGGTCATGAAATAAGACGTGTCACTATGATCTCGTTCGAAGGATACGATCAGAGAGAAAAGGTGGAAGGTTAGAACAGATGTTGAGTGACATGGGATTTCAAATCACCTCGGCAAACTATTTTCCGCAAACACTTCGTGGGGAGAGACATATCGGGATCGGAATATTAAGGCCGTTCAACGCCTTTCTCTGGGTGGCCCGGGCGAGCCTTCTTCTTACTCCTCGTTCGCACCACCTTCCTACCGATCGCAATCTGCTTCCAATGTCCCTCCCAGAGGGATTTTTGGACACCCATCCTCACCCACGAAAAAGAAGGAAGGCAGAAAGGAATTCTCGACAAACACAATGCTTCCATCAGCTTTATCGTCTCCCCCCCCTCTCCCGAACGACGCCCGTCTTTTCGAAGGGAGGAGATAAGGGAGCTGAATCTGCATATAAGGAAAGCACGGAAATGATAAAAAAAATCTTGCAATGGTTAGTGCGGCTAGTATTACGCCACCGGGGTGATATCGATAAGTTTTCTCCTTCGTGAAAAAGCCACAAAACATGGTGATTAGGAAAAAAAGCAACACATTAAGAAACAAATGGCGATATTTCGTATATTTTTTGGTAGTGTTTAGCAGAAACGTCCTACCAAGATAATGAATTTTCGTAATAGTAGATAAAATGGGTCGCCATGGAGGAACTTCGTTCATCCCTCCCGGCCACAGTTTCACATAACCACGCTATGTCGTCCGTGGCTAATCAACTAACCAACAAGCCGTCCGGAGAGCAACTTTCACCGGACGGTTATCTTTACTTTACCTTAAAGAGCAGACAACATACCAGCAAACTTACTCACAACACTTAACGTTAACATTAGCCTGTGCTCCTTCATTCGTCATATTTTCCCTGAATTTTCTTTCTCGTCGCCTTTGCTCCGCCTCACGCACTTAATACAAGGCCCTCACCGCGAATAGGAATAACATCGAAGAATCTGAAGGGATCATTAGTCTGGGCAAATGATCTTTCCGTTGAGGTGACTGTCAAATGAGTTCCGATATTCCCCGCTGCTTGACCACGAGAGTGATGCATTTTGTAGAGATCACTCGAAGGATGACGAAGTACTTCATCGTCAGATCAGTATTTTGTAAGCAGAAAAGAGGGAGATGAATACAGCATAGTGACTTTTCATTCCGCATTACATCTCTTATCTATTAAAAATCTCATAGAGTAATTTTGGTGGGATAAGTCCTGATCATTTAAAGTTAAATAATGAGGGGTACTCAAATTTCAGCCTTAGAAAAATAACTGCCGAAAAAATCGTTTTAGGATAGTAATTAATACTGTCTGATATCACCCTCTAGGATCATACATTGATAAAAATCACACTGGCAGGCATTACTTTGTGGACACGAGATATTGCCACAAAATTAAATTAGCTTTGACGGTACCCTCATGTAAAATTAATTAAACAACTAGTGCAGTTAATTTACAAAGAATAAATTAACAACGAATTCAACAAGACTAATGTTAACTCCATAGTTTCAGCCTCAGCTTAGTGGAAGTTCATTTAAATAAATGAAAAAGAAAAACTTTGTTCCAATCCACCACTTTATTTCAGGTACGACTAGTTTCGACGCTACGGCGCTAACGGTACCTGAGGATGACGCCGTAGCGTCGAAACTAGTCGTACCTGAAATAAAGTGGTGGATTGAAACAAAGTTTTTCTTTGTCATTTATTAAGACTAATGTTTTTAACCTTCTTATGCATGCTAATCAAATCATATTTACGGTTTAAAGCTCAATTACAAGGATGAATTACCTTTCCATAATTTAATATAATCAAATGTGAATTTCAACGATATTGGCATTTTAATCCAAGTTATCTGCGTTAAGAGAAAGGAAGTTTTCGTACTTGTCGAAGTGGTCGTACTTGTGATATATATATATATATATATATATATATATATATATATATATATGTGTCATATCTTCAGTCATATCTTATCTTCCGAAGAAGACGGAGCTCGAGTCCGTCGAAATTATCAAGATATTATTGTGAGTGTTCTTTTTATGTGTTCTCGTGCTGTGTGTTACTGTCTAAGTTTTTTATATACACATATATATATATATATATATATATATATATATATATATATATTATTCTCACACATAGAAATAGATAGATATATAAGGAAAGGGGATAGGTGTGAGAATAATATTTGTTCGCTGTATGGCGGGATTTTCGTGTTTGAATATGTGTTTGGCCAATGTGGCTCGTCTCTTCTTCTGGCTATGCGTGCCATGAAACGCACCGTTCCTATCCTTTATAAGATCGTATGAATGCTTTTCTACTATCCTTTCCCCTTCTTGTGTCCCGTCTACTTCTCCTTTGGTGGGTGAAAAAGCTCCCTAACGCCATCTCTCGGGCAACAACTATCGGAGCACTTTGGCGCTTTATAAGATCGCAGATCTCAGTGTAAATCTGGTTTCCTTATTAGCTTAGGTGGTAGAGCATCCGCCACGGCAAGTGGAAAGCCCGTGGTTCAAATCCCGGATAAGGAAATATTTTTACATTTTTGACCTGCTCAAATCCGCCTTCCCCACCTTTCCTGTGTTTGTCTTTTATGTGTTTTCCTATCCCCTTTCCTTATATATCTATTTCTATGTGTGAGAATAATATTTGTTCGCCGTATGGCGGGATTTTCGTGTTTGAATATGTATATATATATATATATATATATATATATATATATGTATGTATATGTATATATATGTGTGTGTGTCTGTGTGTGTGTATATGTTCATCACTCTCCCATTATTTTATATTATACACAATTAGAACTTCTGGCTGAGATCCCGAAAGAACTACCGAGAGTCCAAGTTACTATATCAATAAGTTAACACTGGTTTATTAATAAGTAGGCACAGAGAATTCAAATGAAGATAAATTGGTCCAAAACGGAAATATTTGTTTTATCTAAGGAGAATGAGAAGAATGATTACACTCGGGGGTAAACGGTGAAGCAATTGAATAAGAGAGCATGTTATTATTATTTTTATGAAATTTTATATGGTAATAGGATGTTTGCGAAAGGTAGTAAAAAAGAGAAATTTTAAAAGGCATTGGAACGCCTGCATAGAGATTTTTGGAATATGGTGGAGTATGTGCATCGAAATATTGGTTGACCGCTCACATTAATTAATGGAAGTGAAATTTGTGTATCCCAGGATAAGTAGAAATGTTTCTACGTTTAAGCAAGGAGCACCAGAGTGGTTTTTGTGGTAAAATAAGGAGAGTTAGGATGAGGAATTAGTGGTTTCTGAAAGATATGGATGGATGGCAACAGACAAATATTAGTAGCATAAATTGTTCTGAGCTGTTTCTCTTCTTGTTGAAAAATCTATTCGATAAAGGGTAATGATGTCATGATTAGAAATTTTGTATTCATAAACAATTAAAATTTGTTAAATCCTGCCAGACTTTTATGTTAGATACACGACATGTTTCTTCCTTTATATTATCATGAGCTACATTCTCATGTCCACAGAATTGATTTATAAACTGTATCTGATAATGTCGTAACGTATGAAACCAGTTGCGCAACAAAAATAAATGCAGTTAGAAGTTTCACGAAGTAATTTTTTAACCAATAATCGAAAATAATCTCAATGAAAGCATATTTTTTTTTATTTTTAGCCTCAGGAAAATCTGCGAAAAAATGCGTGAATGAGACCGAAGAGAATGAAGTGCGTACGGTTAGAACGGCAGAATTTAATGAAAGGGAACAAGTTTTCTGAAACCCCTGACATTCGACTTTTTAACTCATCTATCCCGAAATATAACGCCGTTTATGGTTGTATGGTACTCGGAGTTATTCACATTAGAGAACTACTGAACTGAAAATACAGGTATCTCACACTTCTATATTTTCCCTCAGATTTAATATATAGGCATATTACGCGGGAAAAACACCCTGATGGTATCAAAAAAATGAATTGTGGAAATCATAAAAGAGTTCCAGTTCCAGGAAAGCTCCATTGTATCAATATACGAAAAACTAAGAGAACAGCCAATGCTGAAATTTCAAACATTAAGCATTAAACTGAACTAAACACGCTTTGAAACTTTTTGCTCATGTAATTTAAAAAAGACAGATTCAGAAAGTTGAGACTTTCATAGATAAATGCCCATTTTGCTTAAAGGAAAGCATATGAATGAGAGAATCTATTCTATTCCTGTGTTAAAATAGAGATGTGAATGCAAAGCGAGTTGTCAGCTTCAATTTCGTTAATGAATCAAGAGAAATCGTTGATAATGTAACTGAAATAGAATGTAGGGTATTCTGATGTAAATAGGATAGGTCTAAAGGGCCAAGAGAGTGATTTCAATGTTATACAAATAAAATTTTTAAATGATTAAATGCGGCTGCAGTGTTAATTAGCCAAAAGCAAAGAACAAAAGAGATATTGAGTACTTGGCGCCTAATGATCGTGAATGTAATTGAAAAATCAATTAAATTGTCATTTAATTTAGTAATGTGCAGCAGTTAATCCAAAAGTTTATTCTAAAAGACGAGGATGGAGCTCACTTTGAACTATGCCCTAAACCATATGGCATTTACTCCTAATGGGCAGAGAGGACAGATCGCCCTTTTCCTGGGTCACATGCGGTTTTCTACGAAATCTGACAGTAATTGTAGCAGATAAATTGTCCCAGATTTTGAAAAGATTGGCCAAATGTTCTGAAAACATGAAATCATATCATTTAAATTAGCCACAAATAGTCAAAATAATAAATATTGGAAAAAGACGATTGCATCTTGAGATGAGTACAGTAAAACTAGTACAACAAAATAATCTTTCCGCCTAAGTATGTTGAAAGGCGATGGAAGAAGTAAAAAAGGCACAAACAGAATATGCTAACATAGTCACATTCACGAAAAATCCTACAACGAAAAAGAAACATAATTTGGTAAAAAGTCAACAAATGAAAACATATTTAAGAAGTATGCTGCTATTTGGTAGTTGAGCCATATACATGTGTTATCTCGTACTCACTCGTTTAGAGCAGTAGTAAAGAGAACATGGGAAGCGTGGAAATATGATGTCATAGAATATGTACAATTTTGAAGTAATTGAGGAAATCAGTGGGAGTATACATTAACTCAGTAAACCACCAACAAAGAAGTCTTACGAGGAGAATGAAGCGAAAGAATGTTTTGAAAACGCTGTAACGAGAAAGGAAAAACTTATTAAACACACGCTAAGGATAAACGGTTCCCTGTGGACTATCATATATGATTGATAGAAATTACTACAGGCATGTATAATTTTATATCATTGCAATGCAATGTGCTTTATGTTTGCAAAAAATCTATAAATCGATCATAGTAAACATTTTTCTTTCTCTAACGCGTAACATTAACGCCTCCGTCACATTGCCACTCAGTATATTTTCTCTGCATTTTCCGTCTCCTACCATTTTACTTCTCTCCTACCAAACTTCTCTCTTCACATGCAATGGCAAACTCCTCGTTGCTTGAATATTAATTACCCTGTAACCATAAATTACCCTGTAGTTCATTTTCCCAATCCTTCGTAATATTCTATTCTCTCCTCTTTGACCAAGTTCGTGAGTAACGTAATAATGAATTCTGTGAAAAAATACGACTTCAGGGGAAGGTTTAGCGGCCCTAAAGGAATACAACTCATACCTACCTTTAGTTTATTTGTAACTAGAGCGACTGGTGAAATATTAAAGTTTTATTTATGGCTAAAAATAAGGTTGATGTATTGATAGGGTAATGACGAAAGTTTTAGTTCAATAAAAATATAAAAGTGGACGCAGGAACAATTTGACGCCATTGACAATTTGAACATTGACAATGTGACGCCATTTTACAAACATTTTTACCGGTGCACGTCACTCTTTTAGAATAATCACGAGATATTTATGGATAGTCCTTTCTTTTTCACCTTTTGGTTGAACATATTCTGCTACTAGAAATTCAGCTCGGATGGAAACTTGTCACTTACTCTCCGAAGACCTTTATCAATTGCAATGTGATTTAATATGGTTACGAAAAAATTGGGAATATCGATATTTTCATGGTATTGCAAATCATATTTTTTTAAAGCATTGATATCCGTCGAAAATTTTATTTGGAACGGAGGGTAAGGGAAATCATGGAAGTTGTATTGTTTGAGGTGTGAGAACTAAATTGGAGTCATCTTGTTTTCGTCACAAAAATAGCCAGTTAAAATATAAAGTAACTAATACGAGCTAAGTACTAGCCCATTTTTCGTACACAAAAATACTATGCTCAGCTGTTGGTATATTTCCCTGAGTAATAAGCAAATTACTGAGTATAGATTCTTCTACTAATGGTATTGTACTCAAATTTCCGTAAAATGTTCCATTAATCAGTAATTTCAAACAAAAGACATTACAAATTTCAGAATCGGTGGTTAATTCAGTTAAGCGTTTAATTGTTTAGATTAAGAATGAGTACTTAATTCTCTTACCAAGAAGGTATATCTTAGTTAGATAAGTATCAGTATAGTAGTTAGATAAGAGTATAGATATAAAAGTAAAAGTATAGATAGTTAGATAAGAGATCAGTTTACTAATTTCATCTACAGCGTTTGTTTTATTATGACTAGTATTTATAGTTGGCCAATTCAACTTGCAGCCAATGAAGAACACGGGGCGTCGACGCTATATTAACAGAAATAATTGTTCACCATTTCATTCTATCGCCTATCTCCGGGGAATAATAAAAAAAATTGACATCTCGAAAAACCTTTTCATGAACTACTGCTACCATGGCTACTGTTTAATACACTAATTTTCATACATTAATATCAAGAATATTTTTCTCTGAAAATTTCAGATCCTTCAAGTATTATGTACATTACTAGAAAATTTCGAAATTAAGTTCCATAAAACTTTTCTAATTTGCCGTTTTGTTTCAATTTTCCTACTTTACTTTCGTTTTTTACCTGATGGTAGAAACTGTCATTATCCAAATTCGAACTCAATATCCTTAATATAATACCCAACGCTAATGACAGGTTCATCAAACTAAAAATTACTAAAAACTGTGCGAAAAGTCAACGTTATGATTGGCACCATATTGGAGGTCCGTGACATAAAATATTTCAAAAATTATTTGTAGTGCTAACACTTGCTTGAAGCTATTGAAAACCTCTCATATGTCTATCCAACTCTCTCTTTGCTATGCACCAACTAGAATTCGATCACAGCAGTGACATTGTCCCAAAGATATTATATATACTCCCAAAAGGATTAAAAATGGACGCTCTCGAACAAATGAAGATAAGGAGCCACTTAGCAAACCCCAACTTGACTCTTTGTAACGAGCAATTGCTCCCGTCCCATTCACCACCCCTTTCCGAGAAACTAGCCAGGAATTGGTCAAACCACCCTTCCACGCACCTGATCGTCTCCACCCCTCTCAGGGCCTTCCCCTCTTCGCCCCCACTCTGTCCTGAGCGTATATATTCTCGCACTGTTTGTTAAGTAAATTTGTACCTGATGGTGCCGCAAGTCGGTGAAACGAGTTGTACCTTATAATAAAAATCTGTGCAAAAGTACAAAGTCTATTTAGTATGGATATTAAATACTTCCACGAAGTGAAACCTGAAACAGTATAATATATAACCTTAAAATAGTTTCAATTTTATCTCTCCATTTAACGTAATTTTACTTGTGTGGTCTACGTAAACCCAGGAAAGAAAACTACGGCAAAGAAAAGTGCCTATGATATGAGATAAATTTTAATGCTGAAGTAGGCAAATCCCGATTTCATTATTTTTCAATGATATCACTTACGTGTAATAATTCTCCGCAGAAGACTCGGAAAATGAAATCTAACTTTCATTAGAATCCTCAAAGTTTTCTCACACCTAAAATTCCATTTTCTAATTTCCCAATCCCCAGATTGTATTACGAGTGTCTTTGAAAAAACAATTTCACAGCAGGACAACTTCTGTGAACCCATTCACTCCAAACTACTCCAATACGATCTCTCCCAAACTACAGATACTCTCACTCTTAAATTTACCACTCTTTCCCTAACCTTTAACCTCGTAAACCTTTCCCTCGCCACTCTCCCCCACCACGATAGACTGCGCGAGCGTGGGATCGTCTTCGATGCCCGTCGGAGAAATGTTAATCGGGAGAATAACACAACCTTTCTGCAGATCCCAGGCAGTCACCCGATTAGAAGAACGACCGGAAAACCGTCTCTGAGATTCCTCCACTTAGAGCACTGCGTAAAAACCTTTCCAAAACAAAAGAAATACGATGAGGGAAAATAGAATGGGCTCCAACTAATAAGCGCCTAATTACCACTTTCCCTTCAGATTTAATGCCTCGTCACATCACGATCTCGGAGCTGAATTCGTTTAGCCCCCTCGGAAGGTAATTACAGGTCCGACGACGAGCAGAGGCGTTCGGCTACCGGCTGAATCTGAAAACGCCCAGGTAGCCCGGGGAAATTTCATTTTATTGACCGAAAGGTTCTTTGAGTTTTAAAATTTGTCAACAATTCTGTTGAAGACGTGAAAACTACAAGAAAAACATTCTCTCGCCTACCTCCCTAGACCTTAAAATTGAAAAAAACGCCATAAATAAGACTCGGCTAATTTATTCTATGATTTATTACATTTTAAGTAATTTTAAAATATGGATAATGGATTAGTGGATAATACCCTCGAAAATTCAGTTTTCAGATGAGGATTCTGCTTTTAAATTTGCTTTTGCTCTTATCATGATTTTCATGAACGATGCAAGTACCCTGAAGCTACGCATTTTCCTCGAAAAATCAAAAATGCTTGAATTATTGTGTGGGAAATCACCGATTATTTCTTTCGTGTTTATACTTTTAGCTAAATGTATAAAATATTTCACCATAATTGTGCACGTCTTATTCGAGCTCATTTTCGCAGCACCGAAAATGTGGAGGCATTATTTCTTAACGGTCTTCCCTAATAAACCTGATCTTTTAAGTAGTTCTTATCACTTTCGAAAAATGTAAATACGTACGTAGATACAGCTCTTATGTCGACGTTTACAAAGAGAGGATTGGGTGTGCAAATCGACACCACGGATAATGTCGTGACTTTGCACAACCTTGAGATTCGATTCGCGACACAAAGGTCGCCATATCTCCAAGTCGATATACATCGACCCCATCACGACGTGTATTGCACAGGGACATCGAATTCGAACGTCGCGCAGTCCTTGCGCTTTTCGTTTGCCCTCCGACGTCATGCACATGCGATATCCGGGCGGCGACAGGTTGGTCTCCGTCCGCAAACGCGATTCTACTGCGGTGCAACTGCAGCTCTGAATGGGAGAACGCATCGACTACCTCGTTCTCGGGCCGATTGAAGGCCAATGTCCACGAAGGCTCGCCGACTCTGCAAGCGGTAGGAACGAACTGCGAAGCTTGGGACGGGCAAGGGGTTGGAGGAATGTGAAGGGAAGGGAGAAGATGGGCGGAGGGGGTATAAGTAGGTCGACCACTGGCGAGGAAGGGGAGGCGGGCGGGAGAACCTCGGACGAAGGTTTCATTCTCCCCGAGCGAAGCGTACATTGCACTCCACAGTTGCTCGACTTGCGAAGATGCAACGGGACCGTTAAGCGGAGCGGTTCAAGCGAGCCCTCCGGCCTTCACCTTCGACGATGTGCCTCCGTCTCGATCGTTCCATGAGGCAGCGCACAATGCGGCCGAATCCCTCGCAGAAATGAAATCCATCGCACACCGAAATACGTACTTAATGATGTCTCAAAAGAGAAAAACGACGAGTGAAAACATCTGCAGGTACCTTACTGTAATCCTTCTTGAAAAAATTCTTCTCGATGGGAGGACTTTGAAATGAGTATGTGAAGAATAATGAAGAAAATAAAATATGAGTGAAGGAAAACAAACGGGGAGACCTAGGAATGATAGGGCAAGAGAAAATGCTATCACATAGAGAAATTAAAAGGTAAGAAAATTCGATGCAGGAGAAATTGAGAGGCAATGGGATGTTAAAGTAAGTGGAAAACGGCCCCATATTGTAAACATTTCTTGCATATATGTGGTCGAGGGACGAGAATCTTATGCAATATGGACAGCATGGTATGGGTTCGAAAATATGTTGAGCTAAGAGTGTTTACTTGTATTAAGGGGTGTTAGGAAAGTATTTAGCAAAATTAAGAAGTGATAGTGATTGCCTGGGCTCGTCAAAACTTTATCTTGATAGATGGCATACTACTGCGGTAATAAAACGCAGTTTCCAGGAATTTAGAAATACGAAGAATATGTCACCGGTGCGAAAGTCTCTGCTTGGTCGACAAGTTTGATTCAATTAACGCGAATGGTTTGCACGAATCGAATTAACTCGGATTACTTTGCCACACTTTGCGATGGCGCCGGAGAAACGTGGCAATGACCGGCATTGATCCCAACTCCCAGACAAGGTCACCTCTCAAAGCCACGGCCATTCACTGAAAGCGGGATTTATTGAAAAATTACCTATTATTACCATTCATTCACCGACCGGAAGGTTTTTTTTAATTATAACTCTTTAATGCTTTTGTTTTCAGTCGATTTACGTTTTTTCTCAAATACATTATAATACACCCATTATTTTTAAGGATAGACCTGATTCCACTGAAAAAGTGTACAAGAGCCATAAAAGTTTTACTATTTGCAAATTTTTCATTGACTTTTCACCCGTAATACGGGATTTTAGGATTCAACAAGCCCAAAATGGCAACTTTCGGCATGCAATCTATGTTTCAACTCCTAATTTAAACCAAAGATTTTCATGTGCAACACTCAGGCAAGCAATAAGGCAGGTTCCATGACATTTCCAAAAATGATTCTTGAGAAGATTGTAATCATAATTTACGACCAATACTACACATATCACACTGAATATTTATATATGTATACGTATATAAATACGTATATATACGTGGGTGGTCTGAAAAGTTTCCGACTCAGAAAATTTCAAAATAAAATGTCTTGTATCTTTGTTAGGTCGAAACTTTTCAGACCGCCCTTGAAATATATAAATATTTTTTTTTCAGAGTACTATACTCGATAGCTCAAGTGGTTCGGTCCTCGGCCCGACAAGTCTGAAAAGATCTGCGGTACAGATCCCGGTCAAGGAAATTCGATTGACCCGCCTTCCCCACCACTCCTGTGTTTGATATATTCCTACCCTTTTTCGTTATATATATATATATATGTATATATATATATATATATATATATATATATATATATATATATATATATATATGCGTCTGCCTCGGGAGCCGGAGGTCGCTGATTCAATTCCCGTGACCAGTGTTAACTTAAAAAAAAATTGTTAGTGGTTTTTCGGCACGAATCAACCACAAATTAACAGAAGAATCGCAATTATGGCATTTCCGAAGGAGAAAACGATAAAATGGACTTCTACTAAAAAACTACCCTGAACCCATGGTGAAAGGCAGAAGTTTCAACATTAGACACTGGTGGCGCAGACCGAGTGGGTCGGCCGGGCATCAGCTGCCACAGCTGGGGGCGAGAGTGAAATTCACGGCATCGGCCGCATTACAGCGATGTGGATAGGCAACGGGAAACCACTACAATATTCTCCCTAGAATATGAGTAGAATGTAGTAGCTGCAGTAAACCTGTGATCCTATGATTGAAATACCGAAGATGAAAATATAAATTGAAAAATATATATATATTGGAACGCTCTTCGGCGACGCACAAATATATAAAAACACAGATATAGATTTTTAAAACATAGAAACATTTAGAAAGGACACTCACATATGTAGTTTTGACGTTTCGACGGCACGACCGTCGTCATCAGAGGGCGATTCTGATGACGACGAACCTGCCGTCGAAGCGTCTAAACTACTTATGTTGGTGTCCTTTCTTTATGTTTCTGTTTTAAAAATATATATCTGTGTTTTTATATATACACGAGTATATATATACACTCGTGTTGATGTAGATTATGTTTCTCGATTGTATTTTTTTTTGGAGTCGCAAGTTATTTATGTGATAGTTGTGTCCATCCAAAAACGTACCTTAACCGGTAGATTAGCTTATAATAGTACACTCGTGTATGCGGGTCGCGGTAGACCAGGGGTAAAGCGTTGAAATACTGACCGGAGGGTCCTGGTTCAATTCTCGGGCAAGCATGGCTGGACACCTGCAGGTCCACCTAAGCTATGTGATTTTTGAAGTACCAGTTCTTCCTGGGAAACCATAACCGGCAAAGGGAAAGGAACTGGCCCCAATACTCTGATGTGTGAATTTCACACGACATCAGGCTTAGTACTGGGTGAACTCTACCATCACCTATCGAACCGACCTCCGGATAGATTACTGTGTTTATGTTATGTATATACATCTATGTGTGCGTGTTTTTGTGAAAGAATATATAATATATACAAACTTTTAACACCCCTCTCAGTGTGATAAAACTTGGTTACACTTGGAGAGGTTTGAAATCGGTAACACACAGCGCTTCATATCATCTGTTTTGAATTGTCCGATAAAGAAGTTCTACACCGCTACCTTATTCACGTAGTTCGCGAATAACTACCCAAATTGTGGCGCCAACTCTCGGGAGTTGCATGGCCATCAAAAATCGTCCCTATCCCCTCTATCCTCTTCTCACTCTCTCCCTCGTTTGAACTCACCGGGGTCCTCCCTCTCCACCCTCGTCGCGCCTCTCTCTCTCTGTCCTTTCCTCACCTTCAACTCTCCGAGAGTATTTGCTGTTGTATATGACCTGCACCTCATGAGTGAGCACCTTGGTAGGCACGCGAAGGAAACAGCCGATTTATGTTTTCGCGTCAATGCCTTTTTAAAGTCATTGAGGAAAACCAAATCTGGTGCAATACAAAGAAGATTAATCAAGAGAAAGTCGTACTAGTTGTAGTAATTATAAGGGAAGGTGATTAGCAAATGAGGTCACTTGTGGCATTAGATAGGCGCGTAATTGGGATATGTAGGAATATTTGGAGTTGTGGAAGAACTCTCGGAGAAAAGTTCGCCGACGGAATTCGTCGAATCATAACTAAAATTAAATCCACATTTTAGCCTTCCATCCACCACAAAGGTGTGTGGTATTAAGTCAACAGCCATTAGGGCAGGAGGTGATTATTAAAATTAGGCAACATTTCGGGTAGCTTTCGAATCGTCGTATGTGATGTTTTCTGCTATTGTGATCATAAATTTACGGGAGGGAAAAATTATTCCGTTGATCGGTCAACCTGCCACTTTACCTTGACCTACTGGAAGGATTCAACACTTGAGTGCCCAACAAGATTGACAGAAACGTACACTTTAGTAACTCTTCAACTAACACCCAATTAGGGATCACAATATCATCGAAAAATCCGAGATATCGGGGGGACATTGCCCAAATTTCCTGGTGTGGAAAGCATCAACCTTAACTTCCGAGCCATTCTGTTCCCCTAAAAAGAGTTCCAGGAAAGAGCGTGTCGCTAAGAGGCATGATAGGCATGAATAGTCTTTAAAATGAGTATCTGTGTTCACGGCAAAAAAGGGTGGTGCGGTAACACAAACTATGCCCTACATCTGCAAGCATTTCTGAATTTCATTCAATCGAGGCGATATTACAGGACGAGGACCAAAAAAGCTAAGGCGGTTCCTCCGGACCCCAGTTAGGGAATGCGCGAAACATAACCTATGTATTCTTAAATGGAATATTTTCGCCTCCTAGGAGGTTGAATGGAGTGATGCTAAAGCTGAAAGATCCGAGCAGGAGCATTCTCATAGTCGTCAAAAAGCATATGCTCTCTGCCTGGTAAATTTGAAAGTACCATTTCAACGAGTTTATCACTGATGAGCTTCCTGCACACTTGATTTTAACGAATATTCTTTCAGCGTATTCACAAATTCATCTTCCTTAGATGCGGAGAGAATTGGGGTCGTGTTTCTTAGGAAATGTTTCACATGCGTAATAAATATTAATTTTTCAGCTTAATACGGTATGCTCTACAGTCTGCACACACAGGTAGGTGTGTGCTTCAACTGTGGTCGATGAGGTACGCTTCCATCTACCAAGACAGTGGCAAAAGAATATTGTTTTTAAAGTGTTTGCTGTTTACAATTGCTTTCTAAGAATTCATATTCTACAAATCACGATTTTATTTTATGACTTCATCCCTTATTTTTGTTTTAAGTGCATGAATCAAACTATGGAAAGTGATTATTAGGATTTAAAAAAAAAACAATTGAAATATTGGATCAGTTTAGTTATCAATGGGCCATGAAGTAATAAATATGTGATATTTGAGACAAATATAATATACGGTAAATCCTGCAAAATATGACGAATACTCAAAGGATCAAATTTTGCCTTCCTGGATACGTAGGTTTTATATTAAACTAATTCAAGCAATGAATATTTTTGGATATCTCAACGTAACTGATTCGTAGATGCAATAATTGTCACACCGAATGTTTTCAATCCACCTTTCCAGGTTCTGCATTTCGGAGAGGATTTTAGAATAAAACGCATATTATATTTTGGGATAACTATACCCCTTGCTTTGACCTTTGCTTTCTTCTCAGGCAGATTCCGCTTTAGGCATGCTGACTGTATTTATTATTTTTTATTTCGCGAGACATATCATAACCTATTCCTGAACCATCACTCTTGATGAAGTATACTTTGAGATGGTCTATGGATTTGTATTATAGTATTTTTTATATGTATTTTAGCCTGACCTCACCGGAGGTTTCACATATGATTAAATGATAATTTTTAAAACTTTTTTATCAAGCATTGGTGTTGCTGGCATCACTAAAGAGAGGAAAAGATGAGTTGAATGTTTTGCCTCAGTAACCGGTTTTTTTCATAATTTTTTACATCGTCCCAAATTTAAGGTATGGTGGAGAAATTGGAATTTGGAAATTTTTTGCAACAGACCCGAGACACCTATCAGTTACTGACTGCTGAATACGAAACTGTGCGATATCAAATTTTTACCTTCTGGCTTCATTCTGTAATAAACTAGGTTTTTAACAGCATCTAAGGGACTAGAAAAGTCATGATACAGATTCTAAGCGAAACTGGGAAATTAATGTCAACGGTGACACTAACATAGTGTAATAATGTCTTCCCTATATACATTTATTCAAATTTTAACCAGAAAATGTTATTTCGAATGTGCTATCGGATTAACGTATATTTGCTCCCGCGGGTAGTAGGATTTCTATTTTAATTAGAAATCCTTCACAAGTTCCTATACGCACTTTTCTTTGATCTCTTGTCATGCCTTCTAAACTAATTTATTTTCATATCAGCTATCAAATTTTTGCCTACAGATAGCTAATGGATGATATCACAATATTTTCTTTAATTAACTTGGGAACAAAAACATTATAGTTGCGGGAGAGACCGCTCGTCGTCTCACTTTCTCACGGAGGGACGATGTGGCATCAATTGTCAAGTTCCCAAGGATCAAATGTGTCTCCTGATATCAGAAGCGTCTATCAAGATAAAAATGTTATCTATAGTACTCCACCTTAGTAGTAAGGCAAACTAGGTGCTTAAAATAATCAGTAAAAGTAAGAATTTCAATCGTCTTCTCAATGGTTTTTTTATACTTATGTTGAACTTTTAAATAAAGTTGTTGCCTTCCATAGTTCATGTTCGTCTTAAATGTATGTAAAATGTTAAACAAAAAGTCACATTTACGAAATTATGTGAGTTTTAAAACATACTAGGGTAGGCTAAATAGTAGTAGCACACACGCTTGTAGAACGCAAACAAAAACAAATTGCAAGATCTGGCCAAAAGTACATTAAAACCCAATTCTCATGTTTCAAAATTATATACTTATTTTTCAACATAGTCGCCGTTGAGGCTAACACATTTATCCCAACAACAAGTTTTTTTCATTTTGTCACTGAAAAACTCTTCCGATTTTTCTCGAATCCAGGACTTGAAAGCTACCTTCACCTCATCGTCCGAGGTGTAATGAGGTGTCTCTTGAGTTGAGGGAAAAAATAAATATCGCAAGGCAAAGATCGGGGGAATAAGGAGGGTGTGGAATCAGTAAAAATTTCAAGTTTCGCGGAGTCCCTCCAGTTGCGCGCGAGGTGTGTGGACAAGCGTTGTCATGTTGCAAGATTATTGGCGCCAAGCTGCCTTTAACATGACAAACTCGACGTTGGAGGTGTTTTAGAATCTATATGTATTGAGAATAATTTACCGTTGTCCCTCGTTCCAGAAAATCGGTCACATACACTCGCCGAGCATCCCTAAACACAGTCAAAAGAAATTGTTTTGCAAATGGTTGTCTTTTGAACTTTCTCGCCTGAAGAAAAGACAAAATTTGATATTAAGCGCTCTGTTTTTTCTCTTCCGGGTCGTAATGATGGACCATGACTCGTTCCCAGTCACAATATTCAAAATAAAGTCGTCCCCTTCGTCACGGTAGCGCTGCAAAAGTTGCTCGCAGCATTCCAATCGACGCTGTTTGTTCTCGTCTCGCTGTGAGACGGTACCCATCGTGCACAGATTTTACGCTATGCCAATTGCTCAATAATGAAGCCGACACGTTCCATGGATAGTCCAATATGGCTTACGATACGCTTTTGAGTTATTTTCCGGTCATTTTGAATCAAATCTTCGACGAGTTTGCGATGTTTGTGGCAGTGATCGGACGTCCGCTGCGTGTTTTATCAACAGTTATGGCTTTTCCAGGCTCACCGCTACGAAATTTTAAACCCAGCAATTTTCAGTAGACCTATCAACAGCATCGTTACCATAAACTGACTTTAAACGACGATGAATCTCAGTAGGAGTCACTTTTTCAGCAGTTAAAAATTCGATAACAGCACGCTGTTTAACTCGCGTTGACACATCACTAGAACACGTCTCCATACTTCTGCTCCTCAAAATACACCGAATGAATGTGACGTCATCAAACCTGCGCATGGAATTGTGGGGGAATGTTACTTCCACATGCCTCCAAGCATGCTTCTGAAGGTCATTTCGTTCGCACTCTACAAGTACGTGTGCATTTGTTTGCAGCCTAACCTCAAATGTTGGCATCTGTTGAATGGAGAATTCAAAATAATGCAATATACCAAGGTGTTTTTACAAGAGTTTTAAGTTAAAATGCATCTCAAGCTACTTATTTATATAGGTGTGTTAAAATACGTGGTTTTGAGCAGTCAAAATGATTTCTTGCAATTCCCAAGGCAGTAATGAATGCAAATATTTAGTCGTGATTTGGTGAAAGCTACGTGTGATGCATGAACCTAGCAAATTAACAAAAATATTTTTTGAACCTAAGTCAATAATCTCTAAAAAAAATCAAAATTACGCTTTTTTCGCAAAAATTTGAAGTAGTTTTCCAATATTCGAAGAAATGAGATCATGACGGTGGTGACTGCCAATGGGGAATTCAAGCCATTTCTACTTATTTTGTAGAAATGATGCAGCAAAATGCCTTTCTTCTTGATGATAGCCTTTTTCATAACACTGAGGAAATTTTTAAAAATACCGCAAAAAAATCACAAAAGTCTTCTTGCTTGAAATCCCGAAGCAGGAGACTGTCTTGTGGACACGCACCAGCGTGCCCAGCGTTCAAGAATTTACAAGCAATTCTTAAGGAGGCAATCAAGCCTTCGGGATACAACACAGAGACCGCAAGGATCCATCCATCATATCTGTAACAAGAACCGCAAAAACACTTAAAGATACCTCGTGACATCGATCTGTGCAGTTTTTCTGTCCTACATCGCTGTACCGGCAGCATCAATTTACACCAAAACCCGGCAGTCGGTGGTTTTTATAGGAGGCGACCGACAGCTGAGATCATTTGCGCCATTAGGGATGGATGGAATGGGAAGGGTGGAGAGAAACCCGCCATTGAAAAATATCTGTCGCCGTCTGGATTCGAAGCCTGGTCCTCTGGGTGGGAATCCAATACGTTAGCCACCACACCATCCCGATCTCCCCAAAACCCGGGCTAACCTTTCAAAACTACAGCATAAAGGTCATTTTATCGCATGGATAGGTCTCAGAAAACTCATTTTGTATATAAAATTTACCCAAGTCGCGTAGGTGAAAAGTTAATACTCTAACAAATTAGCCCGTAGTTAACAAATCACACTCCTCTAATCAAGTCGTTAAAGCTTCAGAACTGGTAAAAAGATATGTGGCTGATATGAAGGCTGAGACTTAAAATAGAAGAAGTGTGATGTTAAAAGGGGATAGAATGTTAAATGGTGACTATAAATTAGAGCGTGGATAAAGTGGATATTTAAAAATGTACGTAAGTTCCCGCATAAAAGAGACCTTTTTACGTCAAATTAGTGTCGTAGCGCTTAAAATACTGTTTCAATGGAAAAAATCTGATAATTTATGAGACTTATAAATTACAAGATTAAACTTCATTTGGCCAATGCGTGTTCATCATTAAACGGTTTCTCTTTCAATTAATAGTTGTAATAATCAACTCGATGATTTTTTTCTACATACACGTATCAGGAATTCGCCTTATTGGTATGGCCTAAGGCGCGTGAAACTTGTATTAAAGTTAGGAAGCCTTTTCATATAGCAATTGAGGTTTCTCGCGTTTACCCATAAAATCACATCGCTGAGATTACCTTTTGCCGTGTTATATCCTGAGAAATCATCCCAGTCTAAATCCAGTAGCCCCCGTTTGTATTTGTATATTCCATTCACTTAGATACCATTATGCCATAAAGTGGATTATACATGTAACTGTAACCTTACCAAGATAAATAAGTAGTTCAGAAAATACAGCGGAACTAAATGTTTATTTTTTCCTAGACCTTCACTCTGCCATCAAGTATTCCAATTTAAATGCCTCAGAATTGAATAAAGTTCAAAGAAAATTCTACGATCGGAATGGTATACTAGAAAAATAATCATTATTTTATACAATTAGACGGTCAGACGCTAGGATGTTTTCCTAAAATGTATAATCGATCGCCAATTTTCTTTGCTTATCTGAATCATGTCTTTCGTTAGTATCGAATGATATTTTTATTTTCACTAATATATGAATAACTGTGACAAAATTATTACCAAAAACGAAAAGGTGCTTCATAAGGGACTAAAATGTATATTTCCCCATTTAGCGCTTGCCACTCTGTAAATGCGACAATATTTAGGTTAGGTGGACTAAGTATATCAAAGCTAAAACATCTGTTTTGTAATTCAACTCCCGTAATAATTAACAAACACTATGGAATACAAAACCACTAATGGTAGATGCGACGAGGAGGTGGATGAAACGTTAGAGTGAGACAGGGCCGCCGGATTCGAAAAGATGACTTGATGTTCACGCAACATGAGCAGCATCTCATGGTGGACCTCGTAAAGCGATATCTTGTAATTTTCGTGGTTAATCCGCAATCTTATTTCAGATTTTAAAATGACAGATGATATATGAATATAATATGATATATGAATAAAAGGTAGCTGATATAAGTTGCAGCGAAATATTTAAAATTAATTAAATAGATGGGAGTAAATTATAGTTTGGATAGAGCTCCACAAACCAGATCGGTACTTCATTTCGTGCTTATAATGAACGCAGAACTACGTTATAGCAATAATTTTATATCCGAAACTCTAAATGGAAATTTTTTTAGTTGACCGGTGAGCGCACTGCTAACTAAGTAAAGAAGGGATCATGAAAGCTTAGAATGACTTAGAAAGTAGAAAAAGTACTCATTTGAAGATAATATCTTGGTCTGCATAGTTAAAAAAAATTTATGTGGCCATTACATTATTCTCTTCATGTTTAATCTCCATATACGCCCACTTAAACACCCACACCCAACCACTTTCCATTAAGGAACAAACACTGAAATTAAAAAAAAATCAAAAGAAGAGATTACTTTATCTGAATGCAGATAAGCATATTGAGTGAAAAAGATTTCCCAATTGCTCCACACAGTAATCATTTTTAAAAGGAATTACATTATCTTTCTCCTCTCATCACATGCAATCACTACACCTTCAATTGATATGTTGCATGATTATTTACGGAAAAATAAAGATTTGAAAAAATATGCTGATGAAAAAATAAGCTTTTTATGATACGCAAAATCATGGAATTCATCTTCGACCAAACTAATGATAAATAAATCTATGCGTTCTTCTCCTGACCTAATGCTGCTATAATGATATATTGATGACTATTCTGCGCGTATGAACCAGTTTCAATGTCTTTCGATGCAATCAATTACAATGTCTTCCGAATTATTGCCATACACGATTTTATTTACGCCTGAAAAGGAAAAAATATCGACCCTTATTCCGCGTCCACTACCCGACCAGATGGAATATAAACATCTCCCTAAAAGGGCACCGAAATTTTAGAAGAAAATATCCTTCACTTTCTCCAAAAGCACCTCACACCAATTTTTTCCAAGCTACCCATTCAAAAACCAGAAACAAGAAGAGCAATGACCAACTCCCGAGCAAAAAGATTATTTTCTCCTATAGATAAAACACTTAGAGTGGTAAAACCTGATCATTCAAAAGCTAATGTAAAAAACATCATAAATCAGATTGAAATATGAAAATGAACTCAATCATTTATTCCGAAGTGATTCCCAAATAAAAGAACGCCCATGCTCCTCCCTGAATTCTGACGAACTCGTTTTGTTGCTGGCACTTTCATGACGTGGATAAAGAATTGTTTTCATTTTACTATGGACCAAATTGTGAACCCGTATCTCAACTCAGGGGATGTTTAAGGATAATGTACTTGATAACCGAGGCTACTGATAGACCTCGAGAACTCGGAGGCAATCCTTCATGCCAGCCTAAACATTAGCGTATATTCTCTCATTCGTCCGTGTCCTCATGGTATACGAATGATATATTTAAGAAATCTCGTAAGAAGTCGCAAATAGTGCTTCATAATTAAAAAAGAGAGTCCTATATTTCGATTCTTCCAACTCTACGAAGATGAACCGTCAGTTGAACACGATCGTTATTCTAGTATCCCAACATTTATCTACCCCTGAAACACTCTTATATAGGTAACATGACCTCAGTTAATTGGGATAATGAATGTCTGGCCAAAAAGAAGCAACTGTGCACTGTTCTATGTTGCCTGAATTTGCGACATGATAACGTTTACAGTAAGTTAACTTACTGAAACGTTTTACCCTAAGTTCGAATTCTGCTGAATATTATTATGCTTACACACTTATTCTAACATACGAGTATGACTCTTTTCAATACAATCTTAGTCCTGTTCATGACTACACAATCCTACTCTGATGCTTTATCGTTCAAGCAAACCTTGGTCCAGTTCTACCAAATGTCTCTAAAGTTTAAATTCTATTTAATTTCAATTAAAACATGAGTTGGATGGACATTGGAATCTGAATTATATAACTCTGGTAAAATTTTTAATATAAAAAAGTCCTTTTTGATTTAATGGAGTGCATCTCTTTATTGACGATCCGAATAAAAAATTACGATAAGACTGTGGTACCTTCCTCACCAAAAATGAAAACCCTGGATGGTGCGCACAGCTTTGAGTATACGTAAATCTGTGTCATGATGTAATTTTCCCTGGAGAATTTTTTAGGTGGGGTGAAATGAGCTAAACCCTCGGGGTCTCTAACGCCAACTTATAAAAGCCGATGCCGCGATTGATCTATGCTGATTCGTTCCCCGCTTATTATGTCTTCAGTTTCATCTGTAAAAACTTCGTGGAACCACCTTGAAACATTTTAATCCTAATCGCCAGGATCGATCAAAACTCCAGTTTTCCAACTCACCCTGAGCTTTTATTCCAGAGGGTATGACGGATGATTCCCATGCAAGTGCAGTTTTTGTGGCCACGTTAATAGTTCAATTTCAAATCATTACCTCTTGTTACATTATCACGTCTAGTCCGACACGCAATCACGATGAAGGTTTCCGTACCGAGTGTTTAGTTCTAGACACGTACGATTCGGACGCCCTGTCACGGACTGGAACTGCGTGCTAACCACATGAAACGGCCCGCCACTCCCTTCCTCGGGGCAGAGCAGTAAAATTCTCTCCCGACCTTTTTGTAAAGCTTATCGAACATGCGAACGGCTATCCCTGGAATCATCGAGAGAGAGAGAGACCTTCATCGCAGTCTTTGCAAAATCCCCCGCCTCCCCCTGCCACGGACAACCCTTCGGAGTCACTCCCTCTCTCCCAGCTCTCAAGTGAGATTCTCATCCTGGCGACCCCGCACCGCGCCGCAATCCCGCAAGGCAGCTGCATGCGGTGTCCTCCCCTACCTCGCTCATCCCGCACCCTCCCACCACACACTCCCAGCCGACCGTCTCTCGCCCTCCCTCCCTCCCTTTCGCCGAGCAGTCCGCTTTCGTCCTCCCCCTCTCCGACCCGGCCGCCCTACTAACCTTACCCAGTCCGATCCACTCGCGCTTTCTCGAAACGCCGTGCACGCCGGGAGCAGAAAAAAAGACCGCGTTGGGGCTTGTTGCAGAAATGTGTCCCCGGAAGGGAATAAAGGAAAATGAAGAGGGAGAGGAAGGAAAGTAAAATCGCTCACGGGCGGGTGAGGGAATGGGTGTAGGGTGGGTGAGGGACGAGGGTGAAGGAATGGAGTGAGGAGGTGGGGTGGGGGAGGGATGCGAGACCGAGTTCTTCTCAGGCGAGTGTCGGGAAGGGTTGACCATTGTTTTCGGGTGGGAGACAACGGTCGGCCGAACCTCCGGCAAGTTCCGGCGCATGGTGTCAAGGCTCGATCTGCTGGTCTGCCTCATTTCCTCATGATAATTATTTTCTAACGTACGCCCAGCTATCCTCTTACACAAAGCCACTCAGTATCGTGATAATACTATATATATATATCCTAAAACTCAACCCTTCGCAGCGATTGATCAATGGAAGGTTTCATTTATGAAATTGTACATACATGATGTCATGCAGATAGTTTTAAAATTTGAATAAAATGTCTATAAATTATATCATATATGTGGGAATATGAAATAAAAGCACAGATCAAGCTGTTTCTAAAAAGCTAATTTTAGCGTTAACAGTGCTGCCCTTTTTCCTCCGCATTCCTATTAACTTAAACTTTGGCCATTCGTTAAAGTATATTGTGTTCTATAAGTGTTGCAATGATTCCACGAAGTACACGTCACAGAATGAGTTCTTTAAATGAAAGAAACTCCCACTGATTTTGACAGCACACTTTATGAATTCATCCCAACTCGGCTAAAAATTATGACCTTTCTCCGTTTAGTGATCGGAAAGACTCGAGAACTTTTGTCTCGAATCAAATTGCACGAGAAATGAAGAGACTGAAATGTTTTTTTCGCATGGAATTTCTTCCGTCCAGATTCAATTTTTTAAAGGAGGTAATAAATGGACGTAGAGAAACTTGCATGTGAATCCTTGACGTTTCAATTCACCAGTGGAAACGTCTATGAGATTTCTCGGGAAAAGGCGCATGGATGCATATAATTGCCGACTTTGAGGCGAGCGGAGGCAGTAATGACTGGTTCTCAACCTCGCTTCGGTCTATTGCATGCGTAAAAGAATCCCCTCGATCACTAAGGAAGGAGTACGTAAGGAGGAACTTTCGTCCCATTTCAGTAGGGAAAAGCCAATGTTTGACCTTATAAGAAAAATACGATGAGTCAAGCACTTCACTAGAAAGAAGTAGAAATCTCTATAATGTCGAAATGAATACCGAATGCAAATATTGTGTTATTGCGATTTTCAGGCATTCCGAAATCTCCCTTCGTCACGTAAATACTATATCAAGCTAAGAAGTTCCAAATATCCTGTTGGCGACCGGCTCAAAATGTTTGTGACTACATTTTATCGCAGTTGAAACTAAAAATTAAAATAGATATATTTTTACCACAACATTCTTAGCGAACAGAAGAAAGGCGAGTCAACATTTATACAATGCGTAATTATAGCTTTAGAAAATCACTTTTACTTTCATTTAAACATAAATCCAAGTAAAATAATAAATTTTTGCCTTAATGTGAACATAACTTGATCCAAAGTGGCTCAACCTAGATAAATTTTCATGAATGAAATAATCTAACCAATTTTATTTGCTTGTACATTTTCCGAATTATTCTCTCCCCAGAAATAATCAACTTAAATATGTTGAGTCTAGTCCGCAGTAATAGATTGAATTATCTCGTTGATATGACATAAAAATGTTAAACAATCGAATAAAACGAGCCACGATTTCTTTCTTGACATGAAAATTATTCCATATAATTAGCGTTGACATGAATATGAGATTCATGTTCGGTCATATTTTTCTGAGACTAATAATCTACTCAAGGCTACCTCCTCCAATTGTAAATCACTTAACATACTCTCAGGTTTTCTGGAGTGTTTGAAGACGGTTTCCTCTTTTGGCCAAGTTACATTCATGTGTGAATAGGAAAGTTTTCTACAAGACAAAGTTCAAAGAGAAAACCCTTTCAATTGAGAACGATCATGAGATATAATACATAATTAATAAAAAATAACAATGTGATTTGAATATAATAGTGAACAGAAAAAAATGTGAGCATGCAGATCATTTTTTATGATTTGAAAAGGATCCCACATGAAAGTGAAATCCGTTACAATTCTAAGTGAAGACAAGAGTGAAGAGTCAGATTAACCATGCGACCGGAAAAATGATAACAAATGCTAAATGGACCTCCGTGAACATGATAATAACATTAATGGCTAAAACTAAGTCAGAGAGATGAAGTAAGTCAGTAACGGGTTTCTTTGGCTCAGAATCTTGTATTCACGGGCAGGAAGATGCTTGGAGAACACGTTAGAATCTTCTGCGCTGAGGATTTAGAGGAAGTTACGTATAAATGGCTTGTGTTAGAAAATAGAGGAACGATCCTGGATATTTCGAGCGAAAAAATGAAGGTGAATTATGGAAGCGGTAACAAAAGTTATCCGTGGTGATATTGATCGCTTTTAGTATGCTGGATAAAGTCATGGAATGAAGAATGTAAGGAGTGATACGAGAGGGATACGACCATAAGAACGGATTTTAAGTTATCCAAAGGAATTAATGAACTATCATGATAAAATTACGGCAGCGGCTGATGAAAGAATGCAATAGAATATTGAGTCACTTTTTCTGAAGTTTGTCATTGGTTAATTAAATGACAATCAACGAATTCGACCATCAGAAACCTATCGCTAATTTGTTTATTTTACTTATATGTCCCGTGTACAGTTACACGAACAAAGAACACCGCTCTTAATAAATAAATAAACTCCTACAGGGAATAATTAATCTGTAAATGTTTCGGCTGAAGGTTCAAATTTGAGGATATCTCCTATCACTGCTCGTATCCTTGCAATTACAAGGATCTGAGACCGCAGATATTGTTAACGACCATCCGCTGAATGATTCAATTTTTTTAAACTTTGCATTTAAACATAATCTGATGTATGAACCCCTGTGGCATCGAATTTATGATCACTTTTGACTTTTGCCTTTCTAAATCAGACATGTTTAACTAGGGCTCGGTGCCAGATTTACGTCTTTTGACTATTCATCTCAGTCACCGCCAGCAGCATTTCCATTGTGTCGTGTTGTTTTGGCAAATCACGAATGCAGTCCCGAGAAAGGGAACTTTTCACCAGACGTGTATGCCGTCAGGAATTAATCCGAATATATCACTTTCTATGATTCTCGTACTCGGGAGTAAGAGAAGCCTCCACACAAAAACCCACTTAAAATAAGTGCAAATAGGGAGTAAGACCTAGTTTGAGGTGGCGCGGAGAAAGTGCATGCCCATGAACTTGTCCTACTACGCGTTTGAAGTTGCATGACGAGTTTTCTTGGTTTGCATTCACGGATGCGCTCGTGAATTCGAAGCACATGCGCGCGTTCGAAAGATTCCTACGTTGTCTCAGATTGGTAAAGAAGTCGAGTGTTATTTAAAATCGACACTCAAAATCGGATGTAGTATTCCGAAAATTTACGAGTTTGTCACCTCTACGCCAGCACGAAAATATTTGTGATGAGATAACACAAAAAAGGAAAAATCTCAAAGTTTCCGAGGAATGATCTGAACTATTTGAAAATTTTGAATTACTTTCATTATTTCCCAAAAGAATAACCTCCTAAGATCGAATTTTATACCCGTAGATTCTGGAGATTGAGTTAATATAATATTAAAAATCTAATTAATGATTAATACGAGGCGTGTTCATAAAGTAAGACCCGTTTGGTCACAGGAAAAAATATACTCATATGAAACACATTTTATTGGCACTTTTAGTTAGCTACAAACCTACTTCACTTATCTACATAATCGCCGTTCACTTCTATGCATTTTTCGTACCGCTGCATCAGCTTCTTTAACCCCTCTGCATAGAAACTCGCCGCCTGAGGGTTGAACCAATCGACAACGCCATTCTTGAGTTCCTCTTCGGTTTCAAAACGTTGTCCACCGAACCACTGTTTCAAGTGCAAGAAGAGGACGTAGTCGCTGGGTGTAAGGTCAGGACTGTACGGTGGGTGGTTTAAAGAGTTCCCAACGACCCAAAAACTCTCGTCCATTGGACATTCTTTGCTATTTGTGGTGGTCGGTGAGCATTTTCGGTACCCACCTTGCACGCAATGTGTGGTATCCGAGGTTTTCCGTAACAATATTGTAGACAGTAGTGCATCCAAGTTGAGGAAATTGTTCAGCCAGGCCATTAATTGTCAATCGACGATCACATCGCAGTTTTTGTTCCACTTGCGAAACAATTTCATCGGTCAGAATACTGGGCCTACCACTTCGCTCTTCGTCATGGACATTTGTTCGTCCATTTTTAAAATCATAGCACCATTGTCTAACCTTTCCTTCTCTCATAACTGTAGGTGTATAAACTAGGCATAATTCCCGATGAATTTCAGCAGCCGACAATCCTTTTGCATACAAGAATCATATGACAGAACGCACTTCACAGCTGGCGGGATCAACGATTGTCGTGGACATTGTTGTTTGCATGCACGGACAAGCAAACGACTTCTGAAACAAAAGAAGTGCTGCTATTGCTTCTCAATGAATCAGTATATGGCGCTGCAGGAGCAAAACTATGTTCTGAAGCGCCAATATTTAAATATAAGCAAACGGTACTTACTTTAAGAATAAGCCTCTTGGTTTGGGTGCATACCCGGTTAGTACCCCATTGACTTTTTCCGTTACATGATGAGCAACAAATCTTAACCTTGGACCATGGAATGCAAAGTTCCCCGTTCAGTTCTGCCTTAGCACGGAGCATGCTCTTTCGAATTATGTTGAGGGGTCGTTAATAAGATGCTGATGACATTTGCCTTGGGCAAGCTTCTCAATTTGTTAGAGAATTCGCTAGTACATTTTTTTCAGGAACTCCTAAACTTTCCAATTCGTGTGGTCCAGTGATCCTTACGATAAAGTTGAACTAGTCCGATTTCATCACACTCATCAATCTAATACCTGACTAAATTTTCAAGCAGCGTAGAAGGAAGCTTCATGCCAGAATGGCAGCTTTTGAAACAGCGGGCGACGTAATACTTGAACATACTGTTTATTTGCAAAACTCAGAATCTGTTGAAGGAGAAAACTGAACCAATGCGAAATTCCAACCTGATTTTTCCCCTAGGTCGTCAAGCGGTTACAGTGTGACCACTGGTTTTATGGATTCCCATTCCCGACTTTGTCCCGGTTTCCCCGAAGAGTACGCTATCCTTTTCCCGAGTTCTCTTCCGAGAGTACAGTATCCGATAAGGTATATTCGTGGATCATCTCTCATCTCTTCGCGTGCCAACGGTATCACCGAACTCAATGCTACTATAATTTTGTTTTTTTTGGGACACATGGGATGGCCTACGGCGAGCACGAACTGATCTCACAACTAAAAGGAGCATATATAGTATATATTTCTCATCGAGTACCCCCGATTTTCGTATTATTTTCCCGATTAGCATAACATATTCTCGACATAAAAAAGTATCGAGCCTTTGTCCCGGTTTTTCCCAAATTTTTGAATAAATTCAGCAATTCCCGACTTTTAATCGATTCATCCTGAGTTTGTGCACTTAACCTAAACATTCTCGGGTGACTAACAAAGCCCGAAGATTGGCCAAGGAAGCATACATATTTGAGTTTGTTTTTTTTTCAATGTTAGACAAAAACATCCTGCATTCTTGTCCTACCATGATACCAAATAGAGCACACTCGATAATGAGCGGCCGAATTTCTAAAAAGAACTTGTGAACAAATTACTTTTTTTCCTTTATATTTATGGTGTGCTATTATTTGAATATATTTATATATGTCCAAATATGATTCAAAATTTGTTTACATATGCTCTTTTCCTATGCTTATAGATGACTTTCTCTTCATCTAAATGAGATTTTGTTTTTAAACAACATCAATTATATGCAATCCTGGTGATACTCTTTTTTATTTCGACAGCTGACATAATTTTACAATACACAAACAATTCAAGCGAAACACTAAGAGCATATTATTGTCCACTGTCAGGTCGCATCTCGGTAAGCACAATTAGTTGAGCAATATGAGTAAATTGCCGCGTAAAAAACGCACCCTGTATTACTTTTTATTTTTGCCTTTTTAAAATTGGACTAATAAGCAAATTTTAATTGATTAACTAACAAAAGAATTCCAAGGAAAGCCTTGATCTTATATTGGCAAAATATCACCGAATCATTTCCGCAGGCTATTTCCAAGTAGTTAATCCACCACGTCCATTTCGAAACCCATTTTTCCACCAGCAGAAACATTTTTATCAATCCTATCTATCCACAACCCAGGTCTTTAGAAAGGAAGTATCCTACGGCATACACCAGCCTAAATAAATATAAAATTTCAAGAAACTGGATGGCCATTATAATTAAGAGGAAGTGTAACCATTTATTCAATGGCTGATTGCTAAAGAAATGATGATATTTCAATCGGTAAATGTATGACGAATTATAATTTCACAATACGGATATAACCCTTATTTCAGTGCACACTTCTGGCATGAAGTTTTAAAAAAGTCCTTGTTGTAACAATGAGAAATGATGGTATGTGTTGGGCGTGTTCAAGGAGACAAAAAAGATGGTTTACCCTCCTCTCCTTGCTTAATCTCACTTCAATTATCATGGACACAATACCTGAGGAGTATTCAAATTTAAAGTAAGTGCATGTGAATAAAGTTTTAGAATAGTTATGAGTAAAAACGTTTATAAGTAAGTCCAAAACTATCGCTTTGTATATTAGGTTCAATCGTTAGGTTCAAAGTGTTATATAAGTGCTCTTTCATAAACTAAAGCATGTGGATATAGAGCGAGAAACGAAGATTTTCTTGACGATTTCCCTAATACTTGGACTCACTTTGTTGCTATGCACACAACTGAAAACGAAAAAACTCAACAACAACACAGATTGGTAAGAAAAGCAAAGAGTCGAGAAAATTTCGACACCGTTTTTCGAGATATTTTTATAAGAAATTCCATTGAGAAAATATCCCACGCTCAGGAATTCTTTTACGGTTCGTCCTTTTGTTTCAACCTTCGATTTCGGTTCGGCATTCTTCATGAAATTTGTTTGATGAGTTTAATTAAACATCCTTTAAAGCGCTAATTTATAATTTAACTATAGGCATTGAAGCCATGGATTCTTGAATTGCTTTCAACGCCTCGTGATCAACGACCTTGAGACAGGTAGTATAAACTTCGTCGTCCATGCTTGGAAAGGGCGTAATATAAAAACATAAAAGACAGTACTTATATTCGCTAGTTTTAATTTTCTTTATTTCACAGCAGAGAACAAATGTGATATAATATATGGTCATCATGATGTTATAAGATTTTAAGTTACGATAACCACGAGACAAAAATGTAAATGCTACTTCCAAATCAATGTACGAATGGTTTTCTAAAAATTATATTTGATACCCTTAACTCAGTTCCTCTATTATGATAATGCAACTTAATGCTCACTCAAGGGGAATAATGGATCTGATGAAAGTCACTTAGCCCGTAAGACATTGGTTTTCATGCTACTCAGAACTGATCCAGCGCAAATAACGTATTCGTATAGACCAAATCTTAAACATTTCACCATATTTCTAAATTAACAAGTACTGATTTTAACCTTAAAGTATATATAGAAGAAATTAAGTCAATAGATAACTTTAGGAGCGACCATAAGAAGTGTTCGACTGCTGAGAATAAAATATGGAAGGCACGGAAAATTACATGAATTCATTAGTACCGGGTTAGTAAGTTCCTCCTAAAGCGTACGTGTCTTCGCTTCTTTTGCTTCAAACTGGGTCTCCAATCGTGCGTGGGAGAAAAGTACACAAGGGAAAAGAGTAGAAAAGCTAGAGGAACAAAAACATAGAAACTTGGGAATACGTACGGTATTCCATCAATGCTGACCACTCGGAACGGATTGGCCGTGAAATTGATGGAACGCAGTCATTATTTCAGCTTGGTGGACTCACATAAATACGGCGGGAATGAATCTGAGTGAAGGTTCGGAATGAAGCAATGGCTGACCGGCAAAGGTGAATAAACCGACAGAAAACCTGAAAAAAAACAAGTAAGCTCATATGATCTGCAAAATCTCGCTTGTGTGGTGCGACCGGAGCGGGGAAAACACCGCCTTGACCAAATTAAAAAAAAAAGGATTAACTGGTGTATCGGGGCGATGAAAGCGAGTGAAATCCCAGTGACGAATGAATGAGAGTGAAAATGGGAATGAAAGCGAAAGATGCCGAGGATTCATCATTCAAAATGGTAAGGGTAGCCTCCTCGGAATCGCGTCCACTACTCCGAAAACGCTCCGTCATCCCCTGTTATGTTCACGTCCGCTCTCCACCCAACCCCCCGACCCGCCGCACGAATCTCGGGGCCTTTTAAACTTGGCCATGACACTTTCACTAGAATGGAATCTTTGAATCCGTTCTCTCTCCTCGTCACTTAAGGAAGTGACCGCCGGAGTAAATTAAGCCCGCTCCAGAACCGATCCGCTTCGCAAACAAAGGAAATGCATCGCCAAAAATTCGGCTTCCGAGTCTGGCGACACCAAAGGTAAGATGACTGGCATTGTGCTAATATTGCCAAACCTGATGCGGTACATTTGAACATTGATTGGATATTTTTTAAAAAATCGAACGATATTAAGTTTCTCGTTTGTGTAATTTTACGTTGTCCGCATTCTAGGCATGATGACGGGCACTTCAAGTGTTTCTACATCTACATGACACCCGAAAGACTCAAATAGGGCGTGTGGCAAGGGTTGAATTGACACTATTCATGCAACATCAAAAACAAAAGTTGAATAAATGCCCAGTTATTAATAAAAATGTTAAATAACTCATATGATGGAAATACTTTACCGGAGCTTACTCGCAGTATCGTGTGTAAGCGTAAAATACTCTCCTTCGCATGTCCGAGGAGCTGATAGCAAGAAGAACAATTAAATAATGATCACATCGAATAATGATCTCAGATCACAGGATAGCAGACATTAAAAAAAATAGTTTTCTAATACCATATTTTTTATTTATTTGAATCCTTTACTGCTCGTGGAAAAAATGGCATTTTAAACCTGTCAATTCTACTATTGATCCCTCTAATGTTATGTTCAGGAACTTTCCTATCATAGTTCGACGGAAATAGCGATACATTTTTGAAAACATCACAAAAGAGTTTTTTTCAATACACAATATTATTAATCCAATTTTAACAGTTGGAATGTGAGTGATTCCCTAACAGTTTCTCTGCATAATAATAGAAAGACGCTACTAATTTTACTATAACAATATTTAAAACTCTAGCGCCTCTAGCTGTACATAATATGGAAATCGAGGTGTTCTTGTGTTAGTCCCATATACTAGCAGCACATTCCAAATGATGCATAACTATTGAAGATAGCATCTTCGTTTTACCCTATCATCACATTTCGCCAGTGTTTCAAATTCAAATTTTCTGCTCATTTTTCCACACATTCCCCTCATAGGGGAACCAAGAGGGATCGTGAGTGAAATGAACACCTAAGTATTATATTGAGCCAAAATTGTTATGACCGTATTTATAATTAAGTTAAATTAGCAGGCTATAACCACAGATGAAAATAATTACCTCACATGATCAGGTGAGAGGAACGGCAATTGTTTTTACTGACCGGTGCGAGGTATTCTCGTACTCTCGCGTAATTGACGACCACAAAAGCAGAGGACTTCACGCACCAAAAGTCGAACTCCCCGAATATTAAATGTTACAAAACGCTAATAATGACCAGTCACCTTACTTTCCGTTGATTAAATACCCCCTACTACATGTCTTCATCCCAAATTTAGATGAAGTAAAAATGTACGGCTACTGTTACGTTTATTTACCAAACGTCTCCCGACGAGAAAATGCGAAAATTAAAGCTAAGGCAATTTAAAATTAGATATCAATCCGGCCTCGCGAGCTCAACCAGATGTGTTCGATTAACCTTGATAGATTTTCCTATCCTGATGTATCTAGGGTGTTTCTGATTTTCCTCGTTTTGATTTATTGATTATAAACCAATAATGCCACGCACTTTTTACCTCTAGTGTCTTTACTCATTCATTCAGCTGTATGGCCACGCGACTACGCTAGGAAAAAATGTTTTGAAGGTAACGTATTAAGATAAATCTAGAAAAAACAAAACTTATGGACGACATAAGAAATGTGACAATAATAAAGATCCATAAAAACTCAATAAAATAAAAAAATATGAATATACGTAAAATACGGCTGGAGGATTCAATCTGACCTAGCTCTACCCGCCCCAACTTCATTTATATCATCAAATATGCATATCTATGGTGTAGCAGTGTGTGCATTGTGAAAGCATATAGCATCAGTTTGATGCCAGCTTTCACCAGACTTCTCGAAAGGTTCATCATGCTGCTTGCGCGCTTATCTTTTATCC
This sequence comes from Hetaerina titia, assembly GCA_037158775.1. Lineage (NCBI taxonomy): Eukaryota > Metazoa > Arthropoda > Insecta > Odonata > Calopterygidae > Hetaerina > Hetaerina titia. The sequence goes on along the minus strand of CM073769.1, from coordinate 89,227,898 downwards.
TACGTCACTACGGGTTTTGAAAAGAATATTTATTGGCACTTTGGACCTACCCTCTTAAGAAACAAATATTTTGTGATCGCTGCCTACATTTCTATTGTTCCATTATTTTAATGTACATTAATCTGTGTAATTAATGCGTGTAATCTGATATTTCTTTTTTTGTGGCAATCCATCGGTTAAGGTAGGTTTTGGATAGACGCATTTACCAAATAATTCTCTATTCTCTCCTAACAAAACACAAGGTAACATTCTACTCTCCAACAAGCCCCTCTTCATATGCGTATGTAGTATACCCTTCCTTCGTTATATGGCATGAAAATTTTCAAATTATGCATACAAACGATAGTTCCATAAAACCTAGTTAACCAACGCCGTTATTATGTATCGATCGGAACATATAGTCACCGATGCCTTGGGTATGTTATAAAATAGCTTGAGACATGCTAAATATTATCGGTGTTATTATTATTAGGATTTATCTTTAAATTAATTCATTTTCAAGACGCAAACGCAATTTGAGCTTTCTCTAAGCTGTCAAAGTAATAGTCAGAAAAAATTACATTAGTGGTTGAGGAAATGGACTTGATATAAGAGAGCTCATCTCGTTCTTGGAAATACCGTTGCCGTCAAATATGTTCATTCACAGCGTATAACACGTAGCATACTGCCATATTTACCCCAAATAACATGCATTGTATTAAACGCTGAAGCAAAATTATGATACTATAATTCTCATTATGCCAAAAACTTTGTTCGAGCCAAAAATCACATTTAGTAATTACATATGCCGTTAGCGCCAGCCTCTCTATAAGGCTAAAAAAGAAGACCCTTTTAATTCTTTTTCAAAACAAACCCTTAAAATGACTCATTACCTTCACTAAATGCAGAAGAAAATTATATACCAGGTGACATGTCTTATACGAAAATCCCAAGAAGGCTTTTCGTGACATAAAACCTAAAACGAAGTCAAGTCTACACGTCCTTCACACAGACTGTAAACAACCCTCGTGCTCTCTGAAAAAGGTCATTCTTTCACACACCAATGCACACAAAAAGACAGCCGATGCCCTTAACATTTGGCCTTTTGAAGCGCAGCCCTCCGCAACCTATCTGCCCTTCCCTCCCTTCATTCCCTATCTCCCCTCACCCTCCCCCCCCGGCGCCACCCGAATTGCCAGCCTACGCACACCTTCACCTACACTGCCACGCCATGTTCGTTTGCACGACTTTCGAATAGAAAAATGAAAGGAAAGCTTTCACCCATTCGGTCGCACAAAGTTTATTTATGCTCCTTTTTTGTGGTTAATGACCGCCCAACCCCAAAACTCCTTCTTACCATTCCACTACTCCCAACCAAAGCGCCCCTCCCTAACAAACATTCTCGACCTCCTTCCCACCGATTCCATGATAAGACCCTCCGCGCTCCCTAGTTTTCCACCTGACGAGCGAGATAAGTACATGAGTGCGCCTAACGCTGCTAAGGTCGGCAAGCACCCCTCCCATCTACCCTTACCCATAATCCCAGGAGACCGCTTGTTTCCGGAGGATAGCGTAGCATTTAGATAAAACCTCATCCTCCAAATGATGGGTACATGATTTCGCTCATTGGCGCACAAAATGCATGTGATAGGTTTGAAAAAATGTGTTTGTTACTTATTTAACTCGAGCAGCAACATCCCGGGATTAAACCAAATTTGTTTCCTCTTATTACTATGCGAACACAAATTGTACAAATATTTAATACACTCTCCCAGATCTCTCCCCAAATCCGTCCTCAGTCTCCTAGAGTGATTCTTTATGAAATCATTACTTTCCATGTTGTTCAATTAATATCCATGAAACCATTTTCCACGTTTGAACATCTATTGCTCACGAATTTCTTGAAAATTATCGGGGAATTTGGGCCCCATAAGTTAAGTAATAGTACATATCTTTGAATTCCATCATGTATACAAATTAACGAAAACAAGCGAGACATAATTTTCAATATTACCAACCTTTCCGTGAAATTTAATGAAATGAAATTGAAGCTTGCAAAAGATCGTAGAAATGAGGAAAGTAAAAAATAAATTAATTTGAATGATAAATCGGAGTAAATATGACAAATAACGAACAATGTTTCAGGTGAAAAGGGAATATGTAGTTTTTGCATCTAGATTCGATAGCAAAATCCGACGCGCTGTTCTGCGGGTGTGATCTGCATTTGGACAAGAAAATCACCAGGGAGTCGCACAGGTTACGAGATGGGACGAACAGCGGGCATCCCACATGATGTTGGGATGCCAATAATTTTCCGGATTATTCGCTGATCTCGTCCTAGGAGCGTGCCAAGGCGTCGAACCCGAAAATAACCGCGACCATTCAAACGGATTTCTTGATGGAGGAAGAAGATATTGAGCCACTCCAATCTCAATAATCCATCGGAACGCCTGAACGCGGCGAGATTCCTCGGGTGAGGACGAGTTGAGACGGTTTACTATTCCAATCTCCTTGGACTCCCAACAACCTTAATAGGGCCTTTTTTTTCTTATAAGCAGAAGGCTAACATTGTTAGTTCGTCTTTCACCGTGTCACATATAATTTCTCCGGCCATTTCTCCCCCGCTTTATTAGTGTAATTATCTGCTAAAGGGCTGATGACGCACAAGTTCCGCTCAATCGCGCGGGGTTCCGCTGAAATTAAATTGGCCCTTTCGGTTGCATGAGTCACTAAGCAGACCTCTCGGACCATAAAGAAGGAACCTGAACCCACTACTGGTTTAAGGATGCGCGTGTTATCAATGATTGGCTCCTTTTTCAGCTGTGCCAAGGTTTAGTTTTGGGCCGCTGACTAAATTCTTGGAATTTCGATTTCTATTATTCATCAGGCTATCGTCGTGTCGTGCCTGCACAATTGAATATCTTATCCGTACAACAAGCACTCTTCGATCTCGGTGGGTGTCATCAAGATCACGTAATCATCAAGTAATGGACGATAATATTATTTTCTCTCTGTAAAGTTACGCATCTTCAGATCCCAAATTGCTTATTACACGCATCAGATTCTAGGTAAAAGAATAACAGAGAAGCTCAAAACAATCAATAAAAGATACAAGAAAAAAGAACAAGTTATTCCTGATAGTTACACAAATGTTTCTGAAATAATTAACGAGAAGTTCCAAACATGAAACATATTTCTCACAAACGATGTTCCATTCGCTTTTGCCACTTAAGATGGCAAATTACACCGATTGTGAAGAGGTTCATTGAACAATCAAGGTGAACAAAGAAACATACTGCATCCCTTGAGTAATAAAACTCATAAATAGTCATTAAAAAGAAGGCTTTAGATACTATAATGAAATCAAAATAGAATGAGAAATTTCATTGGAACACAAGGAAAATTATTTGAATCAATAATTCCCCATGAAGGAACTATTTTCCACGGAGGATTATGCATGTGCACACTTCTACGAGTAGTTTTCTGGATACAATTATATTTGGATGATGCGATTATTATAGAGGGTGAGTTTTATAATAGTTAACACCAAGGAACCTAAAGAGACGTTCACATTACTATATGTGCACTTGCTGTGTTCCATGAGGGCTCTTTGCGTAATGTCAGGTGTGATTCTGTGAAGTTGGAACATAATGATCGAATAGGAGAAGCGTTATCATTTGGTCATAATCTACGAGGGCAGTTAAATAAAAAATGGTCGCGATTTTTTCCAGCATCCCCATACTAATCCTCCAAATTTTAATGGTTCTTCTCTTTTTTGGATGCAATGCAGTTTTTCTACTTTTTTCCAGTCTTGGAAGACATGATAGAAGCCATTTTTAATATGCTTTTCAAAGTTGCCTCACCTTCACATCACCATTTCTTTTAATGATGGAAAATGTATTCTTTGATGATTTTCCACAAATGTGAATTGTGAAAATTCACATGCAGGAAAGTCTGGAGGGTAAGAAGTATGTGGAACACATTCCACATTGCTTTTTGCGAGATATTCAGTAGAAAATTTTGCAATGTGCGGCCGTGCATGGTCATGGTACAGCAGTACGTTTCTTTGAAATTTAAATCCTCTTGCCATTCATATAGCCTTGGAGAATTTTCAGTATATCTTTATAATATGCCTCATATACACTTATCTTCTGATTCAACATGCTGATTGTACTTTCACTGAATATCGAAATATGACCATAACTTTCCCGTTCCCTAAACCACCACTCTGGCTTTCCTTGATGTTGATGATGTTGGAGATTTCCACACTGAGCTTGGCTGTTTGTTCTCAAGATCAAAATATTATCTGCAGTCAAAACCTTCAAAATATTCTCCTCATCTTTATGAAATATTCACTTAAACCTCAAACGAACCGGTCCACAAACGTCTCGTTGCTTGGCACTGAGCAGTGTCAGAACCTACGGTGCACAAACACGTCTAATGAACAGTTTTTCTGTTGCCAAACTTGAGGGTGGCATCCAATGAAATTTTTAAAATGTTTAGTAGTAATTTCAACGTAATTTGACGATTTTCTCTCACGATGACAGCTGCGGTTTTAATGTTTACTTACCCAAAGCGCCTCCACTGGCGGTTGGTTCAGGCGAAATCAAACTTTCAATGTAGCGTATTGACAATCGGGCGTTACCTCCATATTTGCCGTAGAGTACCCAAGTACCAACAAACTCGTGTAACTACTAGTATAATTTAATTTAGGCTGTTTATTGCGATAATGGAACACCAAATAGTGACGAGTTAATAAAGATAAATGAGACAATAAAAGATAGCCTGATGAGGTGGGAATTTTACTTTTTCTATGCTCTTGGTCATATCCTTGCTCTATCCGTTCAATATTTCATGGAGTAATTAATCCCGACAAAAAACTTGAAACCTTCTTCTTAGTATTTTACTCAGTGTGAAAGATATTTGGCTCACCCTTTAAATCCACAGTTTGGGTAGAGTGAGTAAATTTACCTACCACGTGGGTAAAGGAGAAACCCAGAATGTGGACATTTTATTTTTTCATCAAGCAAATCACAAAACCTCCTTTGTAAATTTTGTGACTTTTTACCCGAAGGTTGATGATTTAAGCTGTACATTTAATATTGCAACACTTAATTTTGCATCCAAAGTGAAAAGCTCCAAACGAAGCCAGAAATTTATTCCGATCAACTGTATCTAAATAACTATAGTAGCTATTGGGTGCCAGAAAAAAAACTCAAATTGACCTAAACCCAATAAACCTAAACTTCTGTTTTCGCTTTATAGGTAATAAAAGGCTCAAATAAAATTTGTAAAGCTGGAAGCATAAATGGCAACAAATATTATATCTCTTGTCGACTCTCGTGAATAGGTTGAATTTTAGAAAGCATTCCCTTTACATATAATTTTTTTCGCTTTTGACGGTGCTGTATTCAAGAGTGACCGCCGCGATTTTCAAGGTTACCTGCTCGCGGCCGCTTCTATTCCTACTTTCCACTGAAGAAAGCTGTGGTTATAGAGTTAAGGCGTTTATAATTTCATTCGTCGGTAAACTTGAAAAACCCACTAACACAATTAGTATTATATGACATAAAACGAATACCAACTGTAATTTTGTCTACAAATTGCTTTTCAGCGTTCGCAGAATTACTATTTTATTCAATTTAATGAAATTTGTGATGTTGGAAACATAAATAGAAAAAAATATTTTCTCTCCTCTTTATAAAAGCAACCAACTGCAGAGTACAATACAAAAACTGGAACTGAGTGACTTTTGAAGCAGTAAAAAAACTGCTAAGAACAATGTTCTTGAATAGCGCATTTTGTATTCACACGAAATCAAAATATCATGTAAATCAACTTTAATTTTTATGAAAAGTGATTATCTATGAGAAAATACGACGTCCTTATTCTAAAAAGCTTTCATTTAATGCCATTTTCCATAGAAGACACTGCCATTTAAAGAAAGATTCACTAGCGTCAACTTAAACTACTACATCTTAAAATGAATTCACTTAAAAGGGACATATTGAGCTTAAAATTTATTATCACATGCGCACACAAAGTAAAATTGAATACGAATGAAGGAAAGCACTAGCTTTAATGCTTTGCATGGTTTAACAGCATTTAAAAAAATAAATAAATTCGAAATAAATCAAGAGAGATCATCCCTTATTTATTTCCTAAATTTAGTTCAACTAATGGCTAATTTTCAACGATTTATCATCAAATCTGACAACGCTACTAACCCCTATCCAAAATTTTTTTTATATTTTCATTAATTTACTGTAAAGATTACGTAAAATATTTTATTTCATTCCTCGTCTGAGATCATAGAAACGAAAGATCACCCTTTTGTGGTAGGTTTTATGAGCGATTATAAACAAACTAAACCTTTAAATAACATTTATATAATATCTAATGATAAATTCAATCTTAAAAAGAAACCAAGTTAGCTTAACGCAGCTGAGTTAAAGTGAACTCAAATTAATATTGGGCCAAAAAACGCATGAACACTTTTTCAGTTACGAATGTTGATCTACATTAATTTTAATTCAAAATTGTCTCACAATAAATTTATTTTTCATTGATAGTTCTGATGTTTAATTTCATCCAAGAAAATTTGATGGAAATTCAATACAAATCATCTGATAAGCGACAATGATTAATTTAAAAAATCCGATTCCGTTTGTTTTTATTCACTCTTTAGTGAAAAAATACGAGTTTATTGAATTCTAAGGCTGTTTTTCCAGTAAAGACATTTTCACTTCCCTTTTCTCGTTGCCTTCCTAAACACGTTCCTGGAACCTATAACATAAGTAACTGTAGGCAAATTCTCCATTTCCACAAACTTCTCCGTGATAGAAGTACCGACATAGTGCCCTACTTGGTCGGCTATACCAGTCAAGCAAGTGAATTTAGAAATCGGAGTCGAGTACTTGCGATTCCGGGCAATAAAAGAGAAATAAACCCCATTTCTTCAGGATATGTTGAATAACAACTGATCCATGCGATCGGAACCTTTGACAATGAGCCTCAATATATACAATTGACCTCAGGTACAAATAAGTATCGTATCGTGCAGATACAATGTGTTGATTAGACAAGAAATACGTGAACTACAAAAGGAGGCTCTCTCTCACGACGGAAGACGAATCTCTGACGCTAGGGACCCGTAGACTTAAAAGGAGCAGGGTCAGAGAGGAGAAAGAGTCAGAGAAGTTGAAACATGCCACCCCCATCAAGGGTCATTCCCATAAGCATCTGCTAATAACCGTCTACCTCTTACTCCCAAACGCTTTCAGGGCATCTCTTTCCGGGAATCCTCGGAAGAAATATGGTAACAGCAATGGGCAATGTGAAAAACTTACTTCGAGTTTAATGCTAAAATGAGATACTTCAAGCAACTTCCCAAGTTGGGAATAATTAAAGCTTTTATAACGGATAGCAACAACTCGAAATATTATTTCAGAGGACTTTTCTCAATCATCATGAAACCTTTGAGGCTGAATGTACTGAATGTTCATCATTGACAATTATGTGTATGGTTAAACTACTCAGGCCTAATGCATTAATCCTAATCATTTCATTACTGATAAATTAATAGGTACCTTTCAAAATTTTTTGGGCGATGAATGAATGAACTATTGAATTGTAAATTAATGGTAACGAAAATGACGTGCCTAAAATATTATATTTAGTGATTTTTAACAATTAAAAAAAAACCATAAACACAGTAATCAACCCGAAGGTCGGTTTTTTAGTAGGTGATGGTAGAGCTCACCCGTGTACCAAGCCCAACGGCGTGTGAATATTCACACATCAGGGTAGGGGGGCCAGTTCCTTTCCCTGTGCCGGTTATGGTTTCCCAGGAAAATCTGGTACCCGAAAAATCAACTAGCCTGGGTGGAGCTGCAGGTGCCCAAAGTGCCTTGCCCGGGAATCGAACCCGGGACCCTCCGGTCAGTAGTCCAACGCTCTACCCGCTAGACCACCGCGACCCGCTTTTTAACAATTATTCATTGAAAAGTATGAAATCATAGAAACCTCTTAGATGAAATTAAAGTTGATAATCACATTATTCTAAGCTTATAATTTATATACGTGTCTTATGCTAATTATGAATATCAACCAAAGGTAAAGTGCATATATCATATCAAGTTGATTTCAGTCAATGAATGAATCTAGAACAATCTGTATTAATATCACTGGTACAGGATAGTATCACTCGTGTATGAGAAAAACATCAAAACTCCAGGGAAACGAAAACTTCACACCTATAAAAGTTGCCAGTGAAACAATCAAGTGACCCAAAGCTCTTTTCACGTACTAAAAAAAATTTCGCTAATGAAGTCTTAGAAGCTAATAAAATCTTTCTTCATCATTAGTGTCGTCTCATATCTGAAAAATTTCTCCAATTGAAAGTTGGATAATAAGCAATAAACACTTTCATTGAGGGTGCGCGGAACAATGCCTCGTTTTTGCCGGAAATATCAGACAATTTCATTCTTTCCACTCCCTCGAGAAGCTCTCACTAAACTATGGAGCTAAGTGAAACGCAATTACCTCAGTTATACCGTACAAAAATGTGTTCCGAAGATAACGTTAGCTTAAAAGATAATTGGAAGTCATTTTATGACCATGGTGGATGGTGATTAGATCCCATAGGCCATGAATGAAAAGTTGTCACTGCGAAATCGTACGATACTGGAAAATCTTACGCGAAATTTATAATGGAAATAATTACTACTGTTAAGTTACAACAATTAAAATGACGTAATGAAAATAGAACTATGTACCATACGGATAAAAATATGATGTAATGTTTATTCATTAAAGTATATTAGCAGCAGAAGTAGGCTTAAAATTGGTCCTAATATAGGTTTTTCGAAACCCCATGTAGATAAATATCCGAGATAATTGTTTCTACGCTTTTAGTATAGGAACAAAATTAACGCAAATTTAGACGATTACAAAATTTTACTTCCTGTGAAATCTCGCAATATCAATTATGACTGTAACTACCAAATGTACTACGAATTCTTCAAAACTATTTATAATACGACAGCAAAAAAATTAAAATTTTATAATCGGCAAGAATTTGAATATTTAGTACGCAAAGACTGAAAAAATAATACGTAATTCATAGTATCCCAGTCAATTCGTTAACTAATTAATTAATTTACTTTCGAATCGTTCATTCCACGAGGGAACACCAACTTAATTGGCAAAAATGCAAACCCCATGCGACTTGATAACTTCTCTTGACCAAGCCGTCGATATAAACGAACATTTGATTGCCCTCGCACGGCAACGGTGAAATCTCCCTTCGACGAAATCGATCAATTGGCATGGAGTTTAAAAGCGTGAAAGAATAAAAAATGCACCATCACATTAAGGCCTAGGCCAATACATCCGCAAGAATCCGTAACGATTTCCACCTCCGGTCAATCCGCTGGCGGACATTTCTAATACGGCCTCCTCCTCGACTCTCATCGACGCCTCGATCGCGTGCCAAAATTCAAATCGACGAGTTCCTTCGACTGTGAAGTGGGGTGGCGCGAAGGAGAGATGTGTGGGACGAGATGAGGCGGGGGAGAAGGGGCAGATCGAAGGCTCGCGACACATACTCCTCTTGCCTTCCTGGCCGCCAAACTCTCGCCCCTTGAATGCGTAGCCGCATTCACGTAGTCCGTCGCTCATTTCCTTTTGTCTCCAGGACGTTGCCCCCTTCCCCTACCACCAACACCGCCTTCTACTCTCCCTTTCGCCGAGGTTCCTCTTTGAGAATCCCGACAAACTTGCTCGGCAATCTAGCGACATATATGCTATGCTCCGAAAACTCTCCCTTTCTCCTCCCCTCACTCTAGTTCCCATCTTTGAAGTTAAGGAAGAATTATTCTAAAGAGATTAGAGATTTGTGAACAGGAAAAAGCAAAAATATTCTTAAAATGAGAGGAGATTTTTTTAGTTACACATTAGGAAAACGAAGTGAAAACTAAAACATGACCGTAAAACGAAAAGATAACAGGTTCTGTGAATAACTTGAATGAATATCCATCAAATCTTGCGGTAACCCCTCAAATGATGAAACTACGTTTTCGTTTTCCTTAATGAAGAACGAAAGCCAAAATATTTCAGTCAAATTAAACAAGAGACGATCACGATCCAGTAGAAGTATGTAGGGGATGCATATTGATTTTAATACACCAAAGTTTATCGACAATTTCTGTCAAAAACAGCCGACATTTGAACGCCTCTGGAATCGGGGTCATTCGTTCCAAATTGAATACCAGGGAGGCATTAAAAGTAAATAAGGTGAAGGTTTGATGAAAAGTTATCCGAGGAATGACCCAACTTGGGGTTATTTTTATACTTGAAAACAAAATATTCTGGATTTAAGGCTGTGTATAGCAGAGAGGACACCTACATCGCAAGATGTTAGGTTCATCTTTACCTTTAATTTTGTTCGCAAACTGAATCATCACGATTTAAAATACTTGTTCCTTAGAAAATCATTATGAAACCAGAAGGTCAGTTCTATATTGTGTTCTGAGAGTTCATTTCATCGAAACTCTTACCTTCCCGAATGTTCCATAAATACAGAGTTAAGTGCACGGTAAGAGTTCTTTGCCACTGATATGTATTAATTAAAAAATAAATTTTATAGTATGACAAAAACCATATAGTCCCTTTCATAATTGAACGAATATTTTAAATCTAGTACCTCTTCGAACAATTCAGAAGAAATCAACATTGTTTGCTCCTATTTCAATATGCCGTTATTATCGTCAATTTTTGCTTAATAGAGGAAAACGATAAGTCTTGAGAACTCACAGAAACACGTATTATGCATAGTTTGAACAAAACGTGCCTGGAAAATTTTCGGAAAAATAGATTTATTTCAGACATTGCTACATGCCCCAAAATTCTTTCAAAGTGCATCCCTTCAGCACACACTTTTTCCCGGTAGGCGGGTATTCCGGAAGGTCCTTAAGGGTATGCGTGTGACCTTCTTTGACGGCACTTAGGGCCCGATGGTGGTGTCCTTTGAGGGAGGATTTCACTCTTAAGAATAGGAAATAATCTGTCGGTGGCAAGTCGAGACTTTAAGGGGTTGGGGAATCGTTGCGACGCCGTTGCAGGTCTTTGCCAGGAGACGCTCGACTCTGCTTTTGGTTGTCCGACAAGACCTTCGGGACGAGTTTAGCGCAGATCTTTCGCATCACCAAATTTTCAATGACAATGGTGTGCGCTGTCTTCTTATCAATGCCAATACGATCTGCAAACATGCGCACACTTAACGATCAGTCTGAATTCAGCACCTCACGCACACGTTAGGAAAAATATTGTCACCAATACTTTTTAAACAGATCTTGTATTCAGTCTCGAGCCTACCAAAGATCTCCCACGGTGTTTTGCTACCGCTTAACCGCACAACATCCCTCATCCTCCCCATTGTTGTGGTGTATACATTACCCACCATTAATCCTTCCATCCAACCCATCGCATCAGGCCAGGTAAATTTCCTCAGAAAGATAATACCTCCGGAAACGCGCCCAAACGAGCCCCCTCGCTCCCTTACCATCCCGACTCCACGACCTCACTCCATCCCCGAAACCCACCGCCCACGCCTGCCTCACTCGCATCCCGCCTCCCGAGCCCACATCTTTCCTTCCCCCATCCATCTCTCTTTCCTTCACTTCCTCCCTTCCCCTGCTTCCTTCTAACCTCACCCCTCATTTCTACCCCCACCAACACGCAACGGCTCTCCCTCTCATTTTCTCCGCCATCTTCCCCCGGAGCGCGAGGGGAAAACTCACTCTCACGAGCGGCTCGTTGCTCAGGGTCAGGGTCGGGCAGAGCGCGGGGCGGCCACACCTCCCTCTCCGCAACCCCCGCCCCCATCTCCCTCGTGGAAACTCATTATACGTGCCAACTGCCCCACTCTCCCTTAAACCCCTTCCTCACCCCCCCTCCACGCACCTTCCAACCCCCTCCCTCTCTCCTTCGGAGGAGAGTCCGATTTTGCAGCATCCCCTACCTTCCGGCCCCTCGTCCGACCGCCCCCTCCCATCCCACACACACACACGCGTCCGTGAGTTCATCAAGCCCTTCGCACGCTCCCGAGTTGTCTTGAACGACCGGGGGTTGGGGGAAATGAAGAAAACACGTCTCCCCATTCCTCTTCTTCCCACCCTTCTCTCTCTCTCCCGCCCCTCTCTCTCGCTTCCCTGCATCCGTCGGAGGAATCGCGATCTCTTTCCGGAAGGGGGCGGGGTTGGGGGACACGGCGCGCGATCGTGTGTGTGAGTGTGTGCTTGTATATATAAAGGGGGACCGCCGGTTAAAGTGTCAGGCACAACTCCACAGTTCGCATTGCACATCCCAACACATTGGTGGACGAGACGAGACGGTTTCCGAGTCGAGGAACAAGAACGCATCGCGATCCTTCGACTACCACCTCCTCATTGGCGGTAAATCCTGCTGGGGTTCAAAAAGAGCGACCGAGGACGAGGAGTAATTTGGTTCCAGGGAGTAAGTGAGGTCTTCAAAATGGACTACAGATTAACGGTGAGTTTGCACCGCAGGGGATCCGTAAATCATTCGGGGTGCACGAATGCAGAGTAGTTCGGGCATTTTCTCAGCGGGTGGAATCAAGGGACTTTTGAGTCTGAACGCCTAACTCAACTATTGGCCGGGAGAGTGATGGGGTTGATTGCTCTGCGTTGTTTTTTTTCAAATCAAATACGTGAAATTCTTTCAGCAAAAAGTACATAAAACTTCGTTCCATTAAACTGGGGTATTCAAAGAATCAAATCACCTGGGCTCGTATTTAGAATAAGTGACTTCCCGAGCGTAAGTGAATTAGGAACCAACTTTCAATGAATACGGTTTTCAGCGTAATATAGGATTTAGCTATTCGATAAAATGGAATATTGGAACAGTATGCAACAAAAAACTACATATCCCAAAAAGAAATATTTTTAATTTTTCTTGTATCACTGAAAACGAAAAAATATGAAACTCACGATGAGAGCCGTCATTAATGAGGCTATTGTAGTGGTTTGCAATATTGCCTGGTATTAAATAGATGAACTATCCTCAAAGCAGCTACACCAAATATGCCCGACTGATATATTACTCGAGAGTGAACTCCTGGGTACGTGAATACATTTATCCAGAACTAAAATATCCTAAAATCTTACAATTTGGCTAATTTGGCTAAGGTTTTTGATAAGGATATAGGAATTATATTTTCCTAAACAATATAAGGGATTGCATTTTACCAAGACATTTTCATTGAACACACATCGGGTGTCTATTAATGTCTTTCGCCATCATTTCATAGTAAACCTGAGGTTATATTTGTTATCCTTCTATTTATATCTACAATTTATTACTCTATTTTACTACTTTTTAGCTTCCAAAAAAAATTGAGCTTTGAATGAATTCTGTAGAAATTTTCTAGACCTAATTCCTTTTTCTGACGACATCTGTGGCTTCATAAGTAAAACAACCGTTTTTCCAAACCGACGGGGTGCACTTTTTTCTCCTAAGAACATTTCAAAGAGGAAAGTTTACATGTTTCGACTAGTGGTAGGGAATTGCTTTTTTTATACTTTCGTTAAAATGTCATACTTCGCTGCACTACGAGTAATGTGCATCGAACATATAGTACACATGGGACATGAAATGTAGCATGCAATCATTGTAGTTATATTTCTTTTGCATTCTATTTTACACATTAAAATGAAGGAAAATTGATTTAAAAAATAAATATTGAATATAATCTAAGTAAAATGTGTATGCACTTTTAAAAATGGCTCATACTGCCCAGACGCATGTAATCCAGAGCGACAAAAATAATCCGACGAGCAAATTATGATCATGACTGTGGTATTTTATGGAAGAAACCTTCGCGTGATTTTCAAAGATCTATTTATTTATTGAAAATTACCAATAATTAATAACATGAAATGATTTCAAAAAACTATCGCGCAACGATTCAACTGGTTCAATTTTAATTTGGGTACCGATATTTTTTCACAAAGTTTCCTCCAGATGAAAACATTTTTCCAATACATATATTAGGTAATCTACCGGTTAAGGTAGGTTTTTGGATGGACACAACTATCAAATAAACATTTTGTGACTCCCCACCTAGCAAACTAATCTATATCAGGTCCCTCTTCATCTCGGTGTACTTCCTTCCTCCCTTCATCCCGTCCAACATCCCTATCCTGTTTCTACCCTTACCTCGCTTGCCCAACATTCTCCCCTCTATTACCCTCTTCAACATTCCACTACCGCTCAATACGCCTTTCATCCATTTTTCCTGCCTCCATAGGATTTCTCTCAACAAACCCCTCTCCTGCCCCACCATTTCTAGTACTTCCTCATTTGTTTTCCTTTCGGTCCATTTCACCTTCTCCATTCTTCTCCACACCCACATTTCAAAAGCCTTTAATCTACGTCTATCCTCCTGCTTCAGCGATCACGTTTCCGCGCCATACATTGCTACGCTCCATATCAGAGTTTCCAATATATCCAAGGATATTTTCCATGATACTTAAATAGGCACTTTTCCATTGTTTTTGCTATTAACGGCTATCAACAGTGGGATTGACTTGAGGAAGCACACCACTTCGTTTCCTCCCCTAATCTTTTACTGCTTTCAATTTTCTTCACTCTCACGTTCCCCTATTTTGTTCCAATCATCTCTTTTTATGTCTTTTTACTCCTTTCCAATGATTTTTCCCGCCACAACTCTCGCCTGCAAGCTATCGCACCTCAACGTGTATAAGATAACCCTTCTCTTCTCCCATTATGTCGGTGTTATGATAATTATTTCATTCATTAATTCCTCATAATATTCCTAAATCGCCATAATGCCGCTTCTTTCAAGGTTACTATGCAGCTGATTAGATTTTTAAATATTTATTGCATTTGGCGAGCAAAGTTGAGTCAATTTGTTTATCTCTTTTGAAATTGCTGGCGCTCCCATCACTCCAAACGCTTTTCACCTTAAGTTATATTTAGATATAATATTATTCATTTAGTCCTCCCATTATTAACAGAGAATTTTCCACGAAGTCGGAACGACCTGAATACGGTTTTATGCCGGTTTTCCACACTCCTCGGACATATGTTAGGTCGGCTTAGGTCCCAGTAGGTGACGATGAGGTTGAAAATATTACTGTTTGCAACTTATAACTGCTGCACCTTGCATTCAAACTGTAAATGGCATTGAAACTGTTAATTCCAACCTGAAGAGGCTCCGGCCTATTACGCGTATTGTCGCTTTCATTTACTGAGCGCTCACATGTGAATCAAGAATAATATTGGAATCAGAAAAAACCTTTACAATCAAAATCAACCACCAATTTGGGTTCGCGGTTACTTTAATTTTGTTGAAATTATAAATTTTGAGAAATTCAAACAATTCAATTCATAGATGGCTGTAGAGTCGACTAGTCAAGAAATGTTCCGCTAGGAAACGTCAATCTTTAATGTTTGCTCCGTGTACTTCCATCAAACATAAGCCTAAAATAGCTTATTTCATCAATTATTCATGTAATACTCCTACTGAATGTGTTAAAAATCCAACCCAATCACTTCACCCTAACTCTCTTGACTGACTAACTAGTAAGGAGGCAGTCGAATATAACATCCGAATTCCGTGCGGGTCCTTGTAGTCCGGCAACCAGCCGAACATTCTCCCTTTCACTTGAGAGCAGCCTCTGAAAGATAGCGAAACCGAGGCGTGGACTTTCACTGGACTGACGAGTTACGGACATCACTTGGAAAGTTAAAAGAATTGTCCATGAGAAGTAAGGGGAGGAGCACCACGACAGGGACTTTTTTTTGTCTGCATCAGAAGATGCAAGTTCTGTGAAATTGTTGATGAATTACACAAGATATTTTTGTGCCGCAGAAATGTGAAACCGTATTCAAATCATTTATGCTCCAGATTCTATCGGTGAAATTAATATTTTTTCATTCCTGAAATAAACCTCGTGATTCAAGGAGACTTTCATATGGGCAGCCTAAACGCTTTCCCCTCTCGTTCATGCGCGTCGAAATAATTTTATCAGAGGACTTTCGGGAGAACTTGATAGCTTGCCAAAAAGGACGGGAATTAAAAGCAATTCGACGACGATATGTGTCTTTTTTGATTTCTTGGTACATGCTAAGTCTACCAAAAGGATCACCATCGCTGTAATATACGTATTTACAACTGCTACAAAAATTAATTTTCACCGAGAGTAACGACCTTTGGATGGTACACTCTATTGGGTAAAAATATCAAACTAAAAATGTGTAGAAAAGAATAGGTAAGGAGACATTCCCTATGTAGCCAAAAATTTAATTTCTGACTTTAAATGACCGATTTATAGACAACAGATTTTCTCTAATTAAATTTAAAACGGATTTTTTCCTAAGCTTATGTTCAACTTGCATTAACTGAAACTGAAAAAATGTTCACAAATCAACAGGTACTTTTTCTCTTTTATGCTTCGTTTATAACTACCCTATGGTCATTTTATATTCCTTATCCATCTTCATCTTATCCATAACCCGGGACCCTCCGGTCCCGGGTGCGATTCCCGGGCGAGACATTCTGGGCACCAGCAGCTCCACCCAAGCTATTTGATTTTTTGGGTACCAGATCTTCCTGGGAAACCATAACCGGCACAGGGAAAGGAACTGGCCCCCCTACCCTGATGTGTGAATATTCACATGCCGTCGGGCTTAGTACATGGGTGAGCTCTACCATCACCTACTAAACCGACCTTCGGGTTGATTACTGTGTTTTTATCCATCTTCATTGCCATTTTTCGAAGGCTTCAATTTTCCTTCAATCTGATTATCGAATGTCCTCTATCCTTAAAGTGAAATTCCACATGAAAGTGTTGGCGAGGTCACGACTGAAGATGATTCATGTATACGTACGTGATATATGCCTAGAAAGTTCATCCGGGTATGTACTATTAAGCATTAAAATAGAGATGCAAAAGACAAATTTCAGCAAACAACTAATTTGGGAAACTAATGGTCGACATTTGCTTTAAACCTTCTGTATCCACCATTCAACATACCACGTAAATTTACCTATGAGATTTTCTATGGTTATAACGATTCATATAAGGATATATTGATGATCATTCATCCTTTGAATCTCTCTTTGAATTGTAAAGGCTAAGATATTGCACGAACACATTATTTTTTGTAATAGATTATTGTACCTGAGCCAAAAACTTTGTTGACAATAGTGAAATTTAACCAAAAAAATGTTCTTGCTTCAAAATCGAACATTGCCTTCATTGCGTCTGTTTTGATAGTCAAGTAATTTTAAGCCATCATTGTGGTTAAATTTTACCTGTATTTTTTATCTTAAAATCGAAATTAAAGTAATAGCAAGGGAAGTAATATTCACGCATAATCGTAAAAATAACACGAAAAGATACAAATAAGAATATACCTCCTCATAGTCATTAGAGTTTCCATCAAAAAAGTAAACCTCTCACATCTCCGCTCCTTTTCCTGGAAATTGACAATGGAGAAAACTGACTTGACTACTGTCAAATTGAAGTCTGGATTAGGAATCGGGACTAACTGTAATTCTGTAGCATTAATGGTTTCCCGGGACTTAATACCTTCACAGATGCCAGGATATCTACGTTTTCCTTCCCAACTCTCTTAGAGTTTACATGTTCGTTGTTAAGAGACCGTATCAGAAGAAGAAAAAAGGCGAAAACCGGCAACGCGAGTTTGGTTAATTCGATATTCATGAGAAGAGGATGTCCTGCAGGTGGCTGCGAGGACGGGTTGATAGGGGTGCATAGGCAGACTCTCGATCAGAATCGGGGGCAGCATAGATTTCACGATGGGGAAGGGGTGAGAGAGGAATGGTGATTGGAGGTGAGCATCCGGGCCCTAGATTGTGTAGTGTGTGCACGAGACCGGTCGGGGAACTGAAAGGGAGGAAAGAGAGGAAAGGGTCGTGGGAGATGTCCCGGGGTGTTGTTAATGGGAAGTGACCGGGTGAAATCGCGGTCCCACCTAACTGAGTCATAGAACAAGCGTGGGCATCTCTCAGTCATGGCACACGACACAATCCTATCGCGCTAGACCTTCTTTCTTGAAAGAGACGTCAACTCCCTACGTGGACCTCGTCACAATTTCAACGCACTCGTAAACACCGCTTTTCGGCACGCCAGTTCATAAATCGAGAAAAGAGTAAATGTCAGAAAATGGTTTACTACAAGACAGTAGAGCTGGAGTTTTTGATGCGACAGCAATTAAACGACGATAAAAATGCCATTGAATGCCCCCAAATAAGAATAAGATAGAATAGATTGAATGCCCCCAGATAAGAACTCCCCCAAAGAAATGCCATTAAAAAAACAAAAATTGAACCTAAACGCTTTATGATCTTTAAGAAAAACCTTTATTTATTGCAAACAACATAGTGAAGTAAAATATTTGAATTCAGACTAAGGATAATTTCATTTTTCTGATAGTCTTTCTGATTAGTCAGTCTTACTTATCTCCCATCGTTTTGTGGTTTCCGGATGGAGCAGCCTCCTATAACTATAATTCCTAAAATAATATAAAGCATTAGTTATGTAGAGGATATACTACCTATTGTCCTCTTTAGTGCAAATTAAGATTGTTTTTTAAGACTATAATTCAAGACTAACATTAGATAACTGTAGATGTATGTTTTTGTATTATATCTCATTCTAATTTAAAATATTTGAAATAAAGTGATCTATTCTCTTAATTATTACTTTATTTATACTACTTGATTCTGCTTCCAATTTCACTATATTATTGATATGATTCATTATTACCTTTAATCAATCCCTACTGACAGTAACAGAAATGAAATTTAAAAACTATCTCGCAAAATTTTTCATAATTTTATTATTTCATTGGTGAAGAAATGGTTTAAAAAAATTCTCAAAACGAGCATCACCAACTTAACTCCAATTCATTATTCCTCGTGAGACATAAATAGTCTACAGCCAATCGGTTCCCATTGAAAGTCGACAAATTTAAAAAATTACTTTTTCTCAAATCTATTTTATTTCTTATCTCACATGGAAAATCGCTTATTTTTTTCAGGGAATCGTTGTACTGGCGGCGCTTTTTTCAGCCACTTCAGCATCATTTGGAGGGAAAGAACAGTAAGTATAAATCAAACAGTGGCCTTTAGTATTCCATTCAGCTATAATAATCCTATTTTAATATTATCCTCATCTTTGGTACTTTTTAACATTATATTCGCAATTTTTATCTAAACCTGCTCATGATCACGCGATGAAAATTCTTGAATCAAGTTAAACGGCTATAGATCCCTGCATAACCGTTAATTGGCTTTCGCAAATTCAATTAACGGTAGCATAAGGCGGTATAGTTATCATATATATCACCAAGTAAACGAGGTAAAAATAATGTACTAATTGCAAGGAAATCCAGTCAACATGCTGCCGCGACCTCTTAAGCCCATGCCTTAATCCGGCACTGGAAACACTTAATAACACCTACATTAGCAGCAAGAAATAGAACAAGACAAATAAGAGAAATCTGAAGTAAGATACCAAGAATCAAGAATCTCGTTGAATGAAACTCCAACCTACTCTCAAGTCTCCTCTCTATTTATAATTTTTCCCTTCAGTGCACTTGTAGGGACATTTCATCGAAATAGAATTTTATTCAAGTTTTTTATAAAACCAGAACACTTGTTTTTTTTATTCCTTTAGAAAAATAACTATACTCAGAGCAATGAGTGCATGCTCCAAAAACGTTTTTAAATGAAACTGATCTCACGCTTCAATGTCTCATTAAATATGCAAATTTCATTTTACCAAGTCTTTCAGATACGGCGTATTGCAAAATATATTACACTTCCATTAAATCTTCAAAAACTAGCATAAAGTATCAGTTAATAATTAAGTAAAAATAGGTATGCGTGTATTGCACCACTTTTCCCTCTCACTATTTTTATTTCATGAGTTCAATGGTTTACTACACTAAATTTTCACCCTTGGAATTCAACAGAATTAATTAAAATTATTGCTACCCTAATAACTGATTCTTACTTTTTTACAAGTAAATAAGTTACGAGAAATTGTAATAAGTGCATACATTTCACGCAGTTCACTTACGTGGAGGTCAACAACAAGGAAGACTGTTTGCAGGCTATTTCATAAAACGCTTCCTTCTTCTAACTTCCTCCATACCACCCCTTTCTAGTTTTCCTGGTTCTTTCTCCTCTATTGTGTGCTCGCATTTGTTCAGTCATACTCTTCTGATCCTAAGGTTTTCTGTCCTAAGAGTCGAATTAGCAAAGTTTCTCCATGACTTTGCAGATCAGCCCTTTTCTCACAGAATATTTATTCTTCTCTCATAAATCTGACAATACCCAGTAAGGAAAAAATAGTTGTTTTCTATAAGCAGGAATTGATTGCAAAATAATATGGGCAAAAGTATATTTATCTAATAATAGAAAATAAAAGCGTGAATATTTCTTATATTTTTCGAAGTCATTAAGAAAGGAGTAAGTCGAAAGATGTGTCTAAAACCAGTGAGGGCATAATTTAAGGATCATTTTTCGAGTGAAAAATACCGAAAATGCGGACAATAGGGGAATTATCAGTGGATTTCTAAAAAGAATGGCCAACTATGATTCAATGAAAAATGTTAATAAATGATAGTTTCTTTAAAAAAAATGGTTATCTCACATGCGGAAAAAATAATATTCTCCCCAAGACACTCATTTTGGAGGTTACAATATGGATTTTACATTTGTGTTTCATACTCTTGAGTTTCGAGGTTTCAAACACATATTTTCAGCATACAACAACGAATATGATAAGCCCTTTATGAAAATATTTCTTATAAAACGCCTCTAAGCATATGGGTTCACGACTGAATAGATGGGGAAACGTTTTTCAATAATCTAAAAACTACACCTATCATAAATTATATAAAACGATCATTTCTGTACCAGAATTATTGCAATAATGTTAACTTTTCAATCTTCGATTTTTCGCTCATCATATGTATGCTACCTTCAATGGTTAACAACTTATCGAGGGAGCTTTAACGATACTCAAAGAGTTGAGCGGTCCACGTTCTAATTTTTGGAATTTTTAAAAAATTTTGACGAAAATGTATTCATCAAATACAAATATTAAGATTCAAATTTAAATTATTAGTCATTTCTTCTTCGCTATGCCTTTGTGAGAAAATTCCGTCTTTTTATGCATGAAACACTCCATCTCTGAGCAGATACACTCATTGAGACATTGAAAAAGAAAGTGGGGGTCACTCATTCGCTTATTCTAGAATGTATTGTGCTAAAATACTGAGCGTGTTAAATTTTGAGCAGATGCACATGAGCTCTACTTTACATTACACCTTTTTTATTATTATTATTATAGATCAGATGCCTATTTAGCATTTCCTATTTCCTAAAATTTATTACAAAGAAAAATCCATCAATTGGTAAAAAAATGTCACAAAGTTTGTTCGCACTGCACTCACTGGATAGTCTGAGGAATGCTGATTCGAAACCGGCTTCGGGGATGTATATAATGCTATGAGGTATGCTTTCTCAGACTTTCATTGATAGAAGTGAACGCTGCCCTCTGAGACCAAAACATGTATTACTTGGGATCTTATTTAAGAAAGATGTGCACTTGGGCATTTAATTGGCAATGGATACGGTTCCCACTACATTTCATTTATATAGTATTGTATGACAGCTACAGTTTTCTCCACAAAGATTTTTTTAATAAAAAAATCGTAAAATAACAAAGATAATAAATATTACAATATAGATAAAAAAAACATTTTCTGGCGTAACTTGGTGGAAAATCTTCATACGGACTTTTAATAATCAAACCACTTTACTTTTCCACATAAACTTTATGTGGAAAAGTAAAGTGGTTTAATTATTAAAAGTCATTACAATTTAGCTTAAACAAAAATTAAATTATCAAGCTGTTTTCTTTCCCTCTCAAACGACCTGTTTTTACATGGGTCGATTAAATACTTTGAAATGAGGGATATCAGAGCTTCCGAATGCGCCTTCTTCATCTCGCTCTTGTCATATCTGATTAGGTCATTCGACCATCTCAACGGGAAGTTACTTATGATTTTAATGGAAGTGCCATTTATGAACTAGAAATTATGCACTGTTGGTTTACTAGTTGTCTAAATGAATTGAACGCTTGAGAAAAGGGTCGAAAAAAAGGTCGACTGTTATGCCTACAGAATTAATCTAATCCGGGCGTTAACGTACCTGGTCACACTAGCATGAACGATGGCATGAAGAAGAGACTCACCATGTGAAAAAACATTTGTCCAGACAATTATTTTTTGCTTGGCTTTCATTATTTTTGTGCAATATGCCCATCACGGTTGCCTGTTTACGAGTTATAGGTCGGTAAATTTAAACTAATTAGGATGCCCTAACCTCTCTAGCAAAGAAGAGCGATGAGGTTAGTGAATCTTCACTAGCGTAAATTTAGGTCCTGTTGATTGCATCAGTGATTGTTTTCTTCTTGAAGCATCATCCACGTTGTATAAACACCGTTTAAACCAAATTATGATAGCATGAGAGAATAGATGTAACAAAATTTCCCGCAAGTGATCTAATTTCCACCGATTTACTTTAGCCATCCATATTTCAGTGACCACTTGTGGAAAGGTATGTTTATTAAAACACAGGCAAATGTTAACCTCTAAGTATAGCGACATAATATTACACTTATATTTAACTTTATTATGCATATCCTTACCCACAAGTTACTAGTAGATAAAGATTAGTTGAATATGCCACAGTGTTTCATCCGAGGTAAACAATGAAGTTCGAGAATTTAACATAAAAAATATGAATCCCAGTCCTGCTAATATTAAACATCAACATAATAATCAACATCGTTGATACAAGGACTTAATGAACGTTCCGTTGTAATCCCAATCACTTGCAGCAACATATGTAATTTAATGTCAGAAAAAATTCTCCCATCCTTATTGCTAAATGCTTCCATTCAGTATTATTGAATTATCTAGGACTATGGAATAGTAATCAAGGCATTAGCATTGTCGATTGGGAGTCTTTCAAGAGCCTGGATCTTAGGAAAATTATTGGTGGAAGGAAATGTCAACATGACGTCTTTTCAAGTTAAAACATTGATCCATAACGTCAATTATTTATTTTTCTAGATGTGAAATTGAATACTGGACGGAATAATTTAGAGTAAATTTTCAGCCAATAAGCTTTCAACTTATAATTTTTAACAATAGGAGAATTCATCCGGTTGAATATTCGACTGATGTGGTACATACCACGTTAACTGTCCACGTCAGGAGCCTAAGATCGATGATTTCAGTATTATCAATCGTTACTAGCCTAACTTGCCTGTTGTATAGATAATTTCAGTAATTCCGTCGGGTATAATTAAAGAATATTATAAAAGACGTTAACCAGTGGTCTCTTAATTTGTCTTCTGTCACGAGCACAGATTCCTTTGGATTTTTCTATAATGTCTGTCCACTTCTCCAACAAAGTAGCCAGATTTTCTAGTTGTTTATAATGAGAGCTTTCAGCTGAAGAGTATTTCCCTTTCCCTTACAACCAGTATCAATCTCAGAAACGTATCCTTGGTCAAAAACGGGATAAAACAGTTACATTCTGGAATCAATTCACCAGCTTGCATTTCTCATCTTCACAGCGTCCACATTAAGGTCCACGTTCCCCACATCATCAACGAACTCCACCACGAGAAGAAGGTCGTCCTGGTTCACCATCAACCCCATGAGGACCATCACCACCACGAGCACATCGTCTACGAGGGCCACGGAGGAGGTTACGACGGCTACAAGGGCGGCCACTCCGGAGGAGCCGCGGTGATCGTTGAAGACGTCGGGCATGGTCACCATGGCCACGGTCACGGTCACTACGGGGGTATTTCCGGCTACGGCGCCTCCGGCTACGGCGGAGGCCACAGCGGTGGCGGCGGCTTCGGCAGCTACGGAGGTTCAGGTCACTACGTGAGCAGCTACGGCGACGACCACCACGATAGCCACTACCACCGTTAGCCTTCGCGTCAAGTCAATGCCCGCGTCCTCGTGCCCAGTCATCGCGTCTTCATCGAGAACATCCAACCTTACTAATACCTCGACTCCATCATCATGTTAACAAGAACGTGGCCGCTTGAAATGCCACGATCCCTGAAAGCCCACACTGTCATCATTCCTCCATCGACGCATCGTGTCAATCAACTAGTCCGACATTTTGTTTCTCTCTGATTCACGCTACCACAGCGTCTTCAGCCCGTTGTTGTTGTTGCTGTTTATTTTATGTTGTCACGTTATTTCATTTGAAGACTGTTTGTATATAATACCTTATTAATTTCCTGTTTTATTGCCTCATCTTGTGCTGGGAAGCCGTTAAAATAGCAGCGATGGCGTCCTATATACTACCTGTACGCAACAAGAAGTCGCATTCAAAGGGATCAATCTCATTATTTCATCCCCGCGTGAGTGCTCTTCAATTATCTCCGTCCAGATGTTTCCAAAAGATTTCCCAGAGCAGTAATTTTTAATCCTCCGTTCACATCTAGCTGAGAAGTTCACGCAAGACCTAAAAGATATTCCATATTCATTGGAACTGCAACTGAATTTGCGGTCACTTTCCCCAAGGATCATTTCCATATCAATTGCATGGATGGAGCTGTTTTCTCTCATTGCGTTGCAACGATTAACCGTTTAATGCTCAATCAACATTTACTGCTGACCTATGGAAAATGCAAATGTGGGAAGGCTCTATAAACTTGTTGCACTCACATACGAAAATAATTACATACGAACATAATTCTCCGCGACGGCTGCTCATAAAATTTGCAAAAATTTCCTTCAGTCACAAATTTTGTGTCCTTAGACACAATTCAGCACACTAAGGGAGAAAAAAAATCATTCATTGGCCCATTTTGGGGAGACATTATTTTTCTACCTTTGGACCAAAGAACGATCACCGCAGTAATATTTTAATATTTTTGGGTGTGGTATGAAATATAGCGCACTTTTTATAATTGATGATTGTATATTCCTGAAAATGTTACTTCGAAAACAATAAAACAGTGTAAATCAGTTAACTGAGAGTTTTGATTTGAAAATTATCCAAGATAAAGAAAATCGTCTCTAACTGTACGTTTTTCAACAGCATTTCTGGATTATTAATTGACTCCTAGTTATATTTTAAAAGTGCCTTCAATAAGGAAATTAAAATAGGTAATTACTGGATTGAATCAAAAACTGATAGCGGTCAAATAAAAGTTAAGAACACAGTGGCGACACATGTATTGACTGTTTGGTGTTACGCTATCCTTTTGCAATACTAAAACTTGGCCACTCAACCTCATCTTGAACGTACGAGTATTAATCATAGAAAATATTCATGAGATGATGAATTGACTATAGACGTAATTTTTACCATCCAAATCTTTGCCAAACAAGTATAAATTATCCAGTAAAAGCATTCCATCAAAATTAATTAAAATATTCTAAGTACCCTGAATATAATTTTAGCAAACTGAATCACGGTTTCACAGCGGGAAGAATCTAACCAGGGTGGACCAAAAAGGTGAATGCACACAAGACGCAAGGGATCAACTTTATTGCAGCGGCCGTACTTTCTCTGAATTTCCTTTTTCCGTTTTGAGAAAGACAGGATTAAACCTGCACTCCTGGCTCTTGCAAGAATATATTATGTTCATTCATTAAATTTAGCCAAACCGGTTGTCAAGTGCTGTTCAATGAAACCATTCATTCTATTATATTACACAGGCCTACAAAAAAAATTTTTTTTTGGTGCCGGGAATCTTTGTGATGATTTTAACTATATTTGTAGAGCTGAATCCAAATATGAAATCCGTTTTTATTTAACAGCTCTACTTTTTTAGATATGGCACATCTTACGATTAGTTGTTCTAATATTTGATATATTCCGGAAAATAATTTTCAAAGTTATATAAATCTATAAGTATACTAATTTATAACCACTCTGCGGTGTTCCTTTTATTTTCAATAAACTGTCAATAAGTTTTATGTATATTTCTATATTGTAGGCCAATGAGATATTTATTAATATAATATTCCCATATCATCATGTAGAAGATTTTTTTACGT
Source organism: Hetaerina titia (assembly GCA_037158775.1). Taxonomy (NCBI): domain Eukaryota; kingdom Metazoa; phylum Arthropoda; class Insecta; order Odonata; family Calopterygidae; genus Hetaerina; species Hetaerina titia. The sequence continues at coordinate 89,201,732 of CM073769.1, read as the reverse complement.
TGTAGCTGATAGGAAAAAACTAGTGTCATAATTGGATTCAGTACCCCAATTGTTCTTTAAATCAGCATTAAAAGCTCCGGCACCAAAACCACTGTTGGCCTGTGTTATTAATATAATATTCCCATATCATCATGCAGAAGATTTTTTACGTAACAACACATCCATATCTTGAAAACTATAGCTGATAGGAAAAAACTAGTGTCATAATTGGATTCAGTACCCCAATTGTTCTTTAAATCAGCATTAAAAGCTCCGGCACCAAAACCACTGTTGGCCTGTGTTATTAATATAGTATTCCCATATCATCATGCAGAAGATTTTTTACGTAACAACATATCTATATCTTGAAAACTAAAGCTGATAGGAAAAAACTAGTGTCATAATTGGATTCAGCACCCCAATTGTTCTTTAAATCAGCATTAAAAGCTCCGGCACCAAAACCACTGTTGGCCTGTGTTATTAATATAATATTCCCATATCATCATGCAGAAGATTTTTTACGTAACAGCATATCTACATCTTGAAAACTAAAGCTGATAGGAAAAAACTAGTGTCATAATTGGATTCAGCACCCCAATTGTTCTTTAAATCAGCATTAAAACTCCGGCACCAAAACCACTGTTGGCCTGAGTTATTAATATAATATTCCCATATCATTTTGTAGAAGATTTTTTTACGTAAGTAACAACATATCTATATCTTGAAAACTATAGCTGATAGGAAAAAACTAGTGTCATAATTGGATTCAGCACTCCAATTGTTCTTTTAATCAACATTAAAAGCTCCGGCACCAAAAACACTGTTGGCCTGTGTTATTATTTGCACTGAGTAAATTTTAAATATTTTTCATCAGTTGGCAATTTTTAACACTTGCAAATACCGTGAGTTCTTGTCTTCGGCGTAAAATTGCATTCAGACAAAACCTATTAAGCAATATATATATATATATATATATATATATATATATATATATATATATATATATATATATATATATTCATTCAAACATAGAAATAGGTATAAGGAAAGGGGATAGGAAAACACATAAAAGGTGAACACAGGACATGTGGGGAAGGCGGTTTTTGAGCAGATCACGAAAGTAAAAATATTTCCTTATCCGGGATTTGAACCACGGGTAGACCGAAAGCTCAAATCATCTACAGTTTGAGTGTCCTTGTACGTGTTATCTGTTTTATTCCGTGTTCTATTGTGCCGTCCAAAAGTTATATTGCTCTCGTGAGTACTTCCGCATCATCTATATATATATATATATATATATATATATATATATATATATATATATATATATATATATATATATATATATATAATTTTCACACATAGAAATAGATATATAAGGAAAGGATAGGAAAATACAGGAAAGGTGGGGAAGGCGGATTTTAGCAGATCACAAATGTAAAAATATTTCCTTATCCGGGATTTGAACCACGGGCCTTCCACTTGCCGGGCGGATGCTCTAAAATGTTAATATATTTATTTATATATATATATATAAACATTTTCCCTTAAAGATTAATCAGGCTAGGGAAATGTATTGCAAGTGCTAAATATTGTATCAAATAATTATAATAATCCATATAAAACATTTTTGATGCATTAAATTTTCCGCATAAAGTTAATACTCGTTGCTACGACTGCAACCCTTTAGTATCAAATAGTTATAGCCTCCAATGCCAAAAAAATAAAATGAGTTTCTAAGAGTGTAACAAAATACTTGGGTATGAGATCTTAAAGTGAGATTCTCATGTAAATAAATTATGTAATAAACTTAATAACGCTTTTATGAGATTGGAAATTACTAAGCCTCTACACCCATTTGAGTATAGAAGGTCACTTGACTGTCCTATAATTGCGTCTAGTATAAGATATGGAATTGATATTTGGGGTCTTGATCATTAATGTGAAGTGAATAAAAATGGGAAAATGCAAAGTAAACCAGTGAATTTAATTAGTAAATAACTATCACATATGCAATAATAAATAGCCCAATACCAACTACTCGTCTAAACATTAAGATGCACTGTCACCAAAATATTTGCCCTGCAACAATATACGAGGTCTGGAAATTAAGTAATGAGACTGATTTATTTTATTTTTTTATTCAAATAGAAATAAAATTGTATATTGCCACCCTATAATAACTTCCTCCTGAAGCCACACAGCGCTGGAGAAGGTTCTTCCACTCCTCATAGCAGTGCTGGAACTCCGATACTGGAAAAGCCTTCAGCTGGTCGGTTACAGCCGTTTGAATGTTTTCGATTGTCCCAAAAGGAGTTCCCTTTTCCCGAGGTGAATTTTCAACTTCGGGAAGAGAGAAAAGTCACAAGGACTCAAGTTAGGCGAATAAAGAGGCTGAGGAGTCACATGAATGTTTTTACTGGCCAAAAACTCGTTTATTGAAAATGCTGTGTGACAAGGAGCATTATCGTGATGCAACACCCAGTTGTACTTGATGTTTGGTCTCGCACGGATGACCCAATTTCGAAGTTTTTCAAGAACCTCCCGGTAAAAGTGTTGATTGGCCGTTTGACCTCGAGGTAAAAACTATTTGTGGACGATTCGTGGATATCGAAAAAACAAATCAGCATACATTTGATCTTCGACTTCCTTATCATTGCTTTTGTGCGCCTTGGAGAGGTTGAAGTTTGCCACTCCATGCTCTGGCGCTTGGTCTCTGGGTCGTACTCAAACATCCAAGACTCGTTACCAGTAATGACACGTCCAGAAGTGGGGGTCATTTTTAAAATAATCCAAAAATTCAAGCCACCTTTCCCTCCTGATGTCCTTTTGGTCTTGCGAAAGGTTTTTTGGAACCATTTTTGCGCAGATTTTTCTCATCCCCAATTCATTGATCAAAATCTGATGAACGGTGGTGTGAGTCACACTGAACTCTTCCCCGATCATTCTGACTGTCAACCGATGATCTGAACGCAAAAGATCCCGGTTTCTGTCAACATTTTCATCGATTCTTGAAGATGAAGGCCTTCCGCTTCGTTGTTCATCTTCAATCGACTCTCTTCCTTCTGAAAATTCCTTAAACCACCGAAAAACCTGGTCTCTTGACAAAACACTATCTCCGTAGGCCTGCTGAAATTTAGCAAGAGTTTCCAGTGCACTATACCCAAGTCTGAAGCAAAACCTGATAACACACCGTTGGTCGAACTTGATGTCACTCATTTTTAGAACACATTAGAAAAACTGTTTCACAAAAAAATCGCTACGGACAACCAAATAACTCGAGCGAGTTCAAGCCCATACTGAAGGCGGATCACATGTTCCCATGCCGCCACTCCAAGACCAGCGCCTCCAGTGTTGCCAGATCGAACGCTACGTTGCCAGTCTCATTACTTCATTTACAGACCTCGTATCATCAAAATACTACTGTAGTGAGGAATTCAGAACAGCTGTACACGTGAAATACTACGCGAAAAAAATGACTTTACAGAGGCTAGAGTATACGACTGTATAATGATCATGATGGAGGGTTAACTAAGCTGTTTATTCCAAAAATATCACACATATTATTAACGTGTCTGTGTCCGTTGATTTTTGTCTAAAGGTCATGAGCCAGAGCTACTCTAAATTCCATTCATCTTTATAACTACCTTCAAAATATAAATGTCCAAAATTCCTGTCAACAGACTACGCCTGGCGGAGCATTAGTACGCAAGATATAACATTCAAATTAATTAATTCATTGATTCAAATAAAATATAACTGTAGATTAATCTGGCATGGCTTCAATTAATTATATTCTGTACAAAGGACAAATAATTGTCATTAACTGACCTTTATTAATTAATTGCTTTTTTCTTAGAATAGGGTGGTGCAAAAGTGAATTTTTTATGTCAGGATAAATTTACAAGTCGTATTTTAACCCAGTAAATAAGAACAGGCGTGTGATAGGATATTATTATTAGAATTAAAAGCTGAGCGAACGAACTCAGTCATTCTTTAGGTCTACATGCCACGAAGCAATCATATGAAGGGTGAAGGTGACATAGTATACGATCAGTTAGATGAAGTAATTACGGGTGATCCTGGAATTGACATTTCATAGTGATGTGTCTTTGAAACGGGAGGGAAGGCGATGTGAGAGATGGCAGTGAGGTATGAGACTACGGTTTAGGAATAAGGAATGGCCGAGGGGAGAAGGTAATAGATTTCTGCTAAACTTGGTTTAACTGTATGTAAAAATAGAAAGGCAAATTTAGTGCCGGTGGTACAGTTAACCTATCTTACCAACGTTTTAGACCAATACGATCAAAGCAGTAGGGACATCAAAAGAAAAATGACGTCAGACAAAGAAGCTTTCTCGAGGAGGGAACTGATTACAGGAATTTTAAGTAAGAATTCTAAGAAAATACCCATTAAAACTTTGATCTGGAAAGTGGTTTTTTATGAATCGGAAACTTGGTCGTTGAAGCAAGATGAAAGGTGTATGTTTAATGGTTTTATGTTGCGGGTGTAAAGAAGGATGAAAAGGTAAAACAGACAGAAAGGAAAACAAACGAGGTAGTCCTAGGTATGACGAGGGAGGAGAGAGGATTGTTGGGAGAAATTAAAAGGAGGCAGGCAAGATGGATGCAGAGCGTTTTGATTGGTAATGGGATGTTAAAGACTTAGAAAGTGGGGAGAACGCTGGGCAATCTAAAAAGAAGGGTTGGACAAAATGAAGGAAGGAAGTAATCGGAATTAAAGAAAAGCTTATTGTAGAGTCGGACCTCACGCTGTATTTTGTTAGGAGAGGCAAAGAATCTCTGCCCAGTCTGTGTCCATCCAAAACCTACTTTTAACGATAGAATACTAGTAATAATAATTATACTTTCAATGATACAACGAAGAAAGAAATGTGTTGATATCTATAATAGGACGACCATGTATGAGGGGCAGTCAAATGAAATAGGAACACCCGCTACAACAACCAGTCCGTGCACCAACAAGGAACTAACAACTACGTACGCCTGTGAGTTGTCACTATGCAGTTCTCCTACCTCAGCGATGACAGTATCGATACCTAAAAAGCTAGCTTCTAGCTTTTAGCGGACTGTGTGTGTGAAAGTTATGGTAGGTGTTCCGTATTCATTTGACTGCCCCTAGTCGTTTGAAAAACTTAATGATCGTTAAACTTTCCGTTTTGTGTAATAATCATAATGTATACTTTAACAATACTTAAGATATTCCTGTCCAATAAACCATTCTGGATATTGTACCATCGTAATTTCTATATTCAATCACAAGTTCTGATTTTTTATTGGATCGCAATTTGAAGGTTCAGAAAAAATCTTGAAATCGCCAACAATTTCAATCATATTTTTCATTTTAGTGATAACAAGGATACTATACGCATGCAACCCTGATGGCATTCACTGTGACTGACCTCCTAAATTAATTAGTCCAAGGTGCAATTAATACCCCGGTTAGATTATAAATTTTCCATTTTCTAAAATGGAAAATACAATACATATTGGATTTGAAAATTTTCAAAATGCTAGAAAAACAGTTACCAATCAATATTCATCGAAGAAACCCCAAAAAATATTTCATATTTAATTATTTATTTGTACTGAAAAAAATAAAAGGACATGGTTGACGTCTGAAACAAATTCCCAGGTACACATCAAGTACTTAACGTTCCGGAGCCAATGCTGGCCACAAAGGTGTCGGGGAAGGGCAATTGACGTGCATACCCATCTTTCACCTTTTTAAGTGATATGTGGATCACTTCTCCCTCGGTGCGTGAAAGCGAACGGCGATTCGGCGCAAAGGTGTTTGCGAAGCAGTACACGCCTCCTCCCTCCAACCCTAACGTCTACCGAGAACAAGTTTCATTGGATTTCTCCTCTTCGCTTGCTTTTCCCTTCCACAGGAGGAGATCATTATCTAAGGCGTTCATTGCGGGGAGAAATGGGTAAAGCATTTCAGGAATGTACTAGTCAAAATAAGAGCCGTAAACACTAAAACCTCCCCGATTGCTTTCTATATACCATCTTTCAAATATATTCTAAAGTATAACTAAATAATAATGTTAGGATGGGCATGGGAACAATGGAATCTGGTAGGAGCGAAAGTTTGGAAAGTACAAAGGACAACGGAATCCATCACAGTTATCAGCCAGGAAGTCAAGATACACAAGGATAAAATTCACTTGGTACTTAACAACTTATATTCACACATTACTGCCCCCAGCGGTTTCACAGATTGAACTTTTATCCTTAAATCCCCCGTAGTTTGAGTTTACCTTAGGGTGACTGGAGATATCAATTCGATTTAACCACAATCAGGGGTCAAACGCACAACCCACTCGACAACTACACCGCCAAGTGGATAGGACATTCAAATGTGCGTATGCAACACTCTTGTCGATTATTTTTTCATTGATTAATATGGAAGGAATTTTAAACTTAAATAATAACTTCAAAACGGGCGATAATTGCTGAACGAATGTGCAAAGCCTGCGCTCCTATGGCAATAACCGCTTTCGCTTTTCCGTGAAACAAATTCGACAGTTCAAAACAACCATGCGATGACCTATTTAGAATCGACCAGGTAACCATCGACCAATCATCTTTTCGTCAATGTCAAACTGAGGTCATGTCACCAAGTGCTACGTTGCCACACCTGAAAGTCTCACTAGGCATTCCATCGAAAGAAAATATTGGAAAACTGTATTTATTTCCTCAAAATCACGAGACAAATCAATAAATTAAAAACTCCCAAGATTTTATGCTGAAGACTTCGTTTTTGGTGGCAAGAAAACCGATTTTATTCCTGTAAAATGGTGTGTTATCAAAGTACTAAGCACTCATTGGCACGCGAGTAAATTAATGCATGCTAATTTATTTAGTCGGTATTAACATGACAGGGTGAGAAGTCTCACCACGCCACCATCATCACCAATATCATTCATCCAAATCGGGTGATTATTCTATAAATATTGTAGTACTTCTTAAAAGGAGTTTAATTACATTATTCTCCACTGATCATTTCCCAATATCGACGAATTTGATCACCTGACAGCCTCCTAAAAACTGCATAAAACTGTCCATTCAAAATTCTCATGACAGATGGCTACTGAGAATCATTTTTTTTCCAAGAACCTAAAATTGTATTTCTAGTTACCCAACTACCAGTTTGGTAAATAGTTAAGACGCAATAGTTCAAAAACAGATCTAAACCATATTTTGTGCCAAAATACCACATTATTGTGTAATAACAACTTTTAACTATCATTTGGGATCAATAGAAGTATTTATATTTTATTTAGGCATTGTTTGTATACTTTGACTTAATTTGCTACATAAAACAACGACACAGAATAATTAACTATTCTTTTGCAGCATTTGCAGAGTTACGTTTACGCAACGCAAGTACCATGCATTTTGACCTATTCAAAGGAAGATAATTTCGAACAAGATATTGACATTGTGAATTCCTATTCACTGACATCGCTGAGATTCTAATGGCTAAGCAAGTGAAAAGACGTCCAAAATCCGCGTCCTTGTGCAAAAAGTTTATCCACAGCACACAATCCTCACGTGGTTCTGATATGTGAGAATTGACTTCTACTAAGAAGTGCTTAGGCGGGCGAATTTAACTCATTCAGAGCAGGGATGGCATTCGCGTTTCCTGTCCTAAAATTCGGTTTCCCAGTAGGTTCTATTCACCGGAAAACCGTACCAAATAGATATTTCCATGGGGATGTAAATATAAGGGTATCATCCGGGAGATGAACTCGGGATCTCCCTACCAGTATCCGAACCTTAAACTTCCACGCCTTTCCTGCTTAAGGTCATCACCACGGGTTATAAATCCAAGGATTGGTTTGTTTCAGCTCTCCAAAGTATCCCGTTCCCTGCCAGTCTCTTCATTAACTCAATGCTCCTTGCACCGACATTTTTCATTGCCTGTTTCCCTTCTTTCCTCTCCATTCTTAAGGCATATGAAAGAGTTAATCAGTCGTGTCTTCGAAATGGCTGATATATAAATGCTAACGATGTAATTTATCATTAAAAGTGAACATTTTTACCAATCGACCAAACCAAATGACATATACGTGTACTTAACAGAATCATGCTCTTAAACCTCGGAAATCACACAATTAACTATCTACGCATGGAGACTGTCACTGGAAATATATAATAAATTCACTCACTGAAAAATCGATGGATTTTGTGAGGGTTAAAGTTCCACAAACACACCTAGCTATTTTACATCTCATTTAGAAAATAAATTGAATAAAGGTGAACATTACCTTTTTACGTTACGTTAACCTTCGAACGAACATTACGTTAACTCTTTTTTATTTCCTCTTCAAACAATTAAACATGAAGTCAAAAAATTCATACAAATATATTAAGTGGAATTAGATGAATTTTTAACATAAAAGATTGTTTGAAAATCAAGAGTTAACTCACATCCATGGACCCTTGCACATCCTTTAATGATTAAAGAACATAATGTCGTTTCATTTCAATTCAGACGGAGACTAACTTCTGCTATACAACCTCCCGACTACTAGAGCTTTTTGCCTGCGAAATAGGTGTCGTATAGAGTACAACAGTATTCACTTCATTCGAGCATTTACATTCATTCAGTGGTCGCTGATCACCGAAAATGATATCTTGGTTCGACGGTAAGGAAAATTTGTGCAGATGTTGGAAACGATGAATTTTGCCTCCATTTCAATGCCATCTACCAAAAATAGTAAGCTATTTTAGGCAATATAAATCCCAAAAAGTCGTCCCTGCGTTATCAAGTCGAACATTCCATATTTAAGCTGAACTCAGCAAAACTTGACGGCATTCATTCATTTATCCTTCCCACACTCTACCAATGGGAGGTTTTCACAACGTTTCACCAAACCAAAAATGATGCATAGTCAAGGTCAAGCCCATGTGCTGACATCTCCTAATCTAGTGCTATCTGGTGCTTTCTCCTACTCCTAAATACGGTTTAACCACCCCTTTATTGGAGGAAAGAAGTTCAATGTCACGAGGTTTTGCGAGATTTCCAAAGAGAGAGAGTAAGACGAGGGGAGGTCCCTTATTAGGAGGATCGCATTTTCAATCAAGGGTTTATAAATCCTGAGACCGGCATGCATCATCAGTCGAACGGTGACAATACTGCCGACAAGGTTGGGCGAAGCTGAGATAAGTGAAGTGAAGAGATGGCAGTGACTAAGACGTTCGTAAGTACCATTTCCTTCAACAAGTTAACATTTTTTTAATTATTTGCATAAACGAAGTGGGTGAAATGTTCGACAAAGTAAAGGCAATAGCATGATGCCTTTAATAGTGGCATATCAGTCTCTCGCCGGAAAAAATTCCTGTCCGCCATAATGGTCAAAAATATTTTTAAACATGTCGTCACTTTGCAAGCACATTAATAATAGCTCGGGAATGTAAAATTGGGACTACATTTATTATTTCATTAGCATATAGTTATAGCTAGGTATAACACTTATATAGTTGAATATACGCATTCCCTGGTATGCATATTCCATAGGTAGAATATAAGGCAAGTATTTTATCTTTGACTTCACTTGCGTGTCTGAGGCAATTTATGCAATTCTATTTAGATAGAATTTTTTCATATTCATTTGTTCAGCCAGAAACTGAGATCCCACACCTTTGCATTTCACGAAATTAATTACTTTCAAGGTTTTTTTAAGGATAAATATATTTTCAGTGCAGGGCTTACATTTGTTAAGTCACAAAGTGTAAGGCCCTTTCCACTCCATTAAATAATAAAGATATTATGAAAACCAGGAAGCTGATTAGGTCTACATTATAAGTGGCTTAAAGAGGCATGTACTTTTAAAAAAAGTAATTTAATTCGTATGGATACTTCGCAGAACTTTTCTTTATGGAAGAGCAAAACACTTAGGAGCCTGGGAACCTAAGCCGCCTGTTTTGCCTATGCTCGCGTAGAACCGGTCTTGTACGATATCGTATATAGTTTCAAACTCAGTGAATAACCAGACGTAAGGTAAACTGAAGATAAATTAATGGACAGGGTTTCCGAACAAACCCTGTAAATGAAAATAATAATTCAGAACTCCAACGTTTTTCCTTAAATTACTATCTATCGCGATATTTTCTGTGTGTACCTATACTTGCGATGGTGCTTGACCGAGGAGTTGGTGAATACCTCTATCTAGTGTATACCTAGTCTATGCAATCTAGTGTATCTATCTAGTGTATACACTATCAAAAGTCGATTATTTTACTCAGTGGTCATTCTGTATTCTTAAAACGAGCTTTCATGCCTCTCCCATCTCTCCCTTCCTCTTTAACTACGTTTAAGTCCCCCATCACGAATTGTTATTTTCATCGCAGAACGTTTCCAAACATTATTCTTAATTAATAATAAAAGCTATCTACTTCTTCCTCCCGGTGGTGATTACTTATCGGCATTTATCTAAACCTGGATTACCTCTAGATTTCTCGAAATTGCTTTAATCTCTAACAACGTTGTTCGTCATCTCATTTATAATCAACGCCCCTCTCCGAGGTTTCCCATTCAATACTTTCAACTACTCCAAGTCGACTCTCCTTACCCCTCCCTGCTATCAATTATCTACTCTGTAGCTATCACCCCAATCCCTAATCTCAATATCACCTCACACAATACAAGTACTTCAATTTTCCCCTTGGTGTTTCTTATTTCCCTATCCTTTAACACCGTATATCATCTTAGCATTCCAGTTCTCAAGGTCAACATATTAGATTCCCTTAAGTGCCTTCTTTTTGACTTCAGTCAACTACTTTGGAAGGATTTAGTTTGAAGATGATTTCGTGTGGTTTTCCCTGCCTCAATGAACTTGGTCCCGTAGGTACTAGGAATTATTATCCAGTCCATATTATTGTCAAAAGAAAATTAAATGCGGTAGCTTCCGGTTGACTTCATCACTTATAAATGGACACCCAATCGCAAGTGACCAGATACCTTGGCAACCGCCTCAGTGTGGAACTGACGCCCAAGTTCCTCAAGAGACGTCCAGATCATACTGGCAATTATCGCCAGCATTCGTAGCATGGGGATATTCCGTACAGTGGGATACTTTTATTTTCTGCAGTGGTCGGGGAATAAGGTGCATTACCCGAAATACGGTAAAAATGAAAATACCAGGTGTAACGAAGGCTCAATATAAGTAAAAATGAAATTAGTTTTGAATACAAATTCAATTCAGGTTAAATTAATAATTTTCTTTCTGTTTAATATATGCTTTGTAACATACCGACAACTTATTTAGCAAATTATTCGCCTAAAATTGAAATGAATTGAATGCCATCTTCATTGTTCGTTATCTTCATTAAATACGTTGGTACAATGGACCATTTCGAGGTCATCCAAATTGCTCTTTTCCCCCGCATTTACGCATTTAATTTCGAAATCTCACAATTTTTGTATACTTCCAGTTTAGGAGCATAAGTTGTCACTCTCGGACTTCGGCATCAACTCTAACAACTCTACTGCCAATTGTGTATCCTAGTTACTCCACAAATACCATAATACATAAATCCTAAATATTCTCTCGCTGGAGCTAACGTGTCGAATTCTAATTTTTAAAAACGAATCATTCTCACCTCTCCCAGAGCGGCTTATGAAATAGCAAATCAGTATCACAAAGAGCCATAAAACACCGGCGTGACAAGGAATTCAATTTAAGCCAGCAGTCGATTAAAAATCATAATATTTCAATAATACCTATCAATCAAATCGAGTATATATCAGGATTTAATGGTCACTAACCAATTTATATTCGGTGCAATTACGCTATTGATCGAAGCGTTGGCCTCTACGGCTCTTTAGCAACCCGACCAACAAGCTCCTGGTTACAAACATTCCATATGATATCTTGCAACCCCCATATTTGACGAAGACGTCAAACTACGGGAAAAGATTTCACAAAACTCTCCGCTAGTGGAAGATATCCTTACCAATAAGGTGGGTACTAGGATAGGGCAGGGGTGTATTAGGGTATTTGAGAGAGTACGTAATTTTTAGCTGCTAAACCGTTTCGTTTTTAATGACAAATGGCAAAGTGAAATTGGAGATTGAGCATGTTGAAAGCTTGGGCCCATATGATAAACTCGCCGTTAGTGATTCTAACTTTCATTGATCTTCACTGACGATATGTCGTTCTACTATTTGAATGTCGCTCCTGTAATGTTGAAGCATTGGTGCGTTGTATCCACTGGAAATTTTTCTCACGGGATCAAATGCCGACTGAGATTTAACATCGTTTGTTGCCAAATTAATAAACATTAACAAATTAAGGAGTTGAAATCTCCCAAATCACGGAGGGATATTTCAGCCTAGAGCCACTAACGATAGGGTAAAAACAAAATAGGAAAAATACGCTTAGAACCGCCGAACACAGTTTGCATGCCATCTGTTGACAAAATAAGAAACTATGTAATCAAACAAGCAGTCCCTCTACGCTTGAATTCTCCTTCGGTGAAGTAGCTCTTAGATACTGAAATGGTCACCATAAAAGAGTTATTAATCTGCCTTATATTTCATATTGTTTGTATATTTATTTTTTCCTTATTTTTCTTCGTAAACTTGTTTAATTTATCATGTGCAGAAAAAATAACGTGAAGGTGTTTGCTCATGGGTCTTGGAGGCCTGCCATAAAAAACGAAAAATCTATCTGTCTAAAAGCTCATTATTGTAAAAGTACCATGAGCAAAACAGGGAAACCTGTTTCCGATGAATTGTAATTTTCATCGGTGGCGCAGTCAGAATTTTAATATGTGGAGTCTGAAAAAATTGTAAAATTTTGAGTCGCATAATGCGTTTCAATGCATTTAGCAATTTATATAAAATTAAAATCAGCCGTAGATATTAAATTTATACATTGTGGATGCGCCGCGAGTTGTCGTAATTAATTTGCAGCTTCCGAATAAAAGACATTGCTGAGACAGTGCCTTCTAGATATTAGAAGTGGTGATTGCGTTTCAGGAATGCCTGTTTCGTATTCACTCATTATTACTGTTAAAGTATGTTTAAGAGTAAATAGAAGTTAAATTAAATGTATCGACTCACTCAATTTCTCATCTGTCCTCCGGGAATTCTTGGGATGACCACTTTTTGTGAAAACTGCTGATCACGGTTGCAATCGAATCTTCAATGATACATCTGCAGGATGAAATCGTATTTCTTATCTGCTGATTCAATAATATATCTTGTACTAATAACCTAAATATGAAAAAATAGAGTTTATTATATTTTATAATCAGCTATTTTTTTTATTTCACCGTTCTAGATTTTCATGGCTATTTGCATCGCCATAGTGGCAGCAGGTACTACTACTACTCCAGACCCACATAAAGAATAGTAAGTCTGTTTAATAAGGTCGATATTCATTAAAAAGATAGTTTGATTAATTATAGATGGCTAAATAAGAAATTAAAATTAAATAATCAAATAAGCATGCATACAATTCGATAGGTATACATACTTACTTCTTAGGTCGATTCTATTGTAGCATGGTTTTATATTTTAAGAGTAAAACGCCAAACCTAACTTTCTGTATTCAATACATAAATATATGACAGTGTATTACTTCTGAAACTTATGAAAATTTTCGCAATTCAACTTCAACGCCTTCAATAAGGATGCTAGTTCGAGACCCATTTGTGGAGTCGACGTGGGATTTTATTCACATTTGGTTAATTTATAATCAACGTGAATGTATCCTATAATTACATTCAAAATTCATAGAAAAGCTGGTATTTATTCCTTTTTCGGATTTTTCTTCCGCACTGATGCTATTTTAAAATGGCGTCCCTTGGTGTAGCTTATAAAATCCTTTGGAATATTAATTATGGCATACTGACAAATATCCTTTCTAATATTTCAGTGATCACTATATCATAGATGTACCATTCCGGCACGACTATGTCCACACCTATTATGTAAAACAACCACCAGCCCACCACAGGAAAGGGTGGAATTTATACTATGGATACAAATAACAAGTTGAGGAATTAAAGTACTATTCTTCCAAAGTAAGTAATTTAAATGTATCGAGTTACTTAATTAGAAAGTTCTTTGCTAAAAGATAAAAAGTTTTCACAGTACATACGTTTTCTTTCAGCTACCACATCATCTCCACTCACTTCGCTCTAACATTCATGTAACTGAGCCATGTAATGTAATATTTAATGTGACTATATTTTTTTAATAAAAGACCTAACTCGGGTTTACTGTTTTATTTTGACCGTCGTAGTACCAAAGCGACAATAGCCATTATTACTTTCCCCTAATTTTTTTAAATAAATATAGTAAAAACTCACCATCAGAGCAAATTTCCATCATTGACAACTACTTTACAGCTGGAAACAACTTTTGAAATGTATCTGTCGTTTCATTGGATAAGCGTGAGTAATATGACAATCAAAATGCGAAACCTTTTTGGAGGGAAAGTAATTAAAAGATCGGCTGCACATCGTGCGTATCATTAACGTCACCGTGAGCTAAAAGTAATCGTACAAATTTTACTTGGTGTATAATAGTAACTATGGATGTTGACGATGTGATTGAACGTAAGTGAGGGCAATGTGGCTTGTTTTAAGATATCAGTAGTGAAATGAACGATACCTAATCATGTTGCAGAAAGAGTGAATTCCTCCCAAAGAGAAGTTTTTAATCCCCTAATGCCTGCAGTTGGGAAAAAGTTGTTGAGAGAAGTTGCAACCCAGTTCAGGGAAAAAGATGAAAGTATGTGCTGGTAAAATCAATTTAATTTCGATTTATTGAATCCATAAGAGTTTAATACTTCATCGAAATCTTTCCTTCACTCCAGTGAGCGACGATCTTTTATTAGCCCTGCATTCTGTATTCGGAAACTCATTTGAGAAAGCTTTGGACTTATTGGACTCCACATCATCATCGGTTGCATTTTTGCGATCACCTAGTCAACGCTATGTAGTCCAAGTTCCTGGGAGTTCTGGTTCTACGTACACTCTATACCCCGGAATTAACTATTGCCCTTGTCCAGCCTATAATTTTCATGTTTTAGGAAAACGATCCAGGATCACTTGCAAGCACGTATTGGTTGCTTATTTATGTGAATTGATGGGAAAGGGTAGACAGATTGACATATCGAATGAGGAGTTGACAAAAACACTATGTAGTTCAGCCCACATTTGTGAGAGTCGACCTACAAGTAATGTATAAATATTTATTAAATTATTATCTGAAAAATGTTTCTTTTGGTAAGCTTTTGTACTTGTCTCAAACCCTAGTTATTGCATAACTCGTAGTAGTAAAATAACCCCAGATAACATTTAGCATCGTGTTCAGAGGGGGGTTATTTGTGATTCATATGCCTGATTCACGTATATAATGTTTCTATAAGATGCCGTATTATCAATTTAACTTGAGTCAATTTTCAACGAGTTGGAGCATTCTTAATGTAACCACAATCGAATGTACTATAAGGGTCTGCGTGTAAAGTTTTATTACAATTCTCAGAAAAAGACATCTTTTAAAATTAAATTATTTTTGTGTATTATTAAGTTTTCAGGTGACATAAGATTGTTAATTTGAGAAGTTTGGCTGTGCTATCAAAACTTCCAATCCGACTGAAATTATGAAATTAGGCAATTTATGCAACACAAATTTTTTTTACTGTAAATGTAGTTTTATGATTAAACATCCTTTTAATTTATTCTTCAGGAATGTTTTAACTCGTGCAAAGTTATAGGTTTTCAATGAGTGAGTGGCCTCCAAACTTTTCTGTGAATGTGCTCCAATAAAAATAAATATCAAGTGACTTCAATGAATTTTCATTCTCCCATCCCAGAGATTTCCAATTGCAACACTCCCATGAACGACATGATTATCCAAATTTACCTAATCTAGTTTTTGTAAGAATAAAAGTAATATTAATAAATTTTATATGCACCTCTTTAAGGGTCACCGTGACCATCCTACTGTAGAGATACTGCTCTGGTTGATAGAAAATTCAGATACAGGCCATGGAGTTTCAGGTGTTACTTTGGCAAAACTATAATACTTCTTGTAGACTGCATAATGTGTGTGGTACCGAATTATTTGGGAAGCCATAAAGAATGCATTGACAGCACCTTACCCACTCTACTGTAAGTTGACAATATTATGTAGTGCTGAGCATATTCAAAGTGAACTTGATCCTCAAGCGGCAAAAATCAGATTGATATTTCATAATTCATGCAATAATATCTAAGAGCTTTAGTGAACAATCTTCACCTGTATAAACTCATTGGTTAGTTTTCTAATGATTCTACTTTTATAGTTTTTTATCCTTGGTCCCCATTGCTATGCTAGGGGTAATTTATCAAATTAATCCAAGAGGGGATTAGCCATATTAAACAAGCTAAAAATAGAAGTTGAAGTTTCCTACACTTAGCAAGTAAGGAAGGAAGCCACCCTTTTTCACAGCACATTCACGTTCAAACCAAGTATTCTACAATCAAAAAATTGCATTCCAAAAGGTTTAATTTTTTTATTAAAACCTAATATGACATTTTACACCATCAGGCCCTAATGTTACAACCTAAAGTCTTATTTTTAATGCATCTGGTGGGCAATTACATCATTTGCTAGGTTTCTCATTAGGATTCACTTCCATCACATCATGTCTGAATCTTCTCAAACTTTTTATCTAAAAATTGATAACATGGTGCTAATTATGACAAACTCAACGTTAGAAAATCTTTTAAACCCACTAAGCATGCCTATGATGGGCAAATTGCATAAATAGAATAGCCAGGTACAGTTTGCATGGCTGGTGTATTCAGTTACTTTACACTATTATGCTGGCAACCTTATTGGAGAAATTGTCATTTATGGACTAATGGAAATGACCCTTGTGCAAGGCCATTTGCTCAACTTTTTATATCTTCACTATATTTAAACTTGCTATGTGTATAACATGACTTCACCATAAGCTTAAGGCTTCAAGTCAGTCATATAAAGAAAATGGGTAGCCATGCCCTAACTGTTTGACTGCATATAGCAATTTTCCCTTTTCCACCAGCATTTCATTCAAACTCTCAATGACAAAGATCTATCCTTTTCTAAAACTATTTTTTTGTGAAATTAGAATAAGTCTCTAATAAAATAGCATTTTTTTAATTCCAGAAAATGATATGACTCTGTTATGCAGTTATTCCCACTTTTTTTGATGGTTTAACCAATACCTTAGTCTTACTGTTCTCTTTCAATAAAATGTTGGCTACGATGAAGATCACAGTAACTATTGTCCATCTTGAAAATGCCTTAAGAAATATCCAATGTTACTCAGTTTTCTTACACTTGGGTACCATGTTAAAGCTACCAATTGATGAGCAAACCAACCACTTTTCACCTTATAAAAAATTGGCAATATGGGTGTTCTCATTGAATAACCTAATTTGACTCTGAATCTACTGGACATTAACAAAATGCATAATGGTAAAAAAATACTGGTTTTCATCTCAGATGGCAAAAGTGCCATGCATGGCAGAATTTATAAAACTCATAATAATAGATAAAAGATTTTTCTTTTTGGATAAAGTTCATTATATTTTAAGGAAAGAAATGGTTTAGTTTTACGATCAACTTTCAGAAAATCCAATTGTATATTTCTTTTTAGTTGGAATTTATTCGGGTAACTATTCCCAGCTCAGTAGTATAAGAGTCTATTCATCCATCAGAAAGAGTTTGGATAGTATTGAAATCATGAGACACCTAAATAAGTAATTTTGAATAAGGTCCTAAGGAGTTTTTTTTACATTTTCATAATAGTCACCATAGGTATTGTATTATTCTGAAATATTGATTTCATTTCTTAGATAAATAATTTCTTTATTTGGTAGATGAATATATATATATATATTTCAATGTAATGATTTTCAACCAAGGGCTCATGTTTTTCTTTCCATAGTTAGCAATATATTTACGAGTATAGTATTTTGCTCCATCAATGACTCCTCTTCTAAAACAGAGAAAGGGAGTAGAAAACAAAGTCTATATTGCTACATTTCCTACCAAAGTCTTACTTCACCACAAGTTCTACCATATTAAACCACAAATTTAATAAGAGGTTCAATTCCTTTCCCTATTCCACCATTTTTTCCACAAATGACGTTAGATTTTACTTGATCCAGTTACTCTCCTATCAGGAGCCAAGTATTTTACGTGTTATCTCACCACAAATGCATCATTGGTCATTGACCACCATTTTCTCTTCTCCAATAAATGACCATTGAGGATATTTATTTAGCTTTACCATGCCCTCCTCTGCATTAAGGGAAGTGTATGGTATGAATTAATTTCATGCCCCATTGGATCGTCTCCTTAAGTCTGTAATTGATGATGATTTGATTTCTTATGCTATTTATAGGCTTTCTTTCCTCTGCAGTAGCCACTATGGCAAGATTCTACTACAGAATAACCAATTAGTCCAATGAGTAAAGTGACTAGCAAACTATGCAATTTGACTCCAGTGCACAATGGAACACTAAGTCCACATCCGAGGGCATAACCCGCAGATTCCCACAGCCAAAGCACTACCATTGCTGTTGTCGGGTCATCTGGGAAGAAGGCCTCATAAATTACTGCACATGTAAAAGTCAATTAAAAAGAAATTACTTGTTCCATCCGTTTGTAAATCAATACATCTGTTATTTACAGTTTTTTCATGGAATCAATGGTAACTTGTCATCGTGAAACAAAACTCATTTGCTTTTCATACTAAAGAATTGCAGGCTGAAGGAATGGCCTTAAAACCAAAACTATTGATTCCAACATCCTTCATTAACTCAATTTCAGATTTTACATTTCCTTGGCAGAATAAAATAACTGCTTCCAATTTAAATTGAAGTAGTGTAACTTATTGAGAATTAGTGAAAGCAGTCCTTTCCCATTGCCACATTCTCAGGCAAGCAAGCAGGTGTTTTCAACTTATTTCTTAACCACATGCACAGTGCTGAATTAAATGAAAGCAAATTTTGCATCCCATGCCTATCCATCCACATGAAACAACTCTATTCTCAGTGGATGATTGTTATGTATTGAAATTTTATGTGGATATGTAACTTAAAAAGAATTTGATTAAATAAATGCTCTTACAAGGTCTATCCGGAAAGTATCCAGCCATGTGATATTTGAGAAAAATAGCCTACATAGAACAATGAGGCCTTATTCCTCCTCAATGTACTCCCCTTGGGACCTCACACACTTATCCCAGAATCTCTTCCATTCTTCAAAACAATTATTAAAGTCCTTTTTCAGAATGGTCATCAACTGCCTCATTGCATCCTTCTTTATCTTGTCAGCCAACTGTGGGGAAGACTGGGCTTTTTTTTCAGGGTCAGAGCCATAGACCCATGACTCATCCCCAGTTATGACCTTTTTTAGAAATCCTGGGTCAACATTTGCGGCTTGGAGCAAGTCTCCTGAAAGTGCAGCACAAAATTCTTGATGCTAACAAGGTAAAATAGAATGCAACAAGGCAGCCGATGAATATTCCGAGAAAGGAATTTGCCGATCGTTTTGATAATTGGAAGAGATGCTGGGATAATTGTGCAAGATCTCAAGGGGAGTTCTTGGAAGGAGATTAAGGCCTCATTATTCTATGTAGGCTATCTTCCTCAAAATATAACATAGATGGATCCTTTCCAAACAGACCTTGTATACTTTGTCAAATTTTCCTCATACTTTGATTTATAATGCATGACAAATATGAAAAATGCTTAGAAATATTTGTAACTGGTGTGTGACATTATAGCATCTACTTTTATTTTCACCTCCCTGATGACAATACCTATCGCTCCAACTGCTTTTGTTGTTCATGAAAACATATATGGAAATAGCAAAACCAAATCAGCCCATTATGAATTCCCCTACCTTGGTAAATATTCAAAATATGACTGAGGTGTGCTTTCACCAAACTTATACAGTTGTTACAAGAAAATTCCAAGGGTTACCCTTTGCTGTAGAACTTTTTCCACCAGCTCTCAAGTGAAATAATTGTGGTTAATGTAAGTATGTAAAACCTATGAATAATTTAGTATTGTATAAGTGGCTGCTTAGGAGTGAAAAGTTCCTTAGAAGTTCTTTGATATCTTGTTGCTAAGATTAAAGCTTTATTAACAGTAAGATAAACTATTAGCAACTGCAGCTGATTGAGAACCTACACTGTTGGAGATCAAAGGGGACATGTTCAGAGTTAACTCTTCCCTATGGAAGAAGGGAGTGGCTGCGAACAAATGTAAAATGAGGCATTTGGGAGACAACTTCAATTGCAAGCAAACATTTATGGGGCCAAAATTTAAAATCAAGTTTTTCACTGAAAATATGGATCTGCTAAACTGATTGATTTAGAAGGGGAACGGAGAGGATTCCCAAAATCAAATTGTTTTAACCACCACAACTGTTTGAGTCATCTCTTCATGGCAGAAATACCATAAAATAAAGTTGGTTGTGCATAGAAACCATCCTTTACTTGCCAGATAGTAAAATACCAATGGTTCTTCTACCCAGAGTACCAAAATACATGAATGTACCTGCCTCAGAATGGCCACAGATTAGAAGTCCCACAAGGATAATCATGATTTGTATGTATGCCCAGGAAGCATGCCCTAGGTTCCATGTCAATATGGTAATAGAGGAAAGCTTAAGGCAAACACTACAGTCAAATTTACAGACACCTGGCACAGCAATCATAATTATGTGTTACACAGATATAATTTATCCATTTGAAGAACAACCTTTTATGGGAGAACTGCTTTGCACCAACCATAAATAAGTTATTGGACTTGATGCATTTTAAAACCCAGGGAAATTCCTTCTATTCTTTTATTCCCTGCTCTCTTTTTCCTGGTGTGTAAGGATGAGGTGTGTAAGGTTGATCTGTAGCTTAGGCTGTTTAAACTTCTAGTGTACTCATCGCAATCTGAAGTTGTCAAAAGTCATTGAGGCATAAATTCGATTAAGGCTGTTTCTAACAAACATTGCAATGATTAGTACAGAAATGAGAAAAGGAATTTTTATGATGCAAAAAAGGTTTGATATTGTTTTGTCAGAAGCACTTCTGTTCACAACAATTTTTATTTTTTATATAAATTAAAAATATGGAATGAAAATCCTTTTAACCAATTCTTTGATTGATATTAAAATATATTCCCCATTCATAAGGATAAGTATTACTTAATTACTATTCATTGGAAACTTTGAAATCTTCCTCCACCATGATAGGATTGCAAAGCCATTTCAACTAAGTCATAAAATGTATTAGGTGCCAATCCAACAAAAAAATGGGCTCCAATAAAAAAAGTTTTATAAACATTTTGCTTCCTAGCATAAAAGCTGTGGAATAACTACAACAGAATTCATTAAAAAGTAAATATGTTTGTCATTAATGTTTCTTTATTATGTAATGTTGAAATCTCATTTTTCTAATATCCTATTTCGACGACGATTTGTGGATTTGGAGTGTTAAGTGATGACAAAAAGATATTTTCTAAATTATTGTAGACAAGTAGGTACCTACCTAATTCTTGTTACAGACTTTTCAGAAATCATAGTCAACAGAGAGAAGCTATCAAATGAAGTGCGTATATTTTTAAAATAATTATGTTTTGTTGACTGATTAGGTATACAGCAACAGTTCTGAGAGGTGGAATGCAGAGTGAAGGCTGATGTAATAATCTTGATGCATTTATTACCATGCCACAATGATGCATTGTAGATGATACATAACAATGTCTATTTGCTCAAATACACATGAGCAAATGACTTCAATCCTTTCGAGTGCTATATGATAGGAAACCTGGTTGTTAAGAAAAATGCCATCATGATCAATCTTCAGTTCCAGGAATGTTTGACCCCATTCTCTGCTCATATCTTCTGTTTCTTAATCCTAATTTATTAACTTGCATGGGAATGAATATTTTCTCAAAAAATATACATAACTATTAAATGAAAAACATTTTTCAAGCCATTGTCATTGTTCAAAAATCTAATCTAAGGTTGGCCTACCAAAAATCAGCACCAAAATTTGCTACCAGAAAAAATGGCACACTCTGGTGTGCCATTTTTTCTGGTAGCAAATACAATAGTTTCATCAGTCCATTATGCCACATTTGAGCAAAAAAATAAGAAATATACCATTTTAAAATTAATTAAGACCCTTCTAAGGCCAGGGGATATTAGGACCAGTGATTATGCCTTCGATGATCTCATGATCATGGTGGTGGACATTGAATGGACCAAAACTGCAGTTTATCTGTTCATTGGAAGAGACAAGCTGTCAATAAACTCCATGATCCATAATCAAGACATAAAGAAAAAAGATAATTAAAAGGATTGTGATGAATAAAAGAAATTATTTTGGACAAAGGAAACTACAGTAATCAATCAAGGTTTGATTTGATAGTTAAAGGTAGAGCTTAGGGATAACCATTCCTTTCCTATTAGTTTCCCAGGAAGGTCTAGTGCCCAACAAAATTACAAAACTTGAGTGAAACAAAATGGCCAGAGGATTCAATTGAATTTGAAGTCAGCCCCTGCTATGAGCAGCTGAATGCTCAACCCAATTGATGGAATATATATGTATGATTGTTTGGTACCATTAATTGCAAAGAAATTGAAGTGAAAACATAAGTGCATGTTTCCACTAAATATGCATAATTACAGAGAGGGTGACTTGGAGGTGATTAGCTGAGATCATAAGATAGAGATTGAGATGTACCTAGAATTTGGAAATATAAAAGTCGTTAAGCATGTGGAGAGCAGAGAATAACAATGAGATGAGTCACTTGAAATGCCCAAAATACCACTTATTTGTTGGTATCACAGGTAACTATTGGTGTGTTCGTACTTGAAGTAAGAATGAAATGATTTTTCTTTCACATAACCCATGAGGGCAAAAACTAGAGCAGTTGGAACAGTTTACATATGTCATAAGTGTTTTAGATCAAAATGATCAAAGTAGAAGGGACTTTAGGAGAAGAACTGCATTAGGCAAAGAAGAAGGAGGAGGGAATTGATGACAGGTACATTGAGTAAGGACGTTAAAAAAAGACTCGTTAAAACTTTGATATGAAGTGTAGTCATATATGCCATGGAAACATGATCATTGAAGCAGAATGACTGGCATATACTGGAGGCTTTTGAAGTGTGGGTGTGGAGAAGGTGAAGTGGATGGAAAGGAAAACAAACAAGGAAGTGCTGGGCTATGGTGGGGGAGGAGAGAGGATTGTTGGGAGAAATTCAAAGGAGGCAGGAAAGGTGGATGCAGAGCATTTTTATTAGCAATGGGATGCTACAGACTGTGATATTGGGGAGAATGTTAGGCAAGTGAGGAAGGGGTAGGGATTGGATTGGGATGTTGGATGGAATGAAGGGAGGAAGAAAGTGTATGGAGTTGAAGAGGGGCTTATTGTAGTGTAGGATATTCAGCTGTGTTTTGTAAGGAAATGCAAGGAAATTGTTGCTGTACCATTTGGTAGCTTGTGTTCATACAAAATCTACCTTGTCCATTAGATTACCAATAATAATAATAACCTGATAACTCTTTCATAAAGCTAGGGTACTGCATTCTCTGTAATGCAATGTTTTAACAGTGGTGTATTTAGCACTATCAAAACAAAAAATAACTGTAGCCATAAGGGCCAGAGAATTTCAATATTTAGGAGGTTTTTCTTCATTAGAGCAACTTATCATGCTTGAACCTATATCCTGCTACCCATGTTATTTAGATGGGCAGGTATCAGGTCATGATTTAAGGGGGAGATGGCAGCAACTATTCCATTTATGTTGCATACTTAATAGAGACATGGACTCGTCACTCCTGTCATTAGAAAGTCTGAAATATTATGAAGAACCATGGAATAAGTAGTGTCCAGAAAATTATAGGCTATCTCAACATTGCTTCAGTGAACCAATCATTCCTTGAGACTTTCTTTGTGAACCATCACTACTGGCAGAAGATTTAGCCCATATAAGACAGAATGGTAATTTTAGAGTAAGGCTGGATCAGGCTGTTCATTGACTGATAATAGATGAGTGGTCTCTATGAATTACTAATTCATCATCCTTTGGGGGAGTTGAGGATGGTTAAAATATAAAATTTTGGAAGGAGCAATGAATGTAAACATAGTAAAATACATTAAGCTTATACGATGTCTCACAGGTTTGTATTGGAGCAGTGATAGTGTACTAACTAATTTCTCTGCCTTCCCGGATTTAATTTCTTGATGTGTCATATTTTTCAATGATATTGCAGTCTTTTCTTGCTTATTTACATTTTATGCTCGGGGAACTTGAAGCATGATGATGCTTCTAGGTATTGAACTTGAATGTATGTCACACCATGTGCTAGGCTGCAGTTGCTATTGTCATCCTTTATCATCTTTATCCTACCAGAACTACTTAATGAGAAAACCTCAAGTTTTACATGGCAAAAACGACTACATGTGACATGCTCATTCCGAAATTGCTGCTACAGAGGATTCCCTTTCCAGGATTAAATGTCATTATGCTGGATTGAAAAATTAAAATATATACTCATACTTAGCAATTTACCCAAATAATTCATGTTCTGTTTCTATAAGTTAATATTGAACAGGTTATTGTGTTATGTAGTCTTTAGTGACTAAATAATGTATTTCTCCCTTGCTCTATTGCTGCACTCATTATGCAGTTTGTAAATTTGTATACCAAATAATCACTCAAAATTTAAAAATATATTTGAATGAATCAACAACTAGTTTTTGGCCTGTAACGGACATTACATAACACCCTACGTTGGCATACCAGGATGATTTAATGTATCCTCATATACACTTGACACGTCGTTGTCGGAATGTCATTTTCCCATGTCCTTGATGAGTAAACGCCTTTCATAAGAAATTATACCAATCACTTTATTGTATATGGTACCAGGTTCCTCAGAGAGTGAGGTTTTGAGAAATTTGGGTAAGCAGAGAGGTCAGTCACCCTTGAATTCTTCAAAATGGGGAATGGGAGTTTTTTTAATTACTCTTGGAAGAAACCTTGAATTAAGTTGTAAAGCCAGTAAATTTTGATGATTAGTGTTATTTTATCGAAAAATAGTGGGTAGTAGATATGGAACGACTTATTTAATTTAATATGAATGATTAATTGTAATTTTTTTAAACTAGCAGCTTTCAATGTGCTTTGTGTTCTGTAAGGAGATGCAGACTTTTGCATTATATCTGTGTACCCAGAAGTGCAGTTAATTGGGCTAATCGAGTTTCACACTAAGAAGCCACCTACCTACTTGCCACTCTACTGCGTGAGTATTAACTGTTGGGTACTTTCTTTTTGAGTGAGAATACCACGGTAGATGAAATTCCCTTGATATGAATGATTTTTTCACTAACTCTAGGTGCCTACTGATATTCCCCTGTGTTATCACTTGTTCAAGAATTTTTATTTCCTATATGCTCGAATTAAAAATTGCAAAAAGGTGCATTGGCCCGGGTGATATTCATCTGGATACTTAAAGATTGTCCAACACTCCAAATGTATGACTCCAATAGAGGTAATCACTCTACCGTAAACGAGGATTTTATATTTATGAGCTATCAAATTTTGTAACATATTTTTATGATTCAAAATTTGCAATTTCCCACAAAATAAAATTTAATACGACCTGTTTCAATGTGACTACATCATCATCAGGTAACAGTCATCACTCAGAGTCCAGTATTACCAGTTTTTATCCTTTGTGCATCGATACCATGGGCCCAGTCAACGACCACGAGGTAAAACCCCCCGACCTCTCCCGATTTCTCCACGGCCCTAGGAGTATGGTGCTGCTTCGTGGGACACACACCCAACGGAAAATCACCCTCCATCCAGCAATGACGTTCTCTCTGGACTTTTTCAGGTCTTTGCACCTAGTTACTTTGTCTTCCCCCCCCCCCTTCTTCCCCTCCCCCCCCTCACATGCATAGTTACCCATGCTGCCTTCCACCTCTCCTCCCTGTATCCCTCTTTTCCACTACCCATCCCCTACTTGCTTTTCAGCAGAAATACTGGACTCTGAGTGATGACTGTTACCTGATGATGATGTAGTTACATTGAAACCGGTCGTATTAAATTTTATTTTGTGGAAAATTGCAAATTTTTAATTTATCATGATATTCCACCATTTTACGCCTGAAACGTCTCTTTTTATATTTTTATGAATTCATGATATACCCATGAATGCCTTTGCCGCAAGTTAAACTGTACAAATATTTCCTCGTGCATACTTGGAAGTCTCCGTTAGATTAAATCGAGAATGAGTGAGTTAAAATGGTAGCACAAAACCTTAAACATAAATTATTATCTTGAAAAACCTGTGATCAGAAATCTTATGATTGTAGGCCACCCTTATAAGTTTAAGATATCAACCGACCGTTAATCTGGGTTTTCCACAGAGCGTCGCACAGACCCCAGAGCGACGCAATGATGAAGAGAGAGTATGCGTGGTCGGCTCGGGGCGTCCATACTATCATGACGATGACGAGCCCCCCGTGGAGGGCGGAGCCGATGACCAAGAGTGAAGAACGGCCCTCGGCGAAGTAACCAGAGGCGAAGCAGGAGATCACGGCCCCGACGCCGCTTGCAACGGCGTAGCAGGCCATCACGTAGCCCAGGTTGGAAATGCCGATGGAGCATGCCACGTACGCCTGCGTGGGGACAGTCAAAGGTTAAGCACAGAGTCACAAAATGATTTAAATACGGAAGGTATTATGCGTAATTACAGGAGGGCTATCCAGCATCATTGCTATGCCTCTTTTTTGGTTGGACAGAGATGGGGAAGTCAAAGGGTTGGCGTCGTTAAAAGTCAAGGTATTTAGATCGGATGAGAGCTATTGAAACCATTTATCTCTCCCGCAATGAGAGATTTTATTTCTTCGAATACTCCCATTCTCGGTCTCTACATTCCCAATCATCAAAGTCTGACGATGAATTCATGGGAAAAATCTAAACCCGTCTTCTCAACAAAAAATGTGGCATGGTCACTCTTTCCATAAAATGAAATAAAAACTAGCATGTTTTAACTGTTGTGATTTTTAACATCCACTTTTACATTCAATATTGCAATTTTTGCTATGTGCAATGAATTATATAATTCTCATGTCAAAATAGGACATTAAAGTTTCAGGTACGTAAGTCTGTATTTTTGTTAACCGTCGGCTTAAAAGGGAATAAATATTACATTATGATACCAATTAACTCTCAGTCCGTAGATGTAAATCTAATCACTTCTATCGGAGAATAGTTCTTTCGACAAAGGATATGCCGTTTTAAATTTAACGCTCCATTTAGTGCTACACTTTCAGTAGATAAGAGTGAGTTCCAATGGATGTTTTTATTTACCAGGCATATAAAATAGTTTTTTATTGCAATGGCGAATAAAGAAATGTTTACAAGGCAAAGAAAGCACTCCCAAACAAATATTTTCCATCCCGTAAACTTTAATTGTAGTAGACATCACAGCATGTCTCCGGCTTAACATTTAACTAAGAAACGAATCAAAGAGAATAGGTAGGTTGAGAAGTTCCTCGGAAAACATTTTTATACGCAGATGCAATATAAAAATATTCCATAGCACTGGAAATATTTATCTACAATTTCTAGTTACTTTTGTACGCAGTAATGTTTTTAAAAATGTCTGAATTTCATCAGCGAATGACTCCGCTGAAGTAACTGTCGCGATATCTCCCATAGCTATTTGACATTTTTTAAAGCCAAGACCTCCAATAACAAACGTAAAATGATTTCTTGATGTTCTCAATAAGCTGGTTTACAGATTCCTGGTATGCTCTTCCTCCTCAATATTAAGTTGAACACGGCTCTTTAAAGATTTTCAATGCGAAAATAGCATTGCGTGCGGGTGCGTCTACACTC
This sequence comes from Hetaerina titia, assembly GCA_037158775.1. Classification (NCBI taxonomy): domain Eukaryota; kingdom Metazoa; phylum Arthropoda; class Insecta; order Odonata; family Calopterygidae; genus Hetaerina; species Hetaerina titia. The sequence continues at coordinate 89,173,802 of CM073769.1, read as the reverse complement.
ACCGGGAACCTCGGCAGCGCGACCGCTCCGCCGTAGTAAACAATACTACTCGTAGCTCATTGCGGCATTTGAGTTCACAGTTGTGGGCATAAGAAGGTAAAGAGGAGATTCCTTTGTTTTCGAATCATTTTTAACTTCAGCTTTAAAGAAAAAACGTTCCGAAGTTAAAACCGAAGAGTAAGACAACCACATACACATTTCCGAAGATTCCTGAGCCATTGTTTTTTCTTTCTCCAAATCGAATGGGAGATACAACGAACGAAGACTTCAATAAAAAGCATAGATTGAGTAATAAGAATATGAAAGCTAAGCCAAATTGACCGTAAAATGTCATCATTTGCCGGAAAATGATTAAACTATTTGGCGTAATCGGGGAATAAGCGAAAATCGATTTGAAAAATTAATATTAGCACTTTATGGAAATATAAAAATTACATAATATGGATTTTTTTATTTCCCTCTTTCGTGAAGATAGCCGTACTCCTTGAATCGACCATAATTTTGGACTTCTTATTTTTCCTATATCAAAATGTCATTTGTTTACATCTTTCATGGCTAAGCGAATTTCTCTTCTCATCTACAACTTGTGGCTACATTCAATGCTAGGTTGTCCTATGTATTGAATACGAATAATCATGATGCGGCAGATTACGAGTTTTTCGCGGGCTCACTCCGTCGCCAATTATTCCTCTATTCTTACACTTCTAGGGTTTTATAATATCTAAAAAACTGATTAATAAGAAGAATTTTTTAAAAAATTGAGTGGTAACTGTATTTAACGTGTATAAAATTAGATCCACGAACTATTTACCAAGCAACCTCGACTATTTTCAGTAAGATAACGCAAATTGAACAAATCATTGGTTTCGCGGATGACATATGGGTCAAATGAATGTTTACAATGTGTTTACTCCGTGTTTACAATGCGTACCTGGGTGAAGTCTGTGTGCAAGAAGGCCTCCTCCATGCCTGCGAATAGCGTAAGGGGGACGAGGAGGATTTGATAAGGGGATGCCATCTGTCTCAGGACAGCTACGTGCGTGGGAGCATCCAGGCAGCGTACGCCGCCTTCCCCCGCCTCAGCACCTGCATTCCTCCGCTTCTCCTCGCCTTCCACCCTGAAAGATATTAAATGGGCCGGTAAATAAGGGGAACGCACGTGAAATTTGGTGCACTAGGTGCAGCACTGCTCGTAAGAAATAAATATTTAATAAGTAACACATTTGACTACAACTCTAGTGAGTGTTAATAAAAATATTAACAGTAAATATTGAATATTTGTTCACAATTATTTTATTTCTTTTTATTTTTTTCAATTTTAATGTCTTCTTGCCACCAGTCAACCTAATACCATGACTGAACACTGAGAAATGAAAAAGTTTTCTTCATACTCTAAATTATCTACCCCTGCTGTCAGCCTTTGGGAATACGATGGGAGACGTTAGGAAAAAGACTTGGTGTATTATAATGAAAAAACTCTCTTTTACGTCTTCGACTATTCATTTAATCTCAAGGTAGAAAAGATCTCAAGGTAAATGCACAGATAAGGAATAGTGACGACGTCAGGGGTTAAAATGGTGGTATGAGAAGAGATAAGGTAAGGGTCGAAGGGAGGATGCACGTAACTTGAGGGTAGAGGAGGATCTGTTGCGTGGTTTTAAAAAATAAAAATCGAAAGGAAGTGGCTGATGGAATCGTATAGAGGGAAGTGCTGAGCTTAAAGTCAGATCGGAAATTACTTCGAGCCAAGAAGAATAGCAAAGCTATTCTAATTGCGTCCCTGATTCCCTAAATAAAATTTTCCTTTCAAGTGGAAAATTTTGCCAATAGTATACAACGTATGACCCATAAAGTTTCATTTTCACTTCATTCTCAGGAAAGGCGTCCCAGCAATATAGATATAAACAAAGGGAATTTTAAATAGCATTTAGGCTTCCCACCAGAATGAGGCGGAGAAGCTGTCATAACGAAGTACATGATTTAATTTTTTTTAATGGTTAAAATTCGGAATTAACCCTACCGAATTGTTCAGTCGTTCATAATAGTTTTGCATCAAAGATTTATCCTTCCCGAAAGTGTATCCATATGTATTTCAAAATCAGGAAGTCAAAAACAGGAATTCTTCCGTTCTCCGTAACCATTTTTTACACTGGGTTCTCAAAAGTGTTCATTGACGTCTCCCTTAACATTTACAATATTTTAGAGCGCCTCCCCTGAGTACCATAATAGGAAAAGTCTTTTTAAAAACATATAATTTTTATTTATTCATGAAATTTATCATATATTTTATTGTAATATAAGGAAATTTAATAATAAATAAATTTGAATTATTGCGGAAATTGTTTTCAGATCCCTTTCCTATGTTTTGACCTCTTCTTTCTGAAGTAACTCCGCGCCCTCCCAGAGTCATGACGCGTAGCTTACGAATAGTTTACGATTCACGCAATAGTTATACAGGCAGCATTACATTTTATCTATTTTGCAATTTTAAAACAGTGAATTTACCTGCAGGTGGAATGATTTATCAATAACTTTATATTGATACTCATTAATATGCGAGTTTTCACGTTGAATGGCAATAACTACTATATTCCATACGTTTCCGTTTATAGTGTGTGATAGAAATATTGAATAATGCGAAAACAACCCTACGAACTCTCCTTGTCTCGTGAAATGATTAACATTCCTTGATTTCCGGAAGAAATGGAAAGATGTCTCTCCGAGATCTTCTTTCATCACTCTATCCCCTGCGGTCCCTTCTCAGTCTCGATCCTCCCTCCTCTCACCTTTTCACAGGCTCCAGAAACAGCGCGACAAGCACGCTGGCGGTGACTACGGACGCAAGGAAGGAGATCCCCACCTGGGATAGCCGCCTCTGAGGCGGTCTCCGCAGGTTCACGTTGCTGTTGTCCTCGGGCGGCAGGCAGAAGTCGAATCCACAGGAAACCATGTCAGTATAGTTTGCGGGCACTGATGGTTGATCCGAAGACAGTACTGAAAGAAGATTAAATAAATCAGTCCCCAGCTCGAGAAAAATTGCTGCTGAAGAAGACGAATGTGGATGGTACGGTGGTCGTTCGACCAATATCGCACGCAAATTTTGAAATTCTCTTCTAAGATTGGTCGAACGAAGTTTTCACCACTTTGCCAAGGATACTTGGCTAAGAAAAGAGTAATTTGTATTAAGGTGGCTTCCTCCTTAAGCCAAACTGCCGCCGAATTTGGCCAATAGGTTCCCAATAGCCTTTTATCTTTGTCTTTGCATTGGAGATCCCAAAAACTTTGTTAAAACATTACACATTAACAGTTGGCTATTATTTCTTATTAAAGGCATTTTCAAACAACTTTACCATAGTGGTCTAATTTCAAAAAAATGGTTTTTTTCTCCCTTAATTCAACCATTCTCAGCTGGATATTTTTATTAAAAGTGATGTATAGTATATCATCTAAGGGGCATTTCATTTTTGATCGGGGTCGATTACCGACCCCTCAATTTCCACGTGAACTTAAAGCTCTTTTCTAACGATCTTGTAGACTATTTTCAAATTTCGTGTTGATGATTCAGAACGATTCAAAACGATGTTGAATAAACGTAAAAGTGCAAAATACGATTATTTATGAATTATTAGGTATATGGCATATGGCCACGCTTATTTGTAAGAGCTGTGGAAAATAAGGTTCTCATATTTCACCGGATCAAGCAACGGGATAACCAAATTTATTGCACGCCAAGCAGTAATTGCCTGCACCTACGGAAGGAGAAAGACGGTTGGCTATTCATCCAGACCCCCTGCTTCCTCTCGAGCTTTTTTGCCTATCGTAAGGATTTAGTGAAGGGGGTGTTGTCCCCGGTCAATAAATAGTTTGCCCTGTGGCATATATCCCGAATAAAGGTATGTCTTCTATTCAGCGTTGAAGCTGGTCGCAGATTACGGATCTTAGGCTGATCGCCGGGGATCACGCCATGATTCTGGGTTGAACGGGCTTGAAATGATCGATAAACCTAAGTGCGTAGGACGTGCTCGATTTCTATGGCCTTTGAGCGGTAAATGCTAGTGATTTGGACTGTATCAGAGTCCCCTTGACTTATGTCCTTGCTTCCCACGATGAGGAGAACTTTAGCATTCCGGTCCAGGTGGTCGTGCCTTCGATGCCTGAATGGTGAACAAAACAGAGACTAAGAAGGCGAGGAGAGGTTCGTTTGTCGAATGAGACAAAACAACTCTCCGACCAAGCCAACCATTTAAAATACCGCATCTTCCACAGTCAGCGTTGCTATTCACTCCTACATCGAGAAATTAGGTAGCTGTGGAGAAAAGCCTTAGTCAATCACATTCAGGCTGAGAAGGTTACTTCCTTTCTCGGGGTCGCATCAGAAAGTTTTGACATCTAGAAAAGCATTTAACTTGGTATCATCTGGGATTCTCTGAAAGCAAGACTCGAATTTTACTCCAGAGAGTTCGCCAGTCGAATGTTTTCCCGCTTCTTTACTCGTCTCATATCCATTTTTTTTTGGTCGAATGATTAATTCTGCATTCGGAAACATTCGCATGGTTTTCGATTTGACGTCTCATCGCCTACACGGATGCCCTTCATGTGGCCCTACAAGTAAACATCTAGCAGATACCGGAATATCAACGAAAAACTCTCCCACCTCTGAGAACTTAACGCGGCCACTCGGTGTGAAAATTTAATTTAGTAGACAATCCACATCGTCATGCAAAAATTTTACTCGTAATCTTTAGACGAATGTAACCTTCGAGTATTGGCTGGTGCGTTCTTCGACTTCCCGAGCCTTTCCTCAAGGCTTAATTAATTAATTTCATCGGGTGCAAAGATGGCGAGATTAATCTGCCATCAACTTTTGTCTATTCGACTTAAGATCATCTGATAACTCTCCCCACATTCACTCGCGCTGGCATCAGATTAAATCCGGTATACAGCAGCGTTCAAGAGAATATTCCTTCTAACTGCGGTGAAGTAAGGTGGTATTTCCACACATTATCTTTCTACTGCACTTGGAGATAAATTGAACTTGAGGGGGCTTTTCTATTCCCGACGTTCGGGATAAAACACCTAATAGCTGAGGAATGATCGTTCCATTTCGATTAATATTGTTCATTTGTCAGTGACAAGAGTTAATGACTTTTGCATCCGGATTAACATCAAGTAGTATTACGCATGAGCGGGAGTGGTTCATTCAACAAAATATTGGGACTAAATAAGAAGTCCTTTTGGAACCGATGTCACTCTCATCCTAGTTAAAAATTGAATATGATATCTGAAAAGTACGTGGTATATCATGGTTGCGTTCTGCTATAATGGCATCAAAGTCCTATATTAGTTTGAGTAATCCACTACAATAGTATCCTCAAATCTCATTTTCTATGGTAGCTCATTCCCGATTAAATTTCTAAAACATTTTTATTACGTTCAATTGAATTTGTTCTTTCGATTTTTGGCTTGTAACATTTTCTAATAAGACTGAAGTAGTGCACCATAGTCACCATTTTGATACATTTTAATTTTTTGGTCAAAAAATAACTAGATCAAGTTGTCATATTAGAGTCATTAGTTAGGCTTATTCAGACAAGTCAAATTCAGCCTATTTTATTTTCATCGGAATATAAAGTAAAATCTTTCAGGAAAAGCAAATATTATTGTGGAAAAAGTGTTATGAAAGATTGTTGCTTTAATATCATTCCTACGTGCTAATGTTTTGGGGATCACTTAAATTAAAGAATCCCACCCATCGGATGGGACATTAAAAAAGTTAAACGTTAGTCTCCCTGGCATATTATATCGAAACCAGCCCGATCAACGTCTAGTATTTTTTTATCTTTCCTCTGAGCTTAAAAGTTAATCAATCATCAGATCCAAACAAATACCAAGGTATGACGGGTAATTCTAGGTAAATACACTTCTTGAAACAAGTGCAAAAATTAGGAAATCGGCTCAGGTACAAGTGTTGTAAATTCGTCTACGACAGGTCCTCTTCTTTGAATGTGCCACTTATTTTTATTTGTTCAATGATATAATTACCGTGGTGCCATAATGCTTATAAAAATCTAGCATAATGACATATTATGTTAAGAACTCAACACCTTACATGATGTTTAGGAAGGAAGGACTCTCAACCATGAGTAAATTCAAGATAATCTATCTATTAAAGGAGGCATTTAGGCGGTCTTTAACGACTATTATGTTGTAAGTATCACGTGAACTTCCTTTTCTTTGCCTAACATTACTTCCTTCGTCATTTATCCAAACTTTCTAACTATCACCGGCATGGTCCATAATGCCTATTATCTATCGAGTGTTTTCGACTTCTCTGTGTTGATATATTTTTTCCCTTGATGCACCCCATCCTATGCTTGTCACATTATCTGGACTTGCATTTCCTGTTGATGAGCGCTGCATAAACCTTGAGAGAAAACAATCAACATAAAAAAGCTTAAAATATTCCATCATGTGCTATTAATCCTGTCGGAAATCAGAAAAAAAATTGCCCATTTCCTTTCTCTAATCCACTTACCTCACATTCTTCCCCTATCATGACCTTCAAAAAATCCCAGTACCTCTCAACATTTCATTTCATTCATTCTTTTTTGTACCGTATAATATACCATTCGGTAGCACAATTCTTCTTCTTATTTCTCTTCCTTTACGGTCATCGTTCTCCAAAATATTTCTGTGATACGCGAATTCTGTAACAAGCATTTATTCATCCATCACAAGCCTGATGAAATCCGTTGACTGTATTCTATTGGAATATGGATTCAATTGGGTAACGAAATGCTAGAAAATCATTTAAAAAGTGCTTGCAACTGTCATTTTTGGAGAGCTTTCTAAACAGTCGTTATCTCGCGCCATCTGTCGTGTAGTAGAAGATATAGGCGCTTCCCGTCTGCATAAAGAAGCCAAAAAGAAGTTAATCCTATCCATCATGAGAGAACATCGTGGCATATATCACTGTGAACGGCGTTCGTTCATTGAATGTACCCAACTAGGTGCTTTAACAGACGCGGATATAAGATATTTTAGGTTCTAGAGTCTTCCGCTTTTCCCGTTTAATTTGTTAACGTAACTTGAGAGACCTGGCCTGCCATTTAGATAATCTATTGTGCTTTAATATCGTCAATTTTGTCATAACTTATCGTTTTTTCATATTAGAATGCATGCGGTCTGAGGACAAGATGTAAATTCCCTAAAGTATCTTCAAAAAGACAGAAATAACACGTTCTGCAATCTGTAAAAGAAACACGATATTACCGAGCAGTGCCGTATTTGGAGAAATATTTTGTCACATAAAACTATACTGCTTAGCATCGTATTTTGACATACTGGAACACTAAAAATATGCCCCACAAACTTGATCGCTATTAAAAAAAGTAAATCTGAGGTATGTAATCAACCCGTGAACCTTTCACTCATTGTTTCAAAAACACTACGGGCCTCAGACCTTCGGTCCCCATGATTGTTGATAATGTTATATTATGTGCAGTTATACTTGCACTCATTTATGGATGACGCCGGTGTAATATGCAACGGTATTTATCTAACTTACATACTGAGGCACATCAGGGATACTCCGGCTCGAGAAAATCCTGTAATTGCGTGACACCGTTCATGAGATAACATTTTTAGATCGAACTTGCACATCAGTCTCTTAACGGTGACGCGTGTATAAAAATTTTACTGCCTCGAAGACTTCCAACTTGCCCTAGAGGGACTAATTCTAAATCCACACATGGGGAACTCAAATACACACCATTGAAACCGAGGATCTGAGAATGAAATTTTTAAATATTTTTAAATTTTGGAATATTAAGATATATCAATTGATAAAAATTAAATAAAAATGATACAATATAAAATGTTGAGTAACCATTAAAACTTAATTGACATCTCGTTAAAGAAAACATATTTTAAAAAGTCAATCATCTGAGTATCATATCAGGAGTCATCCAGAAATTATTTTTTAAGTCATAACTAGTCTGTGATACGAGTAGATACATGATACAGCGAATCTGCCTAAATGATCATCATCAGGTTTTATAAAATAAATGGCCAATTCGGAATTTTTAAGGTGTCCAGTTCATGGGGGTCCCATTAATAATACGGTCATCTGCTGGCATCTTTGCAGTAGCCCTTTAAATGCATTTATCATTCGATATTTCTCGTTATGATCACGGGATTAGGACTGTGAGGTCTCATCGTGTCGAATTAATTCCTTTGTGAAGAAAGCGGTTTTCTGGACATTAGTGGAAAAAGGTTACGGAAAATGCTATCTTAGGCACGTCACAATTTCTGTTAAATACAGGTACAACCATTCTGTCTCTCCTAGTTCTCATATCAATTCGGAGGGGATCGGGATGGTGCGGTGGCTGATGTACTGCCTTCCCACCCAGAGAGGCCCGGGTTCGAATCCCGAAGTTAACTGATCTTGTTCAGTGTTATTCCGATTCCTACTTGAGGTGCTTTGTAGAGAGAACTTTGAGTGAGTACGCCGTCCGTCGGATGGGACGTTAAACTGCGGACCCCTTGGCGTCTTTCGTTAAAAGTAGAGCCTAAAGCCTACGCCAGGTTTCTCTCCACTTTTCAGGTTGTGTTTTCCCATTCATCCCTAAGGACGCAAATAACCTCAGCTGTTGGGGACCTCAGCTCAGCCCCCATAAGAATTGTCATTTGAATCGGAAGAAAATTGAATTTTTTAGTAAATTTATATAGTGTGGCTCCCAGTGGAGGAAATGGACACCATAAGGTGCTAGGAGTCCGGTGTAAAAGCCCTATGTTGACGGTTTAGATAATTTTTCACGCTGTTGGGTAATCCAAAACCGACTTCTGCACAATGAATTATGCGTCTGCGTCAATATTCATTCTTCGAATGGTACCCCAACAGATGATATTTTGGACTAATGACCGTCGCGCTCCTCACCTGTCCAAAGAAATCATGTATTTTACTCGCCGTGTGACAAGTAAAAGAAGTAAAAATGATAATGTTGATGTTTTTACTAAAATAGGCTTCATTGAGGGAGTTTTGTTTACTACGATTCAGCCAGTAATAATAGCCTATTTTCTCATATTTTGTCACATTTTAAAAATTTGTTGAGTGCTTTATGATTTGGATATGACAGGGTCGATAAATATATTGTAAACTGAAGTATTACGACGGAAAAGAAGCATTTTGACTTATTTCATGTAATGTATTCGAACGAAGACAAAACTTTCTGCATTTGCTTAGGAGTAATTTAAATAGTGACATATATAATACATCTAACTATATCTTAATGTGGTCCATTGCCTCAATTTTAAATTTACAATGATGTTTCAAGCCCTTTTAGCTGCTCTCCTTAAGTATCTTAAAACTAGAAGGCAAAACTAGGGTGAACTTGCAGGTGATGCGAAAACAAGGAGAGCTTAGAAATTAATACAATCATCGTTTCGTGAGCTGCACCTAATCTCAAATGAGATTCAGGGGAAATAAATGATGAATTCAAACGAGAGATGTTAAGCCCAAAACTAACCTGTGGACATGAGTAGGTTGCCGAATACGTCCCCGCTGTGAACGGCCATGAAAAACATGGAAAACGACAGCCTATCGGCGGTGCTTCCTCCCAGCTCGGTCTCCCAAGCGGCCAAGTACGCACCCTGGGACGCCCACAGGATTGCCGTCGCCACGCCCTGTAACGCCGCGGCAGGCAGAAGGACGACCGCGTCTGGCATCATGGTCGTCGTGGCCGTGTAGGGCGCCGCGGCCAACAGGGAAACACCGAGGGCCCATTTGCCGGACGCCAGGTCGCGCAGGGTCCCGGAGGCCGCCACCCCACACCCCGCGGCCCACGCGGTCGCGCTGGCCACAGCGAGGGCAGTCGTGCCGGTGCTCGCCACGGCGTTGACGGAGCTCTGCATGCCGACGGTGCCTCCGTGTGCGGAGGAGTGGAGGAGGAAGGCGACGCTGAGTACGGCGACGTTCTTCAGGGCGCGCCAGAACCGAGACCTCCCATCCGGTGACCGCTCCGGAGAAGGGGGCGTGAGGCCCGTCGCCGGGGTATCCTGCAGGAAGAGGGGCCTTTCGATGAAGCACACTCTCTTCCCGGTGACCCTTCGGACGTTTCCGTTCTTCATCCCTGCCTTCGCGTGGGTAGTGACGGTGAAAATTTCTCGCGGTCGCATCGCCTATCGAGACGTGTACCTCCTCCAATCACAGAGGGGAAGATAACTCCGTGCCTTGGCATGATAGCGGGATAGCGAGTGGTCATGTTCTGGCGCGAGGTATATTTGACAATCACCGGCGGGCTTATCGCTCGTAAGTCTTTTCGGCTCTCAGCGGATTGTGTTAAGCGAACAGATCCCTCTCGCTTCAATAATCTGAGAATCTCCAGTGCATGAGATCTCCCGTTTTTCTCGGTGACTCGTAGTCTTGAATGGGACAAGGACAGGATAAGACGCACCCTGCGATGTGAAGGGATACTGATTCCAATGTTTACTAAAACCATTTCCTTCGTATTCCGATTCATGATTTACTTATTTATGATTTATGAGAAAATTTATGATTTATGATGTATTTATGATTTATTTTTGCAACTCACATAAAATGTTGTCCATTCGTCATCTATTAGTCATGAGAGTTGGATAATTCCGATTACATCTGGACTTTCTCGAATGAAAACGAATTTTTCTTTAGTCGTTCATCACAAGAATTTCTCTCCATCTTCTGTGTGTCCACCGGGCACGTCAACATAGTTGACAACAGTGAAGTCAGTGAACCAAACGTAATCAACAAATTTAAACGTAGACGGTAAATACTCGAAAAACGTATCTACTGATCAATCCCACGGCAACTTAAGAATTATCGTTCATCACTTGTTAACAAATCCAATCCATTCGTCTATTTATTCAACTCATTTGTTTGAATTTATACTGTTCAGAATATGGTATCCGATCCCAATAAAACAACCTTCATCTTAAGGGTAGTTTAAAGTCTCTTCGAGGTCCACATCTGAATTGCAACTAGACTGAAACAGCCGTTCCTTCGAAAGTACCCATGTCAAGTGAAATAATTGGGAATCAAAATAAAAACACGACACACAACATGCTGTTTTGTTAGAAAGTGGCGACTGATCGCTCTGCCAATTGAATATTTACGACTATCTTATACTCGCAATAGTGTTGAGTGCTTTGTCTTGTAGAAAAGCTGGGATAGTTAACCACGAATATTGGGAAATACAGAGGGAAATAGTCACAAATGGCGCAGAGAGTAAAGCAATCTCTGAATATTTGGTTTACTGAAAATTTTATTTGACGAATGTGGGTATCTTTGTATTTGCGAATAAAATAAGCCTGATGCATTCTCAGATCACTAGTATTACATATGACAGCCAGAATCGGAATCGTCATAAAATAGACAAGCTTTACCGAAGATTAAAGAGGTTTAAAAGGAAATCGTCCTCAATACATCTGAATCCTAATTTTTTTGTAAACATATTTTCCCTCAAAATAAAAGAAGAGCTAGACACAAAAAGCTACAGAGATACAAAAAGCTTGTTACTAAAAATTACAAGCGTATTCTTACTCACTTAATACCTTAAGAAATTGATGCATAATTATTGAAATATCCAATTTAACTAAGTATTTACAATCTGAAGCTTTACTTTTGTACACTTCGGCAGTCATATTTCATTTTCGATATTCGATCATGTTCGAAAAAATATTCCACCCACGAAATATCAAGCTTGTGAATCCATTAATTATACGAGGGTGTTCGAAAGTTTCTCGAAATCACCATCAGATATCAGCACTAGCGCAACGAGTTTCCCGGCATAGTAGGAGGTAATCCTCCACGAGTAAACACGTAACGCGTCAGTGCTCTGGGAAGAGATTTGTAGTGCAGACGCCTGCCTGTTGTTCTTCCTGTGTTGTGAAGATGGAAAAAATTGAGATTCGAGCAGTGACTAAATACTTCGTAAAGAAAGGTATCAAAGCAAAGGAAATCCGTACCGACTTTCAGAACACTCGGGGGTGTTCTGCTCTTTCATATTCAACTGATGCCAAGTGGACAAACGAGTTAAAGTTTTGTCGAGACAGCTAAGATGATGATCCGCGAATTTGGTCTGCCAAAATGTGCCACTACCTCAGAAATTAATGCAAAAGGGCACAAAATGGTCCTCGAGGATCTCCCACTGAAAGTACGAGAAATCGTGGAAACTATAGGGATGTCATCTGGACGGGCATATCACATTTTAACAGTGGAATTGGATATGAGAACATTATCTGCCAGATGGGTGCCGCGACTCTTGACGCAGGATCACAAACGTATCAGAATGTAAACTTCCGAACAATGTTGGACCCGTTTTAAGAGCAACCAACAAGATTTTCTGCGCCGATTTTTTAACCACAGATGAAAATTGAGTCCTCTTCGACACTACAGAGACAAAACAGCAGTCAAAGCAGTGGAAACATGTTGATTCACCACCACTAAAGAAAGCAAAGTCAATACAGTCGACCGGAAAGCTGATGGTTTCAGTTTTCTGGGATGCGAAATGGATTATGTTGAAAGATTATCTTGCCACTGGTCAAACAATACTGGACAATACTACGCTAACCCGCTGGATCAAATACAGCAAAAAATATACGAAAAAAGGCCAGGTTTGGCAAAGAAGAGAGTCATCTTTCATCAAGGCAATGCATACCCATACATAAGCGTCATTGCCATGGCAAAAATAGGTAAACTAAAATACGAATTGTTGCCACATCCACCTTATTCACCTGATTTGGCTCCATCCCAAGCTCAACATTTCTATAGTGGACGGGGATTCTATTCAAACAAAAATCTAACAGCCAAAGTAAACGGGCATTTTGCAGGACTGAAGGAATCTTATTTTCGAGATGGGATCAATATAATGGAGAATCGCTGGACCAAGTGAAGTTAAAAATAAACAAATTTCACTGAGGTAAGTCATTTATTTTTATTTCATTCCGAGAAGTTTTCAAATTGCCCTCGTATTTGACGCTGTAAAGCGTGGACAGCTTTATTGCTAATAAACGATGGTTGGTATAATACATAAATTAATAGCGCTTAAAACTAAGCTTCAAAAAATTCTAATTACATTAAAAGATCCAACATCTTGGCACTGATCCATGGACTATTTGCAAAAATGTTTATGATTGTAGGAATAATATTTTAAGGCCTGAATTATGTTGCCTTGACGACATTTCGCATTATGAAGTATTTCTAAAAAACACTAACATTAGAATACGCTTTACTCCTAGTGGGATTCGAACCAGACTTTTGAGATAGCTGACGGTATCGTAATTTATCAGCTTAACTTGATTGGGACACTTCTACGTGAAACAATCTGAACTAATAACGAATTGATAAATAATACCCCTAAAGGCATCCCATTCCTCTCTGTCCGCTATTATCACACAGATAATTTGCATTAGACAGAAAATGTTCAACAGTTAAGACTAAGCGCTAGCGAGGTCAACTTGCCATACTCGCATTTCCGCACTCTATCGAGTCGCCCTCATCCAATGGGCAGATTGATTATTCATTATTAAAAAGGAAGGACGTCCTTGTACTGCAATGGAATCAGCAAATAGCAAAAAGAAAATTCACGACGAAAAAAAGAAGATTCTAGGAAAATTTAAAGAAGATTCAGACATTCCTTCCGCGCCCATGGTGTTTACACTCATTATCGTCAGGTCATCATGATGATAGTGAAGGCCGATATCCTGGTGCTTAATGAAAAAATTGAAACATATTTATTGTTTTTTTTCTGGCTCCATCACGGGAAAATTCATCATAGTTTATCGTTTTAATTACGTCTTGACGGCTTATTGGATGTAAAGAAACCTTATCGCCCATTATGCTATCTAAGTTGACTCTTTTTAAATTGTTTTTTTTTCATTATCGTAACCTCGATATGAGAATTTGGTCATCATTAGATTGAACCAAAATGTTATGTTTTGGCCCCACAAAATTCCACCAATGTTCTGATGTTAATTTAGATTATGCCGTAGGTTATCAGTGAAGTCTGAGGGGGAGAGGCAAAATGGGTGGTTTTATACCAGGAGTGTCGTACTCGTACGTGTACGAATGGAAGATCGAATCCTGGAGACGACAGATATTTTTCAGTGTTATCCCGATCCCTACTTGAGGTGCTTTGTGGAGAGCACTTTGATTGAGTAAGCCGTCCGTAGGATGGGACGTTAAACTGCGGACCCTTTGGCGCCTTTCGTTAAGAGTAGGCTAATGCCGACGCCGGGTTTCTCTCCACTCTTCATCCGTTCCCATCCACCCTAATGGCGCAAATGACCTCAGCTATCGGCCGTCTCCCCTAAAAACTACTAATACTACTACAAATAGAAGGATTACTTGAACATATTTCGCCTTCAATTTGATCAGGGGTAACGCATAAGTTCACATCATTTGGAGAGAGTGCTAGTGAGAAAGCGCTTCATCGGCGAATGAAATGTATGAGTAGCCGAATTGATCTGCAGTGATAAAAAGATAAGTAAATTGACTAAAAATAAGAATATGTGAGAAAAAGGGGTAATATGCCATTGAGAATAAACAAGGTATACAAAAGGTGTTAAAATTCGGAAAAAATTCAAATAGCAACAACAAAAGGTGGAAGAGTGACAGCTCATATGGTCATACCTGAGTGAAACTCTTAAATATGTACAAATTACGCAGGGTAAGCGCAGGGAACTCTGGAGAAATAATGACATTTGCGGACAGCAAAATCATAAGGGAGACTTGCTACGAATGAAATCTAGGAGGATCAACTCAGCAGACGAGATGAGTTAGATCTTGGGTTGCAAGGCCGAAGAGGTGCTGCACAGGTTCAAAAATCCGATAGATCTCACCAAAAAAAACTACCGGAAAACATCAAAGACTCATTTCCTTCGTGAAGGCAACCCTTTTGATTTTGCGTCCGCAAAAAGTCAGCCAAGGCGCTCACCCGTTTGATTCCGAGCCCACCGCCAGCGCCTTGCAGCACGCCCATGGTCAAAGTCGACCGATTGCACCGAGCACTACGTTTAATCCTTAACGCAGGCAGGATGATACTGAAAAACCGCAAGCCAGCTCCTTAGGCGAAGACGACAGTCTTGCTCGAGGGATTTCTTGGCTTCTTGAAGAGGGAACAACAGCTGCTGGAATCCCTCCCATTCTTCCCCACCCTCGCACGTCCGCCCTCCCCTCCCCCGCTTAACTGCCTCAATGCCGGATACCTTGTGGTAGTTCTCCAATTCGCGCCGCGGTGTGAAAACCTAACAAAAGCATTTCCCGTCCACACGTGACATCACCCGGTAAGGCAACCACGTGACGGTGATTGAGCGACGCGATCGGAATGAACAAAAAGCAGGATTCGCGTCCGGGGTAATATAAATTCATCCAATGCCACAAGCCATTCATCCCTGACCATACATCTCGAGGTCATCCATTCTACAGGGAAACCAAAAAGTAAAAATGGGCGACGTAGCATTCCTGTAACCTCAGTCAAATAACACTGGAGTCTCGCGTATTGGACGTTAAAAGACCCCTTTGTTATCATGGACAGCTTCCGGTAAGGATTTAATTTAATCAAGATTGACGCATGCGTCTTTCCATACGATCAGTGAATACTCAGGATATTACCAGAATCTAGCTTTTCGTCTGTATTGAGCTCTATTTGCCAAATTTCATCTTAAAAACTCTCAAATCATAAAGAAAATAATTATTGTCTCATGCAAAATTCGACATTCGCATCAGGTAATCATGTAACGTGTATTCTGGTGTATATGAAAAAAGCTGAAGATAGATTCAAAATCGACATTACATCTTACGGTCATATCAATTCTCATAAAAAACTAAACTTTAGGGTTCTGGCGGAACCATTAAATACGGTCCGATTTGGGACAAATTATGCATGACTAATATGTACTTATAGCAACATACAACATGTGCAAATAACGTGCGTCAAATCTTGTCTGACAAAGTTTGATTTGTGTGACACATCCTCAAGCCCCGACGGGCATTGCTTCAGAGACGATATATTATTTTATTGGCAGTAGTCTTCCCTTCTATGAGCTTAGGTTAGATTTTGATGGACCCTGGCTGGCACTACACATCGCAGTAAAATTAATCCTAAACTAAAAACAAAAAATCTCTGAACCCCAAGCTGCATACAGGCATGGGGTTATTGCATACCTGTATGCATTAACTCATTCTTGAGCTTTGCATGCTTTATACCTCCCTAATTTCATCCAAAATGGATATTCTTTTCCTCTCTTTACCTCGCTTTCCCAGCATTCGCCTCCACTATTACAGCCTTCAGCGTCTATTGCCCCTTATTCTCTCCTGTATCCACTTGTCTAGCCTTTTTCGAATTTCTCTCTTACCACATCACACTCAGAACTTCATTGCTGGTTTGCCTTTCCGTCAATATTATTTTATTCATTCTTCTCCACACCCACTTCTTAAAAGTCTCCAATGAACGCTTATCTAATTTCCTCAACGAACAAGTTTCCGAGTCATACAAAACTACGCTTCATATTAAAGTTTTCATTAATCTTCTCTTAATGCCTTATGTAAGGTGCATGTCAGGAATATCCCTCCCTTCGTAAACGTTTTTAACAAATGCAACTTCTCACATCCATACTACTTTGCCCACCCTCATCTGAGACATTTCCAAAATAGCTGAACTGCTCTGCCTGTTCTATTATATATCCCCTGACTTTAATGTCTATTGTAGTCTTCCCACTTCTGGAGAATCTCATTACCGTCGTTTTCTTATGTATGGTTCTCACCTATCACACTTATTATGCAATGCGCTAAGCAATAATGGCGAACCTTTGGATGACTGGCAAACTAGCTCTTGATCATCTGCAAAGTTGATTTCATGAGTTTCCCATCTACTTTCGCCCCAGCCTCCAACCCTTCCCATGCTTTGCTTACCATTTCCTCCGCAGATATATTGAAAAGAAAAGGCGATAGCGGACATCCTTGTCTTACTCCTCTGCCTCCCGCTACCACTTCCCATCCCGAATCTCCATTCCTTATACGAACCTGTTCAATCTGAGACCTGTACAGATACCTCCAGTCTAAGTCCACAACGTCCATCCCCCCTCACGCAAGCACGATAGCTTTTAAACTGATTCTCGAGTTTTTAGCTCTTTGGAAGTATTCCACGCTTCTGTGTACGCCTACTAGCCGCCTCAAGGGGGTGCTTGGTAAAGAGTAATTCGGGTACTCGGTGGAGTTTAGGCGTTCTCATAGCAACTGCAAAATATATCTCGCAATATTTTCATAGCTAAGACCAGTTTTTATAATAAGTTGTTAAACTGAACTTCCATTTAAGACCAAAACTAAGTTTAATGACCGCTAGATAAGTTCTAAACAGACGGTTTAACTATACAATTACTAACAGACGGTGTTGCTACGATTACAACGTTCACATTCTATAATGAGCGATAAAATTTGTTTATAAAATCTGATTTGTCGCTAATCTTCAAGTTAAGTGAAAATTCACGTTAACTAGCGATTGGATTTAACAAGATATTAAAAAACCGTGCCTAAGTGTCATTTCCCTGTGTGAATTCTTTCTGTTAACATAATTACCCATATTCATAAACTTTGAAACACCATTCTTCATGGGGAACATGCCTACTCGAGTTTTTATATTCTTTCAAGGGTACCAAAATGTTCAATAAAATCTTTTCCATGTATAAGAACGAGGGAAGATAGGAGTTGAAATTATTCTCAAAATTTACAAGTATGCGGTGATATTGAGAATCAAAATAAAAAAAGCATAAACATTTCTAGAAAAATAAGGCGCATTTCATTTTTAGTCCGAGCATAATGATTTATGCAAATTGACGTTTTTTAAAAATTAAACCACTTTCCTTTTCCACATAATTTTTTTTATTCTCACGACCCAGGTTTCGTTAGAGTATAACATCATCAACCTGATGTTAGTGGTTTAATTTTTAAAAAACGTCAATATGAAGATTTTCCACCAAGTTACGCCAGAAACTGTTTTATTTTGATGTATGCAAATATAAATGTTTCTGTCTTTTTCTATAATAAAATTACATTTGATCCTCTGCAAAAAACTAGAATGCAACGACAGTATATGATGTCATACGAATATTTTTTGTTGTTTGTGTAGTGTTTTTGATAAAAGCCATAGAATTTTTATACTAGCAAAATGAACACTCAAGAAGAGAAGAAAATTGAACCAGCTAACTTGGTTTTTTAAGCAATTATACTTACTTTTGAAGGTTGGGAGTTCCTTGGAATAGACTTAATCGTTTGGAAATTTAAATACGGAAATGATTTCGTTTTTCCTTCCACATTCTTTTTCCTTAGAACCAGGAAAGAAGCGGTTATACCATCGTTTCCATAATGCCATGTGGGTAAAGGAAGAATAACTGTTAATATCTTTTATGGACAGTATATTTCGCATTCCTAATGAAACTGCACCGCTATCTTTCAATTCTACTAGAGATATGGGGCTTCGAACGAAGTATACATACCATTTTTCCTGGAAATAATTTTCTCCATATAAACTGAATTAAATGCAATATTTCATAATAAAACAACTCTTCTTCGTACTCCAACAGCTCAGAAGTACATACACATAAGTGTGATAACTCCATTGCTTCAACAAGTTAATTGGTTGCTAAGGTTTGTTTGGTCCATAGTTACCCAGCGTAGTGACGTAACGAGAACTGTATTAATGAAATACCTTATTGCTCTGGCGCAAGAGCTCCTCAATTTTTTTCATCTGCTGCCGAAAGTCGATAAGATTAATTGACTTAAAGCCCACGTTACCAACCTCAGTGCCGTAAAGGGGAAGGTGCTGTGACCCAATTAAAGCATTCGCGGCCAAAACTGGAGTGAGATTGAGAATTGGGGACCACAGATTTAGGAGAACCACTTAAATCCATACACCATGCAACAAGTCCTTAACTTGTCCAACGGGACTATCAATTCTGCAATCATGAATTGCAATTTCATCTACAATGAATAAAATGCCTTTTTATTTAACTCTCATTATTTCGTACGTTGCTTTTATCATTTTTTATTTGATCCACTGCTGTGTGACAAACGGCCTCCGGGAACTCGAACACGTCCTTCATAACTTCTAATGTCTACAAACGAATATTTTTTTTCTTTTCCCTAAACTAATACCTCTTTCAGATCTTTATATTTTTACATTCTCTTTATTTGGTCCAAAATGTCACAACTTCTCATTCTTCAGCGCAATACTCTTACCTTATTTTGCAACTTCAACATTACTTTACCTCTCAAGTCTCTATCGTTCCTTTTGTTCTACTTTCTTCGGCCGATTTTCTCTTCCCCACCTTATCTAATACTTATACCTTTGGCTTCTCTCTATCCAACTTACATTTCCTATCCCTCCCCAAACCTCCATCTCAAAAGATTCTTATCTTTGTTTGTCCCATTTCCGCCAAGACCGAGTTAATAAATTCACTTGAGTGCACCACTAATTTCGAGCGTGAAACTAAGCCAGGGAATCCTTATTCATTGTCTAATCACCCCCACGGGTCTACCTTTGAGCATTGCACGTTACTGATTCCACCCCGTCCTCCCCGTGCCCTCCCTTCTTTCACCCTCCCCGTTCTTACTTCCTCAGCCCCCTCCAAACATTGCATCTCACTCCCGTCCCCAAAATTACATGACTTGGGACTGTGGAAATGAATAATTTATGTCATGATAAAAACCCTTCCAATAAAATCATGAAGTAAGTTTCGTCATTTCCCTAGAGTGAAAAATATTCTCCTCCTCAAAAAGCATCTGTCATCACAAGTATTAATATTTTCCCTATTTCATTGAATTCGTGACTTTTTAATTCAATATATTTTTCCAATATCACTGCCAGCGCTTTCCTCCATTTTTACACTAAATATAAAAGTAGTTTTGTAACCCTTACATATTTGTCATTTCGGCGTGATTACAACACACTTTCATTGTATATTTTATCCATCGTAAATTCAATCAATGTTATGCCAAGTTTTATAAAAGCTTTACGTATCCCTGCTTATTCGATCACTCGTCTTCAACATTTGGAATGATCGGAGCACTACTCTCTTTCATGAGCCTTGTACACGGATCGAGCTCAAGAAAGGTGAATTAGAATTAAACAGACTCTTAATTAAACAAACTTATGATGTATGTTATTTAAAAATGATACATTTTATTCCAATCCTTTGAAAGCAAACTATTTGTTATTGAAACAAAAGATATGCATTGGTCTTGTTGCCCACTCGTGCTGATTGATTTTCAAAGAAAACACATATTTCCCTTGGTAAATTTTTAATTTAGCATTTAATTACAGAAAATACAGATCTGCATATAGGCAGTATCATTCGAGCTATAATTCTCTAATAATTTCACGATCTATTTTACGTTGCAATTTTCCTTTTTTTAAGAAATTAAACATTACCACGTTAAAATGGTAACTTTATATTATTCAAAATGTGATTCCGACAGGTAATTCCACGAACACAGCCAAGTTTTGGAAGACATCATGCAGACTTATTTTTTCACCGGTAAATTGCATTGTCTCAGACAACTGTCCTGGATGAACGGGAAATGTACTTACCTGTTCTTTAAGTTGCATCGACACAGGTAAAGGTTGCACATAGCTTTATTTTGAACATAAATTAGAAATAAACATTAGTATCATCGATATCAATGACTTCTCTTATTCTTTTGAACTGATACAATTAGGCCACATTTCATTTTGACACTTCCATTTAAATATTTCCGTTCAGAGGTCCATCTTATGATTTGAGAAACTTAAATATTGTGAATGAGGCCAATGTTTCTATTTGTCCATTACTTCAATCGTTTAAGTCTATGTGATATAACTTTTTCATCTTGGGTGCGGACGATGAGGTGAGGATATCTTTTTAAAAGTGCCGTTTAACTTGTAGTTAAATTCATTGGAAATGAATAATTTTCTCTCTCAATAGCACTATACTAGTTAATGATGCTTAATCGCTGAGAAACAAAATACTCCTAATGAAGATTAGAAAAAAACGTTCTTTCATTCCTGTCTCCCACCCTTGAGCGACGGTGAAGAATGATAGGCAAGTCTAAATCCTTGATTTAAATCTCGATAGTTTCTCCACAGAGACTTTCCTCTTCCGCAAAACTTATCGGGCAATGCCAGCATGGATCTCAGTTAGAAAAAAACGGCGAGTCACTTTATACCCAACTGACGACCACCTACTTAGCGTGCCCTTACATGGTTACCTACCGTGTTTTTCTTCCTTATCCCATTGCCGAACTGTTTCTGAGAAGAAATCATTAGAATAAGCGGCTTGATGCTGAACTCCGGTGCAGTTGGTTTCTACTCCATGGAAGACAGTGAAGCACCTTAGATTCCCCTCGAAAGGACATCCAACGTTACAATCACGTTAGAGAACTGACTGAGTCGTTACCTTGAATTGGTAGAAAATTCATTCAAGGAAATTTGTGTCACAACGGTTATTCTTGACTAAAATAAACTGTAATATTGTCCTTTGATGCTCATGGCCCACATGGATGTAAAATTGTCTCTTCAGTTCTATTGCACTGACTTTTCTAACTCCTACGAGAAATTGTATGCACTGCTAGGTAAACTTCATCGATGGGCCATAGAGAAAGAGTAGTAATCTTCAAGCGAACACAGTCACTTCAATGCATTTCCAAAGCTGTTGTTTAACCTCATAACAATCGCTCCAATTGTTCTGAAATATGACCACTTCCGCAGCAGAAAAAACGAAGTGCTGAGTTTCTGATAAATTCTCTCCGGTTGGACGACTGAGAAAACGGTGAGATTTTTTATACATGCTTATAATAAATTAATGCCCAGAATCCCCGTTCAAACTCGGTTCGTTTCCACTTGAAATCGCGAGATCAACCGTCAAACAAGTTTGATTTCCACTGCGAACGAATAAATAATCTAGTCTATCGAAATGAGGCGAAATATGACGATAAATAACATAATGGTAGGTGATATGATGATGCAAACTGTTCCCTCTCTTTCCACCGGGGACGAGACCCGTCACCCCTCGTTCGCGCTCAAAGATGGGTGACGATTAGGTCATCGTCGAGGTCGTCGTTCTCCCACTCGGGTACCGCCGCCTCCCCTGTCGCCCCCGCCGCCACCGCAGCGGCGGCGGCGGCCAGAGTCCTGGCGGCCTTGATCTCTTTGTCCTCCTTGAGTCCGCCTCTGACGGCCGCGGCGGAAGCGTTCAGGGCGGCTGTCAGCGCCTCCTTCAGGGCTCGCCTCCGGAGCCGCCGCCGGTGCAGGGCCTCGACGGCAACGTAGCCCGCGATGCCCAGGCTGAGGACGACCATCATCACGTAGAGCTTCATCCGGGCGCAGAGGTGAGTGGAGTATGCGTAGGCGACGACGAATCCTGCGGATTCCCACAGGCGGAAGTTGCTGAAGGCAGCCTCCTTGTTCCGTCTGAAGAGGGTCCCGTACAGTCCTGTCGTTTAAGGGTTGGGAGAAAAAATATTGAGAAAAATACCTTGAAAAGCACGCCAGGATGGGCAAATCAGACCAATATGTAGCCCGAGAACCACCAATTTTTTCTCGAAGCCTATGGAAACAATAGGCTTAGGTATTTTGTCCTCTGTGACACTCACTGGAAACGCTTATTCCGTGTTACCTCTAAAAGATTGCTCGCAAGTACAGCCACAGAAAATGAGAGAATTTCATCGAAATCAAAGCTGAAGGTGTACTTTTTCCACTGCAACTTGAACTAATAATAATTATGTAAATATTATTATATTAAATATAAAAAATTATACTCCCGTAAACAGTGGCGCAGCCATGATTTAAATTTGTTGGCGGACATGTATGCATTTTTAATATTTTGAACGATCCCAGCAAACCCTGACCATTTCCAATACGCTACGTTAAAAAAAATATTTGCTCATGCATTCATATATACTATAGTGAAAATTTAGGGTTCAGTGGGATCAAAAGCAGCACATATGTACCTACAAATCCTCCCTGGATATTTAGCTGCTTAAAATAAATAACTTAATGAATAATAATATTTTCGCTATATTATAAACGACTTTTTTCTAACGGATGGTAACCTGATGCAAATTATGTAGGATTCTCGGATTTCAATCTAAGCTGTAAATTTTAAGATACTTTGAGAGAAAGGAAAAGTACTTTTTTATGAGTTACATCACTGTACTAACCAATTCAGAAATGCGCAGTATTGTCCCTCGGCAAAACATACGGTTACGTAATTCGTATGAAAAATATTTTTCTGAAGTAATCTGCTGAATATTTACTTAAAATTAACAATAGCATCCGCAGTTATAGCTTTGCGGCGTTCTAGATTTTTAGAGAATCCGGTTCCCTATTTGTTCTAAGTTAATTTGATTTGAGAGGTTCAATAAAACGACAATTTTTCCAACTTGGTGCTTTTCTATCTTCGCCTATAATAATGAAGACGCTTTGGTAAGAGTTGTTCCAGTCTATAATTACAATTCATCACACTAAAGAGTGCAACACGTTATTATGGGTATCCCGTATGTGGTGTTTAATTTTTCCGACGAAAGGTAAATGCCTTTTTGATTAAAATATAAAGATGCAAACAAGGGAATGATAAGAATCTGGAATGTCACGGATAATTGATGAGGACGTCCATATAATCAGGACGCCCATTAAGTCCTCATTATAATGTAATTTGATTACTGTAACAAGAGAGACATGAATACTCACAGTCAGTGGGCACGTCGTCTAATAGAATGCCGGCCGTCAGAAGTGGATGGGCGGAAACCGGTTTCTCAGAAGGAGTGTCACAATATACGAGAGAGTTATAACGCAAGGACCAATTTGATACTCATTTTATCGTGCTAATAAATAGCTGTCAGCTTACTCTCTTAATAAATCAAAATAAATTATTACGGTATCTCATGATCAAGGTGCGTCTCCAATTTTATTCGGGTGTGAGCTTTTAAATCCCTCTTAACGCACTTCCTACGCAAACGTTTAGCATTCGAGACAAATAACTCTGACATTTCGATTAGATTTACTATTAGTGGTTTTCGATTGTGAGAAATCAATAAAATGGACATCTCGGCGACTATTTTATGAAGGACTAAGTGCTAAGGAAATAAGTGCTAAGGAATATTCTATAGGTACATTAGCCGACCGATGAGTAAAATACGTGGAGGTATCATTTTTAAGTAAATATTACTAAGACATAATCGAGATATCTGAATAAAATCTATAAAACAAACTAATTGATCCACATGTGCATAATTTTGTAAATTACAGCTATTATTGTTGATTCGTTTCTTTACAGGTAGCCGTAGATAGAAGTAACTCAGAGTAAGGAGAAGATACAGGCTTGCAGTGTCATTACGTTCCTGCATTTGAAAGGTTACAGTGCCCGGCCAATCCATGATGAAATAATGGCTATTCGTGGAAACGACAGTCCGTTATATGACATAATTATGAGGTGGAAAAGGAATTGACAAACGGGCCACACACACCTCATAGACGATCCAAGAAATGGAAGAGCACCACTGACAGATGATGCTGCCACAGTGAAGGAAGTGAAGGACTTTATCCTATTAAACTAAAGAATTACCACCCAAAATATCATAAATGAGACAGATCTTAGTTACGTCAGTATGTGGAAAATTATTCACGAAGAACTGTGCATGTCAAAGATGTCAGCACGCTGGGTTCCACGAGTACTGATTCCTTTTCAAAAGCAAACCCTTTCAATCTTGCGCCAATTTCGCGACCTGCAAGCGGCCGGATCTCGGTGCGATCAGAAATCAAAGCGATCAGTCTTTTAAATATTGCGACAACCGCCTTACTCTCCTAATTTCGCCCCAAGAGACGTTCTTATTCCCATCAACCAAAAAATCATTGCGGGGTTGGAGATTTGACAAAACAAGTAACGTCATTCAAGAGGTGGAAGAATGATCTTCGACACGATCTACTGAGTTCTACAATGACGACTTTCGAAATGTTTAGATAAACGTATGTATAACTGTAGATGGTGATGGTGAGAATGTAGAGAAGTCTTAAGAATAATAAATAAAAATTAAGTTTCCATCTAGATTATTTTTTAGTAATAATTAAAGGTTTATGATCCACCCTCGTAATGTCCACGATAATAGAGGACAAAGAAACAGCAAACCCATAATAACAGAACATTAATCCGCCATTGGATTCATCGTTATCATAAGGTTGAAAAATGCATACAAAATTTCCATGTATACCAGATGCATACGAAAATACCACGAATACGTCAGAAGAAGACTAAGAGGGAAGCCTGGAGAAATTGTTATTTCCCCAATTTCTTCTGTTAGCATGCAAGGTACTCTTGTCACTACTACCTAATAATGATAATTCTTAACTGTGAAACCACCAACGTGTTTTGTTGAATATTATTGTGGAATCCTCGTTTCTTTGTCATTTATCATGAAGGAATTCCACCATGTAAAACCTGAGAGAGACTACTTTTTCAATCGGTTACGGTTTTTCAAAAGAATTAAGTTCATCAACTACAATTTTCATTTTCCAGTTTTATAAGGCAAAACCTAGTGATTAAAAATAGCATTCAGACTTAACACAAATCTTCTAGGGCTACGACTGAAATTCAAACCAACCTGAATAATAGGGTATAAAGGTATTAACCAGCGTGTGAGAATATTTGATTAAATTTCAGCAAAAGCCTTTTAATATAGTAATGCGTTCCTTTTTGGTACGTCGCACCTATGTAAGTTAGGGTACCCTGATATAATGCAATGTGTTGGACAACTTATCAGTAAAATTGACTGGTGCACAACTAATTCTCCCCAATTAATCACCCATTAACACACATTTAATAGGAATAACTTAGAGAAATGCGAATCTGTATTGGTTGAAAAACACTCCCTGAAAAATAACAGTTGGCGGTCCGAGCTGTGGTGTGCCGCTGTGTGAACTGTTTTGATCATGTAAAACGCTTCGGCACACGAACGAATATCATATCAGGATTAACACAATTACTGATCACTATACTTCACCTAAATATTTTCTTGAATCCAATTAGTACGGTTTGAAGCATCTGGTGCTTCACAAGCTATGGGTTCTACTTAAATTTCAGGGACCGATTCGATAATTTCCATCCAATTTTAGAAGTTTTAAGAATAACTGTAAAGCAGTCACTGGGTGATTAACGTCATTGATCAGTGATTATTATGCTATTGTACTTATTGAAATATTTTATGCGTGTGATGTGGGCGGAGTGAGGATTTGTATTGCGAAAGTGAATGATGTGTTAACGTTGAGTGATTTTGGACGGTATATGAAATTGAAGAATGGGTGATTATAGGCGGAGTGGGGCGATGGATGGTGTGTAGTATGTACTCGTATGGTGTAAACCGAATCTTTGGGTGATGATAAAAGAGCGGTTGATAATCTAAAAGTGACATTGTATGTAACTGTATTGTATGTCATATCTGTTCTTTCTGAGTATGTATGTATGTGCATTGTAAGAGTGACCAGTGATCAGACTGGTCCGTTGCCACCAGGGCAAATGCCTAATTGCAACGTGCTTTATATAATAATAATAAATAGTATGTACATATATTGGATCCTAAAGCGGGCATTAATTAGAAGCTATACAAAATGCCCCGGACACATCAAATGGTGATGGGAACGTTAAACA